>OU911055.1:7500000-8750000 GCA_918358695.1 Melinaea menophilus ssp. n. AW-2005 | reverse complement strand
TATATGAAGAGATGTGATGTAGTGTGAGTGAGCGTGTCGTGTACTGCGTGTCACGTTCACGTCACAATACAATGCGGTCACGAAGCTACGCTAATGTATCATTATAATGTCATTTGTTACATTACAAGAAAAAGTTTTCTGAAAGAGAACAAAAGCTAAATATGTTACAAAAGTTAAACAGTTAATACCACCATTTACATTTTTATATAATTGATAGATATTGTAAAGGCCAGTTTCTTATTATATATTGAAGAAATTAAAAAGGCATGCTTGTAATGGATAGCTTCCTGGGAATTAGTTACAATAATTTATTGATTGTAGCTTAGAGATAGGATTTTGTAATAATATTTGGTGTAATTTTTTCGACCTTGTCAAATAACTTAAGGAATGACGTCAACTTTTTATGTAACTTTAAGATGATATTAGGTGGCTTATTATCCCTCCGCTTCCATATCTAGCACTCCTAATTATACAGAATCTAATATAGACCATGTAATCTGTAAATCTGTGATAAATATTTTATCACATCCGAATAGTCGATTATAAATCACGTCGGAGAAAGTACCGTGTTTCAGCGACCTAACAACATATGTTAGTATTATTTTACAATAAATTGCGTAATAAAAGAGATTAAATTTATTATTTTTTGGCATGGGAAGTCGCGAAATAATCCCATTTTATTTTGAAGTGAAAGTAGCACCGCGAAACGGTTTGCTCTGCTTACATTACAATTGATATTTTTAATTTATTTTAATAATGAATATTTCACATTGTAAAGGATATTATTACATGTCCACGTAAAGAAATAAAGTTATAACAAATTTACTTTATCTTTTCTGTCGATCTCATCGTAAAGATTCAATCTTTTTCGTTAACGTGATTTTCTAATCTTGAGTATTCATCCTGAGTCACGCTACTATTTTCCTACAGCTGTGTAGTTTAATTAGGTTTGATCAGAGTCATAGTTACTCATGTTAACTGTTACACTGAGATTATGTGGAATAAAAATGAAACAAGCTTTAAATTTCTAGATAATTAAATATATAATATTTATTTTTAATTAGCACAACCATATGAATAAAACGGACGGGATGTAATTAAACTTTTTGTGAATTCAACGCTTTTGGTTGCACATTCGATTTATTGTACGTACTTATTATAAACTATTGAACTCACAAATATCCAGTTTTTTCTATAACGTATATATATCCATTTTGCCATATTTGTTCAAATATAGAAAATACAACGAAAGCAAAATGCGGCCTGATTGAATATAATGAGTGCTACAATGCATTTTGCATGCTATAAGTATATTATTACATAGATCTTTTGATTGAAACAATATAAAGTTTTGAATAAAACGTTTGTATTTATTATATGTAACCTAAACCTTGTTATTTAACGTAAAATTAGGATAAAAAAATAGTAAGTGCTGTTTTTTTGGTAACATTCATAAGTCTTAATCCTATATAAAGGAATTTTGAAGACCGAGAAAAACTTTCGTATCTTACTGTAATGTAATAACTATATTAATGTATTATACCTAACTAGGTGACGACTGAGTGACAAAACGATTAAACGTCTTAAAATTATAATTTATCCCAGAAACATATTCCCACATTTATTACGTACGTAAAATTAGGATGATTATGGTTAAGAGTACCTCAAGTCATTAATCACAACGTGACGTCACAGCATTGTAACGATATTGAAGGTCGAGTGTTAAAGTTATTAATTATAGTTTTAGAAAGACCCAGCGTCCAACAATATATTAGTTACCAGAGCTTATCATCTATCTTACGAAGACAGAAAGCCGAGGAGATGCACAGCTGCATATGTATGCACATATATGCACACATATATATACGAGACACATTTGTTTGGCAACCTGTATTGAACACCATCGCGACACTGACTCGCTCGTGAAAACTATTTTGCCATTAAAAATGTCAATTATAATCTCATTCATGACAGTAATCTTTTCGAAATACATTCCGTGTAAAATATACAGGAAAGCGCATTCATATTAAAGATATATAAAATATACAGGTCAATACTCTCATGGAATCTCTAACTAACACTAGATAAATGTATATTGTTAAGTTTCCATTTTTGCTGTGAATGGGCCTTGTTTATGATTTGCAAATATAAAAATAATATATATATTTGTAATATGTTATTATATAATTTCATAATGCACGACAACAATAGGTGTCTCCAACGAGTTAGTAATATTGCTGGCAATGCACTGGTGGTTCTGCGGTCAAATATAATAAGGTTTAATGTGTAGGATATTGGTTTAGTATCGTAATAACATTTTTTTAAATATTTACTATCATTTTGGATTTTGAATTGAATTTGAATAACGAAGAAACAGTACAAAATGTCTTTTGTCGGGTTGGGACAAATAATAAAAATACGAAAAAGAAGATGAAATTCACAGAAGAAAATATATCTATCAAATATTTACGGTTTCTGTCTAAACCTCAAGTAAATATGTATATGTATACAATTACGTTAAACTAATAACAAAGGGAGATCAAATATTGAATATCACGAATGCCTACTTGAATAAAGATATTTTGAATGTGATTTTGAATATAAGCAAAGATTAGTTTAACTCATATGCATACGCACTGTAGCGAACAAAAAAATTAATATAGGACTAATGTCAAATGTTGTGAAAAGTAGTTAAGAGCATCTTGTTTTTAGAGTTGTAACATAGTTAATTTAATTCTCAAAAAATATATGATCATACACAAAGTTTTTATATTTCCTAGGGTTTGGTTATTGGGATTTTTAGAGGTATGTATTTTTTAGGTTTTCTAACTTGATTCCTAACAAACTTTAATAGAAAATATTACCAAATATTACCAAAACCACCATATTTAACAAAAACATATATAACATAAAATTTACATAAATAGGTTGGACGTTTTTTATTTATTTATATCTTTTTCACTTTGAATCAATCAGTGTTTCTCGATCAGATTGAAGATGATTTGAATTAGGACTGGTCAAGGGTACCCGGCACCGACGAGCGTGCGTGAAGTGATTTATGAGAGTAGAAGTATGAATGTAAATGCAATTCTTTGCTCTACGTTTTCGGGAAAGAGACGGCATAATATGTATGTAGGTATTATTTCTTCAACGACTTTATCTATAAGAGCAGCATCCAGTCTAGGGCATCCACAAATTTAGTAAATAAGAAGGCTTGAAATATGATAAATATACTTCGAAGATATATTTTCTACAATTTTTATCTTCACAAGTACCAGAACGCATAGTTTGATATGTAATATTATAATGTTATATTTATACTTTTTCCATATTACTTTTTGGATATCAATATTTTCGACACAAAATCAAACAGAGAAATGGTTTCTCAGAATTATACAAATGTTTTTTATATTCGGTACGTCACACTCAATAAAAATGACAATACAATGGAGAATAAAAGCTAACTGCTCATAAATCCTCGTTCTCAGTGAATCACAGCATTGCAATGCAAAAGCGGATTTTAGTTCGGTTTCATAGTCGAACTATTTTCTCTGAAAGTCTGTTTTTTCTCTCCATTAACTTTGTTAGAAGAACGAACGATTTTCCTAATGTTAGGTTTACAAGACTATTTGAATCGCTGTTCTTGTTAAAAAGTCGAACAATCTGAATAAAAAATTATTTATTTTTATATGTAATCAACATTGTGGTAATAAATAAATTTAGGTTTAAATTGCACTGTTTATACGATATATACACTTATTGCTAAAGTTTATTTTGCCTTGATTTTAAGAAGAACGTTTTGAATTAATATATTTTTTAAGTTGTGTTTTTTGTAAGTATAATTAATGTACAATTAACATATCCGTTTTATCGCCAAATACTATATTATCTTCATAATACCTTTTAAATGGTTTTTGACAAAAAATAAAAAGCCCTATGTTTTATATCTACCTCATCAATCAAGTCTCAATTTGATGCATGATGAAAACATCTTTAATATTATTGTAAAACCGTTTCATCTCTTTAAACCGATAATAATAATGAGCCATATTAACACACTAGTAGTTTGAACTAAAGCTTTTAAGTTGTGTTTCATTTGCAGTAAAGATATTTAGACAACTTCTTAATATCCATAGATTGGTATATTTAGAATTAGTATTCTTTAATAAGATAGTTTAATAAGATGTTTTGTGGTGGTATATTCTTTTGGCGATATAGATTGCATAACTCAGATAAGATCTGAATAAAAAAAAAATATTTGCATTATTTCCAAAAATTGTGGTTATTAATATTCCTTTACAAGTTGTTAGGATAGATCTCTTCTACCTGAATATGAAAAGTCACCTCTTAACCACTACCAAATCTTACCTGTCAATAACTTTAAAACTATATTCTAAGAATGGCTTGTAGGAAAAGGCTGTTATTGTATTGGTTTAGAAGAGTACGTAATTATTAATGTTACAATGTATTAGACATTCAAAATCTATTTTTGTTAAATTTCTTTGTAATAAACTTACTTGTTTTAGTATTTAGCATTGTGGATGACACATCAAACATCTAAAATTAATTTATAAAAAAAGTATATATTTTTATTAAAAAAGATCATTTCCAGTTATCATCAACACGCCAGTCTTACATTTCCGGGTCATCTTACAATTTGGTCTTTATTTCTGAAGATTATAGATATGATACCTTCATATAATATAATAAAATAGATAGTATTGTGTTAATTGTAGATGTGTTTTATATAAATTAATATTTGGTTAATTGTAAGTAACTAACAAATGCCAGATCAGATATAGTAAAAAAAATGTTATTATTATTTATGATACTCGTTTTCTGTAATAATTTTTACATTGTTTGAAACTCTGTCTGGAAGGTATGTCTCATATCATATATATATTATATCCGTTACCAGTTGGGACAACCATCAAATGGTTCTTTAAAAGATGCAGCACGTCAATATATAATCTTGCATGAAGACTTCTTAATTATTACTGATATTCATTGTTTCCTGTGAAATTAGTGTTTGTTTTCTGAAACATATTCAATATTGATAGCCCGTATCCTCTATATTATTTTGTTAGCAGTGAGCTGAGAAGATCCCATTTGCCAGGTGTATTTGAGCTTTGTCATATTCGGATTTGTATGTAGATCTATATGGTAACATTTCTGTAATTATTTTATGCTGTCTTATGATTTTGTTTAGAAGAGAAAATGAATTGAACATGACATTGAAAAAAATTTAAATTGGAATCTAAAAAGTCGACGAGTATAGGCACCCGGACCAAAAGATAATTAAATGAAAAATATGTTTAATTCTGTTCATTATGGGTAATATATAACAATATATAATAAATACAAATTATTTTGTAGCAAGAAAAAAAATGGATGTGGTTGTATGGTAGTTTAGAAATAATATTTTGGTAAGATGCCATTATATCAAACATAAAAAACTATAATACTTCATCACAAAGATTACTAGAATTATAGCAAATAATGTTGGTATAAGGTTATTAATTAAAGTTTGCCGATTTACATATGACCCAGTGAAGATTATATAACTTGTAACTTTGAGTTCGTATTATAGTAAATGACATTTATTAATTTTTTTTACAATAACATGACAGACATACATTTCCAAATAAGTTAAATTTATTGAAGACCTGAAGAATATACAAATTTTTCAAAAACACGAAAATATGTTATTATTAGCTTGCGATGAAATGCAACGTTGGAATTATAACGTGGATGCGGCGCGGATGTGAGGAGGATGCGGCGCAGGATATTGAGTGAAAATTAAATTTCAGATGAATTTCAGACTGTGGTTATCACTTTTGTATATTTTATTATCTTTTACATGTTTAAACATGTGAGGCTATAATAACATAATTAACTTTCTGTGAAAAAGATAAATTAAAAAGAAATTATCAAAATATAATAAAAAAAAATTATCATCATTTCATAACGCACTTTCATACTTTATAAATTATATTAAAACAACCATGCCTATAATGATTTAGTTAGAAACAGTCTTACCAAAAAATTATTGAACATAATTCATAAATGTTTAATCATATTTTAAAGGTTATTTTAAGGTAAGGTGGTTCTTAATCATCGAGATTATCAACTCAATATAATAGTGATTAACATTATAAAGTATTTGTTATTGTTATATTTCATACATCTATATCTAAACATTTCGTAAATCGGTGAGTTGTGTCGTATGGTTTAATATTATTTATACACATTGTATTTGTTAGTAAAAGTATAATTTATGTTCTATTTATTTACTGTAATATTGCACGTGATTACTCTCCTGCTGTTCACAACCGTAAAGGTGGGTAATACTAAACATATACGTTGAGGATTATTATTATCAATAGTTGAGTATTACACAATTTATAGCGTCATATTTATATATACCATATATGACATATGACGAATGACAATACCAGTTGTATTGTTTTTTTTTTTATTTATGTTTATTCTATTTTTTTTTCTTTTAAATTATGATGATTTTTTATATCCCCACATTTTAAATATTTTTATAATGTTTCTATTAGGTAACTTGTAAAACGATCTACAAAAATAGCTTTATTCCTTCACTCGACATTGTACCCGGAAGAATTTAAATTCAATTGTTTTCTGACTATTCAACTGAAAAGACCTATTCTAGAGTAAAATTCTTCGTTTAGAAAACGAATGTTAAGGATTTGTAAAGTTATTAAACACCGTATTATTAAAAGCATATTTAGGGCTGCCGGATTAATATATATTTTCACAAACAAACTTTGTTCGTTCTGTATTCTTTTCACTTTTCTTGGATTCTTTTTTGTATTATTATTAATCACACTTTTTTGTAATTTTTTAGTAATTATAAATAAACATGTATTCAACATTTTCTTTTCTTCAATAAATAATAATCATTTTACTTAAAAATCTATTGTTTTTTTTATTAACATTTATAATTTCGTCAAAGTTCGTTCGGGAAATACCCTGGGTATTGCATCTTCACTTGTTTAATTTTCTTGATGAGTAATTGTTGCTATACGAAACTTATTAAACCTTTTAAACACAATGTATTAAAAACAAGAATAAGTGTATAAGTTTCATGTACATTTTTAATATTAATTCAATAACTATATTATAAAAAATATTAATTCACTTCTTTAATTTGTTTGTCTGTAATCAGCATCACATACGAATGCACATTATTTTAAATTTATAATTTAATATTGAGAAACAAGCTTTTAGTGTATGGATGTTATAATCTCTAAATGTAACGCATTCAACAGTTAACACCCTTTTACAAGCTTATAAAAGCTACGATAGACTTTGGAATATACGAGTATGATAACAAATCTGCGTAAATTAAGTAAATATATTGTTGATAACTATAAAAAAAATAAGTACGGTAGTTGTTATTTTAATTATACAGCCTTATTAATAAATAAAGATAGAAAAAAGCTATTTCGTTTAATATAATTACTAAGGTAATTTCGTGTGACCGACTCACATATCTAGTATTAAACTGACTTTTGAATTCATTAATTATATTAATTGTGTCATTTGTTATGGTTGGAATTTGAAGTGTTTCTTCATTAGCTGGTTATATTTTGCCGATATAAGTGTTCACTGAATATAGAGTAAATATAATAATTATGGGTTTTTGAAGCCGTTTCACAAAAGTCTATTTCGTACTCTTATAAAGAAACTGTTGCAAAAAATACAATTTATCTTTTAAAAGCGTTTATTGGCATTCACCGAGAAAGATGGCTTGTGGTTGATTTTTAGAAGAAATATGAGATTAGAATATAATATGTGAACGTTGAACGTTGTTAAAATATGCCTGAGTCTATTTCTTTAAATCTTCGTACCATATCAAATGCAAAGAAAATAAGTTCTCGGGGTTTAATTTAAAAATTAATTAAGATATTTCCTATTCATTCTAATTTTCTTATGATATTAGTTCTGTAGATATCACGACCGATAATAATTTGTTTGATCATGAAAATAATATTATTTTAAAGATCTCAAAACTCTACTGATATGTACTTAGAAACGTATTGTTAATTAGCTAAGCTAATAACTAATAGGCGTTACTAATTAATTAATGTTAACTATCCTCCTTTGAAACTCGACAATATTAGTTGGTTTATTAAGTGAGAAGCTTTTATTGTTATTTTTATTTTATTGAAACAAAAATATATTTGTATTTTCATTAAAGTTTATAGTACCTTAAATAACATCATTTATTTAATTTTAAATTGCTTATATAAAGTAAGTCGTCATAAAGCAGTTGTTCTTCTGGAAGCTACAATACAAGAGATGACAAATGACATTCGCTGGACAAATGTGGACTGAAAGTCTATTTATGAACGCATCTATGTAAAATATTTTATTTACGTTTATGGTTGGGATGAGAGGATTGAATTACATTGAGAATGTACACGCGATTTTCAATTGTAATAAAAAATTGTTTATAGTATCAATGAAAAATAAAACATAAAATAAAAATATTCCTACTAGCTTAGGTAATTTAAGTGTAGTTTTATTAGGACGGAAGTAATTTTTCAAGCTTCTATTGTTTCTATGATTGCAGTAACTATAAACACTCTTTTGTTTTTTACTCAAACTCTTTTAATTTCTATCTTAAGAATATGTTTTATAAATTTAAAAATGTTCAATTTATGTAACAAGATTTTTTATTCTTTATATTTTATTTAAATTTCCATAACACCGACGTACCTTTTAAAGGAGGGGGAGGAAGAGGAATAACAAAAAAAAATTACAATAAAGAATATATTCATTTAACAAATGTGATAATTTTAATTCCTAAAAAAATACCTTAAGCAATTGAAAGTACTCGCGTTTATTAGATTCTAAAAGATCAAAAGCACAAGATACTGTATATTATTAATAATATATATTTTTACATAATATAACAAAATTCTGAAATAATACTCCGAGTGCAATACACCGCGTAGGCTTCGACTATTAGGTTGCGGCGTCGCTTATACAGGCTTTAATGTTTAATGAGGCGGTATGGAGATGAGAAACTGCCCTCGCTAATAGAGACCTGATGAGGCGATGTGTGGAGTCACTGCCACATCAATATAATATTATGCCTTTAATAGCAACGCACCAGAATTGATGGGATACGTGTACTGCAACATTCCACTCAATAATATATATGTATATAAATGTGAACAATTTAAACATTTTAAATACATATTTTATAAATATTTATTATTTTTCTTTCTTATAAACATTTAACTATCATAGATTAACTTTGAATTTAATAATTATATTCGTGTATTTGTTGTCTAAAATAAATAAATATTTAATAAATTATTCTTATTCAATGACAACAATTTTCGAGGAAAAATTCAAAATCGCCTGAATTTGACTCGAAACCAGCCACAAACATTGGAATTATAGAGGAGCTGACTTATATTTTATATCCGCTATATAGTGAAAGAAACGAAAATTTGTTTCCAATTATAACAATATTCGTCTTACAGTAAATGTATGTGTAGTAGTAGTAATAAACTTTTGAAGTAAACAATACATGCTTTTTAAATCATTTTATTTTAATTGGTAATATACTTTCAAAAACTGTAATCTAAACTAAACTGCTTACTTACTGCTGCTGATTACGTAAACTGTATCGTCCATGTTTTTCTTATTTATTTTTTATATTAAATATATGGTAACTAAAAACAAACTTGAAGTTAAATAAACTCAACTATTAATATAATTAATTTTTTTTGATTTGTCGTTAAAAAGGGAATGTCGTTGCAAAACAATGTTTGAACTTGAATTTCTCAATTTACTTTTAAATGTATTCACGTTTACGTCATAATATTATATCGTAATATAATATAATCATAATTAGTTTACACTTAATATAATCATATAAGGTATTTTAAATTGTAACAAATACATAATGTTAGTGTTAATGGTTCTATCGATTGTCTTTAGCTAGGCATTAAATTGAATTTCCAACAGCAGCCTATGTTGACTCTACTATGTGTAGGTTATAATGGATGGTTATATTTGCTCGTGTGTCTGTTTGTTATGAGCGGATTAGTGATTGATGTTTACAATATATCAACAGTGATTATGTGTTCTATTACTCACTAATTATATTGCACTAAATTTGACGCAAAAGCTGATTTTCATTTTACACAGATTGTTGTTGATGATGTTGTTGATCTCGGGTTTTTAGGATCTTTATTATTTACATAGAAATGCAAATTTATCTATACTATTTATTTCATATAATCTATATTTATATTTATTTCATAGTTAAAACCTTTTTTGTTTACAAAACAGTTGATATTTATAAAATATATATATAAGTATTTATGTTGGAAATGTTTTAATTATTTGGTAGTGTTTTCAGGGGAGAATTTAGATATATTTAAGTATAATATTAAATTATTGTGAGTTCTATGTAAAGCAAAGTATTTTATGACAATTTATTATTAGCCAAAAATACTGCTTAATTAAAAAAAATATAAGAAATAAAATTGTAAGAAAACCCAAAGTTAAATCCATAAAAGATCACATAATAGCCACAACAGATTTATGTAAAGTTGAAAATTCTATTTCTAAGTCTTTAGACCTCAAATTGCCTTGAGAATACACTGTAAATATTTTGCTGTAAACTAATATAGTTCTGATATTTAATATTTTGTAATATAAGTTCTAGTTTCAAATTGTATTCATAGTGAAACTATACTTTTAACAAATTTTACATTGCTGATTACTTCTGCAAAAGTAAAATGTTGATAAAAAAGTATTTGGAATAAAAGTATTTCTATTAAGTTTATGTGATTGGTTTTATATAATAAAATTACAAAAATTTATGTTTTTTTATTATTTTTGGTCAATATACTAATAAGTAATTTCGAATTCAAACGTAAATTATAATAACCCAAATACTGCACCTACGATTTTGCAAAAACAATAAATATTTCTAGGTTGGTACGTCTATCATCGAACAAAATTTTATTTATTACTTAAATTAAAAAGTATTAATTTTAATAAAATTTTTCAAAAATTTGTGTTTTTATTTATCTAATTAATGACTTTGCATTAAGTCAATTATGATGGTCCCTAATACGTCCCTATAATTTTCTTTAATAATTACAGTATTAAAGAAAATTATATCTAAATATTATTTTATTATTACTTTTGAAGATTAAAATAATCATATCGAGACAACTTTGGGTAACAGTATTTTGTGATTATTGTAGCTGAATTGTCTTTAAACTTTATAAAAATGTTTGTATGCATTACATAAATAATTTTGATTTTTATCTATTTGTCTTTTTTATGGCTATCTGGTCACGGAATCTGGAGAAGCTATTTTCTTAACCTACTATCCAACATTACTCTTCGACCTAAATTCTCTAAATGACAATGAAACACAACATAATTTATTTATTTATACTGCCTACGATTTACAGATTAGGTGGAAATTATTTTTATTTATAATTTTTTTTTATATAATCAAATTATTACATATTAAAGTAAATTAATCTTATTTTGGAATTATTCATTGCCACCTTGCTGATTTATATAACGTTTTTCGGGGCACGAATAATGTAATTGAAGAGTTTTAGCAACATTTTGAGGACTCCGCCGGCCCGGGTTCGACCCTTTTTGGGAATGCGCTTCCTTCCAATAAAATGGGGTAAAGTTTTATATTTGTCCCTTGGACGTCTCTTTCAACATTCTCGGCACGTTTTATACTAAGCCACGGCCGCTCGAGTAATTAATGTTACGGCCATTAGCCAATCAACACGAAAGGATTAGAATGTGTGACAATTGGGATATCGTCTCCTTATGTAAAGTAAATAAGTAGAAATAATTATGGCTAACGTGTTTTTGGATTATTCAAAGTATATATACAAAATATGTAGATAATAGAAGAAATAGATTCCGATCCCAAATTATCATCATCACTCTTGGTACCACTCTTGGTACCGTACATGTTATAAGGTATAAGTGTTTCAGAAATAAGCTATTAGGTATAATAATTATCATGAGTAAAAAAAAAAAACTCTGACATGATATAATTATGAAGCCATTACAGTATGTATCATCAATTCAGTTGTTCTCACTGCAACAGCTTTAAATTAAACATTTCAATCAGCTTTGAATAACTCATTTATTACTCTTGTTTTAATTATTTCGTTATTTATACAGAGTTTAATTGCGGTTTCTGTATTGTTTTACTCACTGTGAAGTATAGTACTCGTAAATTGGTACACACGCTTAAAATATTACGCTTCAATTTTAGGAATATCAAGAGAAGAAGAAAAATATTGTACCATTATGATAGAAATTGGATTTATTTAATAGTTTTTCATAGCAGTTAACTAATATTAACAATATAAATAGTCATGTGCATTCATACCAATTCATTTGCTTGTTACATCTTACAATAAAGTAACGAATTTAATAATAATATTGTTTGTACAATAAGTAACCAGCTTGTATGATACCATAGAAATTATGCACAATATACAACTATGTTAAGATACAGTGGGTCGCTTTTTATTTCTGTTTAATTTTAATAAAGAGAACCTTAATAAAATACCTCGTTCGACAGGGTCGATCGTGTTAGGTAGATTCCCGTCGGTCGGATCGACAAAGAAAAACTAGCCAGCAGTATTCTACTGGTCATTACGAGTCTTATGACGGGTCACTCTGCATATATTGGGTGAGCGGGGAACCACCCATCACTCCTATCTCCTAAAAGGGGGGTCGCATCAAAAAACTTTTCGGACAAAAAAGTTTCCTCTTTTAATTTGTTAATTTTCTAAGATTTTTCCGACATTAAAATTTTGCCTCCTTCTGTGACTTTTTTCGGTTCTTAACTTTCAACCGCCCCAGCCCCCCAACCTCCCGACCGATTTACCCCGTTCAAGAACTTAACCTTTATTTTGTCCTTAAAAATGTGTATGCCGAGTTTGAAAATTCTCCGTCAATATTTGCGACCTGTAGCGTGTCCCAAAGGTTTGCACTTTCACCCCCCCTCCCAGCCCCCCCTTTCAGTTTTTCCAAAAAAACAAGATGCTACGTTTGTCCTACTGATTTATCCTATCGACCTGTGAAGTCAGATTTTGCCTACGATGAATTTGGACTGATGGATCATATATACATATATATATAGAGGGATATATAAATTTTTTTTTTCGACGGATTCTCAATCTCCAGTTCATAAACGGCGTAGCGCCCCTACTCTGGGGTCTGGGTCCCGTCATCGCATCGATTGCAATAGGTAGATTCCTCTATGGAATCTACCTAAAAGTGTCTATAGTTTGACACTCGAGATAGGATTTTCTGTTATTATGTGTAGGTGAGTAGGAAGTAATAGTTTCACAATGTTAATTGTTACGAGTATGTGCATTGTACATTTATTTGTCATTGGTAAAATATGATAAATATATTTTCATTTTTATTCCCAAATACTGAATATATTTTAATAAAATATCGAAATATCTTCTTAGCATAATCAGAAATTCACAATAAATATATACACATAATATTTCTTTCGACGTAGTTTCACAATGATAAAATATTTTCTCTTCTTTGGTATTATTTTCATTGTACGTTTGTTTGTTAGAATTAAATTATGTCCTTTTCCTTATTACTTACTTATTTATACTTAAGAGTTTATAATAATAATTTAATAAAAAAAACAATATGAATTTGTTTGAATAAACCCAGCAGTTTTTAAGTATTTTTAATAAAACATTTTGAAATACGTAATTGGTCAATATTGGGCGTGTTCAGTGACCTTTAAACAAACGATTTCTCAATTATAATAGTGAGTTCAGAAAATACAATAAATGGACCCAATAAGGGTGGATTTTGAAATTTCAATATAAGAAAATGTTATCGTATTTTGAAATATTCACGGTTCAAAAAATAAAAGATCCTTTGATGTGTTATCGTATTTACAAAATGTATTTAATTGACGTTTCATATTTAACGTTTTGAATATATCTTATTCTACTACTGCATGTTGTATAAAAACAAATTGTAATATTTATTATTTGACGTATTTCGACCGACTTAAATAATAATTTCAAAACAATATAAAATTTTTAGTATAGTATATGAGATCAAGGTAATACCAAAATAAACCAGCAGAATGTACAGTAATGAAATGTGTATTCACTACGGCTGGCGGGATAACACACATTGGGACTGGAATTATAAAAACCTTCCTGAGCGTCATTCATCTCCAACCTCCTATGAATTAGCTCTTAATTACTGTTTCTTAGTGTTGTATTGAATCATTGGAGTATTTTATTTTGTATTTATGTTTATTGCAGAAATATTATTGTGCTGGATATATTTTAAATTTAGTTTTAATATAATTCAGATAATATTTTAAATACGATTCTTCTTGAAGTTTTTTTATATAAATTTTTGAAAGTAACATATGTTATAAAATTTAAAATGTATTAATCCACTACAGTTAATGGAATTTCTGTAAATAATAGTTCTATCAATAATCCTAAATTATATAACTAAGGTTTTTATATAAATGACATGAGGAGAATTCATCGTTTTTATACGATAAGACTAGGAAAGGGAAACGTATTTATACCGTGTTTATGAAAGTAATATTTATAAAAAATTAACCTATATAAAAGTTACAAGAATCAATACTGAAAGAAAATTATATATTTTAGTCGTTTGTGTCGACTTATTTTTGAAACACTAAGAAATATTTCTTATAAGTATCAGAATTTCACAATAATGGCTCTGACTTTTGTTACTAGGTAATAATAACTTGTTAAGATGATAATATACCTGTATATCAGCTCGACACACAATAAACATCAACTTTACAACGACGGGAAAAGCTAGACTTAATATCGGTACATAGGAATTTTAGCATGATGGTACTTTTACCATCCATGAATGTATCCGGCGCCAACTATCCGACAATGTGTACTCTTATCAACCCTTGCTGTAATCAGAAGAATGTAGAACGATTACAGTGAATAGAATAAGTGAATAGTGAACACAAGTACAGAGCTAATTATTATTCTTCGTGTCTTGACAAATTTATAATAAATATTGAAAAAAAAACATATTCAAAACGTACGTAAGTTCTCTAAATCAATTACACCTCTAAAGGGAGTTGAGTTATTTTACGTGTACGTATACACTTCGTAAGTGTCTTGGCGTATGAAGTACATTTTATAAATGATATCCAGGTGTACAATATCAAGTGAAACACATAAATCAGTGTCAGCGTCTCTCCCAAAGTCGCGATAAGTGTACATTTGTCAAGACACCAAGAATAATAAACCCGACGACACTCGAAGCGCAAGTGACAGTCACGCCTTTAAGGAATGCTGTTTCATGTTGTTCGTTTGAAAAATATAACGCTTCTAATTTCAATTAACTTTTATTTTTAAAAATTATTTTTTTTTTGTTGATTTTTTTTTATAATTTCATAACATATTTGTGGGTAAGTTATCGTAAATATAACGAACGTACAAGATACAAATATACCTGATTATTAGGATTAACTGTATTGCTTATTGTTTAATTCGTTTCATAACACAACGTATGTTAAAAATAGTAAAAAAATATTTTATAACATGATATTAAGAATTATTATTAAATTTATTTTTTTGTTAAATGCTTCATAAATCATATTTAACTATCTTGTAAGCATTGTGTTTGACTATCTTTGAGCATACAATTCTGTAAACAGAATGTTTAGTAAAATTGTATTTAGAGCAACTTACATTATGAAAATCAATACGTTACTAGGCTATATTATAAAAAGTTAAACTTTTTTGTGAATATTGCATCGTTATTTTGAGAAATTATTTTATAAATTAAACAAGCTTTCTTTGCTCATCTATTATATAAAAATGAATCGCAAAATGTGTTTGTAAGCGCATAACTCAACAACGCATGGACCAATCTTAACAATTCTTTTTTTTAAATTTTCCTTAAAGCCCAAGGATGGTTCTGACGGCGAGAAAAATTCGAATAATTTCCAGGAAAACCCTAAAAGAGCCCTTTTCTTTTTCCTATACAAATATTTTCTAACTAAATGTAGAGTCAATTTAGACTGTATTGCTATTCAATAAAGTTCATATTAAATTACAAGCATTCATTATTCTCTAAACAATGTAGGTGTGTTGCTAACGTCGAAGAGTCAATTCGCGCTTTATTGTCGCTGCACAAAGTTCAAATTCAATCAAATGTGCGTTCACGCAAAAGTGATAAAATCGTGACCCGACCAAATTGAAAAGTCAAAAAATGTAAGAGCTATGGATTTGATTGGCCTTGGAATATTCTTTCTTTTGTTTTAGTTTCGGAATGCGACATAAATTGTCATCAGTTTTCACGTCATTGCATCTATCAAACAAATCGCGTTAAAAAGCCTATATAATATTTAATAATTAATTTTAATTGTTTTATATCGTGTTTTGTGCAAAATGTTTTAATACCTGTGATTAATAATTATTGCATGTGACATTATTTAGGTAAGTATATTCGATATGCCTTCTATAAGACGAAGTAATTTAGGTAGAAGAACCCGAAATGCTACAAACCAAACTAATTACCGATCTTATCATACTGCACAAGAACGTGACGGCGGAAATAAATGTGAAAGAATTAGTATATCGAGAATGCGGGCAGCGAGGGCGAGAGATTCAACTAATAATCGCGAAAGTTTGAATCGAGCTGCTTTCAATTACGATTTGTCAATTGACTACAGTAACCACCAATGTATTACTATTGGATCTATGAACTTGGTTTGCTCTCATTGTAAGGCATTTAAATACAAAAATGATGCCAATGGATTGTGTTTCGCAAATGGGAAAGTGAAATTGATACCATTGGATCCACCACCAGAGTCATTGTACTCATTGGTTTCAGGAATAGAACCAGATTCCATACACTTTTTGTCAAATATCCAACAATATAATAATTGCTTTCAAATGACGTCATTTGGGGCAACAAACGTAGTTCGGGAAAATTTCATGCCAACTTTTAAGGTATGTATTATAGCAGTTATCATTATTATTTTAATGAACAAAATTTCCTGTTAACTAAGTAAATATGTGTCATTAACCTTCAGTTCCCTAGACCCCAACACATATATTACTTAGTCATAATATTATTTGGTGATTCAGTATTAGCAACACTTTAATTATTTTGAAACACAATATAAATATTTGATGATGGATATTAGTTACAAATAATTATTATATATTGACATACCTAAGCATATCAATTATTATTTGGTGATTCAAATTAGGAGACAGATATATTTTTTAGGAACAAATATTATTTATATTTGGCAAAAATCAATTTTTTTATTTACAGATACAAGGAAAAATATATCATCGAGCAGGTTCACTGTTACCAGTGTCAGATAGCAAATAGAAATTCCTGCAAATTTATTTCATGGGCAATTCACCACAAGAAATTGATATGCGTTTTGAAAATGGCTATGATTTCTCAAACAAGATGATAAATCCCATTACAGGTAATAAAAAATATTAGTTTAGCTATGGAGATATATTATCAGTTAATATATTACCTATTATTTTTTTTATTTTCAATGTTATGAAAACAAAAATCTATTTTCAGGTTCTGAAACCAACAAAAAAGTCAGTTCAATGAACTATTATTCATACCGCCTAATGATTCGTGAAAATGAAGACATACTCAAATGTCGGCGATTATATCACAAGTATGTTATAGACATGTATGTTAAAATTGAAACGGAGAGATTAACAGTCATCAGGTTGAATCAGACCAAACTCAGATCTGAAGAGTATATTCACCTTCGAGATGCGATTAACTACTACTACTGACTATTCTTCTAGCACCATACATCGGAAGCCCTCTACATATGCATGAATATGCTCAAGATGCCATGTCATATGTTCGTCATTATGGTACAGCAGATTCGTTCATCACATTTACATGCAATCTACACTGGATAGAAATCAAGCAGGAGTTATTCCCTGGGCAATCACCCATTGATCGTCATGATATTACAGCCAGAGTCTTTAGACAAAGTTGAAATCTTTAATAGATTTCATTGTGAAACATTATATGTTTGGAGAGACACACTACTGGATGCATTCTGTGAAGTGGCACAAACGGGGATTGCCACGTGCACACATTTTGATTTGGTTAGTTGAAAAGATAAGGCCAAATGAAGTTGATGCAGTAATATCAGCTGAAATCCCTAATGTAGAAGTAGATCCTGGATATGTAGTTATCAAAAATATGATTCATGGTCCCTGTGGAACTCTTAATCAAAATTCACCGTGTATGGTGGATGGTAAATGTTCAAAGCGATATCCACGGACATTAATATCTGAAACAATTAGTGGTAATGACGGTTATCCTTTGTATCGTCGCCGATCGACAGCAGACAATGGAAGATGAACAATTGTCAAATTAAATCAACAAGATATTGAAAAAGGTAATTGCTGGATTGTTCCATATTCACCCATTTTATCAAAGACCTTCAAAGCGCACATCAACGTTGAATCTTGCAATTCATTAAAATCTATTAAATACATTTGCAAATACGTAACCAAAAGGAGTGATATGACTGTGATTGGTATTAATGCAGAGAATTCCAATGATGAAGTTATCCAATACCAAATGGGTCGCTATGTTAGTAGTAATGAAGCAGTTTGGCGAATATTTTCTTTTCCAATTCATGAGAGACACCCTACTGACGTTCATTTAGCTGTGCATTTAGAAAATGGACAAAGAGTGTATTTTACAGCACAAAACGCAGTAGAAAGAGCTGTACAGCCACCATCTACTACATTAAACAGTTTTTTTAGACATGCCAAAACGATGCTTTTGCTCAAACATTGTTATATTCTGAAATACCAAAATATTATACATGGAATCAATCCTCAAGGAGATTTATACGAAGGAAACAAGGAAAACCAGTTCCAGGATACCCAGATGTATATTCTACCGATGCGATTGGTCGAATTTATTCAGTACATCCAAGCAACGATGAATGTTTTTATTTACGACTGCTATTAGTCAATGTACGTGGCCCAACATCATTCCAACATGTACGAACTGTTGGTGGTGATTTGTGTGGATCATACAGAGAAGCTTGCCAACGTTTGCGATTGCTAGAAAATGATGCTCATTGGGATCAAACTCTCAATGATGCTGTAATATCATCACAAGCTCATCAAATACGAACATTGTTTTCTATAATCATATCTACATGCTTCCCATCAAACCCAAAGGATTTGTGGATCAAGTACAAAGATAATATGTGTGATGATATTTTGGATCAAATACGGATTAGAAGGGGAAATTCAAATATACAAATAAGCGAAGAATTTTACAATGAAGTATTGATTTCAATTGAGGACATGTGCTTGATGATGTCAAACAAACTATTATTTAAATTAGGCCTGGCCGCGCCCAATCCTCCAATGCATGATGCTTTAAGCCAAGAGTTGCACCGAGAAAAACTGTATGATCTCAACACTGACAGAATTAATTCAAACAAATCTTCCACTATTGAATGAACAACAGAAGTATGTATTTGATACACTTATGAAAGTAATAAATGTTAAAAGAGGAGGGATTTACTTCTTAGATGCACCTGGTGGTACAGGAAAAACTTTTTTGATTTCATTGATATTAGCAAGAATTCGCTCACAAAACAAAAATGCACTTGCACTCGCTTCGTCGGGAATCGCAGCAACTTTGCTTGAAGGTGGTAGAACAGCTCATTCAGCACTAAAATTGCCATTAAACATGCAAAGCAACGAAACTCCAACCTACAACATTTCGAAGAACTCTGCAATGGCAAAGGTTTTGCAGCAATGTGAATTGATTGTTTGGGATGAACGCACGATGGCACATAAAAAATCTATGGAGGCTTTAGGTTCTATACCTTACAAGATCTACGGAGCAATCATAACCCATTTGGTGGTGCAATGATTTTATTAGCAGGAGATTTTCGTCAAACATTGCCAGTGATTCCACGATCAACGCCAGCTGATGAACTTACTGCATGTTTAAAGTCCTCCAATTTGTGGAAGCATGTGTAGGTATTACACTTATGCAAGAATATGCGTGTCAAGTTGCAAAATGACCAATCTGGAGACATATTCTCTAAACAACTCATTGACATTGGTAATGGCAAATTTCTTATAGACTGGTTGCATTAAGTTTTCTCAAAGTTTTTGTCAGTTAACTTGATCAAAAGATCTTCTTATTCAAAAGGTGTTTCCAGATGTTGCTCAAAATTACAGAAACCATGAATGGTTAAGCGAACGGGCTATATTGGCTGCAAAAAACAGATGTAAATGAATTAAATTTCAAAATTCAAGACCAAATTACAGGTGAATTGAGGATATATAAATCAGTTGATTCGGCTACTAACCAAGATGATGTCGTCAACTATCTGCCTGAATTTTTAAACTCGCTGGATTTACCAGGATTGCCACCTCACAATCTTCAATTAAAGGTTGGATCGGTAGTTATAATGTTGAGAAAAATCAACCAACCGCGTCTTTGCAACGGCACACGGTTAGCGATAAAAATTTTTGAACAACGTGATAGAAGCAACTATACTGAAAGGAAAGTATAAAGGAGAAGACGTTTTGATACCACGCATCCCAATGATTCCGACTGATGTACCATTTGAATTTAAACGACTACAGTTTTCAGTACGGCTTGCTTTTGCTATGAGTCATAATAAGTGCCAGGTGCAATCATTAGGTGTTTGTGGTATTAATCTAGAAAACCCATGCTTCTCACATGGTCAACTGTATGTTGCCTGTTCCCGTGTTGGATAACCATCAGATTTGTTTGTATATTCACCAGGTAATCAAACAAAAAACATGTGTATCATAAAGCACTACAATAAAAATCAAACAGATATTTGTTAATAATTGTGATTCACTTGATTTACAACAAAGCGATTACTGAAAATAATTATATACGTTTTATTTCATTATTCTTTATTTCATCCCTATGTTAATAATAATAGTAATAAATAATTAATTATCTCCATTTTTGTCATTGAAGCACCCACTTTATAAATATTTGTCACCTTTAGGTTCCCACTATTTTCAATCAGGTTTGAACCTTAAGTTTCCCTCTTAGTTTGAAGCCCTCTGGCAGACATCCCAGTCGGGGTTTTTAGTGGGTCTCAAAAGGGTGGCCAAAGTTCGTTTAAGTAAGTGGAAGATATTCTTAGGTCACCCGAGCTGACCTTTTTCTTTAATTCTCCAGAACAGAACCGTCACCATGATGATAGGGCGATATGTGAGAGTCAGCAGAGTAGAAACGTCTTAAGGTCGAAATATAAACTGCCACTTTCCAATTCTATTTCACAGAACGAAGTCTGCCGAGTTGTATAAAAATTGTTGTATTTATTATAAAAATCTATATTTCTAATTTTTTCATTTTTCATGATTTATCTTTTAAAATTTATGTTTTCATTTTAACTTTTATTATATGCATTAGTAAAACCACCAAATATTTTTAATTATGAACTACTATAACTATATACAACTATATACAACTATATACAACTATATGCAACTATATACAACTATATACTACTAAACTACTTAACTGATTGTAATAAATTTACACACCATGTACGTTTTCAACTCAATTCATAGTCGCAATATTATTTTATTGCAAATTATTTGTTTATTATTTTGCAGTTAGCTCCTAATAATTCTAAAAGATGGTGGTATCTATTGACTGGATTGAGTAATTACGAATGAGGTATCTGCCCTACCTACCTCATTCGTAAGTTTAGTGTTCCAAGCTATTTACTAAAAACTTTGTAATATACAAATAGTGTTATAAACTTGGATAAAATTAAAAAAATAATTATAATTATTTTGTTTTGATTTTTACTTAATATCGACTGTAAGAAAACATTATGGTTTTCATGACAGATGTACTCTGAACGTTACCCTTTAAATAGTTTACTATAATGTAATACATCAAAAATAATACGAGTAGTCACAGCAACGCGTGACCGGGTCTGCTAGTAACTTATAAAAGAAGTCAGTCTATTTAACTTAGGAACTTTTACGAGTACACAGATATTTTAGAATGTCTTAAATCCATCGCATACGCTGTTAATGATATTTATCAAGCCTTATTTCAGTAACAGAAATAAAATAAATATAGGAACTAATTAATTTTAATGTTATTTTATGTCTTATATGAACATTTATGTAATTCGAATAATGTGGATTTATTCGATATTAGTTATAAAAATATGCTAAAAGAGGATAAATTATAGATAAGTAAGTTTACACAAAACAATTATATAAAAAAAAATATATCACACATATTCTTTTAAATGGAAACATAATTTTCTATCTTCAAATATGAAGCAGATATAAAAATATCTGACGGCACATCTTTAATTCAATTATATGTAGCTCCAGCGTTGGCTTCGAGTCAAATGCAGGCGATTTGGAAATTTTCTTTGAAATGTAGTAATATTATTGAAGCTGCTTTCACAGTATTTTATTTTGGTGAATATCTGGTCTTTTACCTTTCACTGCAATATACGAGTATAAGTCATTTCGAACTTCGTATAAATTAAATACTCTAAATCTTAAGTAGCTTCAATTATGTAATTAAAATTATGATTGTATATTTTATATAAAAGGTATTTAATGTATTTGTATTTTTATTAAATATCCTGAAAGGATCTACCTCGCCAACATTTTAACAAGTGGTTCAGTAAAGGAACGTTTTACAGATTATTAAGTCAGTGCTGACATTCGTCTCATAATATAATTCTTGTACTGACACACTGACACTGAAATAATGGAAAAAATGTATTTATACTAATAGATTTTCGTATAATAGCAACAATTTACTATTTTAATAACACGTTTGGAATAGTTTAAAGCAAAAATTACAAAAATATTTGTAGGTGTCTCAATAAGTCAGGTTTAATTGGAATACGCGAGTTAAAAGTTTAAACTTAATATTAGAATTTCTTTTACTAAATATTCATTACTCTTAGATTTATTGCTAGTTCTGGACAGCAAAACCAATTGCGACCCAACAATGTATATTATGAGTTGAAAATTAAAGAAAGAAAGAGTCATTAACTACGTGTTAGTTTATTCATTGCTGTTAACAATTATAAGATCCTAATAGGTGCTTAATCTAAATTATATCTAATAGTTTAAATAAAAAAATTATTAACTTAGTTTGGAATTGTAATAAATCGTAGTTTCATTCACATTTGTCTAGCGATAACCCACATAACTCTGTCTACAACTCGGACGACGTAACTTCCTACCACTGATACACACATAAGCACATTGTTTATATAACTTTAACAGACTACCTCATTTCTATAAAATTTTATTAATAAAAATAGTTAATTGTGGCTTAAAATTTCCTAATATATATTTTCCAAATTTTTCATATTTCAGTGTTTCCAATGTACTGTTATATAACAGTCCGTCACATTTTTTCTTTTAAATAAACCTTGTTATATTTTACGACTATTACTACAACTTTCTTCCATTATACCTACCTATTATTATTATTTTATATAGAGATATATTCCTATTATTTATGTACTGTTATTAATACGTTAATTAATTTAAATAAATTTAGATCTATATTGTATTGGGAGATAGAATTAAAAGACATCAGGAATAAAGTGAAATAATTATGTATGGACATTAAATATAAATGAAGATGGAAAAATATAATATACAAGTAAATAATTAAAATATAAGAGTATAAATATATGAATAGTATTAATTTATTTTATAAAATGTCTTGCACTGCTTAATTTTTAGAAGGTATCCTCCTGACCTGAATACCAAATATAAACAAAATACTTAATCCTTAGAGTTCCACTTTATTACCTTTTAGAGTAATGAATGCTGGTCGAAACTCGTTGCCTCTGACAAATAAAGTAAAAAATACAAAATATCTTTGAAAAGTATTTTAATTTAAAATTTTAGTTAATCAAAATAAATAAATAAAGTATAGTATGAAACATGGTTTTATATTTTTTCTTTATAAAATCTTGCTGAATTTGATGGTTACTTAAAATATAAATAAACAATTTTATGTTTAAAAAATTGCTCAAATCAATATTGAGTTGTTTTTGAAACTCAGTTTTGTATTGATTCTAATAATAATGTGGTTTTTGTCCAAAAATTTAAAAAATCTACTTTAACTGTTAACAAAAATCACACTTTTTCATAAGAAATAATCTTTTTGACATAATATTTTTTTTGTTATTATATCTATTAATTATTATTCAATATTTATTAAGATTATATATGAACTTAATAGCCTCAGTCCTTTACTTCATATTACAATATGAATTCATAGTACAAGAAATTTGTTACATTTAAACATTGTACCCATATATGAGGGCCAAAGCTAGTCAAAGCTAGTTTGCTCTACAAACAAATAAGACTCAATGAAACTAATGAAATTAGTAGTACCCTTATTACCTAAATACAAAGTAAATAAAATATATTAGTAGTAGTAATAATAGTAATATTACTTAGTAAATAAAATATATTAGTAGTAGTAATAATAGTAATATTACTTAGTAAATAAAATATATTAGTAGTAGTAATAATAGTAATATTACTTAGTAAATAAAATATATTAGTAGTAGTAATAATAGTAATATTACTTAGTAAATAAAATATATTAGTAGTAGTAATAATAGTAATATTACTTAGTAAATAAAATATATTAGTAGTAGTAATAATAGTAATATTACTTAGTAAATAAAATATATTAGTAGTAGTAATAATAGTAATATTACTTAGTAAATAAAATATATTAGTAGTAGTAATAATAGTAATATTACTTAGTAAATAAAATATATTAGTAGTAGTAATAATAGTAATATTACTTAGTAAATAAAATATATTAGTAGTAGTAATAATAGTAATATTACTTAGTAAATAAAATATATTAGTAGTAGTAATAATAGTAATATTACTTACTAAATAAAATATATTAGTAGTAGTAATAATAGTAATATTACTTAGTAAATAAAATATATTAGTAGTAGTAATAATAGTAATATTACTTAGTAAATAAAATATATTAGTAGTAGTAATAATAGTAATATTACTTAGTAAATAAAATATATTAGTAGTAGTAATAATAGTAATATTACTTACTAAATAAAATATATTAGTAGTAGTAATAATAGTAATATTACTTAGTAAATAAAATATATTAGTAGTAGTAATAATAGTAATATTACTTTCTAAATAAAATATATTAGTAGTAGTAATAATAGTAATATTACTTAGTAAATAAAATATATTAGTAGTAGTAATAATAGTAATATTACTTAGTAAATAAAATATATTAGTAGTAGTAATAATAGTAATATTACTTAGTAAATAAAATATATTAGTAGTAGTAATAATAGTAATATTACTTAGTAAATAAAATATATTAGTAGTAGTAATAATAGTAATATTACTTACTAAATAAAATATATTAGTAGTAGTAATAATAGTAATATTACTTAGTAAATAAAATATATTAGTAGTAGTAATAATAGTAATATTACTTAGTAAATAAAATATATTAGTAGTAGTAATAATAGTAATATTACTTAGTAAATAAAATTCAGTCACTCAGTTTTAATATCATAAGATACTGAGAAACAGCATCCTTATAGTAAATGTAGCTAACGACGACAGCTATTTCATTTGAGTTACCATAATTTTTTTTACTCGTTTAGGGAGCACATTTATAATATTTTTTTACGCTTTTTGGACAGTCCGCTCTTTTAATAACAGTATAGTTTAAATGATTATTCTGTACATTAAGGGCATTTATGCATATATTATTCAGCTGTACTTACGGAAATACTTGGAATAAATGAAACTCAACTCAATTTATGAAAATACTTGGAATAATTGAAACTCTTCTCTTTCCTTACTTCATTCATAAATTAAGTCAATATTAATATAACTATTCATATTTTAAAACGCTTTAAAATATGAATACTTATACTTTATTTTCTCTTGTAGTAGTCGTCGTGATGTTGAACTTCATAATTATCATTTACACTTTATACTTAGCTTCAAACTTATTTTTAATAAAATAATTATAATAACTACACTACAAAATTATATTGAAAAGGTTAAAGCTGTTTTAAGTTCTCGTAAATAAAGAGAAATACTAAATAAAAAACTTCGTTTCATTGAAAAATTTTATCTCATCGTAGAGACGACACAGTTCCCAAAAAGACTTTTGTTTTAAAAACATTTTGCACAAGTTGTTAGTGGTATTGTGTTTACAAAATTTTAAAAGGTTTTTTTTTATTTTTGTCATAAATCTTACTTGTATAAATTTGCTTAAGCAAATTTTTTTTTGAAAACTGTGGTACAAATTATTAATATAGATAAAATGAACCTTAATAGACTTAATTTAGTAAAATACCTCTGAAACATTATTTTATTAAATAATTATAAATCAACAAAATAAAACTGATACCAGTTCCTGATTTTCAATGCTATCAACATTGACATGATTAAACGTAGACACAACATGTACTGAATAAATTTTATAATGATAAAAAAATTGTAAATTTATCATAAGATGTTCTTAATGTCATATATATGGAATTTGAAGAAAAAACAGAACAAAATATTTCCTTTCCATATATATTAATGTTGAGGTTAGAAGACTGTTTAGATTCAAATTATGTGATATTGCAAAATGTTTAAAATTAATTAAGTATAATCAAGTAAGATCTTTTTAAATAAATTAAAGTGAATAAAGAGGTGAAAGGACTTTTATAAAAGCTTTTCCAAACGCTACCTGCTATTTTTTGTCAAAATAAATCACAAGTTCCTTAGATAATAATAATAATAATAATAAAAACATTTATTTCGGACAAGATAATCCATATAGTGTTAGTATGTTAGTAACAATGTTTACTTATAAACTAAGTTAGTTATTGTTAGGTACATTATAAAAATATTTCATTTTATTTCATTTCATTTGGCCAGTCATTGTTTCTATCCAATGTTTCTGAATAGAACAATGAGGGCGATCCATGATTGTCTTCAGAATGCAGTTGCTGCTGGCCCTCATGCGCCGCAACAGAGACGATGATTTTTTACGCATAATTGCATGAAATCCGTCAACCCGTGCGTCTGCGAACATTGCTGAGGCGCTGCAAAACCGTGGTAGTCGCAACAGCATTCTGAAGGCATTGTTATACTGAACTCGTAGAGTACTGTAGGCTCGACGCGTATAACTCACCCACAGGCCACCCGAGTAAAACGACTGACAAAAAGCCCGAATAAGGGTAATCTTGACATCCGCAGTACCACGAGCAAACCTGCGTGCGAGCATATTGCTTCTTACCGCCAGCGCCCTACGCTCCCTTTCAATATCCTCATCATCACATAAATCAGCAGTAATAATATGGCCCAGATATTTAAAATTGTCAACTCTCTTTAATGTTGACCCATTGAGAGTTATTGTTGGCACACGACCTGGTAACCGCTTACCAGCCTTAAACACGAGGATCTCACTTTTTGTGGCATTATATACCAGGCCATGGGTCTTCGCGTACGACTCGCAGATCCCTATCAATTTTCTTAACCCCCCAACCAGGGGTCTCAGCAGAACCATGTCGTCAGCGTAACTCAAGTTATTGACGCATTGGCCATCAATATAGCACCCCACATGGACGCTGCTGAGCCTCTCAACCAGCTCATTCACGTTTAGGTTAAAGAGAGTGGGAGAGCTAAGTCCACCCTGTCTCACGCCACACATAAGGGTATACTCATCTGACAAGGCACCTGCCCACCTAACCTGATTTTTTTGGTGCTTATACCAAAATTTTAATAATTCAATACATTCCGTCGGCATACCCGTACCTCTTAGCTTCTTACACAGCAACTCATAATTTACAAGATCAAAGGCCTTAGACAAGTCCAAAAAACACGCATATACAGGTGTTTTTCTTGTAGTGTAATATTTAACAGTATGCTTAAGACAAAAAATAGCGCTTTCTGTAGAAACACCCGGTCGAAACCCAAATTGAGCATTATGGAGCCTTACATGCTTAGCGAGGTAGCCGTTAAGCAAACTGTCAAGTATTTTTGCACCTGTGGTTGCAAGCGATATAGGCCGGTAGTTACTCTTGTCAGATGTGTCTCCCGTTCTATTCTTAACAACAGGCACTACTATGGTACGCATTAACGCTTCTGGTAAATGGGTATGTCCCAAACAGACATTAAAAAGTGTCGCAAGTAAACGAGGCAGATGCTCGCCGGCGTATTTAAAATGTTCTATACTTAAGCCATCATGACCAGGTGACCTTCCCTTCGACATATTAGTAATAATTTCCGTTACATTTTTTACCAAAACTTGAACACATCGCCCAGACACAATATCACTATTCCTAATCGACTTTGAGTCTAAGAGAGATGTTACTGTAAAATGTTTTTTAAAAACATTCGCAATCGTTGTCAAATTATGCTCACCCTCTACGCTTACGGGGATGCTGGGCCTAATATTTAACTTATTTGTATTTTTCCAAAATCTGCCAAAATTTTTTCCCGATAAGTCTGACGCTAAGACGTCCATTTTTATTTGTTCTTGTCTGTCTTGACACCACTTTAATTTTCTTTTAAAATGTTTCCTACATTCTAACATGTTTTCATAAATTTTTCCGGCACGCGGTTTTCTCTGTTCCACCCAAATTCGAAATCTAAATCGAGCCTCTCTGTGCAGGTCTGCGACATACCCATTCCACCCTGCTATAAAACCATTTTTTCTAGGACACTTGCTGCGATACGTTGCTGCGGCAGCTTCAGATAAAATGTTTATTATGGTGTCGTATAATCTATTAATAATAGTCCTATGCTCACGATTATTGCAATACCTTTCACTACAATTTAATCATTCTTCCGGAAAGTTAATTTCACTAAGTTTTAAATTACAAATCTCCCTATACTTTTGTGTTTGAGACATGTTTCTGACACCCCATAATACTCTATCCTGGTCATTATTATGCCAACATTTAGGTGATATTACTTTAGGTTTTACATTAAATAAATTACAGTGAAGCACTAGTGGAAAGTGGTCCGACCAGTACACATCATATTTAATGTATATATTATTAATTGTTTGTCTAGCTGACTCCGTGACTAAGCAATGATCCAACCACCTTTCACTACCATGCACATCGCTTATAAATGTATACGAATTCGAGTCTATTCCTAGATTTTCAACATCTATACACAACCACTTTTGTTCAACACAGAAACTACACATCTCATTAAAAAATAGCTCGTTAGGATGAGCATTAAAATCTCCTAAAATATAAAAAGATTCAACTCCTAAGTTTTCCTCTATTTCCATTATAGATCTTAATGTACTTAAGCACTCTGTAAACACCGGCAAATTTTCTTGAGAACAGGTCGGCATGTAGACACTAAAAACCACTATAGATCGAGTACTTACAGTTAATTTCACAGCTGCAATCCTTACGTTATCACAATTTATTACCGAAACTTTTTCAAATGCACTTTTACGCCATAAGATCGCCACACCTCCGTGAGGGCGGCCGCTGAGCAGCCCGGCCGACGGATCCACCGCCGACGTTCCAGTGCACCCGAAGTTTTCATTAAGGTACTGAGTAAGGGCAGGTCATGCGGCAACAACCCTGTCTCTTGCAAAGCTATAATGTCGCATGACTGGCATAGCAATCGTATGCCTTCAATAGATCTTTTAAAGCATTTGCAATTAAAACTAACTAGTTTATGTTCCGGTTTATTTTGTATTATTCTTTGATTGGTGTCCGTCATCGTGTTGTTTGTTTACTAGACGTTTCATTTTTCCTTTTAGGCCTGAAGTTAATAAAATGCCGATACGCCACTCCAGTCGGCCAAAACTCATCATTCATAAACAAATCTAATTTGTGCTTTGGTACAAAAATCTTAAATGAGTCATAATCTTTCCTCGTTTTCATGTAAATTTTTTCTAAAGGAACAGAAACATTCGATTTTTTTTCAATGTATTCTTTGATGTGACACACTGCCACCTCCTTTGAAACGTTGTAAATATAAATTGGTACATTAATGTCTGCCGCCTTGAATTTTTCATTTATTTCAGTTTTAGCTTTTCCAGTTTTTCCTATAAATCTATTCCGCAACCTCTTTTTTTGAACAACTTTCCATTCCTCAGTAGGCGAATACTCCTTCCATTCTCCATTACGTACAATATCGGCCAATGATTTCCGACTGGCCGCGAGTTCCGTGTGTCCGCTCGCTCGCACCTCGGTAGGCTTATGACTCAACGGTTCGGGTATACGACCTTTGTTCGACGCATCGAACATGCGGGTGGGTTTGGTTTTATTCTCGCTTGTCATACCCTCAACTACAACGGTAATAGATGACTGTGGTGATAATCTTGTGGGAGAACTCTCAACTCTCTCTCTCTCTCTTGGCGAGGAGGATTATTCACTGATGTATGTTTTAAAGCATCAATTTCCGATCTTAACAACTTAATTTCGTCACTTGATGCATAGCATTCCTTAAACTGTATGATATCGGACTTTATTTTTACGATATCTTTCAATAAACTTGTAACATCTACATGGTCGAAAGAAATCGGGGGTAGCTTTTGTAAGTCCCTTGCTACAAATATAGGAATATACTCAGGGTCTGTGTACTTCAATAAGCTTATAATGTCTTCAATCTCTCTTTGCGTTTTACCATCTTTTTTACGTATTCTCTTTTTTGACTTTGGAACCGACTCGAATAGGAGATTTTTCGCTGTCGTAATATCACTCGGTGTAAAGGCACTCACACATATTCTGCTAATACTTTCTTCGTCCATAACATCTATTTTGTTACATATAAAAGCAAGTATTTCATTAATTACTGTATTGCAATTCGTACATTTCACAGTAGTAGACATCTCGCTTCCGCAAACGAACGACCGTAGACGCGGACGCACGCGACGTGACGCGATAAAACCTTTTATTATAATTTATGATGTTTAAGTAAGAAAGCAAACATTTAAAAATCTGAGAAATATTTAAAAAGTAAACTGCAACCTTAAGGATGCTATCTATACTTTTACATTATATTAAATTGAATAGGATTTTTATAAAAAAATCCATTCAACGAAAAAATAGAAAAGTTATGTTTATTTTAAATGTTATTTATATTTCCTAAAAATTTTGTTTATTAATATTTATAACACTAACTATGGATGTAAGAAGTATACTTGTACTTTTTCATTCACTTTTTTGCACAGTGTGATAACATTGGATAGTACGAAGGTTATTAATTAAATGAAAGTCTCAGTACAAGCCCATTCAAGTTATTTTGCAGATTGCATTAGTAAATGAGTTTCACTTAAGCAGGACTCAAAATACAAGATCTTACTTTCCTTTTAAAATGCATTAAGAGATTGCGAGTAAAACCAACTATTCATATTTTCGTAATGCTACAGAAGCATTGCTGTTTTATTTAATAATTTTACCTCAATCTTATAAAGGAATGTACACATATAAAAAATAATAAAATTGAAGTTTTATGGGGAAATTTTAGAAGTGAAGTCTCCCATCAGTTAGTGACAACAAAATGTAATGTATGTTAGAATTATATATACTTGTATATAAACACAGAATTTAGCGAAATGATCTGTAATATTTACAACTCATTTATTCCTAATCATGAAGTTTTTGTAAACACGATAGACATAAAGAGCTCTTTTGATTATTCTATCTCGAAAATATCGAAACAAATATTTCTGTACAGCGGAGCGCGATCCTTCTACTCCCATGTCCTTATTTGCGGGTCAATTTCTTAAATTATTCGTATGTACTTTCTATTCAAATTGAGGAAACGTGGTCACAGAATTTTATGAAATATTTCTAGTGTTCTTAACAAATTATATCAAAACAGTCTGATTTATGATATATACTATCTACGTTGAGAGCAAAAGGAATAGATTTTAATATTGACATTACATTTTCTTGTTATAATAATTAAAAAACAAATAACAAATTTTGTTTCTTTTAGTACTCCTACTATAGAATATTTACCTTATATAATATTTTATAAAATAAGTTTTTTCTTTGTAGAAAAGTATTTAATATGAAATGAATAGAATTTTTTGAATAATACACATATTTTCTCTTTGGTTCTAGCGGAAAATTAATCTATTCTTTTTATCTAATTTAAAAAACACTAATATATTAAAACAAACATATATCTCTAGTAATACCGTCACAAAGAACAATATCCATTGTGTTTACTTTAAATGGATGACAAAATGTTAATGTAATGAAGAAAAAAAATCTATTTAAAAGGTATTGATTATTCAAATTAAGTAAAAGCGTTTTCTTATAAAATTATTATTATAAGGTGGGTATTTAGATATCGTATCATCATCATTATTGTGTCATGTGGATATCATTAGTATTAAATTACTCAAAATACAATAAATTTCAAAATTCCGTCAATTACTAAGTCTAATTGAATTAGTATTACTATTACGATTTTGTAAAAACCCTTAAATAACTATCCAGCGCTTAACTTTTGTTTGAAAACTGTTGAACTTAATATTGTCAATTCAATATTGCTTGAATAAATTAAAAGTACATTTCTCACTGCGACGTTGTACCTGTTGTCCAATTTAATACTTCTTCAGGATTGGTCATTATGTTTGAACTTCAATAGAAAAATATATTATTATCAATTCTCAATAAAATTAAGAGGTAAAATATTGCGACTCGGCAAGAATTTTATCATCCGAAGTCAAATTAGTGTATTTATAAATCCATAAAGTAGTGGAGAGAGCGATATTTCCAGTCGATGGTGTTAGAGAGAAAAGTAATGCCTTTGTTACAGAGGTATAGGAGCGGAAGAGATTTATCTCATAAACATATTGCGTAATATTTGTCACTGAGACATTTTATCGACGAAATATTCTTATATAGTTAAATAAAGATACAGAATATACTAGTAATAATAAAACTTAAAAAAATACTCATTAATTCACTTAATTAAATATAAACAATATATAATTCTCGAAGATTATGTGGATATATGTATGTATGTATTAATTTTTCATTAATCATTTCACGCTATAAGTAAAAGTCGAGTATTAACTGATAATATAAAATCTACGGTAGAACAGCGGCGACCCCTAATAATTGTTTTATTCTACGCCCAGGGATTCTATGTATTTATTTTTGAAAATAACATCTATTTCAAACGCGAGTGTTAAAGTGATAACGGAGTCTTAATTTCCAATATTAGATTTATAAAACCATTTTGCTTGCCAGCGGATTAACTTGTCAATTTGGTTAGCTTACTTCTAATTTTAACAATAAATTGACTCGTGGAACAATAGGCTGGCTTAAAGTAGTCTTCCTTAGTATTATTTTTTATAATTAATTATATTATTTGATAGAATTTTAAAACAAAAATCAATATTTTTATGGATATTCTAAATAAAACTGAAATGGATAATGCTTATATAGATAACATATATAACATGCTGTTACTTTTTTATTTAATGATTTAATCTTATAACCTTGATGAGTTATATTTTTAGTTTTACTTAAATCACATCTACATGGAACCAGTTAGTAAGTAAAAAAACTTTTACATTAATTATAAGAAATACAAACAATACATGAAATATAATTTTCTATTAATATAAACCTTTTTAGGTAAAAACTGCTCATTTGCTTAGCCTCTTATAGGATCTACGGATTCAACCCATCTCCTCCTTACTTGAAATTACTATTTGAGTTTAGGAGTAGTTATTAATAATAAAAAGCATTATCTGCTAATACACCAGAGTAGTTAATAGAAGTAGTACCGGAGTAGTTAGTAGAATAGTTTTTTTAATTTAAATTTGGTGAGTGTGTGGACTACAATCTTGTACAAGTGTTAGATCGTTTGTTGATGAATATTATATATTAATAAAGAAGAAAAACTATATGAAAGTGTTCATAAGGAAAGGGAATAAGAAACCTGAATTCTGAAGGTAAATTCCACTTGTTCCTCTTAACTGTTGTCGAGAGTGTTATTGATGTGAGTCAATAAAAATCAATAAATAAACGTTAGAAAGAAATGCGTTGTGATTTTGATAATATGTTGAATGAATCTTGAAGAATGTAATAACCAGCAAGAAAGAAAAAGAAGCATAAATTAGAGCCAGTTGATTTACGCTTTGTACCGTGGATTCATCCAAGTCAGATTGGTGACTCAATAATTTTTGGAGGTGTTCCGGAAATCAAAATTGATTGAATTGAATAAACATACAAAAATATATTTAATTTATTTTAAATTCTACAAGCACTTTCAGTTACGTCATAAAAAATATCTTAGTGAGTGCATAAATTTATAAAAGTGTCAAAAGAGACAAACTTATCACAGTAGGTGTGATAAGTTTGTCTCAATCCTCAGCGATTTTTTTAGTTTTTAGATAAAATTCAGTGAAATTAACTTAAAGATATGAAACAAGTTCCTGGCAGTTCTATTATTCTGTGACAAAGATTTAGTCCCTGAAAATAAATGATAATTTTATTACCTCTTTAATTTGGACGATACTAAAGAAACGGCTGGTCTGGAAAAAAGTTTTCCTCATAAATTAAGTTGCTATATCCAAAGCTCCCCTGCGGACTTCCCAAGTAATATCAATTTTTTTTTCGAAATTTAAGAGTAAATATATAAAATATTCATGTTGTCTATTACTTCTTTTTAAGTTGAAGTATTACAATGGTTATTTTAATGAATATGAACATCGTTTATTCATTGTTATATAATAATATACAATCGTTTATACATTGAAAGTTATAATTCTATAGATTCACATTTGCAAAACGGAACATTCATAAGAACTTTCAATTCATGAAGTACTTAAGCAATGTAAGTAGAATGTTAGAAGCCGCTGTCTACATTTTACTAAGATTAAAACACACACACTTTTATGTCTCACCTTAACCGTCCTTTAACTACAATAAGTAGTCAAGTCGTTCTCTTCCTACTAGTTTAAAGATTAAACCTCTGTTTTATGGTAAAAATCATTAATGAGGAATTTTTGGGGACGCCAACGGACAGGGTGAGCTAGTTTTTTAAAAACATTCTTATAAAACCGATCCCAAATATTTGAATATTAAGACTCATTAGGACTATTTAGTAAAAGTCATATTTTTTTTGTATATAAAGGAACTATAATCATGTTCATAAAATGAAAAAAAAAACTCTTATTACGATTATTTTAAAAAATTATTTCTGCATCATGAGTAAATTATATATATTTTTTACAAATAATTAAAAATCTGTTTTATTTAAAAAGCCACCGTCAAAATGTTAAAACATTTAAGAAAATAAATTATTAAATCCAAGTCTACTTTCATACTACGCTATTGAAAAGTAATGTTGTTACAAGAAAAAGCTCTCTTATTATGTAAGTATAACGATAAAAGTTTTAAAATATAATATTCGTGAATTTACTTTTGTACTTCTACAACATAAAATGTACTCATTAATATGTAACCAACATTATTATATCATTAAATGAATCATTCGCTTTTATCATTTATCTCATTTGCGTAAATATTTACGGACAATAAAGCGCTGGGTAAATCCTGCTGAATTGCGTTTATATTTTATACTCATCTAATATTCGATAGCAATTACAGCGATGCGATCTGCGAAATACAACGATCTGATACTACTGATACTGCGTACAAATGTGACTTGACGAGGTATTTACATATTTAATGTATAAAAAGCTTTGTTTATATAAAGATAACGAATAGTAAATATTTAAAATGATATCATTAATAATTAAATGCATTTTTAAAATCTATCAAAATTTGTTAAACTTTATTGCCATATGATACATATTTTGTTAAAAATAAAATTATATTTTGTGTCGTCAAAACCATTATCCATTAGACCCTTGTTCTGCTTCTTCCGTCTAAAGCGGTGCTTGTTCGGGATCATGTTGAGCTGGGGATTGAGGAATCCTGTATTTTATTTGTGTGTGTGTAATCACACACACACAAATAAAATACAAATTTTTGGTTACGATCAACCCAAATCTTAAAAGATGTTATAAAAAATATTACTTTTAAATATTATGAAAATGATATAATTAATTTAACACGATAATATGCTATGATATTATGTGATATATCTTATCATTATTAACATTTAACAATGTTATTATATACTGCAGTAGTGACATCGTCATAATTTTTTTTTTTAGTTTTTTTAGTTGAAGATCGTGTTGTCGCACTTGACATTGACAGTCACTTTCTTAAGAGTACCACTTCCGTCTCATTTATTCCTTCATCGGTATTGGCCAACAAACAATTTAAGTTTGGAACATAATAACAGCGTGCTGCATATTGCTATCATTACTATATTTTGAAGGTGTATACAAAATAGGGTTACACATTAAATAAATAAATACCCGCTTCGTTCAATTCAATTTCTAGTAAGTATTGTGCGTTGGATTTCCAAGCGGCAACTGCTCTGAGGAACTTCAGTGTTCTCATCACTTCTTCAGACTCTCTCTCTGTATTGTCCGTGTTAGATGTACCTATAGAGTTATAAATATATAGGTGCTAAGGAAAGGAAAAATTATGTAGTTTGATAAATAAGTAACTTAGTATTTTTGTGATGAAATTCGGCCAACAGTTAGTGGAAGAAAAAGAGTATTTAACTTTTATTTTTAATCGTCAAATAGATCCGGTATTTTTTTAATAAAATAAACTAGATTGATGTTATATAATTTATTATTACTTGTATGTTATTTAGAAAGAATTTGTAATAGTAATTTGAATGCATAAAAATATCGAATGCATTCGACTTGACGCTGGCATTCCACCCGAATGTATTATATCATTGAAGCACATATTCGAAAAATATTTTCTATTCGAAGCAGCATCTATTCAAGTTCACGGAACTGAAAGAGGTTTATAGTAGTTGACCTAATGGCTTGGATAATATATTTGAAACTTGTTTGAAAGTTTATAAATTTATTATTTATCTAAGTTTGGTTGGGTTGGTGTGGGGTGTAAAATAATTTTATGTAAGAACAATATATTGTAGGGATTTACCAGGAATTTGGACAGCGTTATGCTTATTAGAAATAGCAAAAGTTAAAAAAGTTAAATATTTGTAATATATGGTAAAAAGTGTAAAACTTCTTTCACAAATATTAAAGAATAAGTAATTTTTTTTCAGACAATTAATCTTAGAACCTGGACTTATTGGACTTAAAAGGTATCTTAACTGTTTTGATTAAACTCTATTAAAACTTCATAGCGGCCATATTAATATCAGCTATTAAAAAAGGACAAGCATACATAACGAATGAAAGTCCAAGTTTAGTTAATAATTAAAATTGATTTTGTAATTAGAATTACGTTGTTATGTATAATCAACGTTAAATTCCGAGTTTCATGGAGAAGTCGTTCATCCTCACGCTATCACTGCGGGCTCGCTGTTCGATCGAGTTTCGTTGCCGCAGAAAGGCCGTGAATGGTAAATTATTTCCATTAAACTTGCCAGACGAATATAGCCTTTATGTTATAAAGGTGTGTAATGAAATTATATGAGCTATTATAAATCTATTATAAAGAATAATTTTATAATAAATGTTAATACTTACATTATATGCGTTCTAAAATCTATCGATCGCCAATCTAAAGTTAATTCATGAGGTTTAATTAACTTTTAAGGCTTGGTAATCTAAATTAGTAAAATTTATTTGTTCATCGTAAGTAGGAAAATTTACAAAGCTTTACAGTAATCAAAAATATAGAATTTATAATGCAATCAAAAACTTTATAAACATCTACTGTCAATATACCATAATCAAATAATAATCGTATTTCGTTACCATAATTAACATCATCACTGAAAAAAAATGGTTTAACGATTAGACACGACAAAATTGATCTCGTGTTTTGTATTATATTATATATATAATTTAAAAATAAAAATGACAAACTAAGATGGCCGTTGAACACTTCCATTGGTGTAAGGTAGCTTGGCTCAAGAACAATTTTCTAAAATATCAACAAAATGACTGTAAATGTTTCCGTTATGGTAAAATATAATTATTATAATAATCTTAGGCTAATATCAATCAATGAGTAGTTAAGCCTAAAGTGATCTTAAGCTGTTTAGACAGTATAGAATTAGTTTGGCCAATTGCGATGTAATCAACGTGAGTATAGCCTGTTGAATGTATATAATAATTATAGATCAATAAAGTCAGAATTTAAAAAATAATAAATCTTTAACGACAGTCAGCGCAAAGAGAAAGAGATTGCTGAGAATATATACAAATAATTGAATAATTTAAATATAATCTGTACCGCACTTTGATCCGTTTAATTAGTAATATTTTAAAAGGCTTAATGTGATTCATTTAATTAATAATAATTAATTAATTCGTGGATAATTTTCGGTGTACATTTATTTAATATATATAGCATGTTCAGAAAATTGTTAGTGAAATGAAAAATAGTACAGAAAAAATATGGAAAATATTTTTTTTTTAGCTTTTCAAAATAATCCTCTCTACCACTACCAGTAACTGTTACTAACGCAGCTTGTAAATTTTCATATTATTGCTAAAAGGTTTACCCTGGTTTTGTAATCATAGAAAATGATAGCACGAAATGCTCTTCGCGAGAAGTCCATTGTTTTGAAGAAAATAAGATATACATATTATCTAAATATGTTTAAAAAAATTATACACAAGTAGCCAACGATTTGTAATAAAGGGTTTTGTAATGACATTTGCTGTCACTTAAAAACCGTTCCAGGAAAATAGAGATAATATTTACTTAGTGATTAATAATTTTCGGAACAGGAAACTATTAATTTGTCGGTAAACATGTTGTATATTCTGTTTAGTATTATAATATATTATTTAAATAAAAGAAATGGTTATTCATCACAGCATGGTTATGTAACAGCTGTCACCGTGAGTCCACACGTGACACGAATATCCTGACTCTGATAATACGACATTTATAACCGTCACGTGAACAACGTCATGGTTTGTTGTCCCTGGTGTTACATAAATCGATTGTCATGTCAGTACCTACCAATTATGTACTGTTATAAGGGTTTCAAATTTGTGATAGATTAAAAGTTTAACCAATAAAAAAACAAATATACACTCCTTTATATAATACATATGTTAAATTAGGATTGATTAGACTAGATGAGATTTCAAAAACAATATTAATTTATTAAAGTTGTATCAGGGTTCATTTAGGCTTAATTTTCATAGAAACTTAGTATCTAGTTATAAGCTGTTTTGACAAATATTATAATGATGTATTAATATAACAGGAAACTCCATGACTTTGACTTTTTTAGTTTCGACCTTATGATTTCTTACGAAAAAAATGGAATTATTATTACTTATTTTGTTAATAAATATTACCATTACAATTCGCAAGATTGAGGAAAATCAAAAATTCTAAAACTAGAGAAAGCGTGTTAAAGATCACATCGCGGATAAAGAGATCATTAAGTTATACATTCGTCGATTTAACAAAGAAGTTTGGAAGTACGAGTACGAAGCTCTTTTAGATGCGAGTATTCTGAATTTTTATGTAACAGATTGCCGTTTTAAATACCGTATTTTATAAGTTTCTTAAACATTATAGTACTATATTAATATTACAAATATATATATTGGAATATTCAAATTACATTGAATCACAAACACAAAATAATAAAAAATATATACTATTAATAGAATGATGAATAACAATAACAGTTTATTTTTTGCTTTAGTTATAAGAAATAGTCTTCAGTACGTTTTATGATGCAGGAAGTATGCCAAATGTTTCACATTAGTTATTTAGTTAGTTAAGTTTAGTAACATTTGCTGTACAGAATACTGTTACACCAACAATGATATGCATGGATTTGGAAAACAGTATCTTAGTAACTGCATAAATAGGTAGTTTAACACTTTCACTACCAGCTCCGTAGCGTGTACGGAGACGCAAGTTTCACCCCGTGTTTCACCCCAGGGCTGTAGCATGTACGGAGCAATTAAAAGTCAATTTTTTATAGTATTTAATTGGCTCAACATTTTTTTTACTATTTTTCCGTTTATTTAAATGCCTTTATGCAAACGTTTAAATGAAAAATTGAAACAGCACACAGGGCTCAATTTCTGAAAATCTGGTGGCAGCGAAAGTGTTAACTCATCCTTACAAATTTAGAAAAAAAAGGAACGAATAAGGTTTAGCAATTAGTCTGTATTGCTAAATTAGTCAGGTTTACACTTGTACCTACTCGGTAAATAATAGTTAATCACGTTAAGGAAATAAAATATATCATTATATTTACTTCATAACCGAATATGATTTAATCAAGTTACAGCTTTTTGTTAAATTAAACGAGTATTTTCTATAAAATCTTTGATCATAGTTTGATATTAACCTAAAGCCTAAAAAGCCTAAAAACCTATTAACCTAAACAATATTCGCAGATCTTCTTGAACTATGATAACAGTCACATCCCGCTCTTTCACTGCAAGTTATTGAGTTTTTTTAATAAACTTGTTACGAGCATATCGTAATGTTTTCCATCACCGACAAAACTTCTTCATTTCAAATCATATATCGTAAAAAAAATATATTATGATAAATTTACTAAAGTGTTTTAATTCCACTAATGGATGGAAATGGATAATCGAAACCTAATAATAAAAACAAAGGTCTGTTGTCTCTCGGGATACTCAAAGGTTTTCGTTCCTCATAGAAATAATAAATCATGTTTCTGTCACTATAATAAGTTTTTTATTAGAAAAATGTTATATAAATATAAAATATTTATTACTAAGCCTCGAAAACATAAGAAATAGGTTTTTTTTATAGTGTTATTAAATTCCAAGATGTTTTTTTTAAGTGAGAAGAGGGCATACGAGCTTGCGGGTCACAGATGATACACGATCACAGCCGCCCATAAACTCTTGTAACATCCGAGGATTCACAAGAGCGCTGCTGACCTTGGAGGTAGGAGTAAACGCAATTTTTGAAGGTACCCATGTCGTACCGATCTGGAAATAGCGCCGAAGGTGTTTTGTTCCACATTCGAATGGTACGTTAATGAAAGGTCCTTGAAAATCGCACAGTGGAAGATCGCCACTCATACAGGTGATACGGATGGCATTGGAGGCGATGACGCGCTGTGCGGTGATGAAATTCGGCGGCAGGCATCTGATCGAAAATTATGATAACTGATTTAATAAATTATAGTATATTTATACAAGAAAAGAGTATTTTTAGAAATTGTATAAAAATATAATCAAAATGTCTAATAATAATTGTTCGAAAATATCTTATTATTTTAGACAACAGAATGTCGTGGGAGTTTTGTGGTATTACAAATAATTCATTATTTCGATACATCTGTTATTATCATTGTACAATAAACAGACTGACAGATAATTTAACGCCAATGCGTTATTATTTCTATTGGATAATTTGAAGTAACTAAATATTACAAAACTTTCGATTTCAATTTTTCCAATAAAGGTGACTATGGGTATATGATACTGAAATTAATACGACTTTTGAAACATTACCTTTGTTGTTGAAACAAAGCTAATGTTTTTGATATTGTTCGACGATAAAAATGAAAAGTAAAAAAATAATATTTTAAAACATCTACTATGATAAGAAAGAAAGTCTATTATTATGCCGCTGTGAATGAGATAATCATTTCATATCCCAAAATATATAATTAAACAAATGGACTTTTGTATGACGATATATCTTTATTTCCAGTACCGAATATCCGAAGAGTCAATTCTCTCTAAGACTAAAATATATCAGTTTTTACATTTATTTTTATATATTCATTTTGTTGAAGTCTTTTCCTATAATATTATAATTAAATGTAAACATATTCAATAATATTGACTACCCTCATCGGTCATCCATAGTTTAATCTGATGAACGCTGATGCGCTAATTGCTCCTATCAGTTAATCTCGTTAATGGACGGTGTAGTACTTAATTGTACATTACAGTACATTGAAACAGATGAGGTATTGAAAATAAAAATACAAGAACATTATAATAAAAGAACAGAGTCAACGTTGTAAATTAATTATATTATTTTTAGTCTTCAGATTCGCTAATCAACAAGAAACAAACAATTGATACAATATATTGATAATTATAGATTATCATCATTACATTATTATTTCTAAATTTAATAAATACAAATAAGTAATTGCCAGGCAACAGGATTCGCCTCTTCAATAACTAAATAAATCAATCAGGAAGACTTCGGAGGAAATAATTAAATATTTAAATATTGTAATATTTAATATTGTACATTAAAGTCTTTCCCGTTTCAAATGCAAATTTTGTAATTAGGGATTATATTGATGATAGATATTCCTTGCTGGCAATAAGCAATTTTCTCACATTTCTACAAGTATGGTTTCGTGTAACGATTTTCTTATTTAAGATGTTATTCGTTAATTATTTGAAGTCATTAGAGTTATAATAAATAATAAATTATTGAAAATTTTCAAACTTAAATTCATAATTAATTGAATTTGTGAAAAATTAAAACTAAGGTAGAAATATTTTTATACGAGTTATTGCTCATTTTAACTGTATTACCCCTACGGTAACAGTTTTAGCCTTTAAATAAAGTCAATATTTTGATAGTCCATAGATCCATGGAACATCAGTTAAGGTATAATCAAAGTTACAAAATATTTTTCAATTTATAATCGTATATCAAGAATGATATCCTTAATAACATGTAAAATTTAATAGGTAAAAAATAAGGTAGTCAAAACTTCGATGGAACCAAAGGCCCATGTATTCAGAGAAAAACCGACACGAAATATTATAAATACTTTTTTATTACTTTGTTAATATCTAACACTATTAAATGTTAAGTTAATTTTAAGCAAGACCCAAATTACAACAATACAAATTTTCAGAAAGACAACAACTCTTACAAGAGACATATTGAAGTATATAAAGCATATCCATCGACCACAGAACGTCGTAACACTCTCACGTTTAACAAACTTGCAAATAATATAAAATTATTGACATATTTCTCATCAAGTAAAGATTAATAAAGAATCAGTTCATGGATTGTAAAAATCATGACGGTCGTCCTGTAAATTTCCATGAGATGCAATACATTTGTAGTATCGCCGGTTCCGGAGGAGTGGAGTGTGCATCATCATCATCAGTCATAAAATAGTTCGTATGGCGTATACATAAGTGGTTGTTATATCAACTATTTTATAGTAATTATACAGTTCACAATTTAGCTCGCTCAGTTCGACAATGGTTGATAAGTTCTAACTTTACCTGCAACTTAAAAAAATCCGTGCCCGCAGGGGGACACGCGTGGGTAGACCTCGTGTGTAACTCGTTTAAAATATAACTCACTACCTAATAATAACACATGATGCCGTTGTTTACATCAAAAATTTTCAAGCAAAATACGGTTTTTATTTTTTTTCTCGGAAAAGGTATCTTTTTTGGAAATACTTTTGGTACTTAAATTTAGAGTAATAAATAACCTTTCTATTAAAAATATTTGCGAGGAGGGAATGTTTACCAGAAAAAAGTTGCCGTGGTTTTACCTACCTTAAATTTTCAAGCTAAAAGTGGTTTTTATTTTTTTTCTTGGAAACGGTACCTTTTACGAAAAAACCTTTGGTACCTGAATTTAGAGTAAAAAATAACCTTTCTATTAAAAATAGTTGTGATGTAAGAATGTTTACCAGAAAAAAGTTATGAATTTTTTTCCTAAAATTTTCGGTTTTTTTACCCCCACCCCTAAGTTATTGAAGTTAGGTTTTCGGTTTATGTACATTAGTTATAGGTATTCATCAAAGACATCATATAATATGAACGCAATTGATCTACTTTGTATAGGGAAAAAGTTATGGTCGAAAAACTGAAATCAAAAAAAGTGAGGCCCTAGCGCCCCCTGAGACCGGATTTCTCTGGTTAACGAACTTGATCTTCATTTTTGGATGTTTGATTTTTGAGCAAAGTTTGAAAGCGATCCGAGCGAAACTGCGACCGCTATCATGCTGACAAAAGTCGAATCTGGACGCACGCATATATATATATATAAACTATATATATAATATATATATATATATATATACGCATATATATATATATATATATATATATATATATATATATATATATATAAACATTTTGACCAATGATCATTTCGGACTCAGGGGGTCATAAGAAGACCTCCTGTGAAGAAATTTTTCCAAAATTCGAAAGTCGGGTACAAATGAATGGGCAGACCGAATTCTTCGAGGTCTACCCAATAAATAAATTCTATAGGTTTTACCAATTTCTCAAAAAAAAAATATCCTTCTTGTTTTTTCTTGTAAGCGGGTAAAAAAAAATAAGTTGTATTTTTACTAATGTCTTTTTATTTCCTTTATGAACAATATTTCATATTTCATTTTATTTCGAATTACATTAATCTTTGTAGTTTTTTTTATAAATATTATTTTTTATTTATTTAAAAGATTTACAGATATTTTTTTTTAAACATGATCATAGTGATGTCATGATGTCTATTGAAAGTAATTTGAAAACGAAAATTCTTAAATTTTGTACATTTCGCTTAAACGTGGAACGCGCGAGAAGAATTTAATACAGCAAATAAGTCATTATATAAATTATTATTGTTATTAAATTATAATTCTAATTCTCTTACAGATATGTCATAGACGTAAAGTTGTTTATGTATTATATTTAAATACATTTATGTAATAGTAGTTTTATTCCCTTCTAAAAATAAATCCATACTAACGAGGCCTTCAATAAATATTCCATCTCGTGGATGTTTTATTATGAAGGTCGACCTTTTTTGGACAGAAATAAGATATTATGCTTAAGAATTTATGTAACGTAATTTTAAAATTGTTAATTATTGTTTTTTTATTATATTCCTTAAGTAATTTATTTATTTATTTATAACATTTTGTACATATTTATTTACCATCTGGAATTTTATCATTATTTAAGAGTATTTATATTTTAACTTCTTTTATCCCATCTTCTTTTCTTGTTTTCTTTTCGGTTTTTTTATGGCTTACAAAATGCTAACCAAAATTTCAACTTTTGGGGTACATGTTGTGAAAAAACTCTTCTTTCATCAAAAAACTTGTCCTAATAATTAGGAATACAACAAAAACAATTACCTACATCGGTCCTGTAACATTTAAGTATAATATACAAAATTAGTTGTATAAAATAAGTTAATATATACGATATTTGGATAGAGTATGAGAAGTTAACAAAGTAATAAAGTAGCATTTCTCTAATAAGTCTTTTTTTGTGTCTGAGACCCAAAAGACAATAATAATAATAAATGTATTAAGGACAAATGACTCTTCCTCATTTTTAATAGAGAGTAAATAATACAAAAAAAAGTAAATACACATTATTATTATAACTTCAGTGACTAAGGATGTTACAGACGACCAATATTGGAATCGTAGAAGCACTTATAAACTATACCACCTCGCCAAGAGACTCCTCTCGATATTAGAAAGAGAGTTAAGTAAGTTTAATATGCTGAATATTTAGATAAAACTAACTAATATTTATAAGCTGCAAAATTAAGATAACTATTAAATACTCGTAATAAAAAGTTTTATGAGTGCTAGCCATTTTTGTAATTGTAAAAACAATGGAGTATACTAGTCGTAGATTTCGTGGTTACAAATTGGTCTTGTTCTTATTATATAAGATACTCCATTATACACTCGCCAAGTTAAAGAAGTTTAAGAACAGAGAGATTTGAAAAAAAATCTGATTTAAATGTAGGTAATGGTTTTATATTAATTAACAGGTATACTCATCATATATTTCCGAAACACCTAATTAACCGAATAGAAATGCTTTTACTACCCGGGATCGATATGGACCTAGATAATTTAAAATATTCTTCGCCAGGATGATCACGCATGCTTTATTTTTTTTGTATTTTTGTTTTATTTTTATTTATAAAAGTATGGTTTCTTATCAACATCCTATATAACTGAGATTAAATTGCGTTAGAAATATATTAAAAAGTATAAATATAATATCCTTAAGAAAAAGAAATCCATTAATATTTATGGTAATCTGCAGCAGCCACGAAACAAATCTCACAGCGTCCTTTGTTGGGTTAAATTACATAATAGATCCGAAACCCGACGACTGTACAAAGGAATAACGACTTACCTTGCGATGAGAATTGGTTCAGGGGTATTCAGGACTGAAGTCATTGTGATTACAATGATCATTCAATTATTTTTATACTGGGTTTGTAATAAGATTACGTTTAAGATAAATATATTTCTTTTAGTAAACATTGCAGAGCTCGTGATAGATAAAAAAATAAAATTTATTATCATTTTGTCTAAAATATATTTGTTAAACGATAAAAACTAAATAAACAGAGCTGTAAAGCACACAGGACTTTGTAAAAAACTAAGTAGAAAAATTATATTCTGATTTAATTAAAGTAGATAGATTAACTACAAAATAAAGTAAATTTTTTTTATAATCTTTAATAGAACTTTACTTTGAGACAGTACTGACTTGGAGACAAGTCGCTTTAGCAATACCTTTAAGGTAAAGTAGTATCACCATTAAGTAACATTTAAAAGGTATGATTTTTATAATGTTTGAATACTTTGTTAAAATAATATAAGACATGGATTTCTTGCAATAAAAAAAATATAATCACTTTTCAATCATCTTAATACACTTTAAAATAAACAAATTACGTTACTCCGTTCGGCAAGAAGTAATTTGGATGAAGGAGTTTCGTATTGAAGTTCTACGACGACACGCAATATAACATACTCGTACATAGCTGTCTCAAGTACGGAAGTTCTTATCCAACTATGTGAAGCCGCAACTTAATTAATCTAAATAACAAGTAATACTTTTGAGATAATTTGGTAAATACAATAGTAATGAATTACCTTTAGAGTTTAGTAGAAACTATGGTGGTAACACGGTATTTAGTTATACCAGAAGCAGCTATAGCTATATATTTTTTCAGAAGGCTGTATTGTTATCATCGCGCGTTGTATCAAGGTCTTCCACAGTCTCAGTCATAATAAGTAGGTTATCGGCAAAATGAAAATGAGTGATGTACTCGTCGTTTATGTTGCCTAGTCCATGAGCTTGAGAAAATCTTCGAGTCATAACATCTCCCTGTCTAACACCTCTCTGTAACTGTATAGGTCTTGAGCTCTGGTCTTGTAGTCGGACAAACATGATAGAATTTTCATAGAAGCACATCAACATTACTTACTTACTACTTTTATACTTATTGAATGTACAGATAGTCGATCTAGCGCCTTTGGAGAGATTGCAGTGCAGCCCAGGTCTCGTGCGAATCTAAGATTTTGCCAAGCATAGTGGTCGATTACATTTGTTTCACATGCATGCATACATGCAAAAATAGTGGCCTACATTTTTAGAGTGAAAAGGATCACATTGATAAGAATAAAAGTTTTAATTTGATATAATATAATATATAAAAATAAATCAAGACAAATTATAATCCAGAAACATAACATTACAGTTAAAAACATTGTGTTGTGCAAAATATCTGTCTCATACTCTCATTGGTATCAATTTCTCAATATCTTGGCTACAAATATAATCATAGATGAGACAGATATCGATTAACTCTACAGTATTGTAATCAATCTTTCTAACAATTCTTGAAACCTACAACTGCTGTAGTCAATCTTGCTCTTTTACCAATATTTACACTTCTGTATAATATTTAAAACATAAATATTTCATTACTATGAATATCAAGTATATAAGTAGCCGTATTTATATTTATTAAATTTCATTTAATTTTCCGCTGCTCCGCACTTCACTGCAGAAATAAACATAGATACAAACAATTTATTTAACCACGCTTCCAAAGGCACGTTCGTTCGGTTTAAAAATGTGTTCACATTAAATCTTTTTAAAAAATACCAACCTTTTAAGTAAATAATTACCATGTTTCAATAAAAGACGCTGGTCGTCGTTTAGAGACGATGGTGAATATTATCTTAACTCTAAAAATATGTTTAATGAAAAGCAATTTATATTGTAAAATATTTACACATTTTTTGTGTGTAATACATTTTTGTGTGTAATATGTTTAAATTAATAACTATAGTTGTACAACAATTACTCGTCCATACGAGTAATTGTTGTACATGTACTATGGTACTCGTTTTTATGGTGGACTGGTGGGTGATTTTTAGACAACACGATAATATTTAATTTCGGTTTACTTTGGGTCTTGGAGAATATTTTGAGTTTAGTCTTTAAAAAGATTTACAACTTACAAACATCGCATAAAAATGAACAATGTTGGTTGTGTGTGTTGAAAGTCCTCAAGCTGTAGTTAAAGGCTATATATAACTAGGGCGCCAACAAACCCTCAATTTCGACTCGCTGCGCTCGCGAAATCTTGGGTGCTGTTTGCATATTGAGCGAAGCGAGCCCAGTGTATTGACTTCAATGGGATATCAGTTTTTTAACATGATATATATATATTTTTTTTTTTGAGGACTTTTTTCAATTTTTTTTTTATAAGAACCATCACCTAAAGTGTGTCTTTTTGATTGCAAAGTTTCATAATTTTCCGTTAAGTAGTTTTCGAGCCAATTCGTGACAAAGAATGTAAAAAGTCTCCAGTAAAACGCTCCGCTCACTTCGTTCGCTTCGCTCAAATAACTCAGAATATATAAGTATTATAAGGTCTTTATTTATTATTAATTACCGTTTTTATCATGAAATAAAAACAAGTTATAATTTACACAAATAAAATAAAATATATGCATATAATCTGTAAATAACTCAAGCTCAGGCTCATAGCAGCGGTAGAAGTAAAGTATAGCGGTAGAATTAAAGGCAATATGTGTAAATCAATCAGGCGTCGCTTTTCACCTGACGTCTGCGATCACGATACCCACGCCGTACCCCCAAAGTATTAAAAATGGCCCAAGCCTATTAATTGAAGTTGAACCAAGGTTCTTGATTCTTTGTAAATATTACCTCGAGAATAATAAATTGTTTAAATGATAACTGTGAACTATGATGAAGACTAAAAACAAAAAATCCGTGCCCGCAGGGGGACACGCGTGGGTAGACCTCGTGTGTAACTTATTTAAAATATAACTCACTACCTAAGAATAACACATGATGCCGCTGTTTACATCAAAAATTTTCAAGAAAAAAGCAGTTTTTATTTTTTTCTCGGAAAAGGTATATTTTTTGGAAATACTTTTGGTACTTAAATTTAGAGTAAAAAATAACCTTTCTATTAAAAATATTTGCGAGGGGGGAACATTTACCAAAAAAAAGTTGTCGTGGTTTTACCTATCTTAAATTTTCAAGCTAAAAGTGGTTTTTATTTTTTTTCTCGGAAACGGTACCTTTTACGGAGAAACTTTTGGTATTTAAATTTAGAGTAAAAAATAACCTTTCTATTAAAAATACTTGTAATGTAAGAATGCTTACCAGAAAAAAGTTATGATTTTTTTTCCAAAAATTTTCGGTTTTTTACCCCCACCCCTAAGTTATTGAAGTTAGGTTTTCGGTTTATCTACATTAGTTATAGGTATTTATCAAAGACATCATATGATATAAACGCAAATGAACTTCTTTATATAGGGAAAAAGTTATGGTCGAAAAACTGAAATCAGAAAAAGTGAGGCCCTAGCGCCCCCTGAGTCCGGATTTCTCTGGTTAACGAAATTGACCTTCATTTTTGGATGGTTGATTTTTGTGCAAAGTTTGAAAGCGATCCGAGCGAAACTGCGGCCGCTATCGTGCTGACAAAAGTCGAATCTGGACGCACGCACGCATATATATATATATATATATATATATATATATATATACTATGGTAACCCATAATATATATAAACTTTTTGACCAATGGTCATTTCGGACTCAGGGGATCATAAGAAGACCTCCTGTGAAGAAATTTTTCCAAAATTCCAAAGTCGGGTACAAATGAATGGGCAGACCGAATTCTTCGAGGTCTACCCAAATGTTCACAAAAATTCCCAACGAGTTGAAAAATATATTTTCAATAATATTTGTACTTCAAAATTAATAACATATTATGTTTCAAACTATCTCTAGACTGTGAAATCAAAATCACTACATGGATATGTATGATATCAGTTAATTTTGTTCTATATATGCAGTTTTCCTCACCATTTAATCTGTTACCATCGTTATAGTCAGGGACCATACCCAGAAACACGTAGGCAGTTGTTAGTACCGCTATCAACCCATTGTTTAAAAGTAAATAAATGCTGCATAGTGAGCAGATTTGCCACGCAGGGATTCCCAGTTGATCACATATTGTGTACACGATGCAAATGTGAAGCTGCCGGACACGGAGCTTAATTGTATCAGTTTGTTGTTAAACCAGTTTGTTTTACGAATGATAATATTTAAAATATTATTTATTCGGCAAGATGAAAACGATAATTACCGGTTGCATGCGATGAGCCTAGAATTGCAAGATGAATGGGTTACCATAGGAGATTTTTGTATTCCACTAGTTTTGAGATGGCGCACCCTGCTTCTTGATTGGTCCCCAGCATTATTAAAATTTTATCTCAATGCATTCCAAATCACTCTCTCAGATCAAAGCAACTTAGTAAGATAGGGCAAAGCCACCGAAAAATCTTGCAACATCTGTGGGGAGGCAGTAGGAACCGCGAAACACTTGCTAGTAGGGTGTAGGGTACTTTTAAATAGAAGTAAATACTCGAGTCGCCACGATAAAGTATTAGAAATCATACGAGAAGCGGTTAGTCTTTCTGTAGCAAGAGCGCAGAAGGGGTTATACCCTTCTAACCACCAAAATATCAGTGGAGTTCGTAAAGGCAGGTTCGTCCAAAAAATCAAAACTAAAACCTCATTCCATCTTGGACGCGTCTCCTGATTGGACTCTTATGGTGGACATTTATGAAGGGCAATACAAAATCCCCGGGGATGTTTGTGTTTCGTCATCTAGGCCCCAGACTTATTCCTGTACTCAAAACAACTAAGGCGCGTTATACTTGTGGAGCTTACTGTACCCTGGGAAACAAATATACCCAAAGATCATACATTTAAGCTTAACAAGTATTACGAACTATGTAACGAACTGATCAGGAATAAATTTATAGTTAATTTGTACGCTGTAGAAGTAGGAGCGAGAGTTATAACAGAAAATCTCTCTACAATTTATTTAAGGATCTCGGCCTTTCTAGAACGATCATCAGTTCATTTCTGGAACGTATTTCAAAGACGGCTTTAGTAAGTTCTTACGATATTTTGTTAGGTAGGGAGAGGAGCGTGAACAGTGAAGGTGAGCGTGTATGCGCATAGGAAAGGGGCCCCATAAACCTACACCTGGGTCGCAAGTCCCAGGCATTGTTTGCGCTCCTCTTCTTGCAACGCGATGGGCCCGGCACCCGCACGGTGAATCCATGGAATGCTAAGAAGCTTCGTCTCAATACTCTATAGATATAATAAATACCTACTATAATTATTATGTATTTTTTAAAAGTGAACTTAGTGGGATAATAGACATTGCTTATATTGAATTATTCAAATACATAAATTATTTTGAATTCTTGACTTCTTTTGAAAATTTGTTTATGATTTTTTTAACATTAAAATATATATATTATATGATATAACCCTTTTTAAACTAAATATATTTTAAACATTTTTTGACCTATTGTGTATGTCACGCGAATAGTAATGAGTTATAAAATAGGACTACCTCGTAGTTTAGTCTGTTTTTGATAATGTTATAAAAATGCACCGTTTCAAATTACAAGTATTACAGTATTATTAAACCAATAATAACAAATTATTAAATATATTATTATACTATTTCTATTTCCTTTGTCGTGACTAATTTCATAAACTGATATCTGTAGACCCACATAGCCAAAGCCTTAAATTTTTCAAAAGAACTACCATACCTCCAGGTAACGAATAGAAATACCTACACTTGAACTCAGAATAACAATTCAAGAATTGGTTAATTATTATAAAACAGAACATAACCTTTGTCTTTTTACTAATGACTTTTGTGATATTAATCAATTAACTTTAATAAGTTGAACTAATATATCCAAAGTTTGAAGAGAAAACGAAACTATTTACGAAAAGTCCTTTTAATGTGAATTTATTAGTAAATCTCAGGCAGCGAACAATAATCCGCCAGGAAACAAGTCTTCGAGGAGCCAACACAGAGCAGAGCTATTACCACTAATTGCAGGAATCCATTTGAGTCGAGTCGAGACGAGACGAATGTAAGCGAGTATCCACCTTAGCTTTCGATTTTATTGAGAAGGATTATTCATAGTGTATTGTCTTTACCATTATATAAAATTCATATTTCTTTTATAAGACATTGTTTGACGTCCATGTATTCAATCATTTTTGTAACTATTTTCATCGTAATAGCAATCTTGGAAATTATTATTTTTTAATTAAAACTTTCTTTACAAGTTTGCATGTTTTTACTTTAGTTCGTTTTAATTATAGGTAGACAATGCGGACTTTTAGCTCTTTTCTCGGTTTTTAGGAAATGATACATTTTAATAAACAAATAGAATAAGTAGATAGAATAGAGAGAAACAAATAGATTAAGTATATGTTTTGTAATAAATCACAAATTTCTATCTTACACCGGCTAGACCATGTGAAATATTAACATATATGACATTAACATTTTTGGGTAGACCTCGAAGAATTCGGTCTGCCCATTCATTTGTCCCCTACTTTCGAATTTTGGAAAAATTTCTTCACAGGAGGTCTTCTTATGACCGCCTGAGTCCGAAATGACCATTGGTCAAAAAGTTTATATATATATATATATATATATATATGCGTGCGTGCTTCCAGATTCGACTTTTGTCAGCACGATAGCGGCCGCAGTTTCGCTCGGATCGCTTTCAAACTTTGCACAAAAATCAAGCATCCAAAAATGAAGGTCAAGTTCGTTAACCAGAGATATCCGGTCACAGGGGGCGCTAAGGCCTCACTTTTTCTGATTTCAGTTTTTCGACCATAACTTTGTCCCTATACAAAGGAGATCAATCGCGTTCATATTATATGATGTCTTTGATAAATACCTATAACTAATGTAGATAAACCGAAAACCTAACTTCAATAACTTAGGGGTGGGGGTAAAAAAACCGAAATTTTTTGGAAAAAAATTCATAACTTTTTTCTGGTAAACATTCTGACATCACAAGTATTTTTGATAGAAAGGTTATTTTTTACTCTAAATTTAGGTACCAAAAGTTTTTCCGTAAAAGGTACCGTTTCCGAGAAAAAAAATTAAAACCACTTTTAGCTTGTAAATTTTAGGTAGGTAAAACCACGACAACTTTTTTCTGGTATACATTCCCTCCTCGCAAATATTTTTAATAGAAAGGTTATTTTTTACTCTAAATTTAAGTACCAAAAGTATTTCCAAAAAAGATACCTTTGCCGAGAAAAAAAATTAAAACCGCTTTTTGCTTGAAAATTTTTGATGTAAATAACGGCATCATGTATTATTCTTAGGTAGTGAGTTATATTTTAAACGAGTTACACACGAGGTCTACCCACGCGTGTCCCACTGCGGGCACGGATTTTTTATATTGTAATGCTTTGTATATTGTATTATGAAATTATTATGTCGCAATTCAGGTGACTTGCAATGCTCCCAGTTAATGTGTGAAGTTTTTTTATGTAAGCACAAAATATATTTTCATATGGATTGAGTAAAAAGCTGTTAATTAAACAATACAAACAGACACATATGAAGATATATTCTTATGGTTAATAACTTAATACCTATATATTTTATAAGTGATCTATGTTGCTACTTCGTAAATCTTAAAACCATGTTGAAGACCCGAAATTCTGGTTAAATTCTTTTGTAAAATATCTTAGAAAAAGAAATTCCTTGAGATCAATCGTATCATATGAGAAATCCCGACATTTTTGAACAAATATTTTTCTACATCGTAACCTTATAAATTCCGCCCTGCCTACCTTGCACGTGGATCGTATTAACGAAATTCCTTCGATACGCTTAAGCTTTTTGAGACCCTAAACCATGTTTAGATCTCTCTATTTCGATTCCATTGTTCATATTATTGGCTACCTTAGAATTCACAAAGTTACAGTAAAAATATTTTTGTATTTCAGAAGAAAAAAATTCTTAACACTTTTTAATAATTGTTTACACGGAATAGTTTATTGAAACATAAATACTTATATACAAATTATAAATTTAATTATAAAAAAAACTTCCTCTACCGTCTATTACCATGATGAATTTTCATATTTATTACTGTTTTTTTAAAATATAAGATAAGGGCAAATGAGCTTGTGGGTAACAGATGATACGTGATCACTGCCGCCCATGAACTCTTGTAACATTCGAGAATTTACAAGAGCTCTGTCGACCTTGGAGGAACGAATAAACGCCTTTTTTGAAGGTACCCATGTCCTACCGTGCTGGAAACACCGCCAAAGGGAGTTCGTTCAATATTTAAGTGATGCGTGGAAAAAAGATTTCTGAGAACCGCACACACAGAATTTGGTACAAATAATTCCATTCTTTGTAGTATCACAGCACTGAGATCATTGGAAGAGAAACAAACCGGTCCCCATAGATGAATATGCGACTTGGCTAACTGGAACAGACCATTTGCCAGAGCAAAGCTTAACACAGATCTTCCCGTGTAGTCGGTGGCGATCCGTTTCTGCATTATTATTATGGGACTTGTAGAAGCTCACTCAGACTCTGACATGGTCGTCCATGTCCACGTGCAGACTAAAAATAGACAGGTTCCGACCTGCAAAAACCTGAAGGCGACGGTAGCAGAAATCCTCCCTTACGAACACAGATAACCCCCATTGTGTTATAAAATGATGTTCAAGTTTGAACCCGAGGTATGATAGGTACGATGTGTCGCTAGTTTAAGATATCTGGGTCTCTGTCAAAAACAAAAAGGCCGGTTGCGCCTTCTCTAGATGATAGTAGACGGCGTTTAAGTTTGAATGAGGTCCCCTGATGTTGCAAAAGTCCACATTTAGAGTGGGGCGGACGAGTAATGTTATATTACTCGTCCGCCGCCGTCGTATTTTATAAGTTTACCGATTGAAAATAGAATTAAATAATAACTATTTAAATCTTTATACACTATCTTACTCTTTTATAACTGCTTTTATAAATGCTGAAATACCATTTTCTATTTAGTTTACGAGTATCTTAGAAGTAAAGTAAATAATGTCAATATCGAGGACAAAAGAACGACGCTAGGCATAAATTAATATAAACAGGTTGTCAATAGTAAATATTAAACGTGTTGTCAATGCAGAAATTCCGTATAATGTTTTTTTTTTCATACACGGGATTTTGAGCTTTATCATTATATGGTTTTCAAAAATAATGTTAATATTGATAACTCTAATAATAGTAAGTATATTTTATTAAAATACGGTAATAAGTAATGTCTAATATTAAAAAACTATAAATCGTGAAAAATAATTTATAATAAATTAAATTATTATTATCATTATTGCAGTAATCTAATCACATGTAATATATCTGTCAAAATAACATCGGGATTGTAAAGCAAAAGTATATAGTTCATCCATCAAAATTTTAGAATTACACTATTACTACTATTACTATTACTACTAGCGCTTTTGTCATTAATGTTATTATAGAAAAAAATTGTAACTCGGCATTTAAACCCAGGATCCTACCGCTCAATGGAAACGTCACAGCTAATCGTAATAGCCATAACCACTAAATATCTACAGATCTATTAACTGCTATTTTGTTTTTGTGATATATATAATTTTAATGAAAGCAACCATCAAATTGTTTGAAACCATAAAAAATGCCCAAAACAGATCTCAATTGTTTGGTAGTTCCATTTCGTTTGTAAACAATGTCGTCAATGACTGAATGATTAAATAATATTTTGTTAAATGTCTAAAGGAACTGTTTATGTTTTTTGTTTGATAAAGTTTAAATATAATTTACCTGAAATCGTTTTAAACAATATTTTAGAAGACAAAGGTTTGGAGTTAATTGTGGTTTTGTAAAGGGTCTATCTATACGAAGAGAAACATGTTGATTGAATGTTTGATTTTAAAATTCTTTCACCTTTCGAAAGCTAAATTATCAGCTAGTAACTTCGAATATTTTTTACTCCTATATTTTTACGGGATTCAGACCTTCGAAAATGAAACCGGTGAACAAGTATGTCGGGAAAAAGCGCTACAGGTGCATTAAAATAAAAAGGATTTTAATGTATACCAGATAAAAAAATGGTCTTTACGAACGGTTTTTTATGTCAACGCAGGCGGTGTCACGTGTAATCTTTATTACTGTAGAACTCCCGAATTACAAGCGAAATACCTTTTATGAAACAGTCTTAGACAATTAATATTGTTGTGCTTGTAATTGATGATATTTATTTTATAATAGACTAGCCGTGGGGCTCGCTTCGCTCGCCGTTTTTTTTATTTTTTAATTTGGTGACCTTATTGACCTTACAGCGTCGCCAAAACATAACCCTGGCATCGTTAGACTATAAACTTTCATTTGATACCCTGTTTATAAAAATCGGATAAGCGGTTTAGGAGAAGTAGTGCAAGCAAGATAAAAGTAATCGATTTTATATGGTAAGATGTGAGGTCACTTGTATCATTAATTAATAAAAATATAAAAGATATCGAACGCTGAATGTTCATAAATTCTTGTATTCAGTAAATCGCTCGACGAAGCATCTCGGAGCGGATTCAAGTGCTATTTCATTGCGATAATTTGCCCTGAGCGTCTTTTCAAGACACAGATATATTATCGCTATTGACATTTGACTAACTATAAATGTTTTTAAACTATGAATGAGTTGATGTAAATATTAGAATAAAAGAAAAAATACACAAGGTTAAAAATAATTGTCTAAAAATAGTACTTTAAAAGTTTTTTTAGTCTATATATAAATGTATAAATTTACAAAAAAAATTACACCTTAATGCAGTATTTTTAACTATCTATTAGTAAAAAGTAAGTAAGCAGGGATAATTATGGAAAAAAAAGGTGTTTTAATGATTTTTTTTTCTTTTTTTTATATAAAAGCATAGTCCCTGTGTCTCTTATAACATTTTTTGCTGTTTTATTTTTTATAAAATATGTAATAAGCAGAACTCTATATTTTAATAGTTTATTTTATATACTTATAGTATAATTTATATAAATCACTTTTGTTAGCAATTATAATTTTAACTTCTTGCTACCGCAAAGACTTTGGCGTATTTGTAACTAACATGTAAAATATTTTTACAAATATCTTTATTTATTTTAATCACTTTGATAATATTCACTGCTCTCGGTTAGGTTTGTCAAATATTCACAAATGTTCCACCCTATCTTAAATTTGCTCCTTACGCTTTATTGCGACCATACGATACTGACTGTTTACTTTATTGTATTTGCTCGCGAAGTAATATTACAAACGTTTTATGTTACTAGATGTTTACCAGAAGTAACAAAAAATAAATATCAAAATATATAATAAATACTAATTAGATAATGTAAAAGGATATTAAGAACTGAGGCTAAGAAACGATATTAAACTTTATGTACCTTACCTTTCCAAAACATATTTTAGACTAACAAGCGCGCAATAGCAAAGATTGTATTGAATAACGAGATTTTTATAATGCGTTAAATTTTTGAATTTTATATTATATTTAGGGTCTTTAGACCCTACAAAATTATTAAATAAAGAATCATATTGAAATAAATGTGTATAAAATTACCAATATCTTTTAATTTTACAAAAAACATATTAGCAGAGCGTGGTTTCGATCCACGGACCTCTGGGTTATGGGCCCAGCACGCTTCCACTGCGCCACTCTGCTGTTGGCGATTGTGATGAATATGTCCTCATATTTTTTTTAAGTTGATTATTCTATTATACTCTGGTATAGTTTTTATAGCTAATAATATGGTATATATTTTATATAATGAAAATATGTTCAACATACTAAAAATAAAACTAGATAAAGTTGTTATTACTTTTTATAAAATTGATGTTACATTCACCTGACGCTTGGAACTTTACTGGTCGTAAAAAGCTCATATTATTTAATATTACCTTCTAAACGACAGATGCTTTACTGTTTATCCATGTTGTAAAAACAAAAGATATCTTATATGGGAGAGTGAAGCAGAGCTCTACTCTGTAGCAATTTGGTGTACACTCGTGACATCATTTTGATTTGAGTTGATAGATATTTTAAAAAAATCCTTAAAACTTTTATTTTATCTTAAATAAAAAATTTCACACAAGTATACAAGTATTATTTTATTATAAATTAATAACTAAACCGGAGAAAGTTTTCCACCGATCAATAATTTTAATTTCATTTTAGAGTTTTTAGACGTTAAATAATGAGTTAGAGGTTTTTTTCTTACACCGGCTTTTAAATCGCCGGTACTGACATATTTTTATAATATTTTTGTAAATATTATTATAGGTAGAATGTGAAATAACCATAATCTTGCAATATTATGAAAGTAAAAGAGTGTGCTGTTTTGAATTCACAACACCTATAAAAGTTGCTCTGATAACATTAATAAGTAAGTCAGATATTAATTAAAACCATTCTTCCTTTAATTGACTCCAGTAAGCACGTCTGACACTGACCACTCAGATATATAAACTGGTATTTAAAAACTAAACTGAATAGGAAAATGTATACGATGGAACCGTGTCCTACATTCCATGTATATAATTACAAAGTGCTTCATCAATTGTTCATGAAATATATAAATGGTATACAGACGTTAGATTGATTTTTTTTTACATGTGTGCATAAACAAAATGATTACCTTATAAAAATGGTTTTTCATCATCAATGACTATGCATTTCATATTTAAAATTTGTTTTAGCTTAACTTATTACAAGAGTTTTGTATTATAATTATTGACATGATTATAAAAATTTTTGTATAAATGATGGTAATCTATGCTATGCATTACTTCGACGGTTGATGGTCATGAGGGTTACTCTAGGTTAAATAGAGGTTGAATATATATTATAAATATATACTAATGTAAGGTAGCTTATAAAATTAATTTTTAAAAACTACCATGTGGCTCGCAGTGTTTTCTTTAATGTTGGTACCGAAATCCCTAATTAGCGGTATGAATAATTTTAACCTATAGTGTTTTACATAAAGTTGTTTTCGTCCATACATTTTAATAAATAAAAAGCCGGTTACTACTACATTGCAGGTTACTCTCTCCCGTCAGACATTTTGGTACCAGGAAGAGTTCCAATGTGGATTTCTGAGGAAGAATCAGATTATCCGGTCGATGGAAGAATAGTAGGAGGGAAGGAAGCAAATATCGAGGATTACCCACACCAAGTTGGCTTTACTTTTCGACAAAATAATGGTACTTACTTTTGTGGCGGATTCATAATCAGCGAATATTACATACTGACCGCTGGACACTGCTCTCAAAAGTAAGTTTACTGCATACTAAGTGTGTCTACTATCATTTTAAAATAAAGAAAATTGATATACTTGTATTTCTAAAGATGTAATAATTTTAAATATTGCATAAGAATATTTAATGGATTTCATCAAAAACTGTGACTATGAGACAGACAACAACTTATATAATTTATAAAGTATAAAGACGTATATATAGATATATGTATGTTTAAATATATATGTTTTATTGATTTTAAACTAAAATAGATGTGTATGTATATTTAACATTTTTTAGTTATTATTTTATATAAAGTTAATGTCTTTTTGCTTATAGTGTAGACCCTACAACAGTTGTTCTTCGAGCTGGTAGCTCATACCGAAACAATGGCACCATCATACCCGTAGATGAAATAGTCGCCCATCCAGAATACGATGATCCACCGTTTGACAAGGATGTAGGTTTTATACGAACTGGGGAAGCGATGCAATTTAGTGAAACTATGAAACCCGTACCGCTTGTAGCAGAAAATGAGCCCTGCATAGATAACGTTGACATAAGCGGTTGGGGCAGAGAGATGGTTTGTGTCATATATGTTCTTACTAAAGTCTATACAGTAGTATACCTTAAAATAATAATAGAGATTTTATATAAACATAATAATTGTATACATTTCTTTAAAAAAGGTATGATAAAACTTAAAGTCGATTTCTAATTCAGCAAGGACAAAATTCAATTCCATTGAGGCTGCGAGATGTGACGGTGCCAGTTGTAGATCACGTTAGATGTACCAGGTCGTACCCTCAGGTATTAACGCGTAACATGGTTTGCGTTGGTAATTACTTCTTAGGAGGAAAAGGACCTTGCCAGGTATGAACCTCTTTCTATTTACATACGTATATTTTTTAATTTTCGGCGAGCAATCTCTATGTTGAAGTTGAACGTACCTAGCTGGATAGTTTGTCACAAGTATAAGCATATACAAACAATATCTTAAATAATAATTTATTACATTTTTAGGGCGACTCAGGAGGAGCAGTAGTTAATAATGGTAAAGCTTGTGGTATTGTCTCTTTTGGAAGAATCTGTGCACAGCCCCTCTCGCCAAGTGTTTGCGCAGATATATCAGCTACAGATATTAGGAGTTTTATTAGAGATAACACTGGTGTATGATAACTATTTTTATTATAATTGTAAATTGGTCAGAATATAGTAATATTCTCATTATTTATTAGGAACAAATATTATATGATATGCTTTATCTAAATAAGACATAAGGTATAGTTTATTTAAAGTTAAATTAAATAAAAAGTCTTATTCTATCAACAGTTCTAATTTTAGTAATTTCTGTTAGAGATGATGTAATGAATGAAATGTAACTATACTGCTCCCTAGAATTATAATTTCGTTTCATTTAATGAGATTAGAAAATAAAAACGTTTTCTTTACTTCAATATTTGTTCAATTAATACATTTAAAATACAAGGCATATAATATAATAATGTATATTTTTAAGTATAGACACGCATTTAATGGTGTTATTTGTATAGTCAATATAACATAATATTTGATTAATATATTAAAGAAAACGAAAAACAAATAGTAATATATATCTTAATGATAAACATAAAATAATCAAAACAAATTGAATCTTTTGAGTTTTTCATTGTTTGACGTAAAAACAAGAAATCCTTTCGGTTTGGTTTCCGCGCCGTGCACAATATATTCATCGAATAAAACGAATGAATTGAAACATTTTCAAAGTATCTATTAAATAAACATTTATTTTACAAATCTTTATAATCGCATTAATTCAGAACGTGATTCTGTACAATGAAAATATTATTTGTTAGATATTAATACAAGCGTCTATGAAGGACGATATATAATTAATTGTCTATAGTTGTGTATTTTAATTTGCTTCACCAACAGTACACAAACATTACATTAATAATTTCGAAAAAAATAATTGTAATATAGATTTAAACTTACTACATATAATTTATATACTAAATGTTACAAGTGTGGATAATTTTAAAGCACCGAATTACTTTAATGTGCAAAGTAATGATTCTTAAAACATTTATTAAGACACATTTTTAAATGGAAAATATTTTTGTAAAATGTTATATTATCATATTTAATGAAAGAAAATATAATATACTTAATTTATTTTCAATAACAGTTGCATAAAGACTAGGAGAGCTTCGTGTTCGAGTTCAACTTAACGTTTTTCAGAGACTTCTCGACTTAATTATTAGCTTCAATGAAATTGTAACTCGCTTTGAAACGAAAAAAAAATCTTTGAAGACATCATTTTTAGTTTTTATTTAAAAAACATGGCGCAATATATAAATAATGTGATGCTTGTTTTTATATTTTCATCTGCACATGGTATATTTATATAACGGTAGTGAATAAGATTAGGTTATTTAGTAATATTAAAATTCAACAGCATTTATATAAAAAGAGAGAGAAGATAAAACGTCAAGATAATATTAATATGTCACTGTCTCATGATTGTTAGTAATTTAAGTCATGGTCCACGGTCCAACTAAGACATGTAACTGACATTTGAACCAAACCTTGACAAGGGTACAGAACAATAGTCACTTTCATGGTAATGAACATAAAGAGGAGGCGGCATCCACAATCATTGCTATATATTTTAATTTAAAACTTGGTATTGAATTATGTTAATAATTCATATCTTATTTTGTATAAGAGTAACCATGTGAAGAAAATCTGTTCAGAAAAAAATACCATTTAAAGTTTATTTTTACAAAAATAAAATACTTAAGTTTACACTATTTTCATGTTTCAATAATTTGTAGGCAGGAGAACTTATCTGTAACAATCTATTTACATCTTTATTTCAACTGCACCTTCTCAATGTACTGTTGAAATAAATATAAGCAGTCGAAATAAAGCACAGTTACAGGTATAGTTAAAAAAATAATCTAAAAATGTCTACGTAATGATAAATTGTTGCAATTGCTCATAGATACTGCCACCCCTTAGAAGGGAAAAATTGAAGATATTCAAAAAGAGTACTATTTAAACAATAGACGATAATAAAAAATTATTCTAATAAATGAAAATTCAATAAAATAATTTCTATAATAGAAGTAATTAAACATTAAATCTCCACGGCAACATTATATAGAATTCTTGTCAGTTCCTTTGTTCTTCGCTTGATCTTCGCTTGATATGTAAATTGCGAAGCATACAAGTTAGATCTAGATTATCCTTTACCTTTGAGCAGCTGGAGATGATAAAGAGGTATCTGGCGACGAATAGTAGTTTCTGAATTTTTGAAAATGTATGTTTTAATTACCACGTTATTTATAAGGGCCAGCGATAAGCATTTAGAATGATTATCCTATTTTGTTTTTATTACAAGCTTAATATATATGGAAAGGTAATTAATACAAAGCTCTTATGTGTAAAATAACTTAGTAAGTAACATTTAACGTTTATGTAATCCACATAAACGTCTCGTGGTGGTTAGTTGTTTTCATTATGCTCTTAACTGAAATTATTTACTAAATACCGACGTTAAGTATATACATTAAGTACATAAGTTTCTCACGAACTTCCAACAGCCCGCCATTTGCTGCGAACAAGCTGCTTTCGGTTAATTTTATTATACTCTGACTTTGAAGGCAAAATTATAGAAGCTAAAATGTCTAAAATTTATAGAGGCGTCATTATTTAAATATTTATTTATATAAATTGAATAGAATTGAAAAATAAATAAACATATGAAAAAAGAAATCATTTGATACATTCGTTAAAAATATCAGACTCAAGTTTGTAGGAGTGATCATGAATTTAAATAGTAAAAGTAACTATTTAATTTTTTTTTTATTATATAATTTAAATAGTAAAAGCTCGGGGGGTTGAAAGTTAAAAACCGAAAAAAGTCACAGAAGGAGGCAAAATTTTAATGTAGGAAAAATCTTAGAAAATTAACAAATTAAAAGAGGAAACTTTTTGTCCGAAAAGTTTCTTTGATGCGACCCCCCGTTTAGGAGATAGGGGTAGGGAGTGGTTCCCCCCTCACCCAAGGTATGCCGAGTTACCCCTCAAAAGACTCGTATTGATCATTAGAATACTACTGACTAGTTTTTTTCTCGTTCCGACCCCCCTATGGAAGAGGCCCCAGCCCCAAAATCACAGAAACCAAAAATGTCCTATTCAATTCAAACTCGGTAGGCTCATTCTTTAGGACATTCAAAACCTGTGTAAAAAATGGGCGATGCCAGTTAAGGGGTGAAATTATTGGTGTGGTTATCGCATTCTCGGTTTCATTGTTACCTTCGCATATTGCATATCGAGAATCGCGTGACAGGAATCTATCTTACACGATCGACCCTGCCGAACGAATTATTTTATCTAATAATTAAATGGTTATTACATACATATTAAGAAATAATGTAAATTTATTTAAAATACGATAAAAATAGCCTTCGATAAAATGCAAATCCAGTCCTTTGTTGTGACTCCGCAGAATTGCTAAAGTTGTTATTCTTCCAAGTGATAAAAATCTTAAAATGCTTATCTCATAGTAAAAGTCAAAAACAAAGTTAAAGATAGTTAGATAGGTATAGATAAGTTGTTAAGAAAATCAAATGTAGATAGATCAATTTGAGTAGTAAATAATATTGACGAATGGTATGTATAAAAGTAATCATTTTACCAATATAAATACACTGAAAACTTTTGTCATTCTTACAATTGAAAACGATAGCAATAAGTTTCCAGTAAAAAACATAATTGTAGTAATGAAACATATTATTAGGTGGCACCTTGAAATGATATGTGTCGCAGACGGTCATGAGTACGGACACTTAACGAGACGCAGCACGTTGTCCAATTGGTGGCAGCCTCGTCATGATTGGATATTTCGTGGTACGACGGAGCCTACATTGTGGAGTGGTGGTAAAGAATGACCACTTGTCTTCAGATATTGAAGATTTCTTTTTTCGTATTATTTGTTCGATTACCCAACGATTTGGCCATCTGACGCCTGAAGAAAGACCTTATAATGTTAAAAGATGTTGATATACGAGTATTATATATGGCAAATAAAGAACTTCTTAACCTTACGAGATAATCAGGACAAAAATAATGTTTTGTAATAAAAACTCAATTATTAATTATTTTTTGTATGAATAAGTTCCATTTAAAGGAAAACGAATGAAAAGAAAAATATCATAACACTTTTTTTAATTACAACAGTTAAGATATTAAAAAGTTCATGAAGCTACTGCTATGTTAAAATATAATAATTAATAGAGACTAAGATAACATTTAATATAATTTTGAAATGAATATAATATAATACAAATATTTTTAAAGCATAAGATACATATATATCTTATTTTTCAAATACATAACATAATTTTATAATCTATAATTTTTAAATTAAATTGATTAACCTCAGAACGTCCTCTTTTGAGCTCATAATATTAGGTCTAAATTTTATAGTGTACCGTAACTATTACATTTTGCAGATTCAGAATCATATCCGTCACGTAAATTCGATATCGCAATACTCCTATTATTATAGGCAATACCACTAAAAAATATTTTGTTTTAGGTATGTGTTTAACTTCAACACGTATTAAATAGCATTTGAAGTCTGAATATACTTGTTTATTTTTGTATTTCCTTTAAAAAAGAACTGTAGCTAAGTTAAATAGGACAGCGACCGGCCTCAATTGTTTAGAACTTATCCAAAAAAGTTTGCCTTCAAGTTTGCTGTTTTATAGATAGTTCAGAGAAGTCTTGAAACTCAGACAACTAGTAGTTGAAGAGTTTTAATTCTTATAGTGTAAAATTGAGATATTTATATTATTTAGGTTACTTGTAAGCTTAACTTAAACTTTAATCTATTTATCATCTTTCTATTATTTAGAATTATAATAAAATTTTCGGTATTAATTGAATCTTAATTTACTTTAGTTATTTATATTTACCGAACGGTTAAATAACTTTTACAAAATTTGTACGATGTACGTGAAATATACTTAACATATACATGCAGTTATTAAAGTTAATTTCGCATATGATATCTGTAGTTTAGGTTTATAAATAATCGTATTTTATAAAAACGATTACTTGCGGGATTTGTACCATGTCTCTTTTTTGTTCGTTACGTTACGTTACGTTTCGTTTGTTCACTGACAGGATGGCGAATGCAACTGCGTCAAAATATTCGAGTTTGATAAAAACGTAAAACACTGGAAATATTTTTTTATTTATTTACATCATGTGACAAGTTGTTAGTAAAATAAAGGTTAAACCTATTTTGTAATATTATATTTATTATTAATATGACATTTAAAAAAACGCCATATGTTAGGTGCAACTAATTTGCTCTCATCGTACAGTGCACTCGACCACATCCAATCAAACCATTAGTTCCATCTGAAGTCTTGAAACTTCGCGCTGTGATTGGATTTCAAAACTCAATAGAAATAGAAAATTATTTTCGAGTAACTTATTTAATTTCTTTTTATTTTCTTTAAATAAAAAAGAAAAAAGTATTAGATATAGTATTCGTTTCTTTTAAGAAGTACATTTTTTTCTGTCATATTTGTTCATTCTATTTGCAATATACAAATATTAATTGGTGTTAAACCATTCAAAGTAAAACCATATTTACGAAACTATCTTTTCAGCAGCGAGTACCATGTGGCAGCTCGTAGTAGAAGAGATGGACTGGATATCGTGTACCGCTCCATTTAGATAGTGTTCAATAAACTGAACTGACGCTATACTACTACTACTGAAATACTAAACTTTGACTAAAAATCTTATATCTTAAAAATATATTTTTTTACACAGAACATTTTTTTCGTTACATTCGTTACGTTCAGTTGCAATATTCATAGTTGATAAATAAATGAAAGATATACTATATATTCATGTTAATTCAAAATGTTTACAAAATAAATATATTTATCGTATATTTTGTAACCTAAAAGTAAATAAACGAATAATGTGTGTCTTTTGCGATGATGAGATCTAGGGCAATAGAATAATTAAAAACAACAACAACAACAACAATTAACATATATCGAAGAAGGCGATTAAATGCTACTAAGTTTCTTTAACTCTTTTGGCATAGTGTAACTTAAGTCTTAGATTTTATACGCTGTGATTTTGATCATCTCAGCGAAAGTTCGTGTCGTGGAAAATGATACAATCCTTTATTAGGACACAAAACCTACAGCTTCTCCTTCTTCCATCCACCATTAATGTTGTAATAAAACTTTTTGTAAAATAAAAAAATCAAACCAAGATATTGTGGCCTACTTAAGATTCGAATGTACGATCTCTTGGTTATACTTTTACACTTTTTACCAATTGTAATATAAAATTATTATTTTATATAATAATAGTAATATATTAAAGCAATTAATATAAAATAAATTTAATATTATTAATATTAATTAATTCATATATTTTGACAATTTCAAAAGCTTCATTAATTGTCAACGGTGTAGACTCATAAAAAGGGCCATATTAATTTTAATTTAACACTTATTATATACACACTATATTATTCGTAATAACACATTAATTCTACAACCTAATGGTCTGTAGCAATCTTGTATGTGAACAGAACAGGCTATTTAAAATTAAACATTTATTAACCCACGCCAGGACCTGTAATTGGATTTGCGTTTCAAAATGAAACGATGTTGGCCGTATTAATTAACCGTAACGTTCGATTTATACTTCTGACTATTATTTGCTACTAGTCCTTTTTGTATATATTTTGGATTTCATTACTTACTAGCATACTCTGCCCTTAGGAGTCATCAAAAATATAATATTTTTTTTTAAATTTAGTGCGATAATAAATTACTTGTTGGAACTTTTTCATTATTTTACTTTATCATTTAATAATTATAGTAAAAGTAAACTAAAAATATGAAACTATGGATCAATAGAAAGATACAAACTATATAGTTTGGATACTTGTACATTTTGTTTTAACTACCACATTTCCTGTGAATAAATAGTAAAATATACTTTAGGTCAAGTAAATAGCAAAAAGAAAAAACTAAGAAAAATATGTAATTATTTTAACTGTTCATCATTTCTATACTTAGGGTTGAATAAATTTTAATTAACATGGCTAGAAACTACAAACATTCTCGACTAAATTAGGTTTTGCTTTAGCTGACGACGTGTGAATATGGACCTTTGATTAATTTGCACGTGATACATTTCATTTTATAACTATTATATAATATATTAAATGCGTATTTGTTTTTTAAATTAAGCAAGAATCTGAAATTTAATAACATATTATTTATTTATATAACACACGTAAGATAAAAAATATAATTTATTTTCTTTAATTCCTTAAACGTAGCTTCAAAATTTCATGTATTACATTATTATAAAGAAATATTATTTTACTGTTATTATATTGGACGTAAAAAATCCTTAGGTGTTAGTAATATTGACTGATATAATAATACTTGCTGACACTTACTTATATACGTATTATTGACAAGCTGTGCCTACGGTTCTGTTTGCAGAAATTTTGTTTTTTAACAGGCTACATAATTGCTAACTTTGAAGCAATTTAATCAAACAGTTTATTAATATTATTATTATTGAATATTAAAAAAAGGTAGTGTTGTGTAAATTTACACAACTTTAAATTGACACAAAATTAAACAAACACGAAATGCACATATAAAGACATAAATTGTAAAAAAAAATATGTTCGATGTCCAGAGAACGATTAGATTCAGGGTTATTATTTTATATGTAAAGATTTCACTGTTACTCGTTATTTGTACTTGAATATCTGAAGAGTAACTGCTGCACCTTAGTATTTCAATCAATTTATACTAATTGACTCTTAAACCCTATTTGTAAGGACTTTTTTTTTTATTTGAGGATGGTTTTGAAAAATAATTGGTTATAGAAAAAACATGATCATATAGACTTGTGTTAAACATAATATAACTTTGATGTCTGTAGTTAAGGGTAGAAAGAGCTTTTTCTTAATACATATAGTAATATAAATAATTTTTTTGCTACTAGTATTTTGCTATCAGTGTATAGTTATTACGTTAAATGTATATACATATATATAGTTTATAATACGTGCCATTAAATATTGCCTTCTAAACCTTTTCACCATTGTAACCATTTTACGAGAGAAAAAAATCGAATTTAAAATCCCAATTTGTTCAAAAATTTATTATGGGTGTTATAATTTCTTCCTCTATTGCCAGTAAGAAAAAAAATAGAGTATTTCGCTAACAACATTGAAGTAGTAGAGAAGTAGATCTTAATTCTAAAAAGCAATGTAATATTTCATTATTTTCATAATATTGAAATGTTTTAATGTAAAGACGCGTTGTCTATCATTTTGAATATTAATTAATTAATACATGCTTACTTTTTATATAAATAAACTCTTCTACTCATAATATTGAACCCATTATAACTTTATAAATCCATTTTTAATAAAATTATAAAAAAATATACAAAAACTTTGCTAAATGTAAAATAAAGTAATAAAGTCTTCAAAAAATCAAAATCAAAATCAAAAATCTTTATTGAAAATAAGTTTCATACAAAACATTTTTTCATTGTCAAAGCTACCACCAGCTCGGAAAATTATTTCCACAGACCTGAGAAGAGCTGGCGACAGAAACTCAGCGGGATTGTCATGATATGTTTTTTATAATAATCTATTTAGTAGTGCAATTTTTAAGAGAACAATAAATAATTTTATTATATTAAAATGTTGAACTAAATAAAAAATATATATTTAAGTTTAAATAGGTAGTGGTAGGCTGGTAGTGTCTAGCTGCAGTCATCTGACTGACATCGAATTGGACTGGCTCAACGGCGAAAGAATGAGAGAACCCCGGCCCAAAAACCCCTCCCTCAAGCTAAACATGAAAGCGATGATTCGAAAATAAATACTCGAGGATGGTACCGGCTCTGATTCATGTCGGAGAACCTTTCCCCGAACAAAATCGGGGGAATGATTCTCGGATATTACTCGGCCTGCTCTTCGTAGTTGGGGTGGGCAATGTATAGCGTTTTGTCTTTACGGAGAATGACGAGGCTTAAAAAAGAAGAATAGCGGAATGAACATCATAGTGTACCAAACGCCGGGTTATCTGTATTCGTAAAGGAGGTTATCTGCTACCCTCGTTTACAGATTTTTGAAGGTACATGTTTGTACTCTGTCTTAGCATGGATATGGATGATCATGTCAAGGTCTACATGTGAATCTACAGGTCCCACAGTGGTAATGCAGAAACGGAACAACTCTTGAGTCAACGCCAAGCTAAGATTGATGACCTGCTTTCATAGACTCACTCCGCCTCAAGTCTTAGTCTTCGGGTACTTCAACGCGCACAATACCGATTGGTCATAAGTGGAGTGGGCAACATGGTATTTTTCCAATTGTGCTACGAATCTCTCGAATATCTTGTTTTGTCTTATACGGCCAATATATAATTATTTAAACATAACTTTTTTTAATATTCATTCAATTTTGATATTTAGAAAAGTATACAAAATTAATATTATTAGACCACCATATTATAATTTTTTGTAACAAAAATCTTATATTTATATTTACATAACAATTCTTACTTCAGTTACATCTCATAAGCTAGAATTGCTTTGAACAAAAACAATAAAGCATTAACTGTACTCATGGATACGTGATGTTATATATTTATTGATGTCATATATTTATTGAATCAAGAACCCTTTCAATCGGTACCTCTAAGATTTTTTTTTTTTTTTTTGAATGATTCGCCATACACATTTCAGATATATCACTTTCAGCTATAGGACACTATTAATTTAGTATTTATATCAATGATAACAGCATTAAACAGACTAAGAATATTTAGTAATATATACTTAAGTTTTTTTTAGTACGGAACACCGTACAACAGGTATTACGAATATTACAAACCGATTCCTTGGAAAAACAAGGCCAAGTACCTAGGAGTGACGCTGGACAAACAGCTAATATTCACTTCACATATCGAGGACGTTCGCAACAGAGCGGCCTTTATCCTAGGGTGACTTTATCCCCTGTTAGGCAAGCGGAGTAAAATGTCCCTTAGAAATAAGGTCACACTTTACAAAGCCTGCATACGCTCCGTCATATCCTATGCAAGCGTTGCCTTCGCTCACGCGAACCTGAAGCCCCTTCAGGTGCTTCAGAACAGATTCATGCGGCTCGCCACTGGGGCACCGTGGTTTATGCGTAATATCGACTTGCACAGAGACTTAGACCTACCGACGATCGCACAGTATTTCAAGGGGCTCTCCAAAAGCTACTTTGACAATGCTGTGGGACACCCAAACCCGCTGGTGGTTAAGGTCACAGGATACACGGCCCGTAAGACTCCTAAAGTCAGAAAGAGAAGACCCAAGTCGGTACTTTTCGATCCGGACGACGCGATTACGTTAGGGAACGCTACGTAAAAGCGTCAAAGCGAACATAAATACTATACATACACACACACACAGCATCTTCGCCGGCGAAGACGAGGCCCCCATCCAAGCACGTTGCTCCGGCGTTCTGCCGTCAAGCGCGTTCCCCTGGGGCCCTTCAGGCCCCCCTTTTTCAAAGGCGGGTCTCTGCACCCGTCCATTCCACCGGTGACGCTGTCATGGCCAGTAGGGCTAAAAGCAGAGACACAAAAAAAAAAAAAAAAAAAAAAAAAGGTATTACGACCTAACAAGGTCGTACTTTGTTAGGTCGTAATACCTGTTGAAATAAACTTCGCAATATTATAAAATAACCTGCTGTTTGCCTTTTAATTCTAACGTTGGACCAATTTAACATGTCACTCCCAAGAACAAGATCTGAGAACCGTAATTAAAAAAAAAACTCATTAATATGGCTAAGACAAACAGTCGTCCAAATTACTAACACACTTCAATGATATGATATTCATTATGATTATAAGGAGGCAAGTATCTTCGTCTAAAATGTACGAGACATTGGTCCCTCTGTTAATATTCATGAGGTTTCTCGATCGATCAGTTACTAACATCGAGTTGGCTTACACTTAATTATCTTGAGATAGGATCAGATTAAACTACCTCACTAATCTCGACTATATTTTCGCAGTACTTGGAATACTGTTTAACTAATAAATAGGTTTAATATACTATTTGAATAGAACATACTATTTTCTTGTGTATAGTTTTATATTTTTATATTAATAATTATACTTCAAAAAGTTTAGCGAGTTTTTATTTAAATATTTCATTTTTCCATTTGATAAATACATGTATAAATCAAAGCAAACACCCTTTAAGACGGTTAATGATCATACATTGTAATTAAACTCCGCGATGGAGACTGTTACTACACCAAGGTAGGCGAAGTATACGTCTTTATTAAACTGTTGCATTAGGCACTGACATTAAGCATTATTATTATTAGAATTCATTACAATTCAGTATTTCTATTTTTTTATTCTCTACAACAATTAGCAGTTTTTTTAAGTAATAAAACTTATTATTAATAATTTCCGTTCAAAATTATGCCTTGAATTCATTAACACAAAAAACCAAGTTAGTAATAGTATTTATAACAGCTTCATGTTAATAAGAGGTTAACATAATATTCCTAATTTGCCTGGATGTTACCAAGGTCACTAAACATACTCTAAATGTGGACTACGTTTAGAGTTACGTATAAAATCTACCTAAAATGACAGTTTCAAGCCATAGATACTGACAATTAAGTATACTAAAATATATTGATTGACCTGGTTACTGATGAGGTAATATGTATGTATCTGGTTAGCTGTTAATAGGGTTAATAGCACTTCAATGTAAGCTTCATAGAATTTGGTCACTGAAATATTTCATATGAAACATATATTTAATTTATTTATTCATTTATTTATTTAATTATTGCCAATTAATTATTAATTATTGGCAATTGTAGTGCCAAAAAAGGGTACGAAGGGCTAATTTAATACTACAGAGCACTCTTTACCGATCTCGATAAGTCGGTCTGCCGGTTACAAATTAAACATTTTATGGTGATTATTATTCATTTTCCTACCTCAGTCATATTTCAGTTAAAACAATTTCAGTATTATAGTAAAAGTCCTACATTTTCATAATGAGTTTAATTAAACCTCGACATCAGCTATAAATGAAACTTCAACCTTTCACTCTGGTGCAGCTTCGTTTTTGGATTAATCACTGCGCCATCTTGAGAAAACAATCTATGAAAAGAAATATTCTGCTACTTTAAAACTACTTTTAAATAGTTCCAATTCTTAATGTATAAGAATGATAGCGTGAATTCAGTTTATTTATTAAAAAAGGTTACGTAAAATATCATTTGCTTAAATTATTCATTAATAAATAAAATAAAAAAAAAGCAACAATAATATTTATGTATTTCTAACAGATTTATCTGCTTTATATTAATAAGAAAGAAAATTATTTAATTTTAGTTAGAATTCCTTAATATTTTAATGAAATAAAAAGAAGATATTTATAGAAAACAAACTACTTATTTCGCATCGCAAGCTAATGCTCCTAACTGATTTGTTGTTTAATTTAAAAAATTTAAGATCATGAAATATTAATATAAAGTATATATTAATTGAATCTAACATATTCTTAGGGTAGTTTAATCAAGATACAAGAGCTATACTCAACATTAATTCTTTATATCTAAATAAGTAATAATAAGGGTTATATGTCCTACGAAAATAAAACAATATTTACGGTTTGATGACTTTGCGTTTATTTAATCATTGAGTTAATTACTATTGTACTAATATTATTAATAGGTTGGTTAATGATGAACGGAGCTGTATTCTGATCTTCTGAAGCATGATTGTAGACTGTTGACTTGGAAAATTGAAATCAAAGACATAAGCATTACATTAATAAGCAAGACTCTAATATTGTATTCCCAGAGTTCCGGTTAGTCCATGGAGAAGAGCTAGCAAAAACTATCTGTAACCTTTCCCATTTACTGTTAGTGGGTCGCATTAAATCCAATATCTAATTTAATATTTAAGACTCAATTTATTAACACTTAAATTACTTTAGACAATTTGCCAGCTAGACTCAGCGGTGGGTCACTTGAGGTAAACAAAACTCTCAAATACTTACATGGAATAATATCCTTAATATTAATCTTTTAAATTAAATTCCTAGCCGCCACTGACATTGGACAAGTGAAGTCATACACAGGCTGTGTATGACTTCAACCTCACCTTCCACACCTTGTTGTCAGTACAAGAAGACTGCAGTCAAACACTTGATCTTCAAATGTTTATTTGTAGTGTAGATTAATTATATATAAAGCAGTACATCACCAGATAGTTTCTTAATATTTAACGAGTAAGCATTTAAAGGCAGAGCTCACATGCAGCTACATTAACAGTTCAGAAGCAGGACATGCAGGAAGACGACCCGAAGTTACACGTATGCACGTGGTGAAGATTTATTATAAGCATTAAAAAAACCTCCTGTAATGAACAATATACAGGTTAAATAAAGAATGACACTGGTCACGCTGAAATATATTTAAATTATATCAAATTATAATACCTTATGGAGGAAAAAGGCCTCACAAGCAATACTATAAGCCTATGTCGACTCCAATTGGCAAAACAGGACAAAAACTGAAATTATACAACGTGAAGCGTTATAGAAAGTAATGAAAACTAAAGAACATCTCGTAATTTATAGTGAAAATTAAAATTGCTTACCATATGTTCCTCAACCAGCCCTGCATTAATAAACTTGTATAATTAAAAGAATCATTTCCTTATAAGTGTTACTAAGAACACCAATTATAACCATACTATAACCATACTATAAACATACATGCGAGGCTAATTAAAAAGAAATATCGGAAGTGTTTCCGATAGAAATGTCGTGACGTTGAATTCTACACAAGAAATACGCGAATAGTGATACCCACGCAGAACATCAAACTAAATGTGGGTAAATTCTCTATTATTCGAAATGAAAATAATTAATTTAGTAATGTTAAACTAAAGAACTGAATGTCTTTAGAAACAACTAAGCATTATTAATTGACATCATGTTATTTTAATCTAAATGTATCAATATGACAACGGACGCAGCATTTAAACATTTGAAACGAATGACAGCTAATTTTAAATAATATACGGCACTATGCTATCAATTAAATAATTTATGACATTGAAATAACAATGAATTTAATGTATTTTAGTCATTATGATATTTTGAGTAATCCAAAGCACCCTCAAGCTGGCAACATCTATTTTTTTAAATAATACGAAATGTCATACACTATCAAAGTCTTGTGAATTTCCTGTCAACAGAATATTTATATAAGATTTGAAGCGGGCAATTGTTTATATCAAACTTCCAAGACCCTAACCGCATAGTGTTTTTAACCAAGAGTTTTACGAATAGCGCCATCTGGTTTGGCAAAATACTTCTTTAATTAATATTAAATATAAAGTTAGTGATCTGATTGTGATTTAAATCGTTTATAATTATTTAAACTTAGTATAAACGTTAAATATTATTTAAATGTCCTTGATCTATTTAGATCCGAGCAACAACATTCAATTATAGCATAATTATATTTAATTAATTATACTATGAAATTATATTTAATTAATTAAAATAAATATTTTCCTGTTATTAATTAAATGAGATTTAGAACTCCGACAAGTTCTGTTATAGCAGAATTTTGACAGCTTAACGAATTTTACTAATAAATCGAATTTGTTGGAGTAGGTAATTAATTACTCGAGACTGTTATAAAATAATAAGTAAAATAAAAAGTATAGAAAATAGTTACAGAAATAGTTAAAAGTTATGCATTTATATGTTTATATATTGATTTTAATGGTTTTGTTATTTTTTATACTTAAACATACATACTATAAATACGGAAAAACGCCGAGTACGTAAGCTACTACCAAAACAACTACAAACGAATATGGAATGAAATTAAGCTGCTTATCACTTTTAACACATGCCATTTCAGTTCTCGATGTATTTCATAAGTACAATACTTGTTACTAAAATTTTTATAATTTTTATAGCCTCTTGGGATATTATAAATGTGCATGTTTCATATTCTGCTGATCTTTTTGAAACGTTACTAGAAAAATTTATTGTGTGTTATTTATAAAGATTGTTTTGACTCTTTGTCTGTTAATTTATATGAGTGTTAAACTGTAACTTTAAATATTTATATAAATTATTTCCTACTACTGAGTTTGTTTAAGCAATATTAGTATTTTATATTAACACGCTTGTTAAGAATTTTTAAAAGATGGTATGTTTATAATATGTGACGGATCTCATGAAATATGATATTTGACAAGCTACCAGGTGATTAATGATAGTAATAAATATTTCTCCTCCAAGAACACCAATAATGCAGATTTATGGTTTCTTTACGGATACTTATATAACATGGTTTTTAATCTTTTGCCTGATACAATAAACATAAGCGTTATCAAAAGACAATTCATTTTCAGTGTTTAATTTGAAATATTGATGAACCGGAGATAATATTTTAATATTATTATTGAAAAATACACTTCCTTAATATTTATTATGATGAAAACGAAAAAAAAACCTCACATTATTTTTTCTATAATAGGAACTTCTTTAACAATAATATGTTAGTAATTACATTTAATAAGAGCGAGTGTGTAGGTACTTTTATTATAATTAACAGAACAAATGTATTAAAAAATTAATTATCACTAAGGTTATTTATCTATAATCTTAATTTAATTTTATTAAATGAAGACTTCAGGGCGACGCTTGTAAATGACAAAGGTACTATATTTAATTAATGTTAGCTTACAATTTGAACGTAATATTTGATTTAAAATTCCAAATAAAATCAAATAAACCCGCATTACGTGGATCAATCTTCAGTCCCCGGGGATCTTGTTAAATCCTGTTACCGGGAAATGAATTACAGAACAAAGCCTTCTACATGATCAAGCACATTATTCGACTGTAGCTTTATTCGTATTTGATTTTTGCATCTGATCTTTAATAACACAGAAGTTGTATAATAAATAATTCATCTCCAATATCGAAATAAAAAGTTAACAACATATAGACTAAATAAATACAGTTTCCTACATTCATTTCATAATGATAATAATTATAATATAACAATAGATAGGTACACTGATGTAGTATGAAAATTATTTTATAATATACGCCTTTTAGTTTCTTTTATTTATATAATGTTACTAACAAGTAAGTGCTGTAACTTTGTTCAATAAATATTATTTTACCCCACTTTTAATTTAACTTTGTCTTTATCTTGATTGAATATGATCAAAATTGTATTATTCGATGTCGTATATATCGCCGCTGAGGCTTAAAGGCCTCATTAACTATTTATTATATTAACTATTTGTTACATATTTACAAATTGTTTATAAAATATTATAAGATAGATTTAAACTACCCCACTTTTATTTTTGTAAATTGATAGTGTTTTTTATAAATGGATAGTGTATTGAGGGTAAATAATAATTTGTTGCGTAATTAGTTTGTTAATTACGTTGCTAAAATAAGATAAATGAGGTCAAAATAAATAACAGGCACATTTAAAAGTTAGTGTAATGAAAGTTAGGATTCATTAATTTCTAATGCATTGATTTGACTAAAGTTATAAGTCAAGTCAAAGCTGTCACGTGATCGTGTGATATTGTCACTTCCGGAATCGAGTCAAACGATCAACTTATTTGAGAACTTTTATAAATAGCGGACAACTCTCTACGACCCTTTACTTTTTGCCTGGTGCTCGAGTTGGACAGTGAGAAGAACATGTTGATGTAGTACTGTGAGTAATTTTAATTGTTTATTTATTCTTTTAGTGATTATTTCTTTGTGTTATTCATAATAAAATGTTAAGTTCAGTTAAGTTTTCATTTATTTAGTGAATATAAAAAGTGGGTGTATTAGAAAACTTTGATTCATTTAGTATTTTACTTATTGTAAGTGATTATTAAAAGTGTGTGTATTAGAGAATTTTATTTATTTTAAAATAGCAGTTATGTATAAATTTCATTTCTGTAGTCACATTATAATTTTTGTTGGTTTGTGACTAGGTTCATTATCTGTTGGCTGGAAATTCACAAGACTTTAATATAATTGTCTATGACAAATTAAATGTTGATTCCTCGAATTATCATACTAGACTAGATACTGCCTTGAAATTGCCATATTTATATATTTAGATTTTATCAAAACATTTCGATTTAATAATGGTTATTTGTTTACAAAGACGTGTTTTTTTTTAATTACATAATTAACTATTTTCATTTCTAACTTACCCACATTTAATGGACGTTCTTTGTGGAGTAGTATCACTATTTGTGTATTTATTGTGTAGAATTCAACGTCACGACCTTTCTATCCTAAACACTTCTGATTTTTCTTTTTTATTTAGTCTGCAGGGAGTGTCTTAATAACGCTTATATGTTTTATTGCAGGGTTAATTTTTTTTTATTATATCCGTACTTTGTGTTGTTTGGAGATATAAACATTATTGTTTTTAATAATTTTGGACCTTCCCTGTGTATATTCGGGAGCAGGGAAGTACTTGTAATATAATTTTGGATTTCTTAATTGAATATAATTTGCTTTACAGGTAGTTTCTTGACCTCTGCCGGTACTGGCTACGTTCGAAACGGGTGAGTTATTTTTTTTATTATTATTTAGTCTATTTAATAGTCTTATTTTACTTCATGTAAGTGACATTTAAATTAATACATTATTTACACACTCAGACACAATTTTTATCTTTTGCAGGGTTGATTAAATATTATGGATTAACCATGATTGGTATCGCCGCCATTTCCCGGTCAGTTTAAAGGTTCATTTGAGGAACACATGGTAAGCAATTTTAATTTTCACTATAAATTAAGAGGTGTTATTTAGTTTTTTTAACTTTCTTTAATGCTTTACGTTGCATAATTTCTTTATTTATCTTGTTTTGACAAGTAGAGTCCGAGATGGGCTATATTATTGCTTGAGGCCTTCTTCCTCCATAAGGTATTATAATTTGATATTATTTGAATAGATTAAGGCGTGAGGCGTGAGGATTTTAACCTGGATATTGTTCATTACAGGTTTTTTTATGCTCATAATAAGTCTTCACAACGTGCATACGTGTAACTTCGGGTCGTCGTCCTGCATATCCTGCTTCTGAACAATTGCTGCATCAGATGTCTGCCTTTAAATACCCGCTCGTCTAATATCAAGAAGCTACCTGGTGATGTACTAATTTATAATTAATCTACACTACAATCAAATATTTGTAGATAGTGTTTGACTGCAGTCTTGTACTGACAAACAAGAGGCTGTGTATATACCTTCACTTATCCATTGTCAGTGGCGCCTAGGAATAATAATGTTTTGCTAACATAAAGTGATCCACCGCTGAGTCTAGCTGGCATATTATCTGTTGTATTCATTTAAATGTAAGTATTAATAAATTGAGTGTTAAATACTAAATTTGATAATGATATTTGATTTAAAGTGACTTACACTGAATTGGGAATGTTACATTGTTATTGATTATAAATTTTGATGTTTTTGTTGTTATTATTTTTCCTGTGTGCTTTTTTGTTTCCTAAGAATTTAATTTTTTATTTGACAAGGATGAGTAATACTAATAAGAGTCATGGCAGAATCATAGTCTTTTAACACTAAACCTACCGACAATTCTTGTATACCTGTTCTTACCGCACGCGGTCAAATTGAACGGTAATTAAAAGTTATTTTATTATATAACGCAGGTAATAATGGAAATAACTAAAAGTAAAGAGTGTAGAAAATATTATATGGATATTCTAAGAATTGTCATGTAGTTTGATAACGATATTATAAGGTTTGAAAATGTATAAGTTTTACAAAAGTTTAAGAACGGTCAATTTGACCGGTACTTGGTAGGTTTAGTGTTAAATCAAGATGTTTGTGTTACTATCGTTTGGATGAAACTAAACTTTGTTATATTTTACAGAAAGCGAAGAATGTTGAAACTTTGCTAAATTGACTATACTAGATTTTTTAATATATTTTATTAAAGAAATTAGAAAGTGAAAATACGGTAATATTATTATTAGGTATTTTGACAAATATAATATATATTTTTCAAAATGCTATAAATATATATATCTTTGGAATGTTTAAGAGGGTTCAGATAGTAATCAGTAATTTGTTAATGCTGTGTAGCCGAGAAAAAACATGGCGAATCACTTTGGAAGTTTAATTTGCGGTCGATGAAATTGACTTTTCTTGCTTGAACAAAATCAAGTCGGTAGTCCGTTCTTTAGTTAGTAAAGTTTACTTTAATTATTAATAACAAAATAGGAATGTAGTAAGTATTGTTAGAACTGCACCTTAATGCTTATTTTTGACCACTTGTAATAGAATACATCGTGAGCAATACTTATTTTATAATTTTAAGTTACAATATGATAACCATATATGGTTACTTATAAGAATTACCAATAATTAATAATATCCAATAATTATTAATAATATAATATTTTTCAATCAATTATCGTAAGTAGCGCCAGTAGTATCTGTTATGTAGATAACAAATTCACTTTTATATTATTTACTGAAATAATTACAGTAAATATAGTTTATTAGTAAGTACATTAATATCCACAAAACCAGTATATTCGACACTTGCGTTATATTTAAATATACTATTTGAATATAACGTACGATTGTCTTAATTATATATATATTTTATTTAAATATTTAATTTTTACATTCTATAGATATATATGTATAAATCAAAGCAAAACATCCTTTCAGTCGGTTAACAATCATGAATTGTAATTAAACTCTGCGACGGTGACTGTTACGACACCGAGTTAAGCGAAGTATACGTCTTTAATAAACGGTTGTACTAGACACTCACATTTAGCATTATTATTATTAGAATTTAGTTAAATTGACTGATAAATATAAAAAACTTATTATCTTCCTTGTTAATAATACCTTCCTTTCAAAATTATACCTTGAGTTAATTAAGAGTTCCTTAATACCAAAAAATAATTATACTAACAGTAATTATAACGGCTCGATGCTAATATCTTGTTATTTTTCTGGTCTGGAGAGTACCAAGATCATTATTGGATGTGTACACAAGAAAAAATATTATTATTCAGCCGTCAGAAAAGTTACCTTATCGTTTCGCATTATTTTTAACCGTTACAAATTGTAAGACTACAAATAGTAGTTTCTTTTTATCGCAACATTATTTAAAACTCATAATAAAAAAAGCAATGCCTATATTGCTTTTTCAACATGTCTGAAATTTATTTCCTAGCAATATCCGAAGCACCTTTTGTGCATTCCATCTTTTCATATTCACTATAGTAGTTGGAATTTTGCTACATTTCTCATTTCTAACCTTAGATCTGAAATATCCGATACTTTCTGCACTTTTTTAAAGCAAGCTTGTCCTGCAAAACAATTACTAAATTGAACAAGTCAGAAATAAACTATTATATGCCATATACTATATATAGACTATTATACACGTCCAGCCCGAATTAAGTAATAAAAAAACTATACAAGTTGAGACAGGGACGGCCCTGCAAGGTTAGATTTACAAGTAAAATAAACTTTATTCTCATTTCTTTTCAGAGTCAAATAAGATCTACTTCATTTGACAAAATATTTAATTTTTATTTATCTACCTTATTACAGACGTACAGACCCTAGAATACTAAACCCTAGAGCCTGGTCTCTGACATGACTTACTGACTTCAATACAGGTGTGAGGTCCATTTTAGTGAAGGATAGTCTTTAAAGAAATGACAGTTTATTTTTTATATTCCTTACGATACTGATCTTAAATGATGTAGCAGTAATTCTACGTAGTGATACTCTTTTGAGCGAGCAGTGTAGAAATGTCTCGTGCCGCCGATCATACATTTTTATGTGGCTTAAGTACGCTGAATCGAATATACATAGCATACCGTTTAATTTTTAATATTATATTATATTCCCTGTCATTTAAATATGTTACTAATGGTTTTCTATAAACGTGCTGAAGTTGACGATATATTCTAATATAAAATATGAGTGATCGTTCACACCTTAACAAGTTCAGAACGATCAACTTGGATAAAAAAATAGTCATTTCCGTATTACCGAAAATTAAACAAAATTAAAATAATAATATGAGACAAAGACCTCTTTGTCTCATATTATTATTATTTTAAGTTTATTTTTTCATAAAACTAAATAATGCCTGAAACTTAATTATTAAGCAGTGAAAAAGCGACAAGTAAATACTTCTATTTCTAAATGTATGATAGATCATTTGTAATATGATATTGTAAATGTAAGTATCCGTAAGTTCTCGTCACAGTTATAAAACAACTACAATAATAAATGTGTTACTAATAGCTGTCCTTAACTTTACATCGCGCGCGGTCGATACGCATGATCACGGTTTATGAGACGACGCTGATATAGTAAGAGTTTTGATTCTTTTCAGGATATAGTAATATGTATGTATGTATGTTATTTTCATTTAGCGGCTTTGCAGTAAATCGTAAAAAAACTTAAGATTTCTATTATTTCAAACGTGACGTGTTCAAATATTCTATTATATTTAACAATCTTGGCATGAAGAATAAGAAATGTTGCAATAAGACGAAGTATCATAAGACAAAACCTCAGCTTTACCAAAAGATTTCAGAATTCTATTTTCAAATCTCCAAAATTTGAACTTTGCGTTGATGAATTAGTTAGAACAAAATGTATGTTAGAGATAAGCTTATAGGGCGGGTTTTAAAAATTCAATAATTAATCCAAATACGTTTTTACACATTATTGTTTATTAAAATGAGTAAATAATTGGAAGTCACAGTTTTTTTATTAATATTAATTTACATAATAATATATTTATCTTAATTTACAATATACATAAGATTTATACATCACCAGTTTTTAAGAAGCGGAACCATTTTTTTATTTGCACCTTAAAGTTATTTAAAAACAAATTTCGACAATCACAACATGATTTATAATTAATTAATAATTGTTAAAAACGTGTCACTTGTTAAAAGTTTAAAACAAGAGTAAGTATTATGTGTTCTCACATTTTAATGAATTTCAAATGTTTCTGAAGTCTAATCAAAAATTTATTTAGGACATTAGACAATTATAGAATTAATTTCAAATTGTAGTATATTGCATAGAATAACAATTGTAATATAACAGTTATTTTGTTTTCCTTAACATGTAGAAGTAAAATAGAATATGAAATAATTTGAGATTCTAAGAAAACTCAAATAATCTACGAAAGAAGCAATTACATTTAAGGATCGGATAGTATGAATACGATTATGATATTTATAAGATTAGATATTTTTTTAAATAATAATTATTTATTGCTTATTTCCAGATACTTTGAAATTTTCTGTGAATTTTTAAGGGTTGTTATAAATGAGTACTTCAAATTAAAATTTAATATTCAATCGAGTAAGAATATATTTGAGTAAATACGTTATACTGTACTTCCAAACCTGTAGTAATTTGTAAGAATGGTACCCTAATTTTATGGTTCTGAATAATCTTTAAAAAAATATTTGAATTCTATCAAAATATTATTTGTATTGTACTATCATATATATTATTTGAAAATTTCTAAAGCATGTTTGGCAATGTATTCACTTTTTATATGAATATAAATTTAAACCATCTCACCCTGAAACTGCTACCACGCTGCTACACAGCTATGTTTTGAGACTATACAAGTTCTATATAAATAAATAATGTGAATGCTACACGCGCTTTAAGTGTAATATTAGATGACTCCAATATAAACAAGTCAGTCAATACAGAGCTTCACAAACATTTAAAACCGCAGAGTGAAATGCAAAAGTAATTGAATAAATTGGTTTGAAGTAATTAAAACTCGAAGTGCAGCAATTTCGGTTGGACTGAATATATATAAATCGAACAGTTATTTTATCGGAATGCTGTGTAAAGTTACATATAATTTGACAATTTGTATACAAAGTTGTATATAAAATTTATTTGAAAAATTCATATAATAATATTGTTAGTTGTGAAATGTTCATAGTTCATCGATTTGTTATTTACTAGCGTTTTACCGCGGCTCTAATTTCAAAATATGTTAAAAAATCTTTACTTTATCCATGACTTTTTAGCGTTTTAAACGTATTATCTCACCCTTGTCGATAAAATGTACATGAGGTATATATATTTTGATTGTTTTTATAGCTTACTATTTTGTCAAAAATGGCTCCCATATATTAAAACTTAATACTGTTAATCCTTTTTGTACTTGGTTTGTAATAGACATTCTTTGAATACCCTAAGAGCATTAAAATTAATATAGTATAACTTTTTAATTTGTTTTAGATATGAAATTATGTAACTAAATTTAAATAAAATAACTTTATTCAATAGTAATTCCAGAAAAAAAAAAATAACTTAAACCTATACTAACAGACAATTAAGATTAAGCTGTCAAATTATGACAGATATTTTATACATCTTGAACAAAATAAAATGATTTACATATTCATCTGTTTTATATTTAATATTGTGAATATTTATGGAGCCTTTATATTGAATAACGTAGTCAATAACAAACAACAATATGACTTATTTATTAGCGGCTTGAGATACTAATATGAACCTTCTCAATAATAAATCAGCGGTATCAGGTGATTAATTGATCCAAGTCAGCGTAACATTCGATGCCTTAAGATAAATTATTAACCAAAAGTTTCTCTCCTATAGATCTTTAGAAAATAAAATAATTAATTAAATTAAAACGTTATAATTTATAGTGCTTGTGTATCTTTAAGAATTATAAAAGTTATTGAAAATAATATTTTTATTATTTCTGATAATAGTTTAATGATAACTTAATTTAATAACAGTAAGTTAACTGATCTACCAAAACTACATCAGTTAACTTATTATTACACGTGACTCACTGACTCATTCATCGCCCTACAGCCCAAACCGTAATACCTAGAAAGCTGAAATTTGGACACAAGACTCCTGACATATTGAATAGGTGCAATAAGAAAGGATTTTGCAAAGGTCCAAACCGCTCCAAAGTTACAGCTAAAAAACTGCAAAATTTTTTGTTTATTCCCGTCGCGAAGCACGGGTAACCTGCTAGTGTTCAATAAACGAGCTTAAAATTCAGAGAATGTTCACATCTGAACGACAATGACAAAGATTTTTGAGTTCAACCAATATAAACTATAGATATTAATCGGGAATTGTACCACAAATTTATATATACCTATATTAACAAAATGGATTTTTGTACAATACCTATTTATGCTTATGACGTCTGTGCTCATCTCATTGAGCTGCTGGTGAAAAAAAAAACAAAGTATATTTAGAATAAATAAACAATAAGTAAAGATAAAAGAATATATGCATACATATACTTTAATTATTTGTATATTTTATTTAATGAGAACTTGTAAACTACAGTTGTCGTTTTGAGTACAGAATGCTATCAGTGTATCATGTTAGTCAGTTTATTGAAGGCTATCTTAAGCGGATCAGTAAACGATTTTCGGAGAATCTGTTCCAAAACGAGAAAAATTCTCAAGAGAAATCTCTCGCTGTTGCTATAAATACAGATTTCGATAACAGAATTGTACGAGAAGACTATAAATAACTACATGTCCTTAGGTTTCATAGCTCTTACATCTTCTTGGCATTTTATAATAAATTATTTTAGACCATTATCTAGGAGAAATCATTTATTAGGTTTTTTTCTAAGAAAAGTAAATAAATCCGTTTAATATATCCAGGACCACATTTAGAAGTCTGGAGGGCTTGAGGCAACGAAGGATTGGAAGCCACTAATTACACAGGCACACAAAAAAAAAAACATCATGAACCAGAGGGGTGACCCCATTATTCTTAGGTTTTTGGGATCGCTGAAACCGAATATGATAATAAAAACTAATTTTAAATGTTCGTTTTCCCGCTAGCACCCCCTTATTACTTATTTTATTATTTCCCCCTTACCCCCTTATACCCCCTTATTACTTATTATTATTAGTTATCATTTTCGGTTTCAACATCCCAAAAAACGTAGAATTACACATCTATCTTGATTTTATACAAAAATTTCAATTTTCACCCCCTGTAAGGGGTGGTTGGGGGTGATAGTGGTCATGAATTTATTTTTAGTTATCATTTTCGGTTTCATCATCCCAAAAAACGTAGAATTACACATCCATCTTGATTTTATACAAAAATTTCAATTTTCACCCCTTAAGAGGTAGTAAGCGGGTGCTAGCGGGAAAACGGGCACTTAAAATTAGTTTTTATTATCATATTCGGTTTCAGCGATCCCAAAAACCTAAGAATAATGGGGTCACCCCTCTGGTTCATGATGTTTTTTTTTTGTGTGGCTGTGTAATTAAAGCAAACTTCACTAACTAAAGAACGGAATAATGACTTGATTTCCTTCAAGCAAGAAAAGTCAATTTCATCGACGGCAAATTAAACTTCACAGCATTAACAAATTTCTGATTACTATCTGAACCCTCTTAAACATTCGAAAGATTATAAATTTATGGTATTTTGACAAATATATATTATATTATATATTTGTCAAAATCACAACATGATTTATAATTAATTTATAATTGTTAAAATCGTGTCACTTGTTAAAAGTTTAAAACAAGAGTAAGTATTATGTGTTCTCACATTTTAATGAATTTCGAATGTTTTTGAAGTCTAATCAAAAATTTCTTTAGGACATTAGACAATTATAGAATTATATTGCATAGAATAACAATTATAATATAACAGTTATTTTATCTTCCTTAATATGTAGAAGTAAAATAGAATATGAAATAATTTGCGATTCTAAGAAAACTCAAACAATCTACGAAAGAAGCAATTACGTTTAAGGATCGGATAGTATGAACAAGATTATTATATTTATAAGAGTCGATATTTATTATTTATTGCTTACTTTCAGTTACATTAAAATGTGAACAGAAGCTTTGAAACTTTCTGTGAATTTTTAAGGGGTTATTATATATGGGTATTTTAAATTAAAATGGAATTTTCAATTGAGTAAGAATGTAATTGATTTAATACGTTATACTGTATTTAGAAACATTGTTACATGTAGTAATTTGTAAGAATGGTACTCAAATTTTTTGCATTTGAAAAACCTTAAAAAATTCTTGTAATTCAAACAAAACAGGGTTTATATTATTTAAAAATTGCTAAAACATGTTTTGCTATGTATTTGCTTTTTATATAAATATAAAATAAAAAATCTCGGCCTCGAAGCTGCTGCCATAAGGAAACCATCCTATATATTTATATTAAAACACATTATACAATAAATACAATTAAGCGATGTTTTAAAACTATACTAGTTCTATTTAAATAAATAATGTGAATGCTAGACGTGCTTTAAGTGTAATATTCGATGACTCCAATATAAACAAGTCAGTCAATACAGAGCTTCAAAAACATTTAAAACTGTAGAGACACATGCGAAAGTAATTGATTAAATTGGTTTGAAGTAATTAAAACTCGAAGTGCAGAAATTTCGGTTGGATAGAATATATTATATAAATCGAATAGTTATTTTATCGGAATGCTGTGTAAAGTAACATACAATTTGACAATTTGTATATAAAGTAATTTATTTGAAATATTCATGTAATAATATTGTTAGTTGTGAAATGTTCATAGTTCATCGATTTATTATTTACTAGCGTTTTACCGCGGCTCTTATTACAAAATTTGTTAAAAAAATCTTTACTTTATCCATGACTTTTTCATCGTTTTAAATTTATTATCTCACCCTTGTCGATAAAATGTACATTAGATAGATATTTTTATTGTTTTTATGGTTTACTATTTCGTCAAAAATGACTCCTATATATTAGAACTTAACACTGTTAATCCTTTTTGTTCTTGGTTGGTAATATAACTTCTTTGAATACCCTAAGAGCATTAAAATTAATATAGTATAAGTTACTGATTTGTTTTAATTATGACATTATGTAACTAAATAAAAAAAAACTAACTTCATTCAATAGTTGTTCCAGAAAAAACCTTAAAACTAGATTGGAAGCGAATTAAGATTAAGCTGCCAATTTAAATGTCAGATATTTTATACATTTTGTACAAAATAAAATTATTTTCGTATACTCATTGAACTGTTTCATGCAAAAGCATAATGATTGTGTCACTTGACTTTGCTTTCTAATAATTCATATTTACTCTGGCAGTGTGTGAGATCCTTGTTAAGTTTCTTTTATTATACCTTACAGAGATTGATTACACTTATTTAATTACCGGCCCGTCTTTATTTAGTTCGAAACAAACATAACAGAAAATAACTTCAAATATTAGGCACCGATTGGCAAGTTGGGATTTAAGAATGCATTTTTATATAGTAGGTACGTGATATAGTTTGAACAACGTACTAAATATTTTTAATATTTATGGTGCCTTTATATTGAATAACGTAGCCAATAACAAACAACAATACGAGTATGACTTATTTATTAGCGGCTTGAGATACTAATATGAACCTTTTAAATAATAAATCAGCGGTGTTGGGTGATTAATTGATCCAAGTCAGCGCAACATTCGATGCCTTAACATAAATTATTAACCAAAAGTTTCTCTCCTATAGATTCTCAGAAAAACAAATTGTTAGTTAAATTAAAAGGTTATAACAGTGCTTTAAGAATTATAAAAGTTATTGGAAATAATATTTTTATTATTTCTGATAATAGTTTAATGATAAATTTAGTAACAGTAAGTTAACTGATCTACCAAAACTACATCAGTTAACTTATTGTCATACGTGACAGCGATCGCGTCCGATAAATAGTATAGATTTATAAAGCTAGTTAAAAACCACTAAACTAGATGAGAAAATAGTTGCACTCTCTGCATTTCTCGTATTTTTCTTATAAGTGCAAATACAATGGCATAGTAATTTTGAAGATGCTGTAAGTTACGTAGTGTGACATATAACCTAACATTTCAATAAACGGGCTTAAAATTCAGAGACAGTTCACATCTGAATGGCAATTACAAATATTTTCGAGTTCAAACAATATAAGGTGGGGTATAGATATTCCGTCACTCAAGAATTGTACCGTAAAATTATATGTATATTACTAAAGTGGATTTTTGTACAATACCTATTAGTGTAATTAAGACATCTGCGTCTCGTGTCATTGAGCTGCTAGTGAAAAAGACTCCATAGTATTTTTTGAATTAAAAATAGATAAGTATTTATTTAAAAAAAAGTATAAATAAATATATCTCAGTTACTTTTACATTTTAATTGAAGAGAACTTGTAAACTACTGTTATCGTTTTGAGTACAGAATGCTACAGTGTATCAAGTGAGTTAGTTTATTGAAGGTTAATTTAAGATAGCTTAAGCGGATCAGTAAACGATTTTCAGGGAGTCTGTTCCAGAACGAGAAAGATTCTCAAGAGAAATCTTTCGCTATCGTTATAAATACAGATTTATTCAACAGAATTGTATGATAAGACTATAAATAACTGTGCAGTATATGTCCTTAGGTTTCATAGCTTATTTCATAGCATTGTCTTTATATTTTATAATAAATTATTTTAGATCATTATCTAGGAGTACTCATTTATTGTGTGTTTTTTTCTGAGTAAAGTAAATAATACCATTTAATATATCCAGGACAAGATTTAGAAGTCTGGTAGCTTTGGGGCAACGAAGGAGTAGAGGCTAATTATTAATCCAAATAAAAATAAATTTGATTTTTTAAAAATTCAAATACTATTTATTTATAAATAAAAAAGCTTAAACGTAAAAGGTATTATTTTGCAAACATTTTGTTTGAATTTTAAATTTTTAAATATTTAGATACTAATCCTGAATGTAAAGCCTTGTCTAAAATAAAATATTATTTGAGTTAATATTAAAATTATAGCAATAGTTTTATAACCAAATTAAAAAAAGTGTTATGACGAGTAGAGACTATGTAGACTGTCTATGAAACGCTTACTACAATACATCAAATACGTAGTATATTTAACGACTACGACTTCCATTAACGGGGAACATTATATTAGAGACCTTAATGGACCCATGAAGACAAAGATTTTGTATTTAATATAATAGAATGATATGATATGATGTTTATTTTTTTCTTACCTTGGAACAAATTAAAGATTTTTCTTGAACATATTCCGATATATTCCTAACCTAACCTAATAAAAATTAAATATCAAAGAAAGAAATTCAAATTATCAATATAAAAATAGAATAAATAAATTATTAAATGTCAGAAGCATTTATTAAAGTGAAGCGCGAAAGCAGAAAATTCTACAAAAGTTGAGTAATTGATGTTGCGTCAAATTTGTATGTTATATTATTATATGTAAGATATTTTTATAGATGTATAGTGTTTTTTGCGGGTAGTTTATAAAGGTTAACTGAATATTAATGTGAAGTAACAGATGTATTATTATTAGTTAGATAGATTGTAACATATTAGTTGTGCTCTGTAACAAATAGAACTAATTGACCATAATATATTATAATCACAGTATTATTTGCTAACACAATACTGATTTGCCCAAGAATGTGTCGGCAGATAGCCTGGAAGCTATTATAGCTGGTAATAATACAATGTCTATTGTTTGAGATTAAGCAACCATAAACCTTTAAAACTTTGAATTCAAAAAATATTTGAGCAAGCTACATTTTTATATTAATATTAATATTTGGTTTTACATACGTTATAAAGCATTGTTGCTTTATAGAGCTTTTAAAATATTATAATTATTAAAGGATTAAAATGAAATGGTAAAAATTATTTACTCCATTTTACTCTCATATGTTTAGATTACTTATGACGTCAGAGGTATTATAAAATATAATACTCACGAATCCACATAATATAAATCTGTGGAGCCACTATTTAGTTATTATAAATAACGAATTTAAGGCGTATTTAAGCTTCTGTTAACAATACTTCAGATAAGTTAAATTCACTTTTGTAATAGATTAAAAAGTCGCGTTCTTTCGTCAATTATTAAAATTAGTTATATTAAAATAAATTGACAAATGACAATTTTAACTATAGCATAGTTAATTAAATTATTAGTATAGTAAATAAAAATATTTAAAGGAAGTTTACTATACCTTAAAATTACGCCTATTGTCTAATTTAATCAATAAGAAGACCTAATTATAAATTATGATGAATATTAATATGATTTATAAACATAATTAATGTTATGTTGTTTATTGTTTACGTATACACTCTGTTTAAACACAAATTATTACAAGACCGCAAGGACATTCCAATATTTACGACAGTTGTTCATAAACTCAACCGAAGCAATTAAGGTTCACCGCAGACTGCGACGCGTCACAGATTGATTAATTAGACCAGTGATTTTATTTTATGCTGAGAGTAAGTCTTAGCTTATTTACTTTATTAAGAAACTATTAACATATAGTAAGTATAATTTAACAAAACGCCTGCTGATAAATCGTTATTACTTTCATACACAATTTATCTTTTCCGCAATTTCTAAATCCTTTTATTTTACGATGCCAAATGAAGTTAGTGGTGTAACTAAGATATACCGCACCATTTTGTTCAGCAAACGTTAAATTAGAGCACCAGTTAAGTTTATTTTATTGATAATGTATAGCGTCAGAATATAAATTTAATTACAAAAACAAACAAGCAGTTAACAACACTTTTCTTTTGCTGATAGATAGAATTAAAGTTAAATGTACGGAACATCTTTTAATTTTTCACAAAACGGGGTTATTTATAATACCATTTCAACTATGACATCAAAAAATTACACCAATACTAGAAACAACAAATGCTAAAAAAAAGTGGTAAAAAAACAATACTTAAATCGATTTAAAGCACGTTGCGCAAACTTTTATTGTCATTTTGTGAACAACATATTCTTTAAGTTTTCATTTATGTCACATGCACAATATCAACTCGTATCATCAATGAAATAAAATACTGACGCTTAATTCTAAACTTAAAAGAACTAAAATATTTATTTTTATCATATTTGTTGATTCATGTATCACCTACGGACTACATCTACTTGCTAATAAAATTGTCTCTCTCAAGTCATAAACGTGAATAAAACAGTGTGGTACGTAGGCGTGGGTGGTAATAAATAGGCTTTCAGTCCACATTTGTCCAGCGATAACCCACATAACTCTCTCCGCAGTTCGTGCGTTGTAGCTTCCTAACATACAACTGCTTTAGGAGCAATTTCTAAATTATGTAATACAGTAAAATGAAATTACTAAGATTTTGCTTAAAATAACTTTGCTTCGATTATATTTTATATATATTATATATTAAATCTGAAGAGTTTGATTACAAATTTTACGGTTGTATTTTTAATTAAATTATTTTGTCGACTGTTACTGTAAATTATATTCCATGCAAAATATTATATAGAGATATTTATTAAGGTAGTATTTTATCAAAATCTATATTTTCTTTCAAAACCTATATATAAATCAAAAAAGAAAATATTTAAGGGTATATATAGTATGTAGAAATTTCTTTCTAAATTTGAGATTAGTTTTTCATTCGCTTATTTACGTCTACACAAACGTCTTTCAGAAAAAGAAAATTCACAACGATTTAAGTTGACATCGAAGTGAAAGTGAGTATAAACTAAATATTCATATTTATTATTGAAAATCCTCTTAAGTAAAGATTTTTATTTAAATTTCAATTTTTTTTGGTAGTTTCATACGCTTCTTGAAATGTGATACAAAACCTTGGGGATTTTGAAGCTCTGAAGTCTGGACCTGAAGTGTTGAGGGTAGACCCTTTTTATTATTGATTATCCAGATAAGCCGTGTATAGCTCCGTATTTGGTGATTTTATCACAACATAATTTGCTTACAATGCTGTGTCAGCGCTTACTTGACAAGTAAGTAGCTGCTGAAAGATTTATATAGTACCGATAATTTAACAACACGCATATCCACCGCTATTATCACTTGATATTTTATATATTTTCAAAGTAGTATATTTAAAACTCTCCGTACGCCGGCAAATATGTTTAGAAATAGTTTTAAGAACTTCGTAATCTAAATAAACGGTTTGAATATATCGACTAGGAAGTTTCTTTTTTTTATATTTTCGTTAAGTTGATCATATTAGATTTAATTTATATGTATTGTATTAATTAATATATGTTTTAAGAAATGAGCTGAAATTAAATAATATTTATTTATCATATTACTTTAATTTTTAAACATTACTTTAATATTCATTAACTACGATATTATTACTAAAATGTATTGCCAACGTACAATGGAGTATTAACAACATTCAATCTGGAGAGAGAACCTCAAACTAATCCGAAGTTAAATTATACTCTCTGGCACTTTGTTAAGCAACATATAAACTTATTATAGATTTCACTGACACTTATTAATACCATTTAAACGTCAAAAGACTAACTCCTAGGAGGTATACCTCAGTATCTCAATTCTTTTATAATAATTCGCAAATAAAGAATCGTAAGAAAGTGACACTGTTACAATTGGTAGTAATGTCAAAACACTATTTAAGTAAATAAATATTAATAGGTATATATAAAAGACAAACTTTAATTCCTGGAGCAAAAAGCCCCCAATGTTTTACAGTTTAAACTTACGTCTATAACTTTAAGTCATTTAATCACAAAACGAAGTAATTAACCTAAGACGTCTTTGAAAGTTAAATTAAAATAAAATTGAGAAATTCCAAATTTTCTTCATTTAAATGTAATTTTCGTTTTATTAGAAATAGTTTCGGATATTTGCTTGAATAAATTATTTATGCTTTTGATGTTCACTTTATTATTGGGGTAGGTTTTAAATTATTATAAGTTACATTACAACGCCCCGTAACTGTAACACACTGTCTCCTACAAGTAATAAATTACATCTTCAACTGTCAATTTCCTTTCCTTTCCTTTCTGTAAAAAATTACATCAGTGTTATATTTACTTCTGATTAATAGAATACTAATTCGAGCAAAACCAATAATCAATAGATACTTTGAATATACGCATATTTAACAAATCGGCTTCCATTCACAATAAATGACACAATTAATACTAATAATGAATGGCCAATATAATGCGAGGTGTGAGAGTAGCTCAAATGAAATTGTCCCCGTTATTATGTTAATGGTACCGATGTATTTATTGCCAAAACTATACTTCGCGTTTAAAAAGTTATTTAAACATCCGTTCTTCATAATAATAAATTTTGGGTAGACCTCGAAGAATTCGGTCTGCCCATTCATTTGTCCCCTACTTTCGAATTTTGGAAAAATTTCTTCACAGGAGGTCTTCTTATGACCGCCAAAAAGTTAGTATATATATATATATATATATATATATGCGTGCGTGCGTCCAGATTCGACTTTTGTCAGCACGATAGCGGCCGCAGTTTCGCTCGGATCGCTTTCAAACTTTGCACAAAAATCGACCATCCAAAAATGAAGGTCAAGTTCGTTAACCAGAGAAATCCGGTTATAGGGGGCGCTAGAGCCTCACTTTTTCTGATTTCAGTTTTTCGACCATAACTTTGTCCCTATACAAAGGAGATCAATCGCGTTTATATTATATGATGTCTTTGATAAATATCTATAACTAATGTAGATAAACCGAAAACCTAACTTCAATAACTTAGGGGTGGGGGTAAAAAAACCGAAAATTTTTGGAAATAAAATCATAACTTTTTTCTGGTAAACATTCTTGCATCACAAGTATTTTAAATAGAAAGGTTATTTTTTACTTTAAATTTAGATACCAAAAGTTTTTCCGTAAAAGGTACCGTTTCCGAGAAAAAAAATAAAAACCACTTTTAGCTTATAAATTTTAGGTAGGTAAAACCACGGCAACTTTTTTCTGGTAAACATTCCCTCCTCGCAAATATTTTTAATAGAAAGGTTATTTTTTACTCTAAATTTAAGTATCAAAAGTATTTCCAAAAAAGATACCTTTTCCGAGAAAAAAAATTAAAACCGCTTTTTGCTTGAAAATTTTTGATGTAAACAACGGCATCATGTATTATTCTTAGGTAGTGAGTTATATTTTAAATGAGTTACACACGAGGTCTACCCACGCGTGTCCCCCTGCGGGCACGGATTTTATTTTGTATATTTTGTTTTAACTTTACCGGAACAAAGAACACCAAGTCCGTTAGATGCTTATCATTTTTATTAAAAAACTATTCCGTACTTTATGAACATCCAACCAACTATTTTTATATTAATCTTTACAGTACCAATTAATTAATAAAAGATGCATTCGCGAATTCAATACCATAATTTATTACTGAATTCTATTAAATCATGATAGCTAATAGCAGAAAACTATATATCAAAATCAATTTTAGGAAGGGAACTCCATTATGGTATGGTAAGAGAGACAGGGGGAGGCCTCGAGTGACCTTCGAAAACACAGTAGCTACGATACTGGAGGAAGGTCACGTAAAAAGCTTTTTGCTTGAAAATTTTTGATGTAAACAACGGCATCATGTATTATTCTTAGGTAGTGAGTTATATTTTAAATGAGTTACACACGAGGTCTACCCACGCGTGTCCCCCTGCGGGCACGGATTTTATTTTGTATATTTTGTTTTAACTTTACCGGAACAAAGAACACCAAGTCCGTTAGATGCTTATCATTTTTATTAAAAAACTATTACGTACTTTATGAACATCCAACCAACTATTTTTATATTAATCTTTACAGTACCAATTAATTAATAAAAGATGCATTCGTGAATTCAATACCATAATTTATTACTGAATTCTATTAAATCATGATAGCTAATAGCAGAAAACTATATATCAAAATCAATTTTAGGAAGGGAACTCCATTATGGTATGGTAAGAGAGACAGGGGGAGGCCTCGAGTGACCTTCGAAAACACAGTAGCTACGATACTGGAGGAAGGTCACGTAAAAAGCATGAGGACCCCCCGGAGGGCATGTATGAAGAGGTTGATGTCTGTAGCCGAGGCGAAAGAGGTATGCAGAGACCGTAGCGTTTGGCGCTCCGTCGTCTCTGGCTACCCCGCAAAGGATATGGCGTGAGGGTAAATAAATAAATAAATAACTCCATAAGCGTACCTAGACAAGGCAAGAAATTTAGGATTAATTATAGACTGCCATTGAAGTTGGGTAACTCAATTAAATTATGTAAGTAAGCTGCTTCTATATTTCTTATATCCCCGTATATGATTGCAAAATTTCCTTGTATCAATACTAAAATCATATTATCATTTAGACGCGACCAATGAGTTGCTTGATGTATTAGATCGACTCTAAAATTTGTGCATTTGTTCGGCTTGCGCAAATTCTATCCCGTTTCCGAATATAACCGTCAGCTAAAGTGGCTCCCCATTCGCTTTCGCTGCAATATGCATCATCTTACACTTTTTTAAAAGATTTTAAGAAGTTACGATTTAACTTACCTTTAGGAACGCTTCAAATTATGTTTCTCCCGAAATCTACCTGAACTCTGTGTTGTGTTGTACTGAATTTTCTCCAAGTGTCAAAGTAAAATACAAGTTTTTATTCTTAGTCTATTTCTGTACTTGCTGCACAACTATGACCGCCACCTGATTATATTTTTACATATTTTCCTAATTCTAAAATAATATATCTAAATGTAGGCTGAAAAAGCACCTTCTTTGTGTTTCCGTATAACAATCAGTTTTATATATTTACCTAAATACAATGTAAATTAGAGTTCCACACAGATGCTGTGCGTGATTTGGGGTTCCATGAATTGAACCACCTTCCCTAAAGCCCAGACCTGATCCCAGAGAGTTCTACCTGTTTCGACATTTGAAAAAGAAAAATGACATTATTTTTCCGATGATGAAGAAGTCACGTGTGCTGTTTCGGCATTTATCACAGTGCAAGATTCTGACGGTATCAAAAAATTCCCATCCTAGTGGAATAAATGTATTGAGATAGGAGGTGACTACATTGAAAAATAATAAAATAATAAAAGTCCGTGACTTTTTTCTTTCATTAATAGGTAGATTACTTTTGGATCTCCCCTAATATATAAACTTGACAAATTCTTTATTTTTGTTCTCTAAAAGAAAGATTTCACTTCAGAATAAAACATTTTCATTTGAATAGTCAGAACACAATTGCATTTCAAGTCTTCCGGATAAAATGTCTAGTGTAGGAATAAACCCATCTTTCTAGATCGTTTTAAGGATTTATTTTTTTTAAATCAAGTGGCTTGTTTACTTTAGCACTGTTAGAATACAATTCGAGAATGTAAGTATTGGTATTAAAAATTCAAACTAATCGGCTTTGAATGTTAAGAGAAAGAAAATATGATCGTACCAAGACTTCAAAAACAAACATAATTTGACTATTAGGCTATCACAAATATATCCTAATAGTCAAATTACTAAATATTAAAAAAAAAAAAAAAAAAAAATTATTCTGTGTCCTTGATACATGGCATCCCTAAATAGACAGAATTATTCAAGTTATAGACAATTTAATCACTGTGTCTCGGCGATCATAATATCACAATTATGCGTACTTAAGTTAATATTCCAAAGCTTAATTGTATATAACAAATATTTCTCTTAAGTCTGCTCTAAATAACGGATTACTAACTGTAGGAGGTTCAATTTGTTAGTGCGTAGCTAGAACAAGAACATTTGTATTAAACACGCATTAGATATTAGTCTTGGTAGTCTGAAACTATTTTTGTTACTTGTACTAAAAATTAAATCAATATTGTATGACAACGTTACATTATTTATAAATTTTTTATGAGATACAATAAGAATCTAGCATACAAAGAAAAAATGACTAAACGGAACACGAATTTTTGATCGGTTCAATCAAATATTTTCTATTCAAAAATATTGCGATGCAATGCTATAATTTATTTATTTCAAGTCGTGTAATAGAATATTACACGACTTGAAACTCAAAAGGTAAAAAAATACAAAACGAAAGAAAATATCAAGTCAAGTATCTATCCAACAAAGTTACGTTTATGTTCAATAAAACACAACACTTAAATTTCCATTTACTGTTTCAGTTTATTTAACGATCAACATAAAGTCGATCATATACTTTCAAATATATATTTTTTAAAGTTGTCATAATAGTTTCGACCATTGCATTGACCATAGATGCTCTTGTTCTTAACAATTTCTTATGAAACTTGTTGCTCGGTACCCACAGTATAGGCAGTATCGTTGTTGCTTCACTTGAACTTCAATTGATACCAACATTCTTCGTAGCACAGTCTTGCAGTGTTGTCTTGTTGTAGACAGTTCAGTGGAAACAAATAACACTGAAAAATGCAGTCAATAAAACCTGATGTATCTACTTTTATATTTAGAATAAGAAAATAATAATATTAAATACTTATTGGAAAGTGTGTCTGAAGAAGTGCCTGTCTATATTATAATAACAGTAACGAGATAACAATTTTAAATTATAATAGAAATGAAACTAACAACTTTTACCTATAACTGAAGTTGCATAACTATGTATTACTTCACTCTTTAATCTGTATTACAATTCCTCAGCACGTATAACATAATTAATCATACGATAGTCCCCGCGCTCCGACTAAAAACTACGTAGACTTAATATTTCGCCCAAATTATTGAGCTTTGGGAGACAGCGTCTAATTTGTTCTACAAAGACACATTTATAATTTAGTAAAACTCTGATGAAATAATTTAAAATAAGAGTACTATTCACATTTTAATTTATTTAATAATCGATTCAGATTTTAATTAATTTCATATATAATAAAAGATAAGACCGACCAAATATATATTTATGGTAAACGGCAAAAAGAAAAACCGATTATAATTTCCATATACCTGTCTTTTTTTGTCTATTCTTATTACATAGGGTTACTCATCTCATCCTATTTATAAATCTATGTTTTCCAAAATGGAAACTCACCCTTCTGTAAATATTTTTTTAAGTCTCCACATTTTTCAAAAAATCTATATCGTTTAGTTGTTTCATTTAAAGACCGTAAAGCGTTAATTAAAAAAGCCGGATGCAATAACTTTCCTTTCCGCATTTCATAGTATCCTATAATCTTTCCTATAAAATATCAAAGAATGTTATAGAGAAACATATTTTGATAAGGCATAACAATATTAATATCAATAACAATATCAAATTTAATTTTACCATATGTTTGGCAATATTTAATGCTTTAGTCTATGTGAAGAAATTATTTATTACTCTACCCATATTTTGTTTGCTATAAACCGAATTTAAGACAGAAGAACAATACAAGTTGAACTGTACTATTTAAAATTTTATAACCATTACCGAGCACACTTCGCATGTAATATGTTATATTTGACAGTTGCGTTTACTGAATTTCTAAATACCCGAATTTGACAGCAAATTATGTATGATATATAGAAACAACAACGACACCCACGCTGATGTCAAGTGAATGTTGGTGCATTCTTTAAAAGAAGTTGATAGAATTTTTATTTTTAGAATAGAGGATAGTCTAACAGATATTGAGAATTTATATATTCCAAAACTTTCCTATTTCCACAATTTACCTAAAAAAAAGCGCAACTGAAGTGGTGCCGTCATCGTATGCCTTTTTAGTAAGCTACTAAAGTCTTTGAGAATGTAGAATATTTAAAGTTGTAGTGGTTGCTATTTTTGTTATCTTTTGCTTATACATACTAATCGATTTGGTCAACTATTTTGTACATCAAGAAACAATCACAATATCTATTTAAGTTTTTTTATTATCTAGACAGTGTGTGATTAACCACTATCAAAATTTAGTATTTATTTTTCTATCGTACGAACAACATTTAAACATATATGGATCAATTATAAATCTTACACGTCAATAACAAAAGAAGAATATTTCACGCGCTTTGAAATTAAATATGGTTAGATTTTTATTCGTTATTACCTTAAAAACTTACCTACATAATCTCTAAGCTACGCTATGTTTGCAATTTGTGAAAGGTTTTGTTTTATTTTTTGATGTCACTTATTTTATAAATTACCTAAATTTAGTATTGGAGTATTTATTCCTGGTTCAAACTAATTCAAATCAAACTGTGATATAAAAGTTCAATTGAATAGTAGTTCAATATATATTTTCTTTCTTCAATCGTAAAAATCCCAAAACAAATATTTTCTTTTATTGTAGTTTCGTAAATTCACCCTTATTGGGTTCATTTATTGGATTTCTTTAACTCTATTCTTATTGAGAAATCGTTTGTTTAGAGGTCACTGCCTATTGTCCGATTAAAATTTTTTCTAATTATTTTTATCATAATTTCACTTTACATTTGTTATATAGAATCACATCTACTTAACTTGTGCCTTTTAATAAATAAATAAATTAAATATAAGTCAATATAACATACAATGCATTTTATATAACATCTAATTTATTACATAATACAATAATTTATTATTGTTTTCTGTAATAAAGAAATATTTATATTATTAAAAAAAGAAGATTCTTTTGATGGTAATATTATTTATAACGGCAAATAAATGAAACGAGAATACTAGACTGAATGAAAGATGACTCTAATTTTATTTAAGTTTTACCTTGATATATAGATACGCGGAGACTAACGTAGTCCGTAATTAAGCTTTAATTTTTTAATTTCACATGGACTATCAAACATATTTTTCGGCAATCTTTTCAAAAATTGTATTTTTTTATTATTATTTTTATACTTTATGATACATATTTTACATACAATCAATGCTATTGAAGAAAAGCACATTAAAATTACTAAAATAAAGTCATATCACTTAAATATCTTTCTTTTTCCTTAAAGGTAACATGTCGTCCTCCTGCTACACTTTTGCATATTTTTAAAGTATTTAATTAAACCTTTAATTGTGCTTCTACTAATCTGTTCAGAATGTTCAGAGTAAAACGAAAACTTTGCGAAAATATTGAAGCGAGAATGAAATAGACCAGAACGCGCGCTCTCATATATAATTATTTGAAGGACACAAAAATATGTTTTCTATATAGTATTATTGAAGACATTTAATTTAACAATTTCTTTGATACAAGATCAATAGTATTTTATTTAATAAACTAACTTGTTTTAAGTTAAAATGATTTATAATGATTTCAATTAACATGATCTTTTAAAGTATAGTGTTAATTTACTTACATAATTTAATTGATATTTTACATTGTGTGAAGTTTTTGTTTCATAAACGGTATGTCCATACTGATAGTTGCCATGATCACGAAATAAAAGGTGTGTCATGTTATGATATACTAAACAAGTTTATAAAAAATATAGATATTATCACTAAATAATTGCTAAATTTCAAAACGTTACCTAAGCAATATCATGCAAATTAAAACATAAATATCTCTATATTATTCCCATATAATCCGTGTAATTACTCAAAGTTCGTGCCGATTACACCTCGCTAAGAGTTAGTTACTTATTTACAAAGTTACTGATTAAAACTCGTGAACTAACATACTGTTTCAATGCTCATTAGAAGACGTTCTTGTTCGTAAATTTTATATATAACTTACTTACCATATGTAATTTATAAAATAAAAAAAACCAGCGTGTAATGACTAGCGAATGGAATGCCAAGAATAAATCCTTTATGAAAAGTCATTTGTTTATACAATAAGTTAGTTAATTTTGAATATAAACTAATTTTTATAACTAGTTTTCTTGCATTACAAGTGTGTTAATGAAAATTATTTTATTTCTTATTTCTGTTTTTAAAGGAGAAGAGCAGGAGGCAATCGAGTTAAGGGGTCATCTCGTGGTATGTGAGCGGCTTCTACCACGATCTCTTGCAATATTAGAAGATGTACAAATGGATTATATTGTATCCTCAATACTGGCATCCTTATGATAATGAATTCTGAGAAATTTATGATTTATATGCAGAAGTTTGGGAATACCAGCATTTATTGGCTTAGAGTCCGAGAAAACTCGGAATAGAAAGATCTACTTGGTAAAAGGAAAATGGTAAATCTGAAGAACTGAAAGGTACCGTGTATTGTGTATGCTTATCCATATGTAATAAACGGTACCTTCCAGTTCAGGTATCGAGAGTTTCGCAATATCGAGACTTATTTGTCTAAATAAGTCTAGATATTGCTGTTTAGCCATACTTACTACATTAATTTAAATAGCGTAAAAAGATTTTAAGCAGATATTCTACTATACTCCATAAAATAGGTAATTTAGGGCTAATTATATACGTTTTTACAATAAACCCTCCAGTAAAGCCATAAATTTGTCTCTAAATGGTTTCAAAATATTTATTAAAAGGAACTTGATAAGAAAAAGTTGTTATAGTGTAAAGGATTACATTAATACTGTCGGTATAGAATGGGAATGAATGTAGTTTAGCGGCCGAGTTTCCCGTTCCCTCAAATATACCGAAGGGGGTGATGGTTGACCCCTGTGTTGTGCTCGTAAACCGGTGCTGCTTGCGTGACTGGTCATCTCGCTTGAAACGGATTTTTATTTCTTATTATTAACTAATCATTAGGCCAGCTTATCGAAATGATTGCGATGGGTCTAGTTGTTCGTATATTCCTTATATATATTGTATATTACGTTTGTGAAACAGTGATCACAATAAAAATAAATAAACCCGGCTGAGTTTATTGTATAGTTCTTATCAGACTAGGCCGCGTTTGGAACCCTTTTAGCCTTATTTTTAGTTGGAGAGTGTCTTTACAAAAGGGCTTAGTTCGATAAGTATGGTATCAAAATAAGACCGCCTGCCATTCCCATTTGATGTAAATAAGTGATCACTTACATTGATTCAAACTGGAAAATATATAAATCACTAAATCATAAAAAATAAGTAAATAAAAATAATTACTCATTGATTGCATTTTCAAAGCTATAACTTTGTGTAATAAATACAATTCAACTTTGTAATGTTCATTAAATTAACTTGATTAATGAAAAACCTGAAAAATAAAAAAAATATATAAATATTTAATATATATAATATAAAATTATTGTAAAATATATCTCAACTATAGAGTTGAAGTTGAGTGTTTGCGCTTTATTTTTGAAAACAATAAATACTATTTTTCAATTTGTTTTTTATACACTCAGTAGTAATTACATAAATACGATGAGATAAACTATCCAGATTTTAGTGTAAAGGAAAACAGGATTTATGCTTGGATGTACATACGAGAATATAAAAGGAATCAATGGAGTCAATTTGTATTCATTATATATAGGTTCATAAAACCAAAAGTAAATCGATATTCGGGTGTATATATGATGCTCTCATCTTCGACAGATACAGGCATACATTTTTGTTTTATCTTTTTATACTTTTTTAACATTGAACTTGTTATGTATTCCAACAACCATAATAAAGTATCTGATGAAAAAAATTTTATGATTCCTCTTTAATACTTCATTATTCAAGCATATTCTTAATCAGATTTCTTCACAGTTAGCAACACAGTGCCCAGTTAAACGATTCAATTGTAAGCTGGTGACATATGCAACAGAACAAATCTGTTACAATAACAACATTCAGCTACTGTTAGATAACATTATCGCTGTATTGTTATTTTCAGATTCCAAACAAAACAATCCATTCAATAGTCCTATTGTTTGTGTTGATAAAAGATTGGGCTCTTTGAAGTTTTTTTTATTGAAATAGGAGGGCAAAAGAGCTTGTGGGTCACTTGACACGGCATGGATGATAAACTCTTCAACATCCGGAGAATCGCAAGAACCTTTGCCAGCCGGCCTTTGGGGTGGGAGTGTAGTATCCTACACATTAATAAATATATTATGCGTGATTTAAAATGTTTTTTTTACATGGATATTAAGGTACTTTAATAACTTAAACTAACCTGTACAATTTATTTGTAAATAAAGCCATACTTAATTTATCTACTTTGTGATGATTATAAATAAAACTAATCAAAAAAAATATTTATTTTAATTTTTTTTTTACCATATTGTAATACATTAAAGAGGAGGAGTTCCAACACTGAGCATCGTTAGTTTTAAGAAAAATATAACAATATAGCAGAGCGTGGTTTCGATCCACGGACCTCTGGGTTATGGGCCCAGCACGCTTCCACTGCGCCACTTTGCTGTTGAAACTAAGGTTCAAAAGTGGGTATTAGATTTAATATAAAGTTTGATACAAAATTAAGACCAGTAAACTGATTTACTACTTTTAGTACTTATTATGTCGAATTAACTTATTTTTTTATATTTCACAACAATATATTTATTCATATTGACACCATTATCAGAAAAATATTAATACAAGCGTTTTTCATACTTTTTTGGTAATGTTTCATTTCCAGAAGTAACATTTGTCATTAACCTTTATTGAAGATATCAATAGAAGAGCTTTAGAATTTACACTAAACTAAATACACTACAACATTCACTCAAATAACATTCAAATTAAAACCGGTAACATTTAGTATAGGTAATAATTATACTATAAAAGTAAATATTATATTATAGAACAGGAAATGTTTAATAGTTGCTTTAGTTATTATACTGCAATACTATTTCATTTATTTAAAATTTATGTATCAGTATACCATAAAAATAAGTTTTTTCAAACGAACAAAATAATACTCATGTGCTTTAAACATCAATCACGCGACACTAATCCGATCACAACAAACAAACCGACCATCAAATAGTCTCATCTGTTGTAACCTACGGATACTATGTAAAGTCAACATAGCTTTGTGGAAATTCTATTACATGCCCAACTAAACACAATCTGTTCTACCATTAAAACTAACATTGTTACATTGTATATATTTCTAAATTAATGATATTTAATTTTAATTTAAAACAACAAATTTATAATTAAATTAAATATTTACAAATTCTTATGTCTTTTGTTCTAAGAAGTCTTTTGTTGGCTTAGCAGTGAATTGAGAGATTCAAGTTTAAATTTTCTCAAGGATACAATTCTTGGCCTTCATCGAGAAGATCATTCGTGAATGTTAAGATCCTTTGATTTTCTATTCAAGTCAACTGGTCCTAATGAAAAGAAATAAGTAATTTATCTTCATAGAAATTTATATATAATATAAAGTAATATTAACAATAGCGTATTTTCATATATTCTATATACCATATTTGTTTTAAGCTGTACAATTAATGTTTAGGTTACAATTTTTTTATTAATAATTTACAAATTAACACATAAGATTGTAAATAGTAAAACTATTTTGTTTTTTTAAATGTAATATTCATATAATATATTTGGCATCTCCTCTTTAATTCAAATGTATGCGGTTTAGAGTTGGCTTCGAGCGAAATGTAGGATTTGGAATTTTTCTTCAAATATGTTGTTTAAATATAACAGATAACAGGTTGTATATTTATTTATTTATTTATTTAGCTTCACGCCACGTCCCTTGCGGGGTAGCCAGAGACGACGGAGCGCCAAACGCTACGGTCTCTGCATACCTCTTTCGCCTCGGCCACAGACATCAACCTTTTCATACATGCCCTCCGGCGGGTCCTCATGCTTTTTACGTGACCTTCCTCCAGTAAGATTGATACTGTGTTTTCGAAGATCACTCGAGGCCTCCCCCTGTCTCTCTTACCGCTCACTTTTCCTATATAAATCTTTTTTACCATTCTTTCATCACTCATTCGTTCGACGTGCCCAAACCACCTGAGCACGTTCTTCTTCATTCTCACCGTGACATCTTCGCTAGTACCTGCCATTCTGTGGATCTCTTCATTGCGGATTCGATCAGCTAGACTGACTCCGCATATTGTGCGAAGAGATCGCATCTCCACAGCATTCATCTTTCTTACATTCTTCTTTTGTGTTACCCACGTTTGGCTGCCGTATAACAGCGTCGGTAGCAAAACTGCATTGTGTGCATTGTGTGCAACCAAACGTGCAGATATGCTGACGTTTTGACGTCTCAACAATGCAGTAAAAGCACCGTTGACTCTGTTACCGGCAGCAATACGCCTTCCCACATCCATTTCGTATCTTCCGTCTCTGCTAAACATACTTCCCAAATACACCACTTCATTCACTTGTTCTATTATCTTATCATTCACGTTGATCTTAAATGCTGTTCTTTCTTCATTTCTTTCAAATATCAGAACCTTCGTCTTATCTACATTCAGGTTTAGACCATTAATTTCACACCCATCTTTCAGAGTGGTGACCAATGCCTGCAAATTGCATTCTGATGATGCTATGAGCACTGCATCATCTGCATATAGCAAGCAATTGACCTTAAGGTCACCTACTTTCACTCCCATATCACTGTCTTTCACGCCTTGGAGACAACTATCCAAATACAAATTGAACAACCAAGCTGACATAGCGCAACCTTGCTTAACACCCGATTGGATGTCAAACCAGGGCGACATGTCAGCTCCTACTTGCACACAGGCAAGGGTCCGTTCACATTGTATCGGGGCAGTATCTCCCATAATTTCTTTCTCACAACCCTGTCAAACGCCTTTTCCTAATCCACAAAAGCACAAAAAACTTTTTGGTTTAGGGCCAAAAACTTTTCCGTGATCATGCGGAGGGAAAAGATCTGATCTATACACCCTCTTCCAGGTCTAAAATCTCCTTGGGCCTCCCACAACAGCCTTTCAGATCTCTCTTGCATTCTTCTCGCTAATATTTTAGCATATACTTTACCGCCCAAGCTAATCAAACTGATAGCCCTATAGCTTGCAGTCTATCTGTGAACCTTTGCCTTAATACCAAGGTACGATGTCTTCGTACTTCGTCAATCGTCTGTGACCTTCCCCTGATTTCCAGCATAAATTGCACAAAAACCAGAAAAAGTCCAAGACGCGTGGCCCACCATATTTGATCATCTCGGCAGTAACTTCATCTGCTCCCGCAGCCTTGCCACATTTTAGACTTCGAATCACGCTCTCTACTTCTTCCAAACTGATTTCACCATCGGCTACATCTGGTAGTCAAGACCGAGGTGTCCTCACGTACATACATCTCCTTATAGAATTCCGCCCACCGCTGCAAAACCTGTGCTTACTCAGTTAAAATTTCAACGTTCTTCGAAAGCACCCCTTTAATTCTACAGGTTACCGAACATTTATAAAGAATATTTATTTATAACAACCATTCAGTTATTTTAGGAATTCCCTAAGATACCTAAAAACAATATATGCAATGTTTTGAGCTAATACTTTCACCATTAATCCGTTAAGGGCGGATGTGTAATCCTTATGTAACACTAAACCTACAAATAATTTTCATACTATGATATTGTGAGGTAAAACTGCCAAAACATAAAATTAAATAATTCCATTTCCATAACGAATTTGATTTCACGATTATACAAATGGCTTTTACGTAATGGTCGGAAAAAAATATAGATTTTGAAAAATAAATGTAGAGGAAATATGATATGGGAAAAATTATTAAAAGAAACAGTTAAAAACATATTGTATCAACAGTTAAAAACATATTGTATAAACATACAACTCCTATAAATTATTTTCTGAAATACAATTTTATTGCCACTATTTTTAAATATTTTATCTAATGACATAAGAAATGATTACAGAGAACTAATAAAATAACGCGTCCCACAAATACAATTGAATACAAGACATGACCACAGTGTCTAAAAATATATATTGTTATATTCAAGTGAAAGCAATATAATATAATTTTTAAGAGGACGTTCCTCCTGTGCTAACGGAGTTAACATATTTTGTAACATTCAGGTGGGGTGTAACACAATATTATAAAATATCTGAAGAAAATGCAATTTTATGTTTTCTTTTAAACATTAAATCCTTTTGTGTATTATCATTGTCTTCTCAACATAACTTTATTATATTGCTCTTTATTCTGGTTTGTTCTTAACATAAAATCTTTTTTTTTTTTTTAAGCAATCGATTTTTTTTTATAATTGTCTATAAACTAAGCCATTTATTACAAATATTTAAATTGTAAATAAATCTAGAATGAAAATTTTTTAACACGGACAAGATTTGAACCTGCAACCTCTGTGAAAACATACCATTGAGATATTGTTTAATTAGTTCCCTTAAATTAATATAAAGAAATATGAACCATTAACAAAAGACGTCGAATCGTTGTCATTTCAAAAATATTATCAAAGTTTATTTATCTTATATATTGGTTTTAATTTTCTAACTTTAACTAACATCAATCAAAATGAAGTTTCTGGAAAGTAGAAACCTCTCTTAGAATTTTTACCAGATGTAATCTTTTCCTATTGGTATAATTATTTCCTTAATAATATTATTAGTATATAAGCTTTTAAATGTTGTTGTTACCTTAATATCACGAACTTGGGACAAAGTGTTGTTGTTTGTTTGCGATGAACTATTTTTAAGAAAAAACAATACAAGTTCAAGTGTACTATTTTAAACTTAGTAACTTTTACTTCGTATCCGAATATTGTGCGTTACTACTTAATCGAGAGTTCATTTTTAATAAACGATATCATCACGCGTACTATAAAAGTTTCAGTAACCTGGTTTGATATAATTAATAAATAAAAACACGATTATACAAAGAGTCTACACATTAAACCTTGTTATATTTGACCGCAGAGCCGCTAGCGCTTTGTCTGCAATATTACGTACTCGTTGAAAGGACCGGTTTGCGGTTGTGCATTATGTAAATTACTTATTTAATATATGTACACATATTCTCGTTAAACATATATGATTGTAAGAAAGTTTCGAAATATTATAATATAGGATTAATGAAATAGAAAGATTTCAATGCAAATATTAGATTGAAACGAAACTATTGTGATCTGCTGTAGCGAGGCGAAAACAAGAACAAAAGGACTAGTTTTGAACTAACTAAAAGACAATGTGAACTATAAACATTTTTTTTAAAACTTGACTATAAACAAAAAAACAAAACTTGTAATCAATGCACTCACTGCTGTTTGAATAGCATTATATACAGACTTAAAAATGCATATTATGACTTGACTCCAAATTTATCAACTATCATTTTCATGGTACATAATATTCATAGCAAACCATTTCTCATTAAATAGCCGCGACAAGTAGTTTTGACAGTCTTCTCTTGATGTTAACCTTAAATTCCCTAAAGAATTCTGAAAAAACTAATACAAATGGATGTCTGAGGATGCAAGATCAGGGCTAGACAGTGAATGTATTAAGACTTCCTACTTACGAGTAAAGCCAAATTTGTTGTGTTTAAAAACCTATGTGCTCGAACGTTGCCGTGATGAAAGACCAAACCCTTTTTGTTAATTAATTTTAGTCGTTTCTTTTCAAACTCTTGCTTAATTCTCATCAACTGTTAACAGTATAACTCTGAATCAATGTTTTATCCCAACGACATATGCTCATACTGAATGATGTCCTTTCAAATTCCATTACCAACTCAACATTACGTTATTCATGACAACTCGGGTTTCCGTGGTAATCTGTGCAGCTGCTTCTATTAGCTTACTATGCAAATTACTTTACGTATTTAAAATAAACATTAATTTATATAAATTTAAAAATTAGGTGAGAACGAGAACAAATATCTTTTTGCAGTTTAAGTTAACACAAAAGGCACTTTTGTGAATTTAATATTTTTCGTATATCGTATGTACCATTCAGAAGTGCACCATTTCTTTTACATTTATTTGAATATTTAAAAACTTAGCTTTTTTTTAGTATTTATACTTGATTTGATAAAATATACTTTATTGACGAATCAAATTTATATTTCAAAAACTATACCTACAGCATGACAGTTTAACAAAAATCTGTTTTATTTGACATTTAATGATATTTACTAGTATAAAATTTTTTAGGCTTCTATCAATTTATAAAAATCTATATTTCATCCATGTCAGAAGTAAGCAGACTGCTTCAAAGTATTCTCTTATTATGAAACACGTTTGCTTAAAACGTATGTAAATCAACAGTGCCATAATATTCAAAACACTATCTCGCTCTAGAACCATTGACTAGAACTATGAAGTGATTTGGATATTGACAAATTAAGTTTAAGGTAACGCATATCATAAAAATACAACACGAAAAAGGAGATAAAATCCCGTCTGGAAGCACCAATTACTACGCCGTAAAAATCAAAATGACTCTCATCAATTCGAACGGTCAGCTGACGTTCGCACATATATTGTGAAGAGGAGAGCTTCATAATAACTTCCGTAGCTTGCAATACAGTATTATTTCATAATTATTAAATAGATTAGTAAAATTAAGCAGTTTTTTTTTATTTTTAAGTTAACGATTCTATATTAGAAAAGCGTTTTTATTGAGATTAAAATATTATAACGGCCATTATCGGGATTATGTATTCAGAGCAATTAGCGCTCTCTCACATTGAACAATGGCTTTTCAGATCAACAAATCTTTTGTTATATTTATGACCAGCTTATCCCGGTTTCACTCAAGTGGAATTTTGTGATAAAATTAATTGATGCACTAAATATGCTAATTAAAATGAATAGCTAATGAAACTAATGTATGATTTAGTTGCCATCAATAGCTGAAGGAGCTGTTTGTGACCATTCTCTTTATACGCAAGATGTGGATATTATGTATTTTTAAAATTCTAACAATATTTAATGAAAAAACAACCGCATCGTTGATGTCTTTTTATAAAATATTATAAAAAAATATTAACCAAATATAAATGACTATTATTATAATATTTACAAGCAAACTTTTTTTTTATAGTTTCTAAAAATTTGTTAAAAACTATGCTTTTTAAAAATATTCTTTTCTAGTTAACAAATAGTACTAACAGCAAAACTTACAAATAAATAGTTTCAATTCAATAGACGAGGTACATAACCTTACTAACTATATTGCTAACATACTACTGAAATTAAGTATTATTACTTTATTAGTTATAATAAGTTTTTCTAAAGATTTTGACAAATTAAAAAAACATACAACTTTATAAATAAATCATATCCCCGTTGAATCAACCGATGTAGGAGCTGCAATCAAATCATTAGAATTAGACTCTACTAGAACTAGACTTACCACCTAGAAATTGAATGCTATTTTTATCAAATAGGATGTTCCATTTGTCAAATAATTATTATTATAACAATATATCTTAATTTTTATACATTTAAATTTTGTTTATAGATAAATAAATAACCACACAATAAACCCTATAACTTCCGACCGCAGAGCCGTCAACGTGTTGCGGTAAAATAACGAACTTTGTGAATGGTTTTCAGAGCTGTCAGATTTGTGTGTATTTAATTAATAATCTTATTTCAAAGCAACATAGTTATTTATTATGCCGTTCAATGATAAAGTGTATAATATCAAATATGCTTTTATTATATATTTTAATATTATTTCTCTCTTCGCTCTTCGTTCTAAAATATTTTCGTTTTTCTAAAATATAAAATAATAACATGATAAATTTTGTTAAACAAGTTTACTACAAGTTAATTTAAGTTAATAAAAAAGGTATATGGCTGATATTAGCTAAGATTGTCAGAGTGTTTCACTGTATTTAATAGATATTTTAATAACATTAAACAATAATTCGCACCACCACACGTGTAGCTTAAAAGTAACACCAATTAATCCATAGTTTGAATTAAAGTTTTATTATATCATAATTAAGACGTTAATCAGAGGTATACTTCTCAACATCTTTACATATAAGAAAACATCTTTCGTACGTTTATATCCGTGAAATTCCTAAATTTAAATTTTGCTAAAGTATGCAGAATCAGTTTCAGGCCAGTATCAGTACACTAGTTCCATTTAAAAACATTGTAATGAGATTTGTACCAAGGAACAAGCATAGTGTCACATTTTGAAAGTTTAAATAAAATAATAGAGCGAATTGTGGGAGAGAATTATGAGATAACCCTCAAATCAATTCCGTTTTATTAAGTTTTGTTATCTACTTTCACATAAAACTTTGGACATGGTCTTTGTCATACTTATCTATTTGTTCCATACATTTTTTTAGTAATTTTATAACATCAAAACGACAGAAACAGAATTTATAATTATAAAATAATAATAAACAATATTGGCAGGTAATGTTATTAGATATTTTATTATTCTTTTAATGTTATATTATAAGATATTGTATTATTACTAACAATGATCTATTTATACAAATAATTTGTCTTTTCCTCTTAGTTATGAGACTAAAATTATTTAAAAAGTTGGTTTTATTAGGTTAGATTCTATTAGATTAGATTAAGGCTTTATTAGTTAACAAATCTAATCTATACACATTTGTAACACAATAGTGAAGATCCCAATTGTATTTTAGGAGAACACATCAGTATTTCACTCTCGGAGGGTCGCATCCTTTTTTAAACTCTGTTACTGGAATTACATTTCCTCAACACAGTATCTTTTTTCTCCTTCTTACTCTTTTTACAAACCTAAACAACTATGCTTTGAGCTTTCTGAATTCCACCGCATTAAATGTCCATGCCACTTTTATACTCAACTTTTACAGATACGTAATTGAAACTCTTTATCTTGCTTATATAAATACAATCAAAGATTTGTTAATATGTACTTTACATAACTTATTATTATAATTTAATTTAAAAAAGAAGTAGTGTAGGATATTCTTTTAAGTCTTATATTTGGAGACAGAGACGAAGCTTCTTAGCATTCCATGGATTCACCGTGCGGGTGCCGGGCCCATCGCGTTGCAAGAAGAGGAGCGCAAACAATGCCTGGGACTTGCGACCCAGATGTAGGTTTAAGGGGCCCCTTTACTATGCGCATACACGCTCACATTCACTGTTTACGCTCCTCTCCCTACCTAACCAAATATCGTAAGAACCTACTAAAGCCGCCTTTGAAATACGTTCCAGAAATGAACTGATGATCGTTCTAGAAAGGCCGAGATCCTTAAATAAGTTGTAGAGAGATTTTGCTGTTATACCTCTCGCTCCTACTTCTATAGCGTACAAATTAACTATAAATCTATTCCTGATCAGTTCGTTACATAGTTCGTAATACTTGTTAAGCTTAAATGTATGATCTTTGGGTATGTTTGTTTCCCAGGGTACAGTAAGCTCCACAAGTATAACGCGCCTTAGTTGTTTTGAATACAGGAATAAGTCCGGCCTAGATGACGAAACACAAACATCCCCGGGGATTTTGTATTGCCTTTCATACGTGTCCATCATGAGAGTCCAATCAGGAGACGCGTCCAAGATGGAATAAGGTTTTAATTTAGATTTTTTGGACGAACCTGCCTTTACGAACTCTACTGATTTTTTGGTGGTTGTTATACCCCTCTGCGCTCTTGCTACAGAAAGACTAACCGCTTCTCGTATGATTTCTAATACTTTATCGTGGCGACGAGTATTTACCTCTATTTAATAGTACCCTACACCCTACTAGCAATTGTTTCGCGGTTCCTACTGCCTCCCCGCAGATGTTGCAAGATTTTTCGGTGGCTTTGCCCCATACTTGCTTACTAAGTTACTTTGATCTGGGAGAGTCATTTGGAATGCATTAAGATAAAATTTTAATAATGCTGGGGACCAATCATGAAGCAGGGTGCGCCATCGTAAAGCTAATGGAATACAAAAATCTCCTATGGTCACCCATTCGTTTTGCAATTCTAGGCTCATCGCGTGCAACCGGTAATTATAATTTTCATCGTGCCGAATAAAGGATTTTATTATTTCTATGTCTGGTTCTTTCCTACTTGATCCTAGCCCTGCTTTATTTGTTTGAGCACCTATCATAAATTGTTTATGGAATTGAAGTCGTGACTCCAGCTCTGCGGCAATTTTATCTTTTGGGAGAGATGTTACAGTATCATCATTCGACTTTGAGATGATATGTCTCTTGGTTACTCTTAGGTGTTTATAGAGTTCCGATGGTTTCTTTAATTTTAACCCAAAATTGTGTCGGTCTCTAAATAAGGTAGAAGAGTCCGCTGGATGCGCTAACCCGAGCCATGACTTCAATGTCCTTATGACGCTTGCATCTAACTTTAACAAAAGGGTCTTATTAATATCGTAAACGAGGAAAGGCCAATTTAAACGTGATGTTAAATAATTATCGTATATCCAAGCCTTTTTGATGTTACTTATTGGCTGATTGTCTACCTTTTTAAGATCATTCAAAAAGCTATCGACTATTATATCTAAAGATGGAGTACGCCCTTGGTAATCTATTTTTTTGCCTAAGAATTTGAACGGAGCTGCGTCGGTAATAGTAGTAACGCACTTACCGCCTATTATAAGGCCCGGATCGTAAGAGGTATATCTGGTGTTCCGCCTAACCAGACACAGACTGTAGCATTTATTGGGTTTTGTCCTCAATCCGTCCGTCCAAGCACAGAAATCCTCCACAACATTTAAAAGTAGCTGACATTGTTTTGGATTACGTGTCAGTATCGCGAGATCGTCTGCGAATGCTAGTATGGATTCTGTGTATTTATTGTTAAACTTAAACCGATAACCCCATTTCTTTTCGTTTTTAATTAATTTATCTATTAAAATATTGATCACTATGTTAAATATAATTGGAGAAATACAACAACCTTGAAATAAACCTATGTTGTAATTTAATGGTTTGGAATGATTTTCATTTGTGATTATGGAAAATATACATGTGTGATTATGGAAAATATATATATATATATGTGATTATGGAAAATATATATATATATATATATATATATATATGTGGCTGGAGTACGTAAATTTCAATGAAAATTTTGTAACAGCTGCGCGAGACAGCAAGCGATCTTCATAAATTATGTTTATTTAAAAATATTAAATACCGGCCCACTTACGTAAACCAAGCTTGGTCAAAAGAGCTTCTTTAAAAGAAAATTTTATTAAAAACGTTAGTGACCCTGATGTACATTTAATCAATATGTGTAAAATAGGTGCTGGGTTTACGGTAGGCTTAAAAGTTTATATTAAGAATTTTCTTTTTGACAATATAAAACATGCATTTAGTGGAAACTGTATTTAATACATTTATCATGCGATTCCATTTACATAAAAGAAATATTATAACTATCAATAACTTTATGCTTATCAATAACTTTCTATTAGAGAAATTAAACTCATGTTGAGATAAATGCAAATAAAACAGTTTTTTGTTATTTTAAGATATTTACACTTCTTTATATAAAATATGATTTATACAATACTGAAAAAAAATGTTTATAATATTGTTAACTATCCCCAAAACTATAAAACTTCGTATTTATATTATCGTAAGACATAAATGTAATTATTTACAAGAAATACAAATGTTAATCGTAAGACATATAATTATTTGGGTTATCTGTTTATTTGTTGGTTATAAAAGTCATCTAACATAAAAATGAGACCGAAGTAGATCATGATAAAGTCTTTAATCAAATGTGTAAAAGTTTAAAATGAATATACTTTAAACGTGTTATACAAAGGCTTTAATATGAAATACCAAATTATGAAATGATATTTCATATCCATTACGTCTTTACATCGATCGGATATCGGTTGATGGCTTGTTAGAAATCAAATTACAATTTGTTTCGGAACTGAGGAAATTGCTTTTGGTTCCGATTCTTTCGTCCTTTCAGCTTTATTACCAGAAAATTTATGGAGATGTTCATTCATATTTATTGACCCAGTCATATTATATCTAAAAAAATTTAAATCTTTTTCTCGAAGGGACAAAATAGTAGAATAATTCCTTCACCATATGGAATATAATTGCAAAAAGAGTTTTATTTCAAACAACATGTAATTATGGACATATTTTCTGTATAAAAACATGTTTTCAATTGTTTTAAAGAATATATTTTTCAATTGTACTCGAGCACCTCGCTCGGTTTCTTTGTACTTTGTAGATACTAAGTGAATAAAACGCGCGACTCAAGCATTCACAATACCTCGCTCTCAATTCTCACGAGGTAAAACTTATTTTTTTACTTACTTGTTTTTAAAAAGCAAATACAATATTAATTTAAAATCTATTTTTAAATATAACGAAACATTTATAATATAGATAGCTATTTTATAGCTGTTTCGTAGATATTTTATTAAACATATATATCCAATTTATGATTTTTTTTCTGAATGGAATAAAATAAAAAGAAGTTGAAGCATTTCATTTTTGTTGAATTGCAGGAATGTCGATGAAACAGTTATATGTAATTGTTAACAATACAAGAGAGGTAGTAAAATTATATTATAGTACATATTTTAAACTAAAATTGTTAGCGTTTATTGTTACCCGCACATATTCAACCAAACTGAAAATTTTAAAATTCTTGTTCGTGAAAAATCTTTTTCATTTTTAAATTCGTAGCAGCTTTATATATAATTTAATATACTTTCCAATTTAATTGAAATTGCTTGAAATAATCTGCTTAATTATCATTACTTGAAATTTATTACTGTCATTATATTTACTTTTTTGTTTTAATTATTTTTGGGAGAAATAAGCATTTACATAAGACCTGTAAACACAACAAGCACGTAACACAAATCAGTAAAGATTAAATGTATTCTTAGAAACAGCAATTTTATCGTTAAATTAATACAAGTTATGTTGTTATGAATGTTATTAATTACAGTTATTGGTGTTATTGATACAGCGGAATTCAAACTGTAGGCTTGTATTTGGGAAAAGTTCTTACAAATTATTTGATAACCATAACACAAAATTAAAAATCTATAAACTACATTTCTCAAAACAAAGCCCAATTGCCGATGCTTTGGAGGTAAAAGGTTGAGAATAAAATATATAATATATAGACAATAATTTACAGATCTTTAATTTCAATAATTCGAAGAGGCGATTATTTCCCAACATAAAATTCAACAATTATATTATTGATCATGATTCAATAGTAATGGTTATTTTTATTGGAAATTGTACTTTAAAAAGTTGATAAGTAAGTCAAGTTGCGGCGACAGTCCTTATTAACATTCTTAAGCACGACATAACGCAGTTGGTAAGTTTCAGATAGATCTTTTAAAAGTTTAATGTAAAATAATTTAGATAAATACTGAACTAGTTTATTAACATGATATATGTTATAAGTATCACGGTATCGTATATTTGATGTTGCATCTTAGGCAGTATGCAAGGTCGTAGTTTCTAATCTAAATGTAAATGTGCGGCGTAGTACTGCAGAGTAATGCCTAAATATCCCTACATTTTGTAAAAAGGAATGATGAATTTTTAACAAGGTCAGGATTTACAATAGTTCTGTAATGTTTTGTTATATATCAGTTTATGTTGATGATCTATCAACAATACATCAAAAATTATATTTATTTAGGCTTATGAATAGTCATTGAATTACTTGTATGTATCTAATTTAAAAATTACACAATAATGAGTTTGATATTTCTTTAATAAAAATTCATAAAGATTTCTATGTAGCAATGACACACGAAAATATCTAACCGTCTTTGCTCATGTCTAATTTTTCACCACAAAAATAAATAACAATACTATTATTCAATTTGGTCACTTTTGAATATGTACATGTACCGGTTTGCATTGAATTGTTTACATTTACACGTCAATTAGTAAACAAGTAGGAAATTGGTAGCCTTGCTAGAGATAAGCCCTGTTTACGAATAAATATTATTGCATCCTCAGTGCTGTAACATTGCAGATTAAATAGAGTTGTATCTTCATTCCGGACATCGATAAATTTTAAATGCCTAGAAGCAATATTCTTTTTTTAATTAAACCTCGTGAAGAAAATTTAAATAATACGATTTAAAAAAAATAAAATTTAACTGGACTTTTTAAACTTGGTTGCCATTTTACATGGTTTGACTCAAACCGTAGCACATCAATACTGATTGGAAGTCATACTCAGGCTTCTGTATACTAGAGTATATAACCATATTTATTATCGGCCCGGAAGTTAAAAATATTTTATAATAAAAAATAATTGATGACCCTAATTAATTGGTCCGAGAACAATTCTTGGAACGAGAACGAGAATGAAAGGAGATGATTTCACGTACAATTCTCTTGAAAGTCTCAGAGCCACAATATAACAAAATAATTAAATCCTTAACTCATTGTAAATGATTTAGGTATTGTGTTTTTTATAAATTTACACATAGGTTATAGTTTTAATACATTTAATAAAATACTGACAAAGTCTTAAAATGTTGGCTTGGTCAAGAAACAGTACATATTAAAATACCATCTCTTAGCGAAAAAGTAAATAAATTGGACGTAATTTATTCGATGACCGCCATCCAAGTCAAGTATACAGAACTTTCCTTCTTCTTTTGAATACTCAATGTGTGGACCCGCCTTCAATAAAACTGTACCGGCTATAGGAATTTCTTCTGTCATATGCAATTTACACAAACTAATAAATAATAATAAAAAAGCACCTTCAATATTACAAAAATATTTAACTACTACATATTCAGTATGTAATGTATGTATTTATATTCAATTATACAAAGAATAATAATTCCATCAAAAACATAACATGTAAAAAAATTTCACAAGTCACGCTACGTCGTAAAAAGATATGAAATCTAATCTAAATCAAGTCCGATAATTCAGTATACCTGTATTCAGTATATCTATGGGAGTAGCCATCCGACCACTTTGTTATAATTGATACCTTGTTAGTTTACTAACTACATGTTATTATAACGATATCAATATTATCTTTTTCATATCTTAAAGAACAGTGTGAAAGACTTGTTGTAAAATATAGAAATAGAGAACAATAAAAATATTATTTGGTTTTACATTATCTTTTCTATTACTTATTTAATTAATAATTTAATGTTTCCTCTTAGTATTAAACCTAATTACGACACCCAACACAACTAACACAATCCACAACACGTTAAAGCTAGCCTCATTGTGGTCGGAAATAGAACCTAATGCCATTTTACATACAATAAAAACAGACATTGTTCTCCACAATCTCAAAATATTCGACTTACATTCTGTTTCCAAAGTAGAGAATTATTTCTTGGAATTTAAATGTTAAGCGAATACTACAATTTTTGTTATATATTACACTATAAAATGAAACAGGGTCTACAATTTCATATTTACCTGCATCAAATAAACATATTCTTCTTCGGTAAAGCTAAATAAATAAAAAACAATAATTTAATAAACATATGGATTGGATAGGCGCTTTACGACCCACCGAGGTCTCCCGAGACAAAGTCAAAGACACGCAATTTCTTTTATTTTCGTGTATAAATAAATACATTATAAATAACAAATATTTATTCCTAATTTTCTTAAGGTAGGGTCTAAGGAAATCTCTACAGTTCACAAGACTAAAATATTATTTTTTTTATCCTAAATCATGCCCTGTTGATGTTTGAGATCAAAAAGACGTACAATATTTTTTGTTATATGTGTATTTTTAAGCAATACACAATATATTCTATTCCACCTCTAATATAAGATCCGATCCCGAGGGAACGCGTCTCTGTCAGACGTGCCCTTGTCACAATCCGGACATAACATTCACTTTATTCACGTATTTTCTGCTAAATTTTCTAAAAAAGAATATGTAAGTAGCAATTTACTATATGTCATAGCCTCGTTTAATAATATTTTATTTAATAATAGTAAAGAAAACAAAGGGGTCTTCCTAAGTTTTTCTAACTTTATATACTCGTATCACTATGATGTCACCAAAAATATATATGATTAAGTATTAGATGTCTGTTATATGTTAGGCTAATTATAATAAAATGTATTATAGATATAGTTTGAAACCTAGGCACGATATGGAAACTAGTGTTTCAAAAATATAGTTGAAAGGAAGTGATGTACTTGTTAAAGAGGAATGTTTGTATAAAGAAGTGATCATTTCTCACGCTGTAGTAATATAGTAATATATTTATAGAAGTTAAAAACCCACATTTACAAAATATTAACTGGACTGTAATCACATAATCTGAAATCGCCAGGTAAAATAAAATAACTTTTACTAAACTCCTCCTGACCTCACAATTCTACTGAAAAATTAAAGTTTCATTCGTTATCTGTTTCTGAAGGATATTGCGCTTATCACGCCAAAACTACTGAACGGATTTAAATTATAAAACTTATTTAATTAATCGAAATAAAACATTGAGAAAGATCTTACGTAATATATTGTATGTAAAGTGTTAAAATATAATATGATTTTACAAAAATTTCAACAGCTTATCAACATACTATGACGATCATTCTAATTAACGCCTTTGTATAAGTTTCACCAGAACTTAGATTATTAACCAGCTCTGTTATTTAATTACAATCGATTAAACTACTTATTTCCAGAACAGGATACTATAAGAAATTATTCTGTGTTACATCCACACCCATCCAAGCCGCGTTATTAGTCTGCTAGCTTATTTTTTAAGCGTACATGCTATTGAACTTACTCGTTTAACAAGGACACAAGAGCCCCAATTTAATTTTGTCACGTTCTAAATTTATAAATGTTGCTAAATTAAAATTTCCGCAAAAACTCACATTTTTTTTATCATTATATAATTTTTAATCATATTAGCCTTGTTAGATTTATAAATTATAATAGTATAGAATGAATAATTTTGCTACCTCAAAGAAGACCAGGATACATTAATTAATATTAAAAAATATTTACTTTGTCCAACATAATACAACAAAAGAAACAGATGCTTTAAACTGTTTACTGTATTTATGTGAGATTTATGTTACAAAGCATATAATCTTTTCCATTCTCTTTTACAATGTAGTTGTCTGCAGAGCGCGTCACCGAGAAAACTCTTGAGAGAAAATTTTAAATTAAATTGAGTTGTAATTAGTTTTGTACCCTTTAAATAATTTATATTTCTGTGAGGATGCAAAGGATTACTTTCCCATTTAAACTACAATTTTAGTTAACTTGTAATTGAATAATGAAGCTTGACTTGCATAATTATTTAAAATATATACATTTATAGTCATGTTTTCATTTTGTAAGAAATATTATTTTAATTAAAATCTTTATAATATCTCAAGTTGAAGCGTTCATAACGCTATTTCATTGCAACAAATTAATTCAAAGACGAAGTCACAGCTTAAGATAACTTGTATTTGCTCAAATAAATTTATTTCCAATAATTGAACTTTGTTTTTTCATTCAGGTTATATTTTGTCAAACATTAAATAAGTATTCAAAACATTTGAGAGTACAGTATGTGACCACTCACTCATATTCATGTCCATACATACATGCACTGACAATGCCACTTTTGTTTTGACGTTAGTATATTTTTATGTCAGTATCCAACTACGAGGGCAGGTCCAAAAGTTCGTGGAATGGAGAGGATGGAGCGGGGGTAGGGGCGCTCGCTTGGTGTCATACGAATCGGAGACTCATCATTAGTATAAATACCGAGTTTCAACCCGATTGTGTCATTCGTTTACGAACAGTCGCCTGCTGAACAAGTCAATCCGGAAGTCAATCCGGAACACCGCGCTGTGATAAAATTCCTTACCAAGCAAGGAAAGAACGCTCAAACCATTTTGAATGAAATAGGAGTCGTTTATAGTGAACAGTGCCCTAGTAAATCAATGGTTTACAAGTGGCATGGCATAAACATGGTCGAGAGTCAATTGCAGACGACCCCCGCTCAGGAAGGCTATTAACTGGCCTGGCCACCACATCGGACATCGTCGAAAAAGTGGAGAAAATGGTACAGGATACCCGTTTGAAGAAAAAACAATTATCTGCATTAGCTGGAGTATCAGATACCACCATTTTGCGAATCCTACATGATCACCTGGGTATGGTACCGAGAATGCTCACGCCGTTTCAAAAAGAGCAGCGCGTCGATGCGTTGAAGCATTTTTTGGAGTTGTGTGGAGATAAACCTGCACAGATTTTGGACCGAATTGTTACAGGAGTTGAAACATGGGTTCATCACTTTGAGCCTGAGTCCAAACAAGAGTACATGCAATAGCATAAAAAGGGGACACAACCGCCAGAGAAATTCAAGGTGACGGAGGTGTATTTTTTTATTATTTTTTTAATAATATATATCACTCAGTAATGTTATTCAAATGACTCACTCACGTTTATGTAAATTAAGTAATATCTCGGCGTTTGTTAACGCTAACTTGCTCGATGACTTTAAAATTATTTGCTGCTGCATTTAAAACAACGAATGTTTTTTATATCTTGCTTAAGGTTTTATTGTTTTTTCTAAATAGAGCGTTTTTATAAATAAAAAAACGTTTTTTTTCATTAAAAAAAAACACCAAATTGTTTACCTCAAAGAAAGATTTCTTCTATCTAAATGATAATAATATTGAAAAGTCTATTTATTATAAAGGTTTAAAAGATATTTAAAATGCTAATAAGCTCGTCCAAAAATAGCAATAAAAAAAAACAAAAATATTTCATTAAGAAATTTACTTCTACTAGTTATATAACTATAATTCACCTATTAAGAGTCATGATAAATAATTCTAAGATTTATAAATAATGATACTCCAATGAACAACAATTAAGCTTTATGCAACAAGATTATTCGTCCAACCGACTAAGCTTAGTATCGGGTAGATATATGATATATCTTTTAGTTTTAATATTAACCAAGCAGTTTTAATGGTGGAACGTAGCTACAACGAATTGAAAACCTCTTGTTCACATCGAGCTGTAAAGTTCAAATGTAGTTAGAATTTTTAAGAGAAAACACTAATATTACGAATATTGCTATTTGCTCTTTAATCCGCAAGCAACGAGCGGGTGCTAAATAGATTTATTCGCTAACGAGTTCAATGTTTCTAACTTTTCCACTACCATAAACTTTTCATACAACAGTTTACAATTTTTAAGCTGTTAAGTCAGTTGAACTAAATTAAAATTGTTTTATCCTATTTTAATTACATTTTGTATTCCAAAATATAGAATACAAAATGTAATTGCTGTTACAAAATGTAATTTAATAAATGAAACTTGTTGCATTTTGATACAGCTACTACATATTATGTTATTTGTCGTAAATTAATAATTATGGCCGGTCACATATGTATTTACTTATTTTTATCGTATAGTTTTCCACCAGTTTTTTTGGAATGTAGTTAAATACTGTCCTAAAGACATGTGATCATCTATTGTTCTGTCTTGAGGCATTAATGATGATTTATTATTCTGGCAATGTCGCAAATTGGGCAAGCTCGCTCTATGAATTAAATACATGAATTCAAGTATTCGGATAAGTATATTTAATTGTAAATTGCTACCTGAATATTTATATACCTATTTATTGCATTGAGTTTAAATTTCACAATGTATTTTAAGTACTCAATTCCGCAGTATTTATTCTCATCCTGCATATCGCACTCTTTGGAACATCTGTATTAGTGACTCAAGTCATTAATATCACGATGTTCAAATAATGAAATAATTAAACTTACATAATTATGAAAATATCGAAATACAATTTTTCTTTACTATTAAACTATACTAATAAAATAAAATTACTAACATAATAATAAGAATAATAATTATAATAATAATAATAATTTATTTCACTTCAAATACTCATAAATACACAAATAAAGTAGAATCTTCTTTTAAGGATAGTTAATTTATCCCTGTGTCAGAAGACTCTGCTCTTCCATAACAACATAATTATAGCAAACTAAATTATACATTTATATGTTATTTTTCAATAGTATGTTCATCTGTTATGCTATGTTTCTGATTTCTCTTTCTCTGAAAGTGAAGACATAGTTATGTTTCGGAAAAGTGAAGACATAGTTATGTTTGTAATAATTATTGACACTTTTAAGACAACCAGTTCTTCTAGCAGCAATATACATACGAAAATAAACTGCGGTAGGAAGAATTTTGTAATTAAAAAAAGTTGTAGAAAATAAAAAAAGAGAGACAGACGTTATAGAATAAATGGAACTTTTTTATTTTTACTGACCGTATATAAATAAATGTTGATATAATATATTAATATATTTTTTTATTTCAATAATCTAGTTGAGGACGTGAATAGTAAGAGAAATTAGTGAGTTAGGCCGTAAGTCAACAAACTTTATGTAAATAGGAACCATTGATAATTATACAATTGAAAATTGTCTAATTGACATTAAAAAATATATAGATCTAAATTAATTAGATATAAATGTAGTGATAGTGATAGTGTAGTCAATGAATGGTTTATTGAGAATTATAACTACTACATCACCAATCACAAGCACATATTATATAAGGTCATGATAGATGTGAGTTGGAAATTCGGAGTATGAAGATGACTTTTCTCCTACGGTTTTATAAACATAAATTAAATACGTGATTAAGTAAATTGTTCTTGTTGTTTTAGATTAAAGAAAAATGAGTCTGATAATTAAAAATACAAATCTTTCTTATGTGTTTTAATACAATAAAAAAATATGTCTTGAGAACAAAACTAAGAAACTACCTTATCGGTAAAAGGTAATTCAAATTATAAAATTTTTAACAAAAGGAACTCTTATAGGAACACTTGGTTGTCCGTCTTTCCGTCTGTTCGTCTTTGGCAAGTAACATCGTTTGACAGTATATGTATATAAGGCAAAGTCTGAAAACTGGACATTTAATTAAAAAGAATAAAATCGAAAACTCCTAGGGAGTCCAAATTTAAGTTAATAAAAAAAAATACAAGTTCGAATGAGATATCATATGAAAAGAGTTGATGATATTTCAAAACATATGCGACGCATATATTCTTATTTGTAATGAAAAATATAAAAAAATATTCGTCATTCCTTACGTTTATAATATTAATAAGATATAGGTATTGGAAGCTGAATTCCGGAGAAGCTAAAGACTCGATTCCAGTAATATTTGTAACCTACAAATTTATACGTAACCGTCAATGGAGGAGTCCGACTGAGACTTGTCCGGTTTTTCAAACATGAGATAACATTCGATAAATATTGGGTTTTTCCGAGTCCTGAATTGAACTGATAACTGAAACTATATTCGAACGTTAAATATTGTTATGGTCACGATGAATAACATGTACTAAATGCAGGCTACAATATATACATATACTGGTATATTAACAAAAAAATAACTGTTCTTTACACACTGCTATTTATAATATAACAAAAAAAGTTTACTTTTATTCTAGTAGAAGGAATAAAAATGCAGTCTTTAAAATATTAACTATTTTTATATCTTGTTTCAGATGACGTTGAACTAACCAAGTTTTGCGGTTTCTTGTATAAATAGCAGGTTAGCAGGGTAGCAGGTAGCAGTCAAAAAACCCTAATTAAAGCGGAGATTATCCAAGAAGAGATCCGTCTCAGTTTTATCCATCTACCACGAAGCGGGGATCAGAGATGAAAAAAATTGTTAATGTGTTTTATAAACGTTATATATTGACCTCGAGTTTAAAACAACATTCAGATAGATTTTTTAAAAGATTAAGGGTTAATGTTGTATTGATTATTGATGTTCTAAGGTATTAGCATTTAAACTCTTTTCTCTATGATACTGGAGATTGTATTTATAAATAATATCAAAGCGGGCGTTAGCTAGCTCCGAGTGACGAAAGCACCCATAGTGCTGAAAGTCTAACTCGGTATATATACGCGCAATATCGATTTTTTTATACAGGAGACCTTCTGGTATGAGTGTGGTATTTTTAGAAAGCCCTTGGCCCATAGACCCAGAAAATGCATTTACACTTAGCAATATACTTACACTTACACACAACGTTGCCAAACAAACAAACAAACAAAAAAAATACAAACAAAAAATGTGAATGTGCTCGAAACGTAGCACAAATTGCATTTTTGTTTTTATTTTATTAGATTGATCAAGGCAATTTGGTAACGTTCCGAACACATTCACATTTTTTGTGTTTGTTTACGTTTGTGAATAAAAATGTTCGTGGTTTTTTTCGTCGCAAAATTCATATCAGGAGTTTTGTCAGTGAATTCGCTTTCGTCACTCGGTATTTACTTCGTTGAGAAGTTTTTGTTTTGATATTTACATTACCATAGATCATAACGTATTATGTATTACTAGTATAAAAATATACACATCTAATTGTACACTATTCCAAACTCTAGATCTAAGAAAAAATCCTTAAATTAAGATTCTTTAATTTAAGAGGATTATTTAAATTTAAAACAATCTGTATAGTTTTTGAATTTTATGATTATTTTAAATATTCCTTACAAAAATATTTAGTTAGCTTATTTTATGTAAAGAAAAGTACCCTCCTGACAGGATAATTAAAACAACGCCATAATAATTAGGATGAATAATTAATTAGTCCCTAATAATAAATTATATATTATAATGAGTAATGTTAATAAGACCGACATTACAATGTAAAAGAGAGAATCTGTTTTTAGAAGTTTTTTACACCTTGAATAGTACAGCTTCAACAGATTTCATCAAATAGTCAAATTGCAAAATAAAATGAAACAAGTACCTGACTAGGAAAAACAACATCTGTAAAATATAATTGTAGGTGTCTCGCTGTTTTAATTTGAAAACATGATAAGTTGAAAACTGGGATGGAATACTATATATTTTTTAATAATCGGTCTAATATTAAAAGTTCAGATTCAAAAGTATATTTTATCTCGTTGTAGTTATTATGATTTCTTTCGAAGTCTTATATATATATATATATTGATATGGTACTCTTTTATCACAAAATGCTTTAAATTCACCAGCTATGTCTAGTTATAACAGGCACATCTATTTTAGTTATAACCCACATAAGTCTTTTGAAAGTTGATATTATGTTGATTTAGTAAATGAAATAAGAATATTTAAATTATAAATTGAATTTACTTTTATGACGATGTCACAAACATTTGCATCGACTTGCACAAACTTATAAAATACTTTTTTAATAATCTTTCTAGAAAGTCTTCTAGTGTTTCTGTGGAAAAGCGTAAAGCAATGAACTACACTTAAAATAAAAATGAAATAATAGTTTTTCAGATGCACTGCACAGTATCTCCCACTTCTATCGGATTCTCGAATTTGGCTGTTATAAATTAATTATAAGTATTTAAGTCTTGAAGCAATCAAATTGTACTTATAGAAGTTAAATTGTTAAAATGGAAACAACAGAAAACTCCTAACTTTTTCCTTTTAATCAAGAACTATTATTTTTCACATCTTCAAGGGGCTGTAGCGAGTATAGTTTCAACTCCTATCTCCACGTGTTCTCGTAACCAAAGGGCTTCATAGACATACTTACAACACAATGATTCTATAAGGCTTTCATTTTTTTACTTGAAATTACGAAGCTTTCAAATGGGAAAAAAACATGTTTTTTAAAGTATTTTTAGGTAATAGTAACATTAACGACTAGCAACACTATATTAACAAAGTATCTACTGTACGAGTGATTGCTAGTCATTTTAGTTTCCAGGTAACAGACTAAATTATTTAATATCGTAAAGGTTGCAAGTTAATTTTTAGTTACTTTTATACAATATAATTAAATTAATCCTATAAAATTACAATTTTATAAAATTAATTTCGATGCGGATGTGGTTAGTCAAATTAAAATCAAAATCACTTATTGAAAGTCATTTGTATACTAATTTATTTTCATTGTCAAAGTCATCACCAGCTCTGAAATAGATATATACTCATATATCTATTTCAGAGCTCGATAGAAACTCAGTTTGGGCTTATTTTAAACTTTTAAGAATAGCTTCGAATAAATCTAAATTCCATTTGTAACAAATGTTGAAGTAGTTTGACCTCGATCATTTCATAAACACAGTGCAACATACTCAAAATATTTGGGAATATTATGGCACCTGTTAGTAAACAAACGTTTCTCTTATACGTTATACTCTTTAAAATTTATCAGAGACATTAAAACCATAAATGTTAACACCACAATTTCAATTTATTGTGTAATATAAATATTACTTACCAATAAAATAAGTGTATTTTTTAAACTGATCAAATGTACTCCTATTATCAAATATAGTTTAGAGTAAAATGTATTTCGGGTGCATTTCTCGCTGTTAGTAGACGTGAGTATTACATAAATCTATTAACTAACTAATGAATACCAATGCAACTGGCAAATATTATACGAATATTGTAATTAGAACACTGCAATTTGTATTGTTTTTTTTTTTTTTTTATTATACTTTCTAGGTTAATGCTTGACTACATTCCACCTGATGGAAAGTGAAAATGTAGTCTTAGATGGTAAAGCGCATTAACTTAGTAACCTATTCACTCTTCTCTTGAAGACGCCCACATTGTATTCGGACGGAAAAACCGACGCAGGCAAGCTGTTCCAGTCCTTCGCTGTGCGAATTAAAAAAGACGAAGCAAAGCGCTTCGTTCGGACAGGGGGGGGGAATGTCCAAAACGTAAGGATGGATACCTGCCGTGCGTCGGGACGTCCTGTGATGGAAGGGGGACGGAGGAATTAAGTCGTGTAATTCCAGCGCACACTCACCAAAATGTATCCTATAGAATACTGAGAGGCTAGCAATTCTACGCCTGTGTTCAAGGCTGTGGAGGTTGGCTTCTACCAATTCGGGATCGCCTTTAAGCCTCTTTGCTCGCCTCTCAATTGAGTCCAGAACCGCAAGATGAGACTTTGCGGCACCAGCGAATATGTGACCACAGTACTCTATACACGACCGGATCTGTGCTTTGTATAATACAAGAAGCTGTCCCGATGTAAAGTACTGACGGACCTTCGCAAGAACGGCAAGCTTCCCTGCAGCTGCTCTTGCTCTGGACTCAATACACCGACCAAAGTTGAGGTTCGAGGAAATCTCTAAGCCTAACAACTGTAGCCGGTCACTGTATTCCAAAGATACACTCTGGAAAGTAGGAGCCAAGGTGAAAGGGCTCCTTTTGGCGGTCACAGACACGTCTGCGTTTTGGTGGCATTGAATTTGACAAGATTGGCATTGCCCCATGCGGAGACTGCCTGAAGTATGTCACCCAAACGTTGCTCCATGGCTTCTCTTTCTGACTGTACTTGATCTCTACTAGCCCGACTACTCGGCAGGTATCTTTCTACAACTGTGCTGTCGTCTGCATACCCATAGATACCGGGCTTCAGCAGATCGTTGATGTGCAGCAGGAAAAGAGTTGCAAAAAGAACGGACCTCTGAGGCACTCCGGCATTAATTGTCAAGGGTTCCGAGGAAGACCCGTCGACAACTACTCGGAGAGATCTCTGGTTGAGAAAGTCCGTTACCCAGCCGATCAGACCAGGAGATATGCCGTACGCTGAAAGCTTGCTTATAAGGCTCGCATGCCAGACCCTGTCAAATGCCTTCGAGACGTCCAGAGAGACGGCGACCGCTTCTCCGTTCTTCTCGATGGCCTCGCCTAAAACGTGCGTAGCATACACTAAAAGGTCCCCAGTGGACCTATTTCGGCGAAACCCGTACTGTCGGTCACTGAGGAGATCGTTACCTTCAAGGTACGCTAGAAGGCGCGTGTTCAATACACGCTCCATAATCTTGCAGAGTATGGAGGTGATTGAAATTGGTCTATAATTGGCAGGATCAGCACGGCTGCCTTTTTTGGGCACTGGTTGCACGTTTGCAAGCTTCCAGGATTTTGGCACTATTCCTGTCTTGAAAGAGAGGCGATACAGACGTGTCAATACAGGAGACAACTCAGCTGCGCACGTCTTCAGCAGAATGGCTGGTATACCATCAGGAACACTGGCTTTATTCACATCAAGACGACACAATACTCTCCATACCTCTTTGTTAGTGATGCGGATTTCCGGCATCGAAATACCGCAGTGAGGAAGATGTGCTGGAGAAGCATTGCCAGTGTCTAAATATGAATTATCGGCGAACAAAGAAGCAAATACATTCACTTTCTCTGTCGCTGTATGGGCCAGAGATCCATCCGGCTTCAGCAGAGCAGGCAGTGAGGGTTGGCAGAAGTTCGACTCGATCGCTTTGGCAAGAGACCAGAAAGCTCGACTGCCAGTAGGTCTGACAGAGAGCTTTTCGCCATTCTTAGCGATTCGATCGCGTCGAGCCTTCCGTAATGTCCTTTTATAGGACTTGGCAGCTTGGTTAAAGGCTCTCTTCTTTGAACGTACATCCGGAGCTTTGCGGCTTCGAGCATCAGCCCAAATGAGGTATGCCGAATGTTTGCGGTCTTCAGCACGACCACATTCGGCATTAAATCATGGGCGAGCTTTGCCACCGATGGGTACGTCAGTAAAAGGAATGAAATACTCCATTGCCTGATGCACCACATCGGTTATAGCGCCCGCGCAACTCGACGGATCCAAAGAAGAGAAGCAGACCTGCCGCCAAGGATAAGATGCAAAAAAGTGACGCATCTCATCCCAATCTGCTGACTTGTATTTCCATACTCGCCTAACACCATGTGGTTCGAAAACAGGTGGGGAATATGTAAACACAGATTTCACCAGAGAGTGATCGGAGGTTCCCAAGGGGGAGGTGACCTCAACACTATACCTGTCCGGATCAGTTGTCAGCAGAAGGTCCAGGCAATTGGCTGTATGGCCTACTACATCTGGTACCCTTGTCGCTTGCCTCACCAGCTGAAAGAGGTCGAAGGACAAAGTAAAATTCCGCGCTTCTCTTCCAGCATGGTCGGTCTTCTGGTACGGGAACAGCCAGTCCTGATGACAGGCATTAAAGTCCCCCAGAAAGACGAGCTGCGCTGAAGGATACTGATGTAGAGCCAAATCAGCAGCCTCACCGAGATGCTCAAATAATTTAGTTGTCTCCTGGTCACCGCTGTGCGAACGGTAAACACAGGAATACAGGTTTTTTTCGTTTCCTGTGTCTACTAAAACCCATAGGGAAGAAAAAGTGGGATCTTCAAGGTGACGGAGACGCAGGAAACAGAGGTCGTTCCGCGCGTACACACAGACCCCGGCACGCGAGCGAAAGTTGTGCTCTAACGAGTAGCCGGGATAATCCAGGTACGCAGTGCTCAAAGGACATTGTATCTGCGTCTCCGTCAAAAAGAGCAAGTGCGGTTGCTCTGTCTCTAGGTGGTGGTGGACAGGTTGGAGATTAGAGTGCAAGCCCCTGATATTAGTGAGCTGCACTTTGAATGAGGAGGAGTGCAACCGCTGTGAAAACTTGATCTTTTTATTGGCCTTTTCATTAAAAAAATTAAAAATAAGAGAGAATAGGATGAGAAATGGCAGTTGAACGAGGCGGTACGTATCGAACCCGACGTCAAAATTGGTGATATCATGCCACTGGGAGGCTAGTCTGGAGACTGCGGGGACGCCCGAACCCCCCCAGGGATCGCCACCGGGCCTCCTCATCTGGTCGCCAACCAGCACGATGGAGCCACCCTGGGATTTTTCGCAGCTGGCAGGGCAGCCTTTCGTGGGTGGCTGACCCACTAATTGGGCCCCCAACTATCTGCGGGCGGCCAGCGGAAAGCCGTCGCTTCGGATCCTGCTACCCTCCTCGACTAGACACCCGACACAATAAGCACCAACTCAACGCCAAACCGGTTCACCAACGCAACGCAACTGTTCAGACCCATTTCCCATATAGACGGCTTCATCGAACAACGTGCCGGAACACGACTAGATCGCTTTGCGACACGACTTTGTCCGATGGGTGGTAACCTTGCCGGCGACCTGATGTTATGGTCTACCACCGACCTGATGTTATTGCTATGTTTGTAACAACCAACTACATAGATAAGTAAGTTCATTAATAACAAACGATAAAGAACTTATTTATTTTTTTAAAAAATCTTAATTATCTACGTATTATACTACCTGTTTTATTTCTTATAACATCTAATTCAAATAGCTAAAGCACCAACTATTTTGATATCTTTATACTTGCGGTATAATAAATGGCTACTTTAGATATAGAACTACTTTATGGGATTCTCTATATAAATCATGTTTTACCAGAGTGAAAGGAAAGTCTCAGTTCACTAGAACAACGTTTTATAACGATCTTCGTTAGATTCTAGAAGAGGAATGGAAAATCTATAGTACTTATAAGGTTCTGCTTTAGAAAAAACCATTTCTGAACGACTAATATTTTACTAATAATTAACACTTTAGTTAAGAGCACTTTCAGGACTTCATATACATAGAAGGTAACATAATCAATAATTTAATAGATAAGAGAAAGAAACTGAATAGATTCAAAGTAGCACTTATTAATAGACTAATTATTATTATAATCACTCCATTATTCACTTTTCACTTATTAATTTACTAATTTTAAACAAACCTTTCTCCGCCAAATAAGACAAATAAACTGTCTGATATTAATAATATCGTATATTATCCTCGATACTTTGATAAAATGGTCGATTCCGAAACAAAAGCCCTGATCATTGAACCAAATTGCAGTTTGATCCCCTAAAGTTGGTAAATTTCTGTTTTCACTGACTTTGCGTCCGAGGTGGGCTTCAGATGAAGTTACATTTAAGTCTTTGAATTTTCGGTGTTTGTTAGTTTTGCCTCTTGATTTTAGACCCCGCTTATGGTAACACTTTACTACTGTGGAAATATACGTTACAGTTTTATTATTTTAAGTTTCACGAAATCCAAACTATAAGTTGTCGGTTATAGTATTTATATATTTAAGAAGTAACGAATTATTAAACTACTTTCCTTTATTGTACGCTCAACTTCAAACTTAAAGCTTTTATTTTCGTAAGATCGACTTTTTCGATTGTCACAAAAAATTATTCATCCTTCAAAGGAGATGTTAAGAATCAATGTAAATTGAGACATTCAGTCAGATCTGCTTTACATATATAATATATAAAAAGGCAAGATAGATGACGCAAAAGTATTCTTTTAAGATATCATGTCATACTGACATTGAGTGTTGTCAAGTGCTGTCTAAAAAAAAGACTTACTATTGTTAATATATATAAATATAGATATATTTCTGAATACTGAGAATGTTATTTTCTATAAATTTTTTTTTTTAGAAATGTGAAGACTATGGGTATCAATTAAATTGAAGTACTTATATACTCGATTCATTAGTTCGAAATCTTAAAACAACTTAAATACAAGTAGTTTAAATCAACTTCAAATGTTATTTTGTTACGTAGTACCTATTTATAAGCATTTTCATATGCAATTGTATATGAAATAAACTGTTGTTCAATAATAAATAATATTGAAAGGCTATTGCCGTAAACATTGAAAATTCTTTATAAAAATAAATTTATTTATAACAAAGCCTTGTGTGTTTTTTAAGACGCCGAGTCACACCAATGCATTATTTAAAACCGATAGAACGAAACGAATATTTCACTTTCCGACGCTCTTAGCGAGTGAATAATTGGGACATCTTGTGAAAAAATACACAAATTAAACTGAAAATACACAAGAGAGGGTTAAAATATTCAATGAAGCATTTACGTTGTTATAATAACATATATAAGGAAATATGACTATATAATGAAGGACAACTATTAGAATTCTGTTGTAGGCTAATACATATACATACATGTATTGGTACAGTTAGGTATAACTAAGCGTATTCTAGTAACGTCAAGAGTACCTCACCTCAAAACAAATAACCTAGTTATTATAGATATTTGTTAGAATCGTAACGCCATCTATTGGTACACTTACAGATTTTCAAGAACAGATCTAACGAATCAATCTCTAAGATAAAAAGACTTGTTCTTTAATAAAAAATATTTTAATACTTTTACTTCAAGAGCTCTTAAAAGGAAGCCATTTTGTTGCCAAGACAGTGAAGAAATATCTACGGTTTATTTACGGTTATCCAATAACATGATAGCTCGTAAACAAATGTGGTAGATATTTACAGTCGCAGCAGCGTTACATCGCTAGATCATGTGTCGATACTGAGAGTTATAGTCGCGATAGCCTCAATGTATTTTCATGAACCTGCCTTATTTACTTTATGGACTATATATTATCCATATAACTATGCTCTTACTAAATCACAGAGGATTTTTATTGTATATTTTAGAAAAGTTCTATTGAGTAACAAGTATTTGCGATGGAGATAATAACATTATTTGAAAAACTGTTGTTTATATAACTATATAACTAAATCTTTATATTATCATTATGTAGTAATATACATCCTTCTTAAATTTTTATTAATTTTTAACTGTTAAAAGTCATTTCGACTGCCTCTTCCGTACGTAGCGCTAAAAATGTAACTTATATGTACCAATAAAAACTTTATCTACTGCTTCTTACTTAAATCGTTTTAAAAAATATTGCGTCGAAACAGACAGCACGCGAATAACCAAATATTTTTCGGAAAATTTTATACTTCTTAGTCTCATGTGAATAAGTATGAGCATGTGAGAAAACAAAGTTATTTTGAAATCACTGCCAGACACTTAAAATTTATTTATAGGTTATACGACTTTTAATATCATTTTTTGTTATAAAATGTTAATTGTCCAAATAATCATAACATTTAGCCAATTTAAATCTACGACCGCTGACTAAAATATTCTTTATAATAATATAGCTAACGGCATGTAAAATATATTTCTACCTTCCTTAGAGCATTTATTAACCTCCAAGCGAGGTATAAATCTGTTGTTAGTACCTCCTTTATAAACATACAAAGCTGCTAAGTACATATTGCATTATTGAAAAATATAATGCAATAAAATATAATAGATAGAACCTAGAATTTGAATATATATTTAAGCCATTATTAAAGGATAAAAAGTATGTAATGAAATAGTGTTAAATGTGTATTAGGATATTTGAGACTGAAGAGAGAGTGAAGACATCGATGGCGTATATATAAAAATTACTAATATCAAAGAAGTATGTCTCCACTGAGGTGACGTATAATACTAGTGTAATTAGTGTGGCAAATATTAACATGTTGCCCCGAACCTTAATTGCGACAAGGTCAGGCGGATAGTCACGTTGTTTTAAATAGATATTTATAAAAAATACATGATACTAAGTTGCAGTTTACATTTAGGTCCTTTTTTTAACAAACTTCTTTTTATTTAAGTAATTAATTAAATATCATACAATCGTACATACTATCAACACTCAGCCTCCGGAGAGGTTTAATATCCCTTATTGAAGGACTTCGTTTGATTCAAGCCTCTTTGAAAGGAGATGAATGAAAAAGAAGGTTCGATTTTATTTATGATTAATTTGAATTTTTGGAACTCTTTTAATAATAAAAAATAATATAATAATAGAATTTTTTATTCTTTCACTAAAACATTAATATAAGTGTTTGTTAGGGATGGTATTAACTACCGTTGCCTTCAGGATTTAGATCAGGATCTTGTTGGATCTTCCGCTGACTACATATCCCACAATAATTAACAATTTATGCGTCGTAAAATAAATAAAATATTTATTAAATATCCACATATTCCTTTCATATGATACCTCATTTGAACTAGAAGCTTTAAATTTTATATTTGGCCCCAAACTATATTCTTCTATGTTTTAATTTCAAATACACATGATTTCAGATGTTTTCTTCATTTTTTTTTCTGTGTACTATTGTACTATATTTTCTGTATTCGTGCGTGTGAAGTTGGAAGCGATTTGTTTTACTGAAATACAATTCTATGTTTTTTAAATATGACTTGGTAGTGATTTTCACTGACAGTTATCAATTGTAGAGAACATTAAGCAGGACTTTAGTATATTTACAATACATTTGATACCAATTGTCACTTTATCACTACATTGCTATTTAACAAATTTAGATCAATATATTTTTAATTGTCAATTAGACAATTGAAACTTTTTTTTAGTGTACTCCAGTATACTAGTAGTATCTAGCAAGCGACAGAACGGGTTCGTTTTTATGTAGAGTTTGTTGACTGTCACGGCTTAATTTACTACTTCCTCTTCATTCAAGGCCAAAATTACATAATTAAAATAAAAAAATATAGATTAGTATATTGTATGACTTTTTTATTTGTATAATCAGTACTAATAAAAAAGTTCCATATCTTCTGTAACATTATTATCTCTTTTTTAATTTTCGTTACAATATTCGTCCTATAGTAATTTATTTTCGAATGTTTATAGGTAAAATAGGTGATTGTCTTAAAAGTCTCAATAATTATTACAAATAAAATAAAATTCACATTACTGCTTCAGATGTATGTCTCCACGTGCTCAGGACTATAGAGACTTAATTGTATTTATCACGACAAAAGTGAAACTTTCGTTAAGCCTTAGAACGTTTAATACTTGGATTAAGACAGATTCATTGCTTTAGGAGATTACCAAAACTCTTCTCCTTAAAAAATGTAAGAACATTTGAAACAATTTATCAAATTGAATATTTTAATCTTATAGTTATAGTTTATTAATTACATGTTACTTACCAAATATTAAATTATTTTAAAATATTTAAGAATGTGCTATATTCAAAGTAAACTACAGGATTTTATTAAATTAGTTTTCTCTAAACCACATTTAATCTGGCTTTTTGTATCCTACAAGGTTAAGATTTTCCAATTTAAGTCATTTAAGTAAATCATGATGACATAATTTACTAAAATGACTTAAAGTGGACAAGTATGTATGTATATATGTATTTTGACTAAAAATCGAATGGGTCCGAAACTAGTCGGGATAATTATAAATAAAAATATTATTTATTCAATAATTAATATAAATAAATGTATCGTCAAACATTTATCATAAAAAAAATCTAATTACGAGTATTATAAGATTATAACGTTATATAATTTCGAGTTAACCTTTTTTCAATGTAAAGGCATTAGAAATAATAAATAATTTTAAGTTTATTTCATTCTATAATGTAATGATACTACATTTTGGGATCGCATTGCAAACGTTATACCGTTACAAATAACTACAACCCAGACAAAGGACCGTACGGGATTTACGAGAGTCCTTCATGAACTCAACAAAGAAGCAATCAAGGTTCACCGGAGACCTGACTCTGAAATTACATGGATTTAATGTGTATCTGAAAATAGAAAATATCAACTATTATTGAATATTAATTACACTTAGTAGACTTGTGTACATTTCGTTCTTTATAAACTTTCTTTTAAATTAAATTATTGTTTCTGTCTATCTGGATTTGATATTCATATGCGTAGAAAAAAATATACGTAATTATTGTGTACTACATTTTTGGTTTTGTCTAACCACACTATTATTAGAAAAAAATAACAATAAATAAGTGATAAGTTACTCATAACTTTTGCTTGGCTTACTTGATTATAGATATATTCATATGTTTACAGAAGAGAAGGTTCCCTATTATGTGATTTGGAGATAATCAAATAGTATATGCTTGTAGAACTTACAGAGTTGTAATCAATTATGTATATTGAATATTGTTTAAAGAAACGTAAAAACAGATACCGTAATTAAATAGATTCATAATTTAATTACGTTTTATAAAGTTACATTTCACAATGTAAAATATAAAAAAATTTAACGCTACATCGACCGCAAGTAATTACATCATCGACTTGTCCAGGGGCGTAATTTATAAAATAATTGAACAATAACTAAATCAAGCGACGGAAAAAGCATTTTTATTTTTTACCTTAAAACATTCGCAATTGGATTGGGGAATTAGAATTGTTATTATATTTATTTCTATCAAAACATGAATAAAACAACTTCATTTATTTACTAATATTAAACTTATTATCTTTCTCAAGGGTCTTAAATAACTAGTACGGCCTTATTGCGACGAAGTCAAGCAATTATTGCTTAATCTGTTCTAATAAATATATTTAATGTCCTAGCATTGTTCCATCCATTAATTTTAATAACCCTTCAGCATCAGTTTAATTACTAGTAGAAAGTGACTTCTGTACCACCTGATTACTCTAACGGTCGGATTAAACTAACGCGTATTTGCTCCAGACTTTATTAACAAACCACTAAATTTAATTTAATATATTTTTTATATATTAAAGAGACTTTGGTTTACGACTGAAATATGATTGATCAACTCAATTGACCTATATTTTCCTTATTCGTAATTTCATATATTTTTTTCATCTTTATTATTACAGTGTTGTTTTTAGTTAGTTCTATTAATATAGATAAAAAAAGATAAATGTACATTTTTGTGAGAAATAACAACAGCGATCATATGAAAAGAAATATTATTATTTTGATGTTATTGATACGTACATTGCTTCGAGATGACATTGTGACTCGAACTCTGTATTTCAGTTTCACTGATTAAAAAAAACAAAAATATGTGAATAATAGTTATAATATTTGATTGACTACATAAACGTACATCAATATTATTTAGATTCACTCTTGCCAAGTCAGTGAATGATATTGTAATGATTATTTACAGTTATACGAGTATAGTAACATGGTAGCCCGTAAACAAATGGAAAAGATATTTACAAGCGGAGTAGCGGTATGTGGCTAGTTTATATGTCGTTACTGAGAGTTATAGTCGCGATGCCCTCAATGTGTTATCAAGAACGTGTCTTATTTACTTTATGGGCTCTATTTTACCCATTCAACTATACATAATAATAAACTATATATATAGATATATTACAAAATATACATGGATAATTGGAGATAAATTCTCAAATTTTGATTACTTTTTAACTACTGGCAGTCACTTCGTCTGCTCTCCTCCGAACGTAGCACTAGAATTTGAACTTATATGTAGCAATAAAAACTCCATCTGCTACTGTTCTATGTAAATCGTTTATACCGTTCCAAAATGTATTGCGTAGAAACAGAAAACACGGAAACATTTTTTTTATAGAGATTGTATATTTCTTGGTATTATGTAAATAAATTTTTAAGTGTCTGGCATTTGAGAAAACAAAGTTATTTTGAAATCACAGCCAGACACTTAATAATTATTTATAGATTATGTGACTTATGTAGCTTTTTCAGAGATCAAGAAATATTTTACGTTTTAGCGTAAAATACAATTACTTATCTGTATATATACTTGGGTATATTCAGTAGTACTAGCTATGAATAAAAATTGTTACGAATAAAATGTTACAAGTCCAAGAATATAATCACAACATTTTGTCAACTTAAATCAGCGTCCGCTGAGATACAGATTTGTTATAATTATGTAGCTATCGGCAAATGAATTCCTATCTTCCTTCGAGTATTTATTGAACACCAAGCAAGATATAATTAATACAATATAAGTGACAGTAACATAAATGACAGAATTAGAATACATGAGTTAAAAGAAAGAACTGAAAAGGTTTCGCTACGTCTCTTTGAAGTTAAAAACTTTTCAAAATCCATAAACAGGTTATGAATCTTTTACAATTTGCAAGAAGTTTACAGCTGTCTTATATTTTTTTAGGTTGCATTTTAAAATAATAGTTCTTGATATTTTCATCGAGCTTATAACATTAATATCTTAACCAAAAAATTTTATTCCACTTCTGTTCGTTTTCAACCTATGTCTATTAGACCCTACAAACAAATTGAACCAACGTTGTTTACATTCCTCAATTCTTTATTACATAATATGCCATGTTGTTTTACAATTTGTCAATTTAATAGGATCTGTCAAAGCTGTACTGCCCGAGGTATGATAAAGGATCTTCCAAAAGCGGTTTCTCTCGCGTACATTGTAATGTCTGTCTTTATTAACATTCCTCATTATAACTTATTATTACCTACTAATTAAATGTTCTTAATTACAATGGTGTCGTCTTAATTACCCTCTCAGAGGGTTATATTACTACAGATGAAATGAGATAATTCACATTTTCTTACAGAACATTACTAAAAATTTCTACAGTATAAAACCTAATATTAAAAATCTGTGAAATGAATTTAAAATATAAAATTTTATAAATCCACGAGATTTCAAAAACATTACAAGGTTCTTAAGGATTTATTTACTTTAGTATATTTTACAAGCATTTAAGATATTTTACTTTTTTGTTTATTATTTACCGAAATTATAAAATGTTTATCTAATTAAACATATGTCAAGATAATTTCTACATTGCCACTATGCGACGTGTAAAGCCACCCGTAGACTTGACACATGATCGTCCATGTGCATTGGCAGCCAGAGTACATATACGAGTAGGTCCTGACCTTAAAAAAATTGAAGGCGCCCATATGACTACAGATACTCTGAAGTGTGGTATAAAATGATGTTCTAGTTTATACACGGGGTATGATAGATACGCTGTGTTGCTAGGTTGAGAGCTTGTAGTTTTGTAGTTTATTTTGTAGTTTAAAAATTTTAGGTGGAAGTATCTTTTTTTGGCAGAGTTACTTAATTAACATATATCATTTGTTTTGTTTTTAATAAAAACCTTTTTTTATCACATGTATGAAGACATTTGTAGACAAGTATTTTCCATGAAGAATTGAGACCTCGTAGAATTTGTGAAGTCACCATAGTACGTAGTGGTTTAATCCGAAATAAACCTTTGTAGCCAATTTCCGAATTCAATCAGTGCTTGCTCTATAGTTTATATGGAAATGGTGTAAAATTGGATCGAAAAGTCTCTTCATTAGGCATTTTGGCAAATAATCACTAAATAAAGACTTATTTTGGTACATTCTATGTTGTGATTTTTATGATCTTTAAATATTAAGTAAAAAAAATAACAATTATTTTAAACACAGTTTCTGTCACATATTCATATTGGTTCAGAATATGTTAAATATATTAATTGGCCAACAGTTGTTTTTATAATATATTATACACATTTATTGGTGAACAGTTTTTTTAAGAGTAAAGATAATTAATAAGTAGATAAACATGCAAGACGTTATAAGAGTTTCGTCCACTAACATTAGTTTTTATACGCTTGCAGCATAAGAACGTACCTTGTTTCCATTATTTGTGAGATATTCAACTGGTTTATGCCTGCAGGACTTTCAAACAGTTTTTAAAGTATAAACGATGTATACGGTAAGTACATAGGTTATTTTGTAAGAATAATTATGAAAGACAAAATGACTGATAATTTAATTTTGTCTTTAAAATTAACATTTCCAAATGTTAAAATAATAAAATGCTCAAATAATGTTATTACTATGGGATAAATTACAATTATGTAATTGGAATATTTATAAAATATATTTAAACGAAATAATTACAGAATTACATAAAAAAACATTTAGACCATTTAAAACTGAAGAATCAGGGTCATAAGAAATTACTAAGGTAGATATTTTTCGAGATAGCGAAGCAATAATATCTGCTCTAATAAAAATAATTAATGTGCTTACATTGTTCCCTCTATTAATATTCAAGACCTTTCAGTTCAATTATAATTACGAAGTAGTTTTGGTGTCCCCTGAATACTCTAAGCCAGAGTCGGATTAAATAATATCGTGTCTACTTCAGACTTTATAACCCGAGATGCTTATGCTTAAATATACGTTAAGGGTATATTTGAATATATTTTAGACATTTTAAGAAAACTTTTTATTTAATTTTACTATAATCGATCAACTCATCCAACCTACACTTTCATTGTCCATAACTTTATATAATTGTTTCATATTCAATTTATTCTGTATTAGATAGACATTTCCATTTCATATATTATAATGTAGACTTTTTTCAGCAAATACGTTATATACAACATTATGCCTATGACTTTTTACTGCAATATATTTGTAAGCAGATTAGAATTGATAGGATTGAATTTGAGAATGAATACTTTTACAATCAGATTTGTACATTTTTCGAAACCAAAAATTGAAAGTCTGTACAAATTTAAATTTAATTCAATTCAACAGCTAAAATATAGTACATTTAAAACTTTTTAGTGGTAAATACGTTACTAAATTAAAAAAAAAACATTTTCTATTTTTTTGTATATCTGTCTGTTCGGCCCGGCTCTCTGAAACAGCTGGGCTGATTTTAACAGGACTTTCACTGGCGAAAAGTTGGTGTTATAAGGAGTAACTTAGGCTATTTTTATTATAAAAATCATATTCCAAATTGAGTCGTGGGCACAGCTAGTCAAAAACATAACTATTTTTTTTTCAAAAATTAAAATAAACTTGCATATACAGTACATACTCGTATGTGAAAGCGATTTATAAAGTTTAAAAAAAGTATTACATATACTTTTTTTCTCTCAGTTTAATATCTTCCGACAAATAGTAACTTCACAATTACTTTAAAAATATGTCAAGTGCAATGTTAAAGCGACGCCGCAATAAGCGAGTGAAATGCGTCCTATTTTCAGTGGACATCCCTATTTCAGAGTTTAAGTTTCATTTTATGTTATCTACATTTGTTTCAGCTCCCTCCAATGGTAATAAGTCCAAGTTTTTCAAAACTTTATTAAATCGTATTTCAATTTTCGGAATAGAGCAGTATACTTTTATAAGTCGTAAATATATATTAATTTTGTTCGGAAAATCAGAAAATACCGGTTTACAACCGATAAAAATGTTATTCTCTCATAAACAAAGTCCCAGTAACAGAAGCTGCCTCGAGGGATCAGATACTTTAAAACGTTCATGAAAAGTTTGATTTAACGATACTTCACTAATAATTTGTTAAATACAGCATTTTGTTATTTTTATGAATCTAAAAGCAATTAACTCAAGTTAGAGTAGTCGTTTGTCAAATTAGGCAATTTTGAGTTTTATAATCGTAATGTTTCGTTGTTAAGCATGCTGGATGGATGGTTGGGATGTTGTTTGACTTTAATGCTTATTTTTCTATTAACTTAAGTGAACTTTAACTTGTACTATTTGTGAACTCTAAAATAGTACCTAGCCTTTTAACTGAATAAAATCAATAAATAAAATTCGAATTCGAACAGCATTTGTTCTGTAATTTATACCGAAATCGAGTGTAGATGAAGTTAAAAGTGTTTTTATTAGGCATCATCATCTTCCTGCCCTTATCCCATTTTGGGGTCGGCACAGTATGTTTTTTCCTTCCATACTCTCCTGTTACTCGTCATCTCTGTGCACACTCCCTTCTTCTCCATATCGTCTTTCACGCAATCCATCCATCTTTTCTTCGGCCGTCCTCTACCTGTCCATCCCTCCACTACCATACCTAGCACTCTTTTGGTCACGTGCCTTTCATCCCTCCTCATAACATGCCCATACCATGACAGACGGCTACCTCTATTTTTTTTCTGTCACTGGCGCTACTCCTAAGCTTCCCCTAATATACTCATTTCTTATTCTATCCCTTCTTGTCACCCCACACATCCATCTTAACATTCGCATCTCCGTTACATGCAAACGCTTTTCATCCATCACCTTCATCGCCCAGCACTCAGATCCATACATAACGACAGGTCTAATGATGTTTTTTAAAATTTTCCCCTTTAGTTTAAGGGGAATTCGGGCATCACATGTCGTCCCAATGACTTATCGCCATTTCATCCATCCCGTGTTGATTCTGTGCTTTACGTCACGGTCAATATTGCCATCGCTTTGAATCAGAGAACCAAGATAGCGAAACTCCGAGCAGACTGGTAACGGTACTCCGTCGAACAAAATAGGAACAAAACTAGAGACACCGCCGAAATCGCAAAACATGTGCTCTGTTTTTGTTCTGCTCACTTTCAGGCCGACACTCTCCAGCTTCTGTTGCCATTTTACCAGTCTACTCTGCATCTCAATTCCATCCTCGCCGGCAAGAACAATATCGTCAGCAAATAGCATGCACCAGGGTGCCTCTTCCTGTATGTCCAATGTCAGAGCATCCATTATTAACAAGAAGAGGGACTCAGAGCCGACCCTTGATGCAGACCTACTGCCACATTGAATTTGCCGGTGTTTCCAGCGGCCGACCGGACTTGTGTACTAGATCGACTGTACATTGCACGAACCAACTCCACATACTTCCCAACTATACCCTTCTCTTTCAAAGCCCACCATATCACATTACGGGGAACCCGGTCGTATGCTTTCTCGAGATCAACGAACACTATGTGCAGTTTCTTATGGGCTCGTCTGTATTTCTCACTCAACTGACGAAGAGCCAATACAGCATCCGTCGTACCCCGACCAGGCATAAAACCGAACTGGTTCTCCGAAACATCACTCTCGTCTCGCATTCTTTTCTCTATCACTTTCTCCCACACTTTCATAGTATGTGACATGAGCTTTATACCCCGATAACTGTTGCAGTCTTGTATGTCACCTTTATTTTTATAAATGGGCACTAGGCATTCAAAATTAAATAATAACTCGAAGTATCCTCAATGTATATAACATTTCATTGCTTATTCGAATTATAATAATGTGTATTGGTATTTCTCAGTAGATCAAGTAAAATAAGTTGATAGTTTATCTGATATTCAGTAGCTATAAGCCTAAAATGCTTTGCCATGTACTCGTATCGTATGTATCGAAATCAAATATTTATTTATTTTTATTTTATATTCAAGAGACATTTTTAATTTTCACTTAATTCCTTTTTTACGATGGTATTAAATTTATTTCCTTAACTTTAACGCGCTTCACGGTTCAAATATTCTAGATTTCTTCTTCCAAACTGCAAGTAGTTATGCTATAATGCTATGCGTATAATAATATTATGCATCATAAACAGCTGTTTATTATAATTCAGGCTAATTAGTGTAGAACGAAATTTATATAATATAATTCCGTTTTATCATTTTAATTGCATAAATAAGAAGAGAGAATTGCAATTCAAAAACACTAAAATTGCGTCTTTATTATCGAATTATCGTGTATGGAGTAAAATAAAGAATAACTATCACTTGATACAGACCATAGCCCCTACAATTATTTAATAAAATAAAATTTACAACGTTAAATTCTGTTTCTATCTAAGTATATATTTTATATATAATTACAAATTATATGTTATTTGTAAAGTCTTCATATGATCTTTTATTTGTATTTCATATCGTAATAATTCTCTCACTATACTCATAACCTTTTACTTTCTGATGGGTTTTAATTAATTAAACCCTTTTTAGAGTCTTACAGCCTTTTAGAATATAGCCTTGGAGCTGAGGGAATAATTAATTTAATTATTGAAAGTAAGTTTCTTTTTAGAAGAGTAATATAAAAGGTTAAGCAATTTAAATAAATCACTGTATAGAGATTGTATTCTGATATGTTCATAGGATATGTCATTTTTGTTTGTGACCTGTCAATATCACGTCAAAAGAAACGGAAAGAAAAATATATATATATGAAGAAATCGCCGTTAGGCGATAAGGCTGCCTGTTGTACTTTTTATGTGTTATTTTGTTTATTTTTTTTTATATTTTGTGGTGTACAATAAAGAAAAAATAATATATTGAATATTTAAATTCCTTATTTCAAATTTACATACAATATACTTAAGAAATGGAGGCTGGTAATGAATAGTGCCTTATGTGAGCACTCGTTACATTCTGCTGTCTAAAATAGTTCTAATATTAATATTGGTATAAAAGAATTTGTTCAGTAAAATAATTTGTCTGAGTTTTTAAAAAGAGTAAATAAAAAAACGATTAATCATTTAGATTAATATAATTAAGGTCTTGTAACGTTGTTAGTTATTGTATATACATATTTTAACTCAACTTTAAAACCTTTACAATAAACATCCAAGTATTGACCTGAACAGACAACATACTTTATTTAGTGAGGATCTTGCCAACGTAATTAAGGTATGTGATGCATTTTGGCTAAAATAATTTCAAGAATATTAAACAAACTAGAACTACATCAATATAAATGGTACTGGTACTAAATGAAAGCAGTATAAATGTATAACTAATAAAAAATTCAACGCTTTTACCTTGCAATGCTTTTTTCTGAAATTTTATTCTAAAAAATATGGACTAGTATTATATCGTTGTCGTATGTCACAGCTCTATATTTGATTTTTTTTTCTGTCCACTTCTGGCTGTTAATTATAGAATATTGTATAAACGTACTGTGGGGAGAGAAAACATATATTTATTTATTGTCTGGGGTTATTGTTAGACACTGTTGCGATTTTAAAGCAAATAAAGACTAAATAAGTGTATTCATATAAAGTGTTAATGTTAATGTTTTGATGGTCTTTGTAATTATGTAAAAGATATATTTTAAGTGGACAAATAAAAAAGAGTTTCTTATAAGTGAAATGACTATTTATTCGTCTAGTTTAGAGGAAGAACTTTATTATAGTCTTCTCCTAAAGCAATTACTTTATGTAAGAGCATTCAAGTAACAATTTTTATATATTTAATCTCCAAAGCGACTGCGGCCGTCTCCTTTGTTAATAGAACTGTCGATCCTCAATAATGCTAATAATTATAATTTATGACTGGCATATTCAATTAGCACAATAATTGTTATGGACTTTAATTGAAATTGGCATTGTGTTTTCTTATATAAATTAAAATATTGTAATAAATTTTCGTAGAAAATATAAATTTTTGTTTGTAAATAAATAATATTTGTAAAATTGTAAAGAAATACTTACAAATGTCAGTAATTTAAGAGAAAGTTATGATGTCAATAAATTAATTAATTAGGTAACATCTTCTTCAACTGGGAAAAGTTTTAATGAAGCTAGCTAGTTCTTAACAATAATACTCGCTTTACATAAATAAATTTAATATACTCGTAAAAATCAAATGAAACAACAACTTTGTGGCTTAGCTGTGGGAAATACCTTATTCGGACTAGCTAATTTTTTTTCTTTCTAGGAATATTTTTAATGTGTTATTAATTTTTTTGGCAAATAAAGTCACACGATTTGAATTAACAAAAAAAAAGGTTAAATTATAAAATTGGTCTCTATTAGATGTTCCCAAGTTTACATAAGATGTAAAGTAACTGTTATTTTCTGGCCGTAGCAGTTCTGTTTTTACAATAAAGTACTCGTATGTCGATCCGTTGCTTTGTTAGTGAAACAGCTAAATATACAAGTTAAATATACTTCGATATTTATAATATCTAAATGATTGGTTCCATGAATTTTGAGATGTTTAAAATTTTTTCTATTTAATGCAACTTTTTATAATGTGTATTAAATGTATTGTTAGATTACTAACAGTACATTAAATACACATTATAAAAAGATTTATTTTCATTATAAAAAGATATATTAATTTGTAATTAATTACTCTAATAAATATTAATTTGTTTAGAGTAATTAAATGCAAATTAATAAGAATTTATAATATTCATAAGTAGTTCAGTTTCAAAGATAGTGTACAACAGTGGCGCCACTTAGTATAATTTATATTAAATTGTTATTTTTTTTTATCTTAAACATTTTTTAAAGGAGATTCAAAATATATTCAATGTAATGATATGCGAAATATTTACATTTTACATCGTCTTTGTATTTATTTCCTCCGCGTGACACTCCTCTATACTCTCTATTGACTGTATCGACATTACATTCTCGTAACTGGAATGGAAATGGCAATATTAAAAGTGTGGGAATGTTATAAAAACCATGTTGTAATGTCATGATACTCCACTTATTTATATGGATGAATATATGGATATTAATATATATTGTATTTTTTTCTCGCTAATGGATGATTAGTCTAGTAATATTCGAGTTGGCAATTCCGTAGTGCTTGTAAGTTGATGATTATATACACATACAACAAGATTTTTTATTAAACAATTATAACAATATATTACAATTAAAATACTCACACACACACACACATCAACTCCTGTTTTTAAACAGATGTATGAATGTAAGTCGTGTAGAAGTCATAAGTTAAAAAGTCGTTTTCACACATATTTTTTTTTATTTTGATCCATACAACTATAATATTTATTATTACATTAAGTAATGTTTAAGTCTTTTGATTAACCAAGTTAGTTTGAGTCTCAGTCCGCTGATTAAAAATAAAATATATAGTAATAGAATAGCAAGGATGCTATGAATGCTTATTGACAAGTTTGCTACGGGCTTGTTAGTGTCTGTAACCCATCGTATTGTAAATTCCAGTAAAGTTTTAACTAGTTTTCGTAACTAAACTTAATAAAGTGACTTCTGATAAACTCAGAGCACACTAAGCATTGGGGAGAGAACGAATTTAGTTTTGGAATATAATTAAATTTATGATAGACTAAGTAACAAGAAACGTCATCTTGTCTCATCTATACAGTGAGTGATACGAGTACATTCTAAGTCTTATGTAAAACAAACTTCAAGTGAATATTTATATAATTAAGACCTTTGTTTATTTTTAAAGTTCATAATATTTATATCTTTTGAACATAAAGACGCTATATTTTTATTAATAGGTAAGTGAAAGCTAATTTCTCTCAGCTCGTAAAAAGAAACTAAAGGATGTCAGAGCTTCCCCGCGTTACCAATGTGAAAATATGTAAAAATTCAATGTATTTTCTTTTTATACATTGATAAAATAAATACATACAAAAGCAATGTAGTACATAATATCACTACACTGCTTCGTGATTTTTAACACAATTGCCATGCAATCAGTGAACTGAATAAATATCAAACAAAAGCTTACCATTTGTTTATAAAAGCGCAGAAATATATTTCAAAATATCATATATATAATTTAGTTAAGAAGATTAATAATCTATGGATACCAGAATGGTCCGGTATGGCAATCAAATCCACACCTTTTGTTATATATAACGTATGTCACTCCTATAAAGAAAGCGGGCCGTCGTAAGCCAATCAATTAACTAATTGTTTAACTTGTACGTCTTGTGGTACATGTCGGGAATTTTTTAATTATTGAATTCTCCTCCTCCTCATGTTTTGGTCAATGAACACAGGCCAATGAACACTGCCTGTAACGGAATATTGCATGCCGTTTTGTCTATTGCGTATTAGAAAATTTACTAGAAATTACAATAAAATATATTTGTAATTGGATTGTTAAAATACAAAACATTCATTGTCATAGTAGTAAAATCAAGTACTTCATCTGCGGGTTACATGCTTGTAAAAAAGTATATATTTTTGGCAAGATCTTTAATTATTTACTATTGAATTGAATATTTACTATTCATCTTTTTGAACCCGTATTTAAACATAGAGATAAGGAATAATATCCACATGTTGCCATTCAATAATTTTATAGATAAAATATTTTGCATAGTGTGAATATTATTTTTATTACCACACATTGTTACCACACAAGTAATTAAAAGTTGACAACGATTATGTTATCATTAGTAAGCCAGCTATAAAAAGGTTCAGAAAAAAGTAATTTTCTCACTCCCGGGATCAAATTGTAATTTGATATAACGAGCGAGCTGGTATTTATTCAAAATAGGTCATTATTATAATAAAGCGAACGACAGTTGTGAAATATTTATATATTTCCTGACAAAAATCTTTGTTTTTACATTTGGATGTAGATAAACTCATATGTTATAACTTAGTTATTTTCTCACTTGGACGGCATGTTTAACATTTTATTTACATCGGTTCTATTAAGATTTGGATGGAGTGGAGAGTAAATAAGTATTTATGATTTGATAAAACTCGTCTATTTTGTAAATATTCTACATAATATATTACTATGTCATAATCATATGTTTGTTTATTGTATAATTGTATTAAAAAACAGACTATAAAGTTAATATAATATGTCAACTTCAAATAGTAGAAGAGGCTGCGTATAGCATACAAGTATTTAGCTGAAGCATGTTTGATAGTTGATAGCGAGATTAAAGGTGGATTATAAAAAGTAACTTCAGTACCCAGTTGATTTAAATTAATACAGAAAATTTATGAAAACGAGTTTAATTACTTAAATAAGTATTTAGTAAGTAATGTGTTAGTTTTATACAATTCAAATATTTATTTTGATTAATTGTTATAAATGATGTTACATTTATTTAAGCAATGCGGAGAGTTTTGGTAATCTCTTAAAGCAGTGAATCTGACTTAATTCAAATATTAAGGATACTGAATCTTAACTAAAGTTTCACTTTAATCGTGATAAGTATAAGTAAGACACATGGAAACGTAACTATTGAAATAGTAATGAGAAGTAAATAATTTGTTTATATTTGTATTTCCTTTGGTGTAATTATATAGAAAATTATTATTGCAGCTTTTAACCAACTGTTTTTTTAAAAAAAATAATATACAATTGTTAGAAATAGATGAATAAAAAAATATGGTTAAAGCATAGACTAAAATAAGTCATATATTATAATTGTTTACATTTTTATAATTTTTTTAGAGTAGCTCCTATACTCGTATAGTTAAATTGTATTGTTTTTAGTCGAGTACCACGTGATGTGGGTGTTATTAATAGATAGGGTTTTAAAAAATGTGGTGGGTTTGCAAAAAAACAGTTTTAATTTAAGAGATTCATTTGTGAAATATTATGCGTTTAAGTGGAGCTAATTTGCAGATGTGAAAAATTTTATGAGAGTAATACAAATAATTAATTTTAAAAGAAAGTTATCACAATTAAATAGGCTTTACAAGGAGTAGTAGGCTTTTAACTTAAAATGTATATTTTGTGCACTTGCCTTGTAAAAATAGGCTAAATCTAAATCTAAGTTAAATTTAAATAATGTACTATTGAATTGTATTTCTTAAAAAGATCTACAAAAGTCAGCCGATTTCTTTTCTTTTGTAAGAATTTTATTAAGTAATTTAGTGTATATACGATTATATAAACAGGAGAGGCAAATTAATGTTATTATATTGATTGTATCTAATTTAATTAGACCCAGACTCAATTATTCCAGTTGGCAATGTAGCCAATACACGATTACGATCTATATTGATGCTATAAAATCAGTAGTAAGACAAAGATACAGAACACTGTCGGACCTTATTGATTATATAGTTGTTTTATGTAGATATAATAATATTATTATTATCATAAAAAATAATAGGAATACTTGTTTAGTAATTATTTTAAGGCTAAACTACCACTGATGAAAACGTAATAGAATATGAAATAACATTAACCTTACGCTATGTGAAGCATCTTATAAGCAGACTTACCAGACAGAAAATAGTTATATATTTTTTTAAATAAGCAAATTTGTCATTCAATTTTTTTGTATGATAGCTAAGATTGACTTGCGATATCTACCTCCGTTTATATATAATGTTATAATTATACCTTTTTGTTCCACCGTTACAGTTCTTGGTATCCACTTGTATATACGTAATTATACAATTACCAATTTTATTACTATATTAGGGTAATTTGTATTTATTTAGTAAACCACTGTCAGAGAAGTAAATTATCAGTAATTTCAGTAGGTAGAGTAGTTTGTTGATCTAAACAAAGTTTGTTATTCGTCTAAAAATCTTTAAGGATTTTACATAAAAGTTGATATTAATAATAAACTTATGAACCACAATAATCAAGGGATATATGTAGCAAGAATCGGAAATGAATAAAACTCTGATGACTCTTTACAATCCCAACCTTAATTGAGGTAGTGTATGTTATTCAAGAAACCGATTTTATTTCAGACTCGCTTAGTTCAGCATCATCTGAAACAAGATAAAACAAATAGTTTTACTTTTAAAAAAAATTATAGACTGATATATTGTATGGAACCTTATTAAATAATTAAAATTATGGTTTGTAATATAGTATTTAGTTATTACTAAATATATTAATAAATTATAATCAAGAAATTATTATATATTATATATTACTTATATATCCTTATATTATGCATATAATAATGTGTTTAACATTACACTAATTGACAAAATAAATTACACTCCTAAAAAATTTTAAATAGAAATAAAAAGAGTCTTTAATTTTTTTATTATTAAAAATACCTATTTAAGAATCTCTGTAAATCCCCATAACTGATTTCAAAAATACTAACGAGTTAACTTTTACAACAAATATTTCAGAATACGACTTAATCTGAAAAATAAAGTTAAACTCTGTAGTCATACTTCAACGAAAATGTAATACGAGTCCGACTGTTTCATAATGACTTTAATTACAACTTGACATCGGCTGAAAGTGAAATTACAACTTTTAATTTTACTGCCACGTTGCTTTAACACTAATTAGATGTATCTTGAAACAGTGGAAAAAAATACGTCAAATGTTAAAATGCAAACAATATACACCGTACTATGCTTGTCCTTGTTATGTACTTTGTGGCACACACTGCTATTAAAGTACATAAAAGTAAATAGAGGAGTAATAAAATTGAAATTTGTACAGCGTCACGCGAACTAGTTCATGAGTATTCTCTCAGTACATAAGAATATATGGAACAAACAAAGTCATGTTCTCTATATAAAATTTAAATTTGACTCTTTATTATTATATTCTAAGTAGCTAAACTGGTTTTCATTGAAGGTAGTAAGAAAATCACAGTGAACTAAATAAGAGTTCAAACGTCAGCTTAATATGAGAACATTTTGGTTGTAAACAAAAGTTGGATATTTTAAATGTAATCTCGTAGTACATTTATATTAATACCATAAAGTTTCGGCTAATGTAAAGTTAATATACATTCATTTAGTTTAGTGATCCAGATGTAAATTGTATGAAACATTCATGTAACAGACAAGGATCAAAGGTAGCGTCCATCTGATGCTATGAATTCGAGCTTTGTGGTGTGTGTGGTGAGGCCTGTCATTATCTTAATATCAGCTCTCACCCGTAGGCTTTAAACTGTAATAAATTATAAATAAAAGTTACATACATTACCGTTCATATTTTTTTATATATTTTAATATTGTATCTATAAGACAGTCATTTAATTTTTTTTTTTTTATTTTCCATAGTGTTATAACGATTAAGACATATAATACGGACAATGAAATAAACAAATTGGAACGCGTCATAGTTATATAAGAGATTGATTAATAATATTTTAATAAAATGTAAAGTTAATTGCAAGTAAATGAAGGCTGGTTGCCATAACAGTAGAAGATAATCCAGTATTGATTAATATACCTAACTGGTATTGTTAACAATAATTGCCTAAACTAGTTCTACGAGGCGTTATCCAGTTTAGTTATCAGTAATAAATAAACCTCATGCCAATAATTATACACTTTTATATAATATAAACAGCTAAACTTTTTACAACGGACTTCTGGACATTCTCACTCTGACAAATAAATACCTTATATTTATATATTTGTTAGCTTATATTTAATATATTTTTTAAGATAAAGACCAGAAGATAAAACCGTTTTTGTTTACCACAATTCATATTACAATACTTGATATATCTTTAAATATTAAAACTGGCAGCGTCTACTTAAATACAAACACTTCATTCATCTATTATTTGCACTTAACATATCATACATGACATACATTTCCTCAAAGTTAGAAGAGTGTAAAAATCTAAAGATTACATTTTTGAGAGCGTATGTATAGATAAATATTGTAGCTATAAATTATAAATATTCAGTGTAGCGTGAACATATATATATCGTATTACAAATATAGCTTTGAAAATAAAGACATTTCTAACATTTTAAACTGAAAACAAATTTGATTTCAATTTTCATAAATTTTAGAGGATGATAGATGGATTTTGATTTCAGTCCAGTTAGTAGGTCGGAGACAAACGCAGTCAATATCAACAACTATTACGTTATTATAATTTGAGGAAATAGTACATTACAATTAAGAGTAAGAAAGTTCTTATTATTATTTTATTCTCATAAAATATAGCAGTTCAATGTTTATTTAATAGTAATGATGATTATAATTTTATTATTTTTTTTTTACTTTAGTTCAAAACATCATGTAGTTTTTGTAAAGTAAAAAGTTTGTAAGATAATAAATAAATGTAGATATAATAAAAAGGGTGCACATAGTCGTAAGTAATTTCTATAGAAATTTCTTTTACAACCGATGAATCAGACGAAAGCAATTCGATTTGAAGGTAGTATCTATTCATTTCTATTCTATTTTTTAACATAATAATAACAAATATCGAGGATTTACTTTATTTGTTACCGACAAAAAGGGAAACCCGATAAATAATTAATCAATCAGTAATAATAGGTGATTGATTGATTCGAATTATTCTTCAAGATAAATAAATGTGTTTGGAAAACTTCCTTTTTCTTTTATATCTGTTTCTTCTTTTGGATCTATTAACAAATAATAATTGTTATTATTTGCTTATATGTATATATAGTATGGTGATACTGATTATTGTTCAGATAATAAATAAACAATATAAGATTATTTGTATCAGACAAGTAGAACAAAGGAAGCCAGAACATAATAAAGTTAAGTAAATAAAGTCATCAAATATGTTAATCGAAAGTTTTAATGAATTCTATATAAAAGTAATGTTTGTTACAAATAATGTGAACTTGTAAGATACTTAATTTTTGTTGTTTGTGAGTACAAGGACCAACATTTTAATAAAACAGATAAAGAATTTATTTAGATTCACCAAATGATTTAACAGCAACTATAGCATCAGGTAAAGTCCACAAATTAGCCACCTTTGAATTTTGAACATTCATGTTTCTTACAATTAAAGTCAGTTACTTTAAAAAATTGGAATATAAAGGTGAATGTTTTTTTTTTTTTTAATGAGCTTCTTCGTAAATTTAATATTTGTGACAGGACGATTTAAATATAAAAACATATAGATATTGTTAACGTATCTTTGTGCTTTTATAACGAAAATGCAAAATAATGTTGATGTTGATTGCTTCTGTACTTGCATGTTCCATGTAAGTTTATGCTCTGACAGTATAATTACCGACTTGTTCGCGTGACGCTCCGCTCGCTTTAATGCTATACTCGTCTGTTTACTTGAATGCACTTTAATAACAGAATATGATATTATGATTCTAATGATTGAGGTACGTATGAATTAGAAGAACACTACATTTCAAATGTAGTTTTCGTCTAACATTTGTTGTACAACGTATTTTATTATTTTCAAAGTAAACAAAAAAGATACAAACACGTATCTTAATGATAATTTCTCCAAATGTTTTGCGGTAAATAACCGTTTATTTCATAATAACAAATGTCCAAAAAGGATTTTTTTAACTAAAACTAGCTCTATGCATATCAAGGCATATCGAATTTTTTCTAGGATATCAATCTGTATGAACTATATATTACTCATATTATACACACATGCGTCCTCGATACTCTCTTTAAAATTGTTATTAAAGACATTACAATACTTAGGTTACCATAACCTCATGCTATGAAAACATAATGATTAATGATTCCTATAACTAATTCCAAGATAATACATCATTCATTAAGCATTAGCCTAATTTCAAGGCTAACAATGCGAATGCTGTGTGTATAATAATAATTATTGTGAATAAACTGTTAAAATAAGATTTTTCACTACGGACCTACATTTTAGAACTGTGTAACTAAAGTGGAGAATTTCAAAAGTGCAACGTCAAAGTGGAATACTATTACTTTTAACATTATAGACGCCAAAATGTAACGAGAGTATTCCACAATACGCTATTGATTGTAACTCGCCTCACATCGCTGCAGCCTCAATACGACTCATTAGAAACCGAGCTACTTCACTTTACACCCGCAGTAATGGACTCTGCTGTTGAAGTGTTGGTTCAATGATTTTAAAGTAAATACATTTGCTAAGAAACATTAAATATAATATAAAAACAACTATTTTAGAAATAAAAAAATATATATTTAACTGAAATAAATTACTTAGTATTTTATTAATACAATAAATTAGAGTGTCTTAAATGTTCTTCAATAAATGCAGATAATATTTAAATTATTATGTCTAGGTATCAACATGGTTGGTTTAACAAATTATAATTATCTTCAAGTCATTGTTTCATTGATAATTATTAGCATTTAATTAATATGACTTCTTCTATTCTATCTTAAAATATATTTGTAGATTATGTACAGACAATTACAGTAAAACAGGCCAAACAATAGTTTTGAAGTGGAGAGAAAGTCTAAGTAAGATAAAGTGTACGTAAATAGATTATTAAAAAGCGTTTAAAGTATATCACGTTTTAGGTAATAAAAATCCTGGAAGTGCAAAAAAAAATAGATTGCTTATAGATTTTTTTAATCAGTTATTTTTTTTTTATAAGTTGAATAGTCAAATGTAAAACAGTGCAAAAAAAACATATTAAAGAAAACGAAAATAGTCACCACATACCTATATCACTTAAATTCCTATAAATATTTTCCTCACATATACATAAATAATAATAGTTTTATATGTTTAAGACCTTTTTCTTGCCTAAACCTTAATTATATGTCGTTGATTGTAATGTTACTTTTAAATTTTTTCAAAGGTTTTTTTACAGTACACCCAACTAAGCTCTTGAATGACTTGACCAAAAATATTAGACGCTATCGTAGTACAATGGCTTTTAAAAAATTCGTCCTCAGCTTAATAAAAATGATGATTAATTTTCTATTTCATACATAAATTTTTCAGTATCATGAGTTTAATAAGTTTATTTAAAACCATATTTTATTATTATATAACGTAGATATTCGCATGTATCTATGCATGTGTTCATATATTTATATCTTTATTTATATATATTAATTTTTTATTTTATTTATGAAACACCCACTGAGCAGACTGTCTTTTGGTTTCCGGATCATAACAGTAAATCCAGCTTTCGTCACCCGTTAGTATGTCGAACATAGCATTTGAGTCACCTCCGTTAAATTTTTGGGTCATTTCTCGGCACCAATTAACACGGCGGAGTTTTTGAGCCTCGGTCAAATTATGCGGTATCCAGCGGGCACAAAGCTTCCTGACCGCTAAATGGTCATGGAGGATTTTGTGCACTTGACTCATACCTATGCCTAGACTTGTCCGAATCTGCTGATAGGTCACTCTTTTGTCAGTCTCTATCATACGCCGCCCAACACTGATGTTATCTTCAGTCGTCGCTGTAGAAGGTCGTCCCTCACGCAAATCATCGGTGAGATTAGTTCGACCACGTTTGAATTCATTAAACCAGTTGTAAACTGTGGCACGAGATGGGGCTTCATCGTGAAAAGCCAATCGAAGTCTATCATAACTTTCTTGTTGACTTAAATGACATCGAAAGTCATAAAAAATCATTGCACGAAAATTTTCTCGGCTTAAATTCATTCTGACGTGCACAGACAATTTTCAATTTGCCGCCAAATCGTAAAACAAATGACAAATGAATAAAATGTACACTCAATAATATTCGTAAAGAGTTCTATTTTCAAAATTTAAACTATTTTTTTTTTATATAATGCTTTTAAGTGGCCAGTTCTAAAAACTTTCAGTTTGGCCCTCGTAATACACAAAACGAAAACATGTAGTATTATATGAACTCATATGAATAATAATTTAATACCTCTTTATATAACCTAATTAAACAAGGGGTTTAAAACCACTAAACAATATATAATAAGTTAACGAACGTTGCCGCATTCACTCTTGTCTAAATAGTATCAAAAACAAGCGACAATCCTCTTAAAGAGACCACACAAATTGATTACTCAATAAATTGAAAGAGACGCGAAGCCAACATAATTGATAACTCCAGCCGAGGACGTAGAAAATAGCTTTATTAATATAAACTAATATTCCATTACTCAACACATACAATATTTTCTTCTTTGTTTCTTGATTAGAAGAAGTTAGCAATCAGACACGCCTTAATCAATAATTTTGGGACGTTTATTAATCATAGACATTTATTCAATAAATCTAGAGTTTCCTTTATCTCTTGACATCATAAATATAAAAATAACTTTAAAGTTGCAAAATTAAAACCTCCATATAGTAATATGTTTAATTATTGCAATATTTATATGCTTTCTTCAATTATAAGATTAGGTACTCCCCATTAAGGACATGAAATAATAAGTTTGTTGAGTGAAAAATTGTGATGCTGTGGTCATAAATATTCTTAAGAAACTAATAAAAATATACTAAAGTAAGTTGAAATAAATGCTTAGATAATAAAAATGAGTTTAAAGTTAATTTAGTATGCCGATGACGATTTGAAATAGTTGAAAATACGTACAGTTAAAACAAAATTAAGAAATAGAGATATTTTGTTAAATTAAGCAAATATTCGAAGTTGCTACGAACAAAATTCCAAACACAAAGAATTCGAATTTACTGTTTACGTTCAATTACATTTGTCACTGTGTGTTTTGGCTGCGATTCCCTCCCTAATTCCCTTTTTATACAACCGAGTTTAAATTATGTAGTGTTTGAAAATAAATATATTTATTATATACAATAATGAACAAATTAACTAATTGTAACTATTTCGTTAAGCATAATTAATTTGTATTATATTTAAGAGCGATCTAGATGTTCCATAGTAGAAATAATTATTAACAATAAATAATGTTGCAAGATCAAATCAGAAAATTAAACTGATAATGGCATAGAAAGTAAGGATAAAATAATACGAGTACGTGAGCAGTATTTACAATAATTAACAATTATTTTTAAGGATATTTTATAGCTGAATAGTTAACTATAGCTTCTTGCTTATTATAAACCATCAACTAAAATAAAAATATAATATGTTTATATATATATATAAGAGATCTTGTATTTAATTTAATAAAAATGTATTCTTAAAGTTATAACTTAGAATGTCTAATAAACGAACTTCTCACTCCAACATTACACAATTTGTGTATAAATTACAGAGCCACCGATGTTCGAATTTGGGAATTTACTAAAAGGGTTTATTTAAAATTAAACCGCTAAGTACTGTTGTGGCTTCATAAATAGTACCAGTTAGCAATGCTTCACAATGAATTGTTGTCCTAAAACGGCTTAGTGTCTTTAACTTAGGCTTAATGTCTTTAAATTGCGACTCAACAAATTATGAAATCATTGCTAGTTTAGATTAAATATACTATTCTTACAAATAATCAGATATTGCAAATAGTAATAGTATCCTTATAAATAATTCTAGGACACTAAAAAGATATTTTTTATTATTGCGGTAATGTATTAAAACAATGTATTAATGTATTAATTGTATGATGTTACAAAACTTGAAATTTTTCTAATGTTTTGTACACATTTTTGCTTCTCTTCTTTTAAACAAATGATTAATTAAGGTAAAATTATCTATAATATTATCATTAAGTTTTTGAACTTGTTGATTTCTTTATAAATTTGGATTCAGAATACTTGTAATATACGAATCTTATATTAATTTTATATTACAAACAAAGATATTTTCAATAAGTATAAGATGGAAAACAAGTTTCCTAAGTGTCCGTAATATTCAATAGTAGTTGATATTTTATATTTTCAGATAAACATTATATTGTAAAATAAAAACATGTCGTCGGATCCATGTAATTTCACGGAGCCGGGTCTGCGGTGAACCTTAATTGCATCTTTTGTTGAGTTTGTGAATGACTCTCGTAAACCCCGCACGGTCTTTGTCTGAATTGTAGTTATTTGTAACGGAACAATGTTTGTTAAGAATTAACTTTAAATTAATCATTTATCTGTAAAAAAATATAAGAAAGAAATAATATTTTAATGATTTTATAATCTCAGCAACAATAACAATGTTAACACAGATGATATGTTATGAAACCTTTAATCTATATTAATTATTTAAAATTTGCTGTAGAGCACGACTGTTATAACACAAAAGCCTTGTTAATATCCGTTATTTTGTTTGTTATGGCCACAGCAGTAATAGTTTCTGTCATTCAGTCGATGTTGACGACAATGCCTTTATCTATATATTAGTCTAAATATCCAATTCTCGATATAGTTGATATGATCGTTATATGTATGCAACTTTCGGAGGTTCTAGCAACTTAATAACTAATAACTAATTGATAGTAGAGTAAGTAGTATTAGGCATCATGAGTTAATACTAAAATAAGTCTTTTCATTATTATCTAACAGAAATAACACTAAACTAAAAAAGGAACTGAAAGCATTACACTCATTTTTTCAACAAGAATTCATTTAAATAATAATATGGAAATTATAAAATAAGATGTACCTGGACACTTTATTGGAATGGATAATAATTATTAATTTTAGAAGTATTTCAATATGTAGTTACTATAATGAAAAATTGTATATTAATTATTAAATAAATATATTCGAATAATTCTTCAATAACTTTGGTGCCAAATAAGGAAGTTAATTTTTTAGAAAAGCCGAATTAAAATTAACTCAAGTTTTTATAAATGATGTTCCAATTGAATCATTAATAGATACAGGAGCAAACTGTAGTTTAATAAAAGAATCAATAGCAAAACGGTTAGGTTGCCACCTTTCACCTATTTCTGTTTATTTAACAGGAATAGGATCAAATAAAATTCATGCTTTCGCTATTATTACAGTGAATGTTAGGTGCGAAGGAGTTTGTTTAGAACTTGATATTCATGTAGTTAGAGACCGGGATTTCCATTACAATTTACTTATAGGTAGAAACGCTGTGCTATATCCAGACATAGAAATCGTAACGGATTCTTTAGGTAGCCGTCTATTTAGAAAGAAAGTTGAATCTAGATCAGAAGTTAATTTATTTACTTTTTCGTCAGAGTTAAATGAATTAGATTCAAAAATAGAACATTTAGATTTAGAATTGAAACAAAAAATAAAAAATATATTCAGAAAATACCCATCCGTCTTAAATGAAACAAGTAATGTAAAAACCGGTGAACTAAAGTTGCGTATACTTAAAGACGATATTATTTACTATAGGCCCTATCGTTTAGCTCCTATTGAGAGAGAGAAGGTTAATGAAATAATTAAAAATCTTTTGAAACAAAACATTATTCGTGAAAGTGATTCCCCTTTTGCAAACCCAGTAATACTTGTTAAAAAAAAAGATGGAAGCGATAGATTGTGCATAGATTACCGAGCGTTAAATAAAATTTTAGAAAAAGATAGATACCCACTCCCTCTTATCGAAGACCAAATCGACAAGCTCGGTAGAGCAAGATTCTTTATATCAATAGATATGAAAAATGGATTTTATCAAATCCCAGTTTCATCAGAGTCTATAAAATATACAGCTTTTGTTACTCCAGATGGCCATTATGAATTTTTGAAAATGCCTTTTGGTATTTGTAATGGTCCATCTGTTTTCCAAAGATCTATCACAAAAGCTGTACAACACCTTAAATTCCTTTTAGTGTACGTAGATGATATATTAATTCCATTTTTAACAATAGAAGAAGGTCTTTATTATTTAGAGGAAACTATAAAAGCATTACATAATGCAGGATTTACGGTTAATTTAAAAAAATGTAAATTTTTTGTTGATAAAATAGAATATCTTGGTCGTATCATATCGCAAGAGGGTGTGATGCCCAGTGAGTCAAAAGTAGCTGCCTTAGTTAATTCTTCTGTCCCACAGAACGTTAAGCAAATACGTCAATTTATGGGACTTGCAAGTTATTTTCGCAAATTTATTCCAAATTTTGCAGCCCGTACAGCTTGTATAACTAATCTTACAAAAAATAACCAAAAATGGGAATGGGGAAGGGAACAGAATACGGCTAGGCACTATATCATAAATTGTCTATCAACTAAACCTCTGCTTACCATATTTGACCCAAAATTACCGACAGAGCTTTATACTGATGCTAGTTCAATAGGTTATGGGGCTATTCTAATTCAAAGAGTTAATAACGACAAAAGAGTTGTAGCCTACTTTAGTAAAAGAACCACACCTGCGGAAACTAAATATTGTTCATATGATTTGGAAACTTTGGCAATCTATAACGCTTTAAAACATTTCAGAGTATATCTTTTGGGGCTCCAATTCAAAATTTTTACTGACTGTAATTCCATCAAAGCTACTATTAATAAAAAAGACCTTTCACCTCGCGTTGCGCGGTGGTGGACTTTCTTGCAAGATTTTAATTTTGAAATTATATATAAAAAGGGCAAATATATAGGCCATGTTGACTTTCTTAGCCGTAATCCAGTAGAATCCCCAGTTTCTGTAAACCGAATTTCATTATTAAGAATTGCAAAATCAAAAGAGTCTTCTACTCTTTTAAATAATAACAATAATAATAAAGGAAAAATTGAGATTAATTTAATTGAAGGTCAGTCTTGGTTAGAAATTGCACAACAAAACGACCCTGAGACACAAAATTTAGTAAGTCAAGTCGTATCCGGCGAACTTGATGAAAATCAATATTTTTTAAAAGATGGTTTATTATTTTATACTGTCCGGTCTGATCAACCTAAATTATACGTGCCAAAAGGATCTAGATTTCAACTTTTAAAACTTTTTCATGATGAGAATTGTCATGTGGGATTTCATAAAACACTAAAAAAACTTAGTGAATATTTTTGGTTCCCTCGAATGATTCTTTTTATTCGAAAATATTTAAAGCATTGCTTAATATGTCTCGAACGTAAGGGCCACTCTGGTCCAAAACAAGGTTATTTACACCCTATTGACAAAATCCCTATTCCATTTCACACAATACATTTAGACTGTACAGGCCCGTTTACACAAACAAATGAAGGATACAAATATATTCTTCTTTTGTTAGATGGCTTTACAAAATTCTGTTTACTAAAACCACTGAAGACCCTGAACGCCCAAGAACTAATTCCGCTTATACGGGATACAGTAACGATATTTGGCACTCCATCAACAGTCATAACTGATAGGGGTACCAATTTTAGTTCAAATCAAATTCGATCTTTATTTCAGGAATTACAAATAGAACATCATATGGTAGTCACGGGCACACCAAGAGGTAACGGTCAAGTGGAACGATATATTACAACGGTAATTGATATGTTAAATACAACATGTAATGGTTCATCAGATTGGCCAAGCGGGTTATGGAAAGTTCAGCAGTCAATTAATACTACAATCCAAAAATCCACTGGGTTTACCCCAATTCGTTTGCTTATTGGCTGTAATGCAAATATTCCCTGTGTTCAATCACATTTAAAAGATATTTCCGTTCCCGAGTACCCAATAGATGTAAAAGCAGACCGCGAATTAGCTTACCAGCGTTTATGTACACAAGCAAATAAATTTAAAACTCGGTTTGATGCTGTAAGGCGAGACAATAAAATTTTTGAAGTTCACGATAAACTGAGCCCTAGATTTAAAGGCCCTTATGAAATAAGTGCTATACTTGCCAATGACCGATATTCTCTTAAGGGGTTACGAAATTTAAGAAATGTTGTCATAGCTAAAGATAAATTGAGGTTATGGCCAGGAGAATTAATCGATTCAGATTCAAATCGTACTGATAATTAATCATATAGAAGTGTATTGTTAAGTTAATTGTTAATCATAAAGATGTGTATAAGCATTGTTTACAAGTATATACAAAATGATTGTTATCTTTTTAGATTATTTTTTATATTATATAATTAATTCTGAAATGTGATTTATATTAATGTTATATGGAAAATATATATGTTGGAAAATGTATGTGAGAAGGATACATTTTTAAAGAATAAGATGATTGAAATGAACTGCTGAAGTCATTTGCTTTGCTGTAGCCCGTCTCATGTGCAGCAGGTGTGGGGCTACATGATGTTGTATCAAAGCTTTGACCGTTGTTATTTGTTCTCTTAATGTGAAAAGAAGAAAAATAACAATGTTAATATGTACTAGTTTTAAGGGCTATTGTATTAATTAGTGTAATGTGTGTACTTCGAGAACGAAGTCCAGGTCAGTATGGCCGTGATAAATATATAAAAATAATATATAATATATAAAACATGTGAAATAAAAAGAATTGAAAATGTTATTGTAAAGAGAATTTGTATTGATTATAATTATTTAAGACTGATGTACTTATAAATATAAATTAATTAATGTAATGTCATTGAAATCATTATATACATTTTAGAAACATTTATAGTGTTTGTTATAATTGATTATTGAGATATTACGTGATCATTGTGTTGAGAAAATATTATGAGGGTAGATGAAAAATCGAACCAACCAATTATTGAGTATAAAAGTGATAGATGTTTGTGTTCTGGATTACCTATAAATCACGTTCTTGATTACCTATAAATCACGATTTAGCCATTTCTCATTCCAAAATAAAAAAACAGGATATGATAAAAAAGGAGTAAATATACCGAGCTAGGGTTAGGGAAATATTTCTATGATAAATGTTTGAATAATACAACTTATTAAATCCGATCCGATTTCATCACGACGCCAATATGTACAATGACACCTAGTCAACTACTGTCATATATCTAGCATTAAGTACTATAACGAAATACGCCAAAAAGTACTACTCTTATAACTATAGTATTATATTTAGAATTCAGGTGAGAAATTACGAGTTGTTCAGGACTTTTAGATTACGATGAACTTTTACGACGTCAACAAAAGTGATAGTCTTGTCAGGTAACAAGTAAGTGACAAACCAATGTAAGAATCACTTTCATATTCCTTAAGCAAACTTCAACTATTTCGTGTTATAGGTAAAATAACTAAATTTATAGTTTTCAGTCAACAAATCACGTAGTTTCGTTAAGTCTATAATGAGTTTACTTCGGTTATATTGTGTTCATAGATTTATATATTTGAATTTTATTGACTAGTATTATTTTAAGTATTCGTTCAATTAGTTAAAATTTTTCTATTTTTTTTTTATATCTTAAAAAGATTCTTATATCATAATCAATTTATATTCTTCTTGAACAATTTTTTCAAAAATAAGCAAGTCTTTTGCGATTTTCTCTTAATCTAAATAAAATTTAAATAAATGATGTTTAGAAAATAATTTTTAAATATTATTGTTTTCTTCACATCTCGATTAACATTGTATAATTGATTTGCACATCTTGTGACATACAATAAAATGTTACTAAAATAAATGACGTTGAATATTGTATGCAATCAATAATATCTTTATTTTTTCTCGGGAATTAATGAAATAGCGCTAAAATATCAAAATTTCCTCATTATTGGAACTTGTGTCTTTTTATAATTCAAATATAGGGTGGCTAACAAATAAAAAAATTTCTGAATGTTGGCATAATAACACAGTGTAATAAATTCAAAAAAACTGAATATTATTATCTCAATCAAATTGTAGTCGTGAGGATGTCTTTCAATGACTCGAGTAAACGTATTAGTATTTAGCATTTACCGTTTACCACTCATATTACCTTTCATTGTCACATCTATATTTTAGATAAGAATTTCATGGTAATAATATATGTATTCAAATAATATCTATTCCTTTCATTGAATAAATTTAAACGCTAATACATAGTATTTTCAATAGCGTTCGAATGTTTAATTTCGGTATTAAAAATAATTGTTGAACACAACTGATTGCAAGAAACTTTTTAATACAAGTATATTTTATATACAGTATTAGTACCATCGCCCTAATTTTTAAAGATCCTAACATCGCCCTAATTCTTAAAGATCCTGCTAGATCTTTAAAAATTAGGGCGATGTTCAAGACTGTAAAAACTAAATCTCATTCAGTTCAGAAAAATAAAGAAACCCACGGTAAAGGTAACTCAGCTTATCTCAGTAAGGACAGTCAGCTCGTTTCCGGTTTGATATTTGCATTCGGTAACTTACGAGGGGAGGTCCAAAAGTTCGTGGAATGAAAGGGATCTAAATAAAATATAACAACAAAACTATTTTTCCTTTTCAATATAATCACCCTTAAGCTCAATACATTTATTAGACCTATAAATTAATTTTTCTAAACCACTATGAAAAATGTTTTATCTTTTCCGTCAAAATGAGCCGAAATTGCCTCCCTTACCTCATTGTCGTCGGAAAAATTTCCTTCCCCTTAAGTCTTTTTTTAAATTGGGGAGTAAAAAAAAGTCACTCGGGGCCAGGTCTGGACTGTAGGGTGGGTGAACTAGGAATTCGAACCCATGCGTATGCAGAGCAGCCATTGCAATTCTGCTCTTGTGAACCGGCGCGTTGTCTTGCAACAGCAACACACCCTTTGTAATTTTTTCCCTCGCCGCTTTTCCTTGATGGCATCCTTTAATTTTTCTAATATCGTTGCGTAGTATTCTCCGGTTATAGTCCTTACCTTTTCTTTGTAATCAATCAAGATTATCCCCTCACAATCCCAAAAAACAGTAGCCATCATCTTTCCAGCCGACTCCGTCACCTTGAATTTCTTTGGCGGTTGTGTCCCCTTTTTATGCCATTGCATGGACTCTTGTTTGGACTCAGGCTCAAAGTGATGAACCCATGTTTCATCTCCCGTAACAATTTGGTCTAAAATCTGTGCAGGTTTATCTCCACACAACTCCAAAAAATGCTTTGACGCATCGACGCGCTGCTCTTTCTGGAACGGCGTGAGCATTCTCGGTACTCATCTTGCACTGACTTTTGTCATACCCAGATGATCATGTAGGATTCGCAAAATGGTGGTATCTTGTACTCCAACTAATGCAGATTATTGTTTTTTCTTCAAACGGGTATCCTCTAGTACAATTTTCTCCACTTTTTCCAATCGGGTTGAAACTCGGTATTTATAATAATGATGAGTCTCCCATTCGTATGACACCAAGCGAGCGCCCCTACCCCCGCTCCATCCTCTCCATTCCACGAACTTTTGAACCCCTTCTCGTAATAGAAGGGTACCTATTAATCACTCCTTTTGAATAAGATGATCTGCCCCCATTTTCTATCTATCAGGTCTCGATATGTAGTATAACACTCTGAAAACCAACTTATTTTGTTTAGTTCCCTAAGCTTTTTCAAATATTCTTAAAATATGTTTTTATTTTAAAACTCCTGTGAATAAAATATAATTTATTTTTTATATAATCTTTTACTTAATAAATATTTTTAGTCATTAATACTGCTACAATTGAATTTCACTCAGCTAATTATTAATAAAAAGTAGAGGAATAAAAAACAAACCACCCTGGAAGTTAATGTTTGGATACATAATGAACAGCAATGAGAATAATTGTTCCAGACAATCCTCTAAAGAAAATTTCAACAAATTTTGATATTGAATTCCATGATAACAAATTGTTGTCATAAAATTTCGTGTTTGTAAAAAAATATTATTAATTCTACAAAATCGCCATGCCATACGAATAATAGTAAAAATAGTAGATTCGTCTGCAAGACCTTATTTTAAGAGTAGGGGCATTTTGAAATTTCGTTCACTGTTTATTTATCCAATAGCCACTTACATTCATCATCTTCCTGCCCTTATCCGAATTTTGCGGTCGGCATAGTACGTTTTTTTCTTCCATAATCTCTTGTTACTCGTCATCTCTGTACACAATTCCTTCTTCATATCGTCTTTCACGCGATCCATTAATTTTTTTTTTCGGCTGTTCTCTACCTGTCCATCCCTCCAATACCATACCCAGAACTTGATTGGTTACATGCTTTTCATCTCTCATCATAACATGCCCATACCATGACAGACGGCTACCTCAAATTTTTTTCTGTCACTGGCGCTACTCCCAAGGTTCCTCTAATATACTCATTTCTTATTCTATCCTTTCTTGTCACCCCACACATCCATCTTGACATTTGCATCTCCGTTATATGCAAAAGCTTTTCATCCTTCACCTTCATCGCCCAGCACTCAGATCCATAAATAAGGGCAGATCTAATGATGGTGTTATTGCTTTTCCCGTTTAGTTTAAGGGGGATTCGGGCCTCACACGTTATCCCGGTGACTTTTCTTCATTTCATCCATCCCGTGTTGATTCTGTGCTTTACGTCACGGTCAATATTGCCATCGTTTTGGATGAGATAACTAAAGTAGCGAAAGTCAGAGCAGACTGGTAGCGGTACTCCACCCAACAAAGTAGGAACAGAACTGGATACACCGCTTAAATCGCAGAACATGTGCTCTGTTTTGGTTCTGCTTATTTTAAGGCCAGTACTCTCTTGCTTTTGTTGGCATTTTTCCAGTCTACTCTGCACCTCAACTCCCTCCTCGCCGACAAGAGCAATGTCATCAGCGCATAGCAAGCACCAGGGTGCCTCTTTCTGTATGTTCATTGTCAGAGCATCCATTATCAACAAGAAGAGGTAGGGACTCAGAGCCGATCCTTAATGCAAAGCTATTGGCACATTGAACTTGTCGGTGTTTCCAGCGGCCGACCGGACTTGAGTTCTAGATCGACTGTACATTGCACGAACCAACTCCACATACTTCCCAGATATACCCTTCTCTTTTAAAGCCCACCACATCACATTACGGGAACCTCGAGATTAACGAACACCATGTGCAGGTTCTTGTGTGCTCGTCTGTGCTTCTCGTACAACTAGCGGAGAGTGAATACAGCATCTGTCGTACCCCGACTAGGTATAAAACCGAACTGGTTCTCCGAGATGTCACTCTCGTCTCGCATCTTTTTCTCTATCACTTTCTCCCATACTTTCATGGTATGTGACATGATCTTTAAACCACTATAACTGTTATAGTCTTGTACATCACCTTAATTTTAATAAATGGGCACTAGGTCACTACTACACCATTCATCGGGGATCACTTCTTCATGCAACAACTTATTGAAAAAAAAACACTTAAACAAAAAACAAAGTTGTAAATATAAATAAAAAAACTATAAGGCCGAAAAACATTGTACGCGGCTAATTGCCAAAAAAATGACTGTTATCTTTCGTGTTTATTATTTGACCCCGACTGGTTTGAATGCAACTATGCTACGGCCAAGTGGGCTCTGGCATATTTTACCTTAGCAAGGCCATTCATTTACTATCATGGGTTACTGACGTACTTATACTATCATAATTGCATTATTATTAATGAGGTAAATGGGTCATTGAATCTATATTTTAAGTAATACAGACTCCTAATTGAATTATTGATAACTATTAATAGAATTCCTAATACTAATCTTAGCTTAGTTTAAAATAAGAGCAAGTTTTTCTTTTCGTCCGTAGCTGACAACGAAACATAAGCAACCCATTATTGTACTTTGTATAGGAAAATTATTTGAATAAATATAAATTAATTATGATTGCTGTTATCATTCAATTCAATTCATAATATAGTCAACAAGTATCATTTGTTGGACATATTTAACACTAGGCCTTTATTTATTAATAGATAAGACTAATGGTTGTTCTGTTTGTTTGAGTGCACCGGATTAGTTTCGCGTGATAGATGTTTGTGAACACATTTATAGTCATTAAGTGTTCACTAATTATATTGATTACAAAATTTTGTTGAATGATAATATTTTTTAATTTACTTGTATTTAATATTTTAAACGCATGAATTAATAACAGAATTACATCTGTAGAGAAAATAGTTTAAGTAGTCAAATTCATTCAGGAAATTGAAATATCAAACAGCATAATACCTATTTTTTGAAATTGACTATAAATATTTTTATTATGTTAAGGATATTTAGTTTAAATATTATTATTATTATTATTATTATATATATATATATACTAATTTAGTATAAATAGTATAGAATGAAAATTTTTAAAGCGATATCTGGAACGGTATACCAAAAGTCATAGATTTGAATCCTGTCCGTGTTGATGAATCCTTTGATTTAATACCATTTAAAAATTTTGTATACTTTGCAAATGCTAAGAAAAATACAATGGAAAAGTATAAAGAACTTTAGGGTATCATCTAAATATAATAAATGTTTGGGAGAGTTTGTAAATACTTTTAGTAATATAATAGTCAACAGAATATACTTTGTAGCCAACTACTGACTCGTTTTAAACACAAGTACACACAGCAGAGTGTCGCAGTGGAAGCGCGCTGGGCCCATAACCCAGAGGTCCGTGGATCGAAACCACGCTCTGCTAATATTACCTTTTCGTAAAAGTTATAAAAATCTAAAAATTTCTTTGTAACATTTTAGTCACAGTCCATACAATCCTAAACGGTTTAACCCATATCTATTTGAGCATGTACGTATCCTGATACTATTATAATAGTATTAGCAATATTTCGACTATGTGTATTCTAATCATTTAATATCTAAGTTACTAAGAATGGAATTAGTTATAAAATGGCTTACTAAAATAAAATTTATCCTATATTCTACAGCAACGTTGCGGAAGTCGGATTATAGTGTAATTTTCGAACACCTCATTCATTTTAATTTACTTGTAATAGCATAAATAATTTAATATCTACTTCATTTACTTCACTTTATTTCAAACTGATAATAAGAGCGTTAGATAGGACATGAATAGAATTCTATATTTTATTTAATGAACATGACATTTCAAATCAATTGATCTCGGAGCGAAGCCGTTGTAAGTATAACTACTCGTTTGATTAAAAGTTCTGATATTTAAAATTTTAATTCTTTCTTAACTTTTTTATTAAATGTTGTTGCCAGTTGTTCAAAGATTTAGAAATTTGAGCTCGGTAAAATAAGTTACGGAAACCTGTACTTTGAATAAACATGATAAGAAAAAGTTTGGATCGTAAAATTTAGAGAAGCCATAAAATTAGCGGAAAATGTTTCCACGAAGTAATTCGAATGTTCTAGTTTCCTACTGAATTTATCAAAGAAATACGAGGCGTATCTAGTTTTCCTTATTTGCTCTTAAAATACACGGACACTAAAATCGTATAGGTCTTATAATTTATAACCGAATATATAAATATGTATATATTATTTTATTTACAATAATATGATGATACTAAAATATAATATTGTCAAATGTTTCATATATATATAAAGGAGTTAGACAACATTCCTTATGAATTGATTATTAAGTGAAATATGCAGAAATTTCCTATCTGAAGTGTATAGGTCACAGTATGTAACATGTACGAGTATAATTGAAAACATTCTTAACATTATTTCAGATATTTTAGTTTTATAACCAAATAATATATTCATATTTTTGCACACTGTATAAACTAAGCCGTTGCATATAATAAAATATTGCTTAGTAACAAGCTGACTCGAAGGCAGTAAGTTGCTGTGAATACGGTCTTAAAGTAAGCATGTTTGGTGCAAGTGAAGCGTGTTGGAATATAAACTGGCGAAGATGCAGTTTGGAACAATTTGCAAACTTGATATTAATATACTTACGATAAATTTCCTCTTAAGAAGTATTAAAGCTTTTGAATAGATCAATTTAAGCTTTTTTCATTTCTGTATATAAACTGTTAGTCTTTCGTGAAATGAACTAGTACATATTTTGAAACATTCCAACAATAAATCCTTCAGTTACAAAGCACATTATGTATTGTGTGAAGTTATTTCAACATAAATATATAAATATATATTAGCTCAACATTTGAACATATTAAAGTTATTTATTGTCCTTTTAAAAATAACATTGCAAATGTGTATGTACTTTTACTAATAGATTATTAAATGAAAGTACACTATTATATTTGTAAATAATAAATTATCATAAAAATCCTGGCCTGAATTTAATAAATAACAAGATTTATAAAATTATATGACATCAAAATAATTGTATAACATGGATTTAATGTTTTAACAATATAACATGGATTGGATGTTTAAACGTTGAGTTTCTCCGACTGCTGTAGTATTTAAGATGGATTTCTTAATGATATTCTCCTCTCACCGTGAGTTTAATTTATCTTGAACAGACTTTTCCAAGAATAAATAAATTTGTGTGGAATTCTCTTTGGCTTTCTCATCTTGTTTCACTTTATGACAACAAAGTCGTTAGTAATGAACGCCTTTATATTCAGAGTCTCACAGTGTTTTTGTTTTCATGAGAACATTACAAATATTGTTTTACGGCTCATTTTAATATCATTAGATTTATATGTAAAGTTATTTAATAAATTTTGTTTTGATCATGCACCATATACCGACGGAACATAACAAAATAATTGTATTAGTATATTTCGATCTTCTGTGAGAGGGTGGTCCTTTTTCGGTCAACCCAGCCCAATACATGCTGCTGTCAAATGAATACAGCTAGGCACTACCACTTTTTAATCATTTATAGTATAGTTTAAAATATACAAATTACCATACCTAGAAGTAGGTAGGTAGGTAGTAGTAAACTATTAACAAATAACTTAATAATTACATCTATTACATTATCATTAATTACATATATATATGTGTGAATTATATTACATATTTTAGTGACAAAGTACTACGAACTTACATTGAAGTTCTATTACAATTAAACCGATAAATACAATATTGCCTCATCCAGTAACCAGGTCAATCGATATATTTTGGTTCTCCTATTGCTCAGCATGCATGTGAATTTCTTATCAACAAATAATTAATGAATCTAATCACAGACAAACATCATACAAGTTAGAATGTGTGACTAAGTATTTAAATTACTATAGAAATGATATTTCTACGTAACAGGGTGTAAATAAAACTCACAACTATTTGTAACTATTGATTATAATGGTTGTTGAATTAGATATTAATTATAAATTTATTGTCCTAAAGTTATTGGAATTAATAATTTTTCTCTTATTACATTTATTCAAAATATTATTTATTTATTTATATCTTATCCACTTTGACTCATTATCAGTGATCACTTGTGTACGTCAAAATGGAAGTGTCAGGAGGGCCTATTTCGATACCAGATTTATCGTAATAAGCCCTTCTGTAAAAGCACTGTCCAACTTAATGTTAAAGCTATGAGGGTTCCAAACGCGTCCTAGTCTGAGAAGAACCACGCAACAAATTCAGCCGGATATATATTTTTTTATATTGTGATCACTGTTTCACAAATGTCAATCTTAAAAGCTATTTTGGAACAACTAGAACCGTCGCAATATAATAATAATAGCAAAAAAAAAAATAATAATAATGATAATCATAATAAAAAATAAAATTATGCCTGCTACACAACCAGTCACCGCAAGCAGCACCCGTAATAATTCTTACATCCCCGAGTACAAAGTTATACGAAACAAATCTTTTAGTTGAAATGAACATAATCAGCTAAATACGGTTTTCAGATCAACTTATTCAGCAAGTTTCTCCTTTGACGAGATTTTGCTATTAAGACATCTTTTATAAGATAAAATATTCACTCAAGCAGGATAATTGTGTCACTGAAAAGCTCATTCTCTTATTTTCTCTCCATTATCTAAAATATTTAAAATAATCTTAAGCAATCACCCAGCCTAATTTCATCAACTTCGGTTCAGCGATTCAGAAGAAAAGGTAACAAACCGATGAAAGAATTTTTTCCATATTAATTATGCAAACTTAAAGTATTTTATGTTTCAGGCAATATAAGTAAATTAAAAATTTTCAGTCAACAAGTCGCGTAGTTTCGTTGTCAGTAATGAGTTTGCTACGTTTATATTGTTTTCATAGAATTATATATGGACTAGTATTATCTTAACTTTCTGGAAAATCTGATTCTCGGTAAAACTTTGACGATTTCCTCAAATTGCTATTGCGTTCAAACCTTAAATATCATAATGAGATTCTCATATCATCATAAATTTATTTCTATACTCGTCTTGAACAAGTTTTATAAAAATAAGCAAGTCATTTGTGAATTTATTTAAATTTACATCTTATTTTGTTTACGACGATGATGTTTAAAACATGACCTAAAAATATATATTTTTCACATCTTGATTAACATTGTATAATTGATTACCACAATTTGTGATATACGTTAAAAAATATTAAAATAAATGCCTTTATTTCAATATCTCAATAATATTTTCTACGAGTCGGATGTTGGCTATAAATCTGATGTCTTCCAATGACTTGGCCAAACGTATAAATATTGGGCATATATAGTTTACCACTCACATTGTCTTTCATTGTTTCATCTATGTTTTAGATAAGAATTTCCTATTAATATTATATATTGTAATCAGTTTTGTCCCTTTGATTTTATTAATCTACACTATAAACTTTGATGTTATAATTGAAAGTACCTAATGAGATCCATACTATTAAACATTACCATGTAGAATAATAATGTGCGAGTGGTAAAATAATCCCTTGTAGCAAACTAGGTTAATAGTTCAAAATACTCTCATAGTTTCTATCTATTGACGATATTTAGAACGACATTAGATGGCTCCACCAACACACGTTAGTTGAATCAATAAAGAGCTCTACAAACATTTACCAACGAGGGGAAATAAACTAGTAATTGTATTAATATCTTCGTCACATTAATAACATCAACTGAAAATTTGATATTTCGATATTATGTAATATCGTATTAACATGCACATATCTATTTTGAATATTTAATGTTATTCTTTACTTTGTTTTTAACAACCTATTAAAAATGTACGTGGTAATTAATTATTATCAATGATAACTAAGGAAACTGTATTTATTGTAAACACTTCAACATAAACTCTTACAAAAAATGGTGTACATATAACGCTAATATACATGTATTATACGTTCAGGGGCCCTCGTATGCTTAATGGCGCTATTAACATTAATTGGGGAGCTCCGTCTGAAACGACACCCATTGATTGCAAGATGGATAAAGCTCTATTAATATAACTATATACAGTGAGAAGAGTACTTTAGGAGGATCAATTAAAAAGTAGTTTTAATTATATCGCAAATTCTATTGAGACTGGATTTATCTAATGTTTAATAAGTCCTTGTTAAAGGATGTGATTCCATAGGAATGGTGCCCTAATACACTTGTGCCCTTAAAATGAGGTTGATATACAAAACTGTAAGACCTAACGGTTACACAGCTCACAAAAATAAAGCTCAAAGAAGGAAAGCGAGATCACTAACAAACCCGTTTATAATAACTACGGACCTCGGAGATATTTATGCACTTGGCGTTCGTTCTTCTTGAATGTCAGAACGGTTATTGGTAACACTGACAGTTTTAGTAATTCAGTGGGCTTTCATCTACCGTCAACTGACATTTTTCTTTTAAGGTCAACGTCAAAATCGCACAAATAAGAGAAGGCACCCTAGTGAATGTTTTTGGTTGACCATATACTAGTGGTGCAGAGCTTTTCAGATGTAATATCTGCACTTCACAATGTTACTAAGGAAACCAATTAATTGCTCATTTTCAAAGAGATAGTAGACAATTTTTAAATCCATCTTCTATATAATTCTCAAATTTTTCGAGATATCCTTAAAATGTGTTTTATATTATAAGCAGGATATTATATATTATAGGAAGCAGATAGCAAGGAATAAGCTTAAAAAAGATATACAGTACGTCCTACGAATTAAATACAATCAATCTATAAGAAAATAAATTACTTATAAATTATTTATAGTATTTAGTAAAAGTGTAGTGCTAAAATTTAATTTCACTTAAGCGAAATATTAATAACAGACTAACAATATAAAGCAACAAAAAAATTAATGTGAAATATAATGAAAAGTAACAACCATAATTCTTCCCAACAATTCTGCAGTGACAATATCAAGGAATTTCGATATTGAATTCCAAGATAACAAATTGTTGTTACAAATTTTCGTGATATTAAATTAATCACAATTAATATCGGACACAATGACAAATATGACAATTTTCTTACGTTTTTGTACAATTGAAATAGTTCATCTTACAAAAAATGCTGAGTTAGCATCAACCTGAATTATATTTTGTGTTAAAATTTTATATAAATTTGATTTATAATTGCACTTGCTTTTTAAGATAAATTTAATGAAATTATTTAAAATTAAAAGCACTTGTGAGTTTTTAATAAAAATAGTTTTGTTTAAATGTCCTTGAATTTCGGTAAATCAATGGACATTAAAGGATAAACCAGTGCTCAGTAATGAAAAGCTGCTCAATACAAATAATTTCTACAATTGTTAATAGTTTTTATAATGCAATATATAAGGCAGTGTTTATTTAAAAAATAAATTAATATAACATGTCTTACATGGTTCATCGATTATAGGGTATATTTTTATAATTCTAACAAAATACTTTGAATCTGACACAATAGACTTTTAAATTAGTCTATGTTCTTAATAAATGTCCTTATGAAAAATAGAAATAAAGTTGATCGTCCAGTCCATTGAGTCTTCACTGTTCAGCATTATATTGCAATTTGATAGAGGCAATGCAGCGACAGTAAAACCGCGGAGGATATTAAACTGCGTTCGATTTATTTTTTGCTTCGAAATTATTTTATATAAATATACCGAGTAATTTCTCTAAACATCAATATTTATTAACACAATTCAATAATATTCTTATTTTTTAAACTATTTTATAGATTAAACATTAAAAAATATATAATATATAAATAAGTAAATAAAATAAAATGAAAATAGCTTTTAAAAAACTAAGTTTGACATCCATATTTTAGGACAGGGGAGAGATATCTCTTTTTCTCCAAATATTTCTATGAAACATTCACCCATGAAACATTCTGGGATTAGTTTTGAAATTTAGTTAATTAATAACATCTGTATTTTGAAACTTATAGTGCATGTCTGTTAGTGTATAAAGTCTTTATTTTTTCTATAAGTGCTGTCGGGTGATAACCTGGATACAAACATTCATTTAACATTTACCTTTTTATGAAATGTTGTTAAAAGTTGTTTAAAGATTTAGAGATTTGAGCTCGGTATAATAAGTTGCAAAACCTGTGCTTTAAATAAACATGATAAGAACAAGCTGGGACCATAAAGTTTCGAGGAGCCATCAAATTAGGGGAAAATATTTACACAAAGTAGTTGGAGTTTCCTCTTGAATTTTTCAAAGAAATACAAGGCGTATTAAGACTTTCCTTTACAAAAATATAATACGGTCTCTAAAATTTAATAGTTTAAAACCGAATGTACTGGCATGTGTGAATGAATAACTGAAATATGTGTATATTATTTTATTTACAATATTGTTGATTGTATAATGTTTCAATTTTATATTGGTGTAAGACAAAATTAGTTATTAATTGATTATAAATTGAAATGTATAGAGATTTCCTATCTAAAGTGGCCACAATTTGTAATATGGTATATGTAACTGCGAAATACAATTGTGGCGAGGGTGAAGTTTGGAATAATATGCAAACTCGATGTTAATATACTATTATATTATATTACTATTTACGATAAATTTCCCCTTAAAAAGTATTAAATCCTTTGAATATTATAATTCAAGCTTTTCTACATTTTTGTATATAAATATTTAGTCTGTCGTGATATATAAATATTTTTAAAACTTCTCAACAATTAATCACTCGCAGTATTTTGTGAACCTATTTAAACATAAATAAATGTTTATTATTTAGTTAAATATTTTAATAAAAAAATGATTAAATTCGATAATGCTTAATCAAAATATTTATTGTTCTTATAGAAATACAATTGTATTTGTTTTAATATTTATTATAAAATTATTCGTTAGAATTTAATAAATAACAAATATAATTGAACAATATGACATCTCAGAGTTTTGGATGTGAGTTTTGCACATGAAGGTAGACAGACATGACATCAATATTTTTTACAGATGTAACTCAGGCGTGGATATCATCTTCAATGGATTGTTCTACAAGTTCTACAAGTTGTCACAAATCTCTTTGACTCATCGTAATAATAAGACAGAATACCTAGATATTTTTAGCAGCACAGAGACGAGAAATAGTTCAAATTGGAGTTAGAAGTACTAAGTAGAAAATAAAACCTTTTTTTTACTTATAGAAACAGTTGGTATCTGTAGTATTTTATTTAATTTAAGAAGTTTAGCTTGTCTTCTGAAGCACGTTAACACATGTTTTGAAAACAAATCGTAAATCTTTTTTTAAAACAATATTATAATATAATTTTAGAGGACTAATGATATTAAACCCTTTCACTATAAACACGAATACTACGTATGATTCATTATATTCGCAGTATGTTATCAAAAAACAGTTTTAAGAATAATTTTCCTCTGAAAGGATTTTTTCATTTGAAAAAAAGTTTCAACATAAAATATTATTCAGAGAGAACAGTTAAAGTAATTGTTGTTGTTGTTGTTAAAGCACTTCGCGTTCGGATCTAAGAAGGTATAAGAAATTAAATTCTAAAGAAACTTACAGTTTAATATTAGCTACAATAGAACACTTAAAAATTACAATTAAATATTCCTTTCTCTTAACATCATTATAAAAATGGTGTGTTTGAAAATAAGTTAATAAACTTAATAGAGTAAAATATTTTATAAAAAGTTGACGTTGTTTGAAATAATCAGGAATAGGTAAAATTGAAGGAAGAATATGTATGTACACTTTGAAGTATTTTTACACTTATATTTTACAAATATTACCTATAATACCATACACCTTAAGTTTCCTCTCCTTTCTGATAAATATTGTACTTGTTTTAGCAGGACGGGTAGCGATATTGTAACTGAATAGGACCGAAGAACGGTTGCCTAAAAGTAAATAAACACACAGTGTTTGCTCACAAATGTTATGTAGATCTATGATAGATTCCTAAATACACTTGTCCATTCGGCTTATCTTATTATTATTATTATATTAATAAGTTGCAAGAGGATCCCATAGGAATGGTGCATTAGCACACTAATACCCTTAATGTTAGGATGACGTTCAAGACTGTACCCACTAAAGTTCACTCAGATAAATAAATATAGCTCAAACAGTATGAAAATATGGAGTAAAGAATTATCGATAACGATGATGTGAACAAAGTAAGAACACCCACAACCCCGTTAACGACAGTTAGAAGAATAATAATAACATTATTACATTAAATTTACCTTAATTTAAACGTAACCGTTAAAAATGTAGAAAGTGTTCACCTAACTATTTAAAATTATTAATATTATTTTAAATGTAACATAATACTTCTACGTTTGTGGCAGTCAAATTGCGTTTTTTTATAATATAATGTGGTCGAAAGAAATAATTGAAATATATATTAATATTATACATACATTGTTAATAAATAAAAATAATACCAATCACTGTCCTAAAAGATTTACATTCCATATGCTATTTTGTCAATATTTGCATTCTGATTTTTAAGAAAAATTTTTAAAAAATTGCAATATACGTAATACATAATTCATATATTATTTATTTATTACATATATACTATTAAAAGCATATTTAATTTTCTTTTAACATTTATTCTTTTTGATAATATATATATTTAATTCATATAACTAATTTTAACTTTTCAAGTTAATTAAACAAAAATAGGTAATTTGTGAAACTGTATCAATGAAAACAACTCTTTTTTTACACATTAAGAAAATGTTAATTTATATATTTAAAATATTTTATCACAACATATAGTTGTCTTAAAAGTGTATAATAAAACTAATATTTAATAATTCCTTTGCTTTAATTCACCTGCCTGGAACCTGGATCCATCAGTCTATATATTTCATACATCATTAATTCCATAAATTATCCATAAAAAATATTTATAATTAGTATTTTATACTTTAGGACCATAACAAGATTACAGAAGAAGTCGTCATGTGAGAATCCCTTGAGAAAAATTTCACTTGACTTACAAGTGGATTAGAAATAAAGTTTATGTGACACTAACAATAAGTATAATAGACAATTTATACGTGACCAGTGAATAACTAATACCTACACGTGAAGTTTTACAACCCCTGAAGTAACGTCGCGTTATCTCGTTTACCGTCCATATCATATATATTATTAACACTGGTCGGCATTTTATCTGTAGTATTACCCAATTATTTATAATATTTTTTTATGCTTTCATTTTTCCTACTTCCTATAATGATGTACGTAAATCGTACATACGTAGTCTGATCGCGTCATTGTACAGGGCAAAGTCAATTCTATTGTGATTGTTCCGAGCGAAACGATCTCCTAGGGGACGCTGAATGCTTCACTCAATATATTGTACAACTCATCAATACTATGTACAAATTTACATTATAAGGCTTTAATTTTATTTATTGGTTTTATATATTTAATTATGTATATAAATAAAAATTAGCGCCGAAATGTTTGTACCCGCAAAACTTCCAAACGACTGCACCGAAAAAAATATTCAAAAATAGTATTAGCCAAATATTAAAAATCTCAGTAAAAGGAATGAGAAAGAATGAGAGAGACGTCTACAATATACTGACAAAACTCTGACAAAGTCGCATTAAATTTTTCAGTTAGTGTAACTTCCAAAAGTAAATATTTAAAACATATATTTTACTGTATGTTGTCATTTTAGCAAAAAAGAATTTTTTTTTACGCAACAGTCGAAGTCGCTGGCAGCAGCTAGTTTTACATAAATAATAGTGGCTTTAAATTATTCATTATTCAGAAGGTGCATACCTTATTTTCAATTAAAAACTGAATAATTGCTTGCCATTGCATTTTAATAATGGAGAAGTTGCAATACCTGCTAATATAATAAAGAATACCTATAAAAACTGTATACTTTTCAGTCACTTTTTTTCGATTTAATACACGTTCAAAGTAACCACGTTTGGCTGTAACTTTGATGCAGGTACTGAAGAAAGTTTTAAATATTTGCATAATACAACAAGACTATTAATTTATTTTACGACATTTTGCAATGTTTTTAAATATTTTTTATAACTTTATTAAAAATGGATTTATAAAGTTATAGTGGGTTCAGTATTATGAGTAGAAGAGTTTATTTATATAAAAAGTAAGCATGTATTAATTAATTAATATTCAAAATGATAGACAACGCGTCTTTACATTAAAACATCTCAATATTATGAAAATAATGGAATATTACATTGCTTTCTAGAATTACGATCTACTTCTCTACTACTTGCATGTTGTAAGCGAAATACTCTGTTTCTTTCTTACTGGCAATAGAGGAAGAAATTGAAAGACCCATAATAAATTTTTGAACAAATTGGGATTTTTAATTCGATTTCATCTCTAGTAAAATGGTTAAAATGGTGAAATAGCTCAGAAGGCAATATTTAATAGCAGTTATTATACACCATATATACATTTAACGTAATAGCTATACACTGATAGCAAAATACTAGTAGTAAAACAATTATTTATATTACTATATATATTAAGAAAAAACTCTTTCTACCCTTAACTACAGAAATCAAAGTTATATTATATTTAACACAAGTCTATATGTTCATGTTTTTTAAACTAATAACTAAAAGGAGAAGAAAATATGTATACTATTTATCATAAAAGAAAGGTCAATATAATTCTCTGCACCTTATCATATAAAAAATGAAAATTACAATCAGTGTCGGATATTTCAGAAGATCGAAAATTAGCAATAGGACATATAGGAAAAACCCAAATACTGCAGCGAATATGAGGAAATGGAATGCACACAAGGTGCTTCGGATATTGCTGGAAAATTGTTTTCAGACGACATTTCGATAAAGCAATGTAGGCATTGCTTTTTTTCTTATGAGTTTTAAATAATGTGGCGATAAAAAAGCTACTACTATTTGTATTTAATCTTAAAATTTGTAATGGATATAAATAATGCGAAAAGGTAATATAACTTTTCTAAGGGTTCAACAATCATATTTTTTCTTGTGTTCCTGCAAAATACATCCAATAATGACCTGGGTATTATTCAGGCAAATTAAGAATATTATGTTAACCTCTTATTAGCATCAAGCTGATATAATTACTGTTACTTACTTGGTTTTTAGTGTTAATTAATTCGAGGCATAATTTTGAAAGGAAGTTATTAATAATAAGTTTTATTACCCTAATCAATCAGTTAAAAAAACTGCTAATTGTCGTAGAGAATAAAAAAATAGGAATACTGTATTGTGCAAATTAAAAAATCTAATAATAATAATGCTTAACGTCAGTGCCTAATGCAACCGTTGAATAAAGACGTATACTTCAGTTAACTCGGTGTCGTAACAGTCCCCGTCGCGGAGTTTAATTACAATGTATGATTGTTAACCGACTTAAAGGATGTTTGCTTTGATTTATACATATATCTATAAAATGTAAAAATTAAATATTTAAATAAAAACCCGCAAAAAAAATTTGAAGATTTATTATTAATAAAAAAATATAAAATTATACACAAGAAAATAGTACGTTCTATTCAAATAGTATATTAAACCTATTTATTACTTAAACGGTATTTCCAAGTACTGCAAAAATATAGTCTAGATTAATGAGGTAGTTTAATCTGATCCTATCTCAATGTAATCAAGTGTAAGCCCACTCGATGTTGGTAACGAATCGATCGAGAAACCTCATGAATATTAATAGAGGGACCAATATCACCTATATTTTAGACGAAGATACTTGCTCTCTTATAATCTTAATGAATATCATTTCATTGAATTGTGTTAGTAATTCGGACGACTTTTTGTCGTAACGATATTAATGAGTTTCTTTAAACTTACATTCCTCAGATTCTTTTCTTGGGAGTGACGTACTAAATATGTCCAACGTTAAGCATTGAAAGGCAAACAGCACGTTATTTTAAAACATTGCCAAGTTCATTTCAACTAGTATTATGACCTAACACCGTACGGAGAAAAAAACATTAAGTATATATTACTAAAAATTCTTAGTCTGTTGAATGCTGTTGTCGTTGATATGAACACTAAATTAACAGCGCCCTGACAGCGATATTTCTGAAATGTGCATGGCGAATCATTCTCAAATAAAATCTTAGAAGTATCGATAGAAAGTGTTTTCTTGATTAAATAAATATATTTACATTAGTAAATATATAACATCACGTATGTATGAGTTTTTGTTCAAAGCAGTTCTAACTTGTTATATATGATGTAATTGAAGTAAGAATTGTTTTGTAAATTTAAAGTTGTCTATATAATATTAATTTTGTATACTTTTCTTAAATGTTGAAATTGAAATAAAATTTTAAGAAATATATTTTTAAACAATCATTTACTGTCAATATAAAACGACAGGGTTCAAAAATGGAGGTAGGCTTAAGGAGATGAGATATAAAGTAAGTTTTTTAAAGTATTATAAAAAAGTATTTATTTTCATAATTTATTGTCAACGCAAACTCTTCCATTTCAAATAAATATAAATTAGCACTAATATTTTAAATAAATATTCATAGAAATATAGTTCCTTTTCCGACTGTATCATAAATACTGTGTGATAACGTTAGTAGCATATTTTAGTAACTATGGTGTTAGAAAATTAACCTCGAAACGTTCCCGGGTTAAATTGCAAAATTGCCAGTTTATATTCCGACACGCTTAAAACACTGTATCTGCAATACGGTATGCAGTTCTCTATTACACATCAGTCAGTTCCATGTAGCGTATGTTAGTTATATTTGATCGCGACCTCGCTTCATGCGAAAACTCTATAATGCCATGTTTTTTAAATCAAAATGTTTTCTAAAAACTGTCAATTGATTAACCTAATTGCTTTCTTGATTTTTTTTTACTTTTTGCAAGCTTTCACAATATAATTTTATCTTACAATAATACATATGTTGTAACTTCCCTTGTAATTTATTTGAAGAAACCTTTTATTGGTTTGATATTTTCAAATATTTTTGGAAACATTTTTGGAAATTGAATATTGCAGATCTTGGGTCGCTACCTTGATCAGGCACTATCGGTAATATTGCAAAGAAAAATAATATAATACTACCTGCACAGTGTGCACAAAAAATAACACTTAAAAAAATTACATTGATCTTTTGAGTATAAATGCTCAATATATTCAGCATAGTATGAATTGTTTTGTATAATCTTAGCAGATGAAGATAGTTATAAACCGACTGGGACAAAATGTCCTCTCAATGTTCCCGTTATATCCGCACGATATCAGCAATGCAAACACTCTTAATTTTCAATCTCAGATATCATTAAGTTTTACTCTCAGAATTCACCCTTATACTTTAATAATTGAAAATATTTCAAAGTAGTTTCAAAGTAGCAGAATATTTCTTTTCATAGATGATTTTCTCAAGATGGTGCAGAGTGATTATTCGAAAGCGAAGTGGCACCAGAGTGAAAGGTTGTAATTTCATTTATAGCTGATGTCGAGGTTTAATTAAACTCATTATAAAGTTTTTTATTAGGAGTTTTATTAATTGAAATTTTTATACGTGAAATATGACTTATAAAGGACTTTAATATATTTTTGTTACTAATTGACATAACTAATTAAAACTATTTTAATTAATTCAATTAATGACCACTCAAAAGACTAAAACATATGATATACTCGTATATATAAGAGTAATGAGTATCTGCTGTTTGGGTGTTTTTTAACTAATAAGATTATTGTCATTTTTAAGTTGCAATATTTATTATATTCATTTAAATAGAGTTTTAAATGGACCCAAAAATAATGGCAATACCTGTATTGATTTAAAATCATTAATCTTTTTGTTATTAAAATATATATTTTTTAAAAGATTTAATTATTAATATTTATCTAATATAACCACATATATACGGCTACTACTGTTTCATTATATTCATTATTTATATATTTATTTAACTTCACGCCACACCCCTTGCGGGGTAGCCAGAGACGACGAAGCGCCATATTCATTATTTATTATCAGAAACAGTTTAAAGAAAAATTTCCTTGTGAAAAGATTATTTTGTTTGAAAAGAAGCTTCAATACGAAATGCCTTTCAACGAGTACAGCTATAGAAATTGTATAAACACTTGGCCTTGGGATCCAAGAAGGTACAGGAAATTAAATTCTAAAGAAACACAGTTACAGTAATATTAGCTACAAGAGAAGGCTTCAAAATATTAATAACAACAACGAACAAAAGTTAAATCCTCATTACCCAAAACATCAGTCTATGCTTGCATTATTAAAATGGTGTGTTTTAAAATAACTTGATAACGTAAAAAGGTGTGAAAACTCGTCAAAAATTGGTAAAATAGTGAGAAGAATATGAATGTATATTTTAAAGCCTATTTACGCTATTTTTTACAAACACCAGCTATAATATCATACTCCTTAACTTTCGCCTCCGTTCCGAAAAAATTGCTTATAGAATGCTAGTTTCATCAGGATAAGTAGTGACATGTTAACTGGAAGGACGATTTCTCAAAAGCAATCAAGCACCACAAATATGTTAGATCGGTTACTAAATAAATATTAGTTGTCTCTCCAATACAAGTTGGCTATTGGGCTTCTTGGGCTATTCTATTCTATTGGGCTTCTTCGTTAGCCACATACTCGTATTTAAAAAAAATGCAACTTATATTCACGAAAACAACAAAAAAATTTTAGAGATTCTATCGATTCCAATGCACACCAGCTTAACAGATAGATAAAAATCCGTCATGCATTATCTGAGCCAAGCAATAAATATTGGTATAATTTATACCTACGGCGGCAATCTTGATTGCCTATAAATCACAATTTAGCCATTTCTCATATCAAAATAAAATATATGATATGATATGATAAAAAGGAGGTAATATATCGAGTTAACGGTTAGAGAAATATTTTTACGATAATGTATCGTGTTGAATAATATAATTTATTAAACCGATGATTATGTCAAAGGTACCATATTTCGTCTGTAATAATATTGTGCTACTATAACCATTAATGAAGAAGTATATCCTAGTTACTTATCCGGTTACGAGCCTCGTCCAATTTACTATTGTTATTATCGTTAAAGTTTTATTCATCGTAAGCTAGGGTAGTAAACATTAGATCAGAGATTTATACTTTGGTTGTAACAAGAAGTACTTATATTATTTCGTTTGTGATAAGAAATAGTCGTGTGTGTGAATCTCTGTTAAGTAAATATAAAGTGAATACATTACTAAGCATAAAAGAAATTAGGTATCGTGGCAATACACAATCATAAAAAGCCAAGATTATTATTAAATGCTTAATATAAAACTTAATTAATTAACTGATAATGAATTATTGTTTATTCGAAATGAAATAATAAAAAAACATATAACCATAACGAACGTTTTTATACAAATAACAATTTTTGACTTTTTTTTTCCTAATCTATGTAAGGTTTTAGATTAAGCAATACGTAAAATATTTATTCTTTATTTTCATTTCAAATTATTATAACATTTTAGAGCAAAATATGTATGATCGGTGGCACGAGGCGTTTCTACACTGGTCGCTCGAAGGACTACGTATAATACTGCTACATCAATTTAGATCTTTAAAGATTATCCTTCACGAAAATGGACAACCATCTTTCATCACCTTACACCTATTGTATTGAAGTTGAGTAAGTGAGTTGAGTAAGTCATGTTAGAAACCGGGCTCTAGGATTAAGTATTCTAGAGTCTCTCATTCTATAAATATAATGTTTAAAGGTAATAAGATAGGTAATTAAAGCTCAAATATTTTTGTCAAATGAAGTAGATCTTATTTGCCCTGAAAAGAAATGAGGATAAAGTTCATTTTTATTGTACTCGTAAATATAACCTTGTAGGGTCGTCCCTGTGTGAACTTGTGAAGCTTTTTTATTAATTAACTTGGATTGGACGTTTTCGTCTACAGAGATATAAAAAAATACTAATTTAATAATTGTTTTGTGGGACAAGCTTGCTGTAAGTATTCCTTTAACGATATTTTTGTTTCTCCTAGCGAATATCTTTTATCTACTAGTAATTAAAATAAAAAGAAAACTTATATACTACAACCATAAAAGAAAGGTCAATAGAACTCTCTACACCTTATCATATAAAAATGAAAAATACAATCAGTGTTGGATATATGAGAAGATCGAAAATTAGAAATAAGACAGAAAAATCTAACTACTGCAGTGAGTATGAGGAGATGAAATGCACACAAGGTGCTTCGGAAATTGCTGGAAAATTGTTTTCAGATGACATATTGGACAAGCAATGTAGGCATTGCTTTTTTTCTTATGAGTTTTAAATAATTTGGTGAAAAAAACTACTACTATTTGTATTTAATCTTACAATTTGTAACGGTTATACATAATACGAAGGATAATGTAACTTTTCTAACGGCTGAACAATAATATTTTTTCTTCTGTCGCTGACATACACCTAAAAATGAACTTGGTACTTCGCAGACAATTTATGAAAAAACAAAACATATTAACCTCCTATTAGCATCAAGCCGTTATAATTACTGTTGGTATAAATACCAAAATTTTTTAACACCAAAAACTAAGTTAATAATACTTAATGTCAGTGTCTAATACAACCGTTTAACAAAGACGTATACTTCGCTTAACTCGGTGTCGTAACAGTCACCGTCGCGGAGTTTAATTACAATGTATGATCATTAACCGACTTAAAGGATGTTTGCTTTGATTCATATATTTATAAAATGTACAATATAAATATTTAAATAAAAAATATATACAATTAAGATCATCGTTCGTTATATTCCAATAGTGTATTACAATTTTAAGTTGATTTATTACTTAAGACGATTTTTCTAAGTACGGCGAAAATACATAATTTAATCCGATCCTATCTCAATGTAATCAAGTTTAAGCCAATTCGATGTTGGTAACTGATCAATCGAGAAACCTCATGAATATTAATTGAGGGGCCAATGTTACTTACATTTTAGACAAAGATACTTGTCTCCTTATAATCATAATATTATTTCACTGAATTATGTTAGTAATTTGGAAGACTGTTTGTCTTGGCGATATTCATAATTTTTTAATTACGGTTCTCAGATTCTATTTTTAAAACGCAAGCAGCACGTTATTTTAGAATATTGCTAATTTTATTTCAACAACTACTATGACTTAACAGCGTACGGAAAAAAAACATTAAGTATATATTACAAAAAATTCTCAGTTTGCTATCATTGATATGAACACTAAATTAATAGCTGAAAGTGATATTTCTGTAATGTGCATGGCGAATCATTCTCAAAAAAATCTTAGAAGTATCGATAGGAAGTATTTCCTTGATTAAATAAATAGATTTACATTAGTAAATATATAACATCACGTATGTATGAGTTTTTGTTCGAAGCAGTTCTAGCTTGTTATATAAGATGTAACTGAAGTAAGAATTGTTTTGTAAATATAAAGTTGTTTTTATAAGGATTTTATATTAATTTTGTATACTTTTGTTAAATATTGAACAAAATATAACATTTAAAAATATATATTTTTAATTAATCATATACGGTCCGTATAAAACGACTCGGTTCAAAAATTGAGGAAGACTTAAGGAGATGTAATATAAAGTAAGTTTTTTAAACTAATGTATTATAAAAAAATATAAATTTTCATAATTTATTGTCAACAAAACCTCTTCCATTTCAAGAAAAATATAAATTAGCAGTAGTATTTTAAATAAATATTCATAGAAATATAGTTCCTTTTCCGACTGTATCATAAATAATACTGTGTGATAACGTTAGTAGCATACCTTAGTAACTGTGGTGTTAGAAAATTAACATCGAAACGTTCCTGGGTTAAATTGCAAAATTGCCAGTTTATATTCCGACACACTTAAAACACTGTATCTGCAATACGTTATGCAGTTCTCTATTACACATCAGTCAGTTCCATGTAGCGTATGTTAATTATATTTGGTCGCGACCTCGCTCCATGCAAAAACCTCATAATGCCATGTTTCTTAAATCAAAATATTTTCTAAAACCAATCAGTTAGGATATTACATTAGTTTTAGAGTTGATAAACCTAATTGAATATAAATAGCTTATTATTTTTTGCAAGCTCTAACAATATCATTTTATCTTACAGTAATACATATTCTGTAACTCATTCTTTTATAATTTATTTGAATAAATTATATTATTAAGGGCATGTAGAAGGCAAAGGAATGTAGAGGGCATGTATGAAGAGGTTGATGTGTGTGACCGAGGCGAAAGAAGTATGCAGGGACCGTAGCATTTGGCGCTCCGTCGTCTCTGGCTACCCCGCAAGGGATATAGCGTGAAGATAAATAAATAAATCCCTTATTGGTTTCATATTTTCAAATATTTTTGGAAACATTTTTGTAAATCGAATATTGCAGATCTTGGGTCCTTTTCTTGATCATGCACTATTGGTAGGTAATATGTCAAAGAAAAATAATATAAAACTACCTGCACACTGTGTACAAATTTTAACACAAAAAAAAAACACATTGATCGTTTGAGTACAAATACTCAATGCATTCAACATAATTTTAATTGTTTTGTATAATCTTAACTGATATAAATAGTATACAAATCGATATTAACTAACGTAGAAGCATTCAATATTTGGCTTCGATAGTTTGACTTCCGTTTGTTTCCAGCAACTTAAGTAATATGAAGGATTGTTCAAGTTTTTACTTGAAAGGAGGTTAAATAACATTAGATTAACGGCATATTAAACTAATGAAAAAATATATATATTAAAATGTTATATAATTATTTTTAAAATAATATTTACTATAAATATCCAATGTATTTATGTGTTATCTAGAAAAGTGAAACTGTTATCTATTTTACAAAATAAGAATAGAACAGACTCAAGTGCAGAATTCATTAAACTTATTGACATTTTGGTATCTATGTGTAAGTGCTCTTAATTTTTATTTAAATATTGACACAATTGACTTTTACAAAAAAAATCATATTAAAAGTAAATATGCATTATGACTTGAATAACTTATATATATGTATATATATAACTTATTTTTTATCGGTCAACAGACAATTTGTTTCAGACTTCAGTCAGTTGACTGATCTACTACAATTTCATTAAAACGGCGAAAATAAAAAATATCTTGACTTAAAAGACTATAGAAAAATGAATTATTATTATTATAAACCACGTTAAAATGTATTTATATTAGACTACTATAGACAAAGGGTAAGTTTATTGTAATTATACAATCGAATAATACATTTTTTTATTATATCTAATTAGAAAATAAGAATATTGATAAATTAGATTTGGGGTAAAAAGTGCACGTTTTTTCGACAATACACAATACATAACTAACTAAATTGTAAGATTTTATAAATAAAATAAACTAAAAGTTGTATATTATGAAATAATATTCATCCTGTCTCATAGGTGCATACCTTTGATATAAGATGAATCTTTTGGTAATTTATAATTTTTGTCTTTATTATTAACTTTATTATCAGATATTCGAAATGAATTCGTTAGCATTATACGACGTCTGAATTAATAAAGATCAGATGCGAATACCATATTCTAATGAAGCTAATGTGCTCCATCATCTAGGACGCTTTGTTCGGTGATTAGAACAGGATTTAACAAGATTGATCGTATTTATATTCACGTATTATTGTTTATTTGGAAAGTACAATAGAATATTACATTCAAATCATAAATACATAATACATGTGATTTTATTTATATGACGGACGGTTCTTGCCATTTCCATGGAATTCCCAAAATCGTGGAAATAGAATTTTAAAGTTAAATGTATGTATGTACTTATTAAAGACTGTGATTTTAATTAATTTAATTGTAATTTATCAAAGTCAACATATACAACCGTACCTCAAAAGATAAGAATATAGTACCGGCCATCAGTAATCAACCTTTTAATTATCACACAATAGTATTTAACTTAATTTTAAATATAATAAATAAAGAACTATTTTTGTGTATAGTCCTTCCATTTTTATTAAACTGCCCTAATAATATAGTAGACTCAATTAACATATAGTTTATATGAATATTTTAAAATCTTTAAATTGGAAGATACTAAGATATTGTCGATAGAATTAAATAGGTATCATATATTTTATTATAAAGCGGATAAGTCTTTTAAAAAACGCATAAATATTTATTTTGGTTTTATAATTTTTTTCTTGTTTATTTTCAAATATTATAATTTTTGAAAATAATATATAACTTTTGCATTTACAAAGAAAGGATTAAACTAACTAGAGACAATCTTCAAATTCATCCTTATACTTTAATAATTGAAACTATTTAAAAGTAGTTTCAAAGCAGCAATATATTTCTTTTCTTAGATGGTTTTCTCGAGATGGCGCAGAGTGATAATTCGATAGCGAAGTGGCACCAGAGTGAAAGGTTGTAATTTTATTTACAGCTGATGTCGAGATTTAAGTAAACACATTATAAAGATATAGGACTTTTATTATAAAATTGAAATTTTTATACGTAAAATATGACTTATATATTTTTGTTACTAATTGACATAACTAATTAAAACAACATGATATACTATTAAAAATAAGAGTAATGAGTGTCTGGGGGGGGAGGGTCGTTATTATCACTTTTTAAGTTATAATATTTATTATATTCATTTAAATAGACTTTCAGTTAAACTCAAAAATAATGGCAATACCTGTTTTGATTTAAAATTATTAATCTTTTCGTAATTATAATATATAATATTTTTAAAAAGATTTATTAAATGATATTTTTCTAACAAAAACACGTTTATACGACTATTACTGTTTCATTATATTCATTATTTATTATCAGAAAACAGTTTAAAGAATAATTTCCTTGTGAAAAGATTCATTCGTTTAAAAAGAAGCTTCAATACGAAAAGCCTCTCAACGAGTACAGCTAAAGAAATTGTATAAACACTTGGCGTTGGGATCCAAGAAAGTACAGGAAATTAAATTCTAAAGAAACTTACAGTTTAATATTAGCTACAGGAGAAGGCTCAAAAATATAGAACAAAATTTTATGCTTGCATTATTAAAATGCGTTATTAAATGTACTTTAAAATAGCGGGATAAAGTAAAAAGTTGAAAAATATTGAGAAGAATATGAATGTACATATAAAAGTCTGTTTATTTATTTTTACAAACACCAGCTACAATATCATACTCCTCAACTTTCGCCTCCGTTCCGATAAAAATTACATTAAATAAATATTAGTTGTCATTTTGAATACAAATTTCAGTTATTATGGGCTTCTTTCAATTAAAAAAAATCACAAAAACAACAAAAAATTGTTAGAGATTCTATCGATTCTAATGCCACACCAGCTTATCAGATAGAGAAACAATCTATCATCCATTATCTGAGCCAAGCAATCAATATTGGTATAATTTATATTTGCGGCGGCAATATTGATTGCCTATAAATCACGATTTAGCCATTTCTCATGTCAAAATAAAAAATATGATATGATATGATAAAAAGGAGTTAATATACCGAGCTAACGGTAAGGGAAATGTTTGTATAATAAATTTTTGAATAATACAACTTATTAAACCGATTTTTAAATATATGTCAAAGGTACAATTTTTCGTGTGTAATAATATTATTCATTATATAATAGTAATTAAATAGATTTTAACTAATAAGTAAGTATTAATAATATTAAATTATAAGTAAGTAACATTTAATATTAAATATCCAGAACTATTTTCTCAGCACTGTGTACTTACGTTACTTTATTTACTTTTAATTTGTTGAATGGATTAAATAAATAGCAAGATCTTTATTAGTGAAAAAAAAGTTGTTAAGATAAAAAATAATAATTAGTGTAATTGAACTATACTTGAAGGTGACGTTTATAATCTTACCGAATTCAAACATAGCACGGCCTTACAGCTACATTACCTATACCATGTTTCAACGTTGAGTTTCTCCTACTGCTATAGTATTTCAAGTTGTATTTTCTTAATGATATTCTGTTCTTACCATCAATGTATATTCATCTTGAATAGAGATTTCTAACAATAAACCAATTCCAACAACAATTTTCTTTGGACCTTCTCTTCTTGTTTTAGTATATGACAACAAAGGCACGTTTTAAAGGCACTGCGAATAACTGTTAAAAAATATATTTTTTTAATATTATTGATATTAATTATAAAAGAACCAATTACTTACAACATGTACAACAAGATAAATTTAAGAAACATTGATTCGATTTCATCTTGACGCCGATATGTACAATGATAACTAGTCAACTACTGTCATATATCTAAGTACTGTAACGATATACGTCAAAAAATACAACTCTTTTAACTATAGTATTAAATTTAGAATTCCCATGAGAAATTACGAGTTGTTCAGGACTTTTACGACTTTTACGACGTCAACAAAAGTGATAGTCTTGTCGGATAACAAGTAAGTTACAAACCAAAGTAAGAATCACTTTCATATTGCTTAATCAAACTTTAAATATTTCGTGCTATAGATAAAATAACAAAATTTAAAGTTTTCAGTCAACTAATCACGTAGTTTCGTTAAGTCTATAATGAGTTTTACTTCGGTTATATTGTGTTCATAGATTTACACATTTGAATTTTATTGACTAGTATTGTTTTAAGTATTAATTCAATAAGTTATTTTTTTTTTTGAAAATCTGATTCTCGGTAAAAAACTTCTGAACTGCTATAGCGTTCAAACCTTGAATATCATAAGCAGATTCTTATATCATAATCAACTTATATTCATCTTGAACAAATGTTTAAAAAATAAGCAGGTCTTTTATGATTTTCTCTACATCTGTTTTTTTACGACAATGATGTTTAGAAAGTGATTTTTAAACATTATTGTTTTCTTCACATCTCGATTAACATTGTGTCAATGATTTGCACATCTCGTGACGTACCTTAAAAGATTATTAAAATAAATGACGTCAAATATTGTACGCAATCAATAATATCTTCTACGAGTTCAATGTTGGATATTAATTTGACCTTTATTGTTTCTCGGGAAGTAGTGAAATAGGGCTAAAATATTAAAATGTCTTAATTATTGGTGCTTGTGTGTATTTTTTTATTATTAAGTAGTAACTAATAAGCTAATTTTGGAACGTTGTCATAATAACACTGTAATAAAATACAGAAAACTGAATACAATTATCTCAATTAAATTGTAATCGTGAGGATGTCTTCCAATGACTCGGGCAAACGTATTAGTATTTAGCATAGTTTCCAATTCATATTGCCTTTCATTGTCACATCTATATCTTAGATAAGAATTTCATGTTAATATTATATGTATTCACATAATATCCCTTCCTTTGAGTTTATAAATTTACATTTAAAATGTTGATGTTTTAATTGAAACTGTACTAAAGGACATTTATTTATTTATTTATTTACCTTCACGCCATATCCCTTGCGGGGTAGCCAGAGACGACGGAGCGCCAAACGCTACGGTCTCTGCATACCTCTTTCGCCTCGGCCACAGACATCAACCTCTTCATACATGCCCTCCGGGGGGTCCTCATGCTTTTTACGTGACCTTCCTCCAGTATCGTAGCTACTGTGTTTTCGAAGGTCACTCGAGGCCTCCCCTTGTCTCTCTTACCGCTCACTTTTCCCATATAAATCTTTTTTACCATTCTTTCATCACTCGTCGTCGGTAGCAAAACTGCATTGTGTACAGCCAAACGTGCAGCTATACTGACGTTTTGCCGTCTCAACAATGCAGTCAAAGCACCATTGACTCTGTTACCGACAGCAATACGTCTTTCCACATCCATTTCGTATCTTCCGTCTCTGCTAAACATACTTCCCAAATATAACACTTCATTCACTTGTTCTATTATCTTATCATTCACGTTGATCTTACATTCTGTTCTTTCTTCATTTCTTTCAAATATCAGAACCTTCGTCTTATCTACATTCAGGTTAAGACCATTAATTTCACACCCATCTTTCAAAGTGGTGACCAATGCCTGCAAATTGCATTCTGATGATGCAATGAGCACTGCATCATCTGCATAAAGCAAGCAGGTCACCTACTTTCACTCCCATGTCACTATCTTTCACTCCTTGGAGACAACTATCCAAATACAAATTGAACAACCAAGCTGACATAGCGCAACCTTGCTTAACACCCGATTGGATGTCAAACCAGGATGTTATGTACTAAAGGACATCTATACGATTATTAAATTTTATGTTTTCATTATCATTTAAAATAGTAATATCTGTGTCGTAAAATAATACCTAACTACAAACTAGGTTGATAATTCAAACCCATCTCATGATTTCAGTCTAGTGACGATATTCAGAACGATATTTGATGGCTCCACCAACATACATTAATCGATTCAATAAAGAGCTCTACAAACATTTACCGATGACGGGAAATGTATTATTAGCTACGACTCATTAATTACATCAGTTGAACGTTTAATTATTCAATATTATAGTAATATCCCATAACATATAACCTTTGATGTTATCATTGAAACTACCTAATGAGATCCATACTATTATTAAGCATTACCATGTAAAATAATAACGTGCGTGTGGTAAAATAATCCCTTATAACAAACTAGGTTAATAATTCAAAATACTCCCATAGTTTCAATCTATTGAAGATATTTAGAACGACATTAGATGGCTCCACCAACACACATTAACCGAGTTAATATAGAGCTCTACAAACATTTACCAACGAGGGGAAATAAAACAGTAATTGTATTAATATCTTCGGCACATTAATAACATCAACTGAAAATTTGATATTTCAATATTATGTAATATCGTATTAACATGCACATATCTATTTTTGAATATTTAATGTTATTCTTTACTTTGTTTTCTTCTATTTTTAACAAACTATTAAAAATGTATCAATAATAACTAAGAAAACTGTATTTATTGTAAAAACATCAACATACTCTTACAAAAAAATGGTTTACATATAACGCTAATATATAACACTTCCAGGGGTCCTCCAATGTTTAATGGCACTATTAACATTAATTGGGGAGCTCCGTCTGAAACGACACCCATTGATTGCAAGATGAATAAAGCTCCATTAATATAAATTGATGTTTAATCTTTAAAATATTTAAAAAATATTCATATTTTTTAAATATTTTAAAGATTAAACATTATCAAATATGTAATATATAAATAAGTAAATAAAATAAAATGAAAACGGCCTTTATTATATGGCCCAGTCCATTTCTCTTTCTATATCTTTACTTTCCTGACAACGTCCACAACGTTGATTCTCTTCAGGATGGCAGTGAGTCTGCATTTGTCTTTTATTTTGAGTCTCAACATGCTTCTGTCTATTCCTCGTTGACAGACTTTTAGTTTTGTGTTATGTAGTTACTAAAAGACTATGTTTGACATCCATATTTTAGGACAGGGGGGATACATTTCTTTAAATATCTTTTATATGAAACATTCTGTGATTTGTATTGAAATTTAGATTATTAATAACATCTGTATTTTGAACCTTATAGTGCAAGTTTGTTAGTTTATAAAGTCTTTATTTTTTCTATAAGTGCCGTCGGGTGATAACCTGGATATAAACATTCATTTACCATTTACCTTTTTATGAAATTTTGTTGAAAGTTGTTTAAAGATTTAACGATTTAAGCTCGCTAAAATAAGTTGCGGAAACCTGTGCTTTAAATAAACATGTAAGAACAAGTCGGGATCGTAAAGTTTCGAGGAGCCATCAAATTAGGGGAAAATATTTACACAAAGTAGTTGGAGTTTCCTCTTGAATTTATCAAAGAAATACAAGGCGTATTAAGACTTTCTTTGGTCTTGGTCTTATTGGTCTCTAAAATTTTATAGATCTTATAGTTCAGAATAATTAAATAATGAATAACTGAAATATGTGTATATTTTTTTATTTACAATATTAGAATTGAGATTAAGATTATTAAGATTGTAAAATGTTTCAAGTATATATCGTTAGACAATATTTCTTATTAATTGATTATAAATTGAAATGCATAGAGTTTTTCTATCTGAAGTGGCCACAATTTGTAATATATGTAATTGTTCACTACGATTGTGGCAAAGGTGAAGTTTGAAAAAATATGCAAACTTGATGTTAATATACTATTATATTATATTATTATTTACGATAAATTTCCCCTTAAACAGTGTTAAATCTTTTGAATATAATAATTCAAGCTTTTCTACTTTTTTGTATATAAATATTTAGTCTGTCGTGATATGTAAATATTTTGAATACTTCTAATATTAATCTCTCACAGTATTTTGTGAACCTATTAAAACATAAATAAATATTTATTATTTATTGTTCTTTTAAAAATAAATTTTTATTTGTTTTAATATTTATTATAAAAATTTTGGACAGAATTTAATAAATAAGAAATATAATTAAACAATATGACATCATACAATTCTGGATATGAGTGTTAAGGGTGTAGGAGACATGACATCAATATTTTTCACAGATGTCACTCAGGATGTATTATATTCAATGGATTGTTCTACAAGTCGTCACAAATCTCATCGGCTCATCGTAATAATTGAACACAAAAATCAAGTTCTTTTTAAAGCATTCTATTAAGATTTTTTACTTAGATATTTTTAACACCGCAGAGCCGAGAAATAATTCAAATTGGAGTTAGTAGAGTAGTGAGTAGAATACAATAACTTTTTTTCTTGTAGAAACATCTAGTCTTCTAAAGCGTGTTAATTCATGTTTTGAATTCAAATCATAAATCTTTCTCTTAACAATATAATTTTAAGGAGACTAATGATCTTAAACCCTTTTACTATAAACACGAGTACTCCGTATGTATGAAACATAATTATTATATATATTCGCAGTATGTTATCTAAAAACAGTTTTAAGAATAATTTTCCTCTGAAAGGATTCTTTCATTTGAAAAAAAAACTTCAATACGAAATAATTTTCAGAGTTAAAGTAATTGTATAACCACTTGGTGTTCGAATCTAAGAAAGTACAGGAAATTAAATTCTAAAGAAACTTACAGTTTAATATTAGCTACAATAGAAGACTTAAAAAAATGTTTAACAATTAAATACTCTTTTTTTTAACATGATTATAAAAATGGTGTGTTTGAAAATAACTGAATAGAGTAATATATTAAATAATTTTTATTTGTTATGATTATTCATCGGGAATAGAATTAAGAATTGTAGGAATTGTAGGAAGAATATGTATGTACATTCAAAAGTATTTTTACACTTTTATTTTACAAACATTACCTATAACATCATACACCTTAAATTTCATCTCCATTAAGATAAATATTATATACTCGTATTTAGTACAAGTTTTAGCAGGACGGGTAGCGATACTATAACTGGACAGGGTCGAAGGACGGTTTCCTAAAAGTAAACAAACACACAGAGTTTGCTCACAAAAGTTATGTAGATCTACGATAGATTCCTAATTATATATTTAAAGCGTCTATTCTGTACTCTTACCTTAAAAGCGTTGTTCCAGTCCCATAGAAGTGTGCTCTTGTCCATCCGACTTATCTTATTATTTAATAAGTTGCAAGAGGATCCCATAGGAATGATGCATTAGCACACCAATACCCTTAACGTTAGCGTGATGTTCAAGACTGTACAAACTAAAGTTCACTAAGATAAATAAATATAGCGCACATTCTACAGTATGAAAGTAAAGTTAATAATTATCGATACGGATCGTGTGAGGAAAGTAAGAACACACAACCTCGTTAACGATAGTTAGAAGAACCACGGACTACGGAGATATCTGTTCTTTATCAGTGTGCGAGAAATATGGACTTGCATTTGCCGTTTGTGGATCTTGAATGTCAGAAGAGCTTTCGGTAATATTGTCAGTATTAGTATCTCAGTGCCATCTACCGTCATGTCTACTCAGTAAAGAAAAACTGCTCAATGCAAATAACTTAAAAAATAAATTAATATAACATGACTTACATGGTCCATCGATTGAGAAAATATTTAGATTGTAACGAAATAGATGTTATAAATAAAATGCTTAATAAATGTCTTTACAAAAAATATAAAAATAAGTTTCTCGTTCAGTTCTTTGAGTTTTCATTGTTCAGCACAATGTCAATGTTGTAACTGCATCGAGGTGATACAATAATTATTAGACCGTTACGGACATTAAACTGCATTCGACCTATATTTTGCTTTTAAATAATTTTTAATTAATATACCTTTAATTATAAATTGCTCTAAATAGTAAAATATTAATATATTATATATATTTTATTATATAAGCAATTTTTCTAATAAACGATTCAATAATATGTATTCGTATTTAAAAAACAGTTTGAAATTAATACAATAATAATAATAACATTACTCCATTAAATTTACCTTCAATTAAACATAAGCATTAATAATGTAGAAAGTGCTCACCTAAATCATTAAAATTATTAATATTATTTTGAATTTAACATAATACTTCTACGTTTGTGGCAGTCAATTTGCGTTTTTTCATAATGTAATGTGGTCGAACGAAATAATTGAAATATATATTAATATTATTTTGTCTTAGTGTTTTCTTTTTTAACATAAAAATTGAAAAAGAATGCTGTATACGAAATATGTAATTGATATATTATTTATTTATTTATTACATATATATTATTAAAAGCATATTATATTTTCTTTTAACATCTCTTTTTGATAAAATATCTATGTATAAATATATATTTTTTAATTGATATAACTAATTTTAACTTTACAAGTTAATTAAACAAAGATAGGCTATTTGTAAAATTGTGACAATGAAACAACTCTTTTTTACACATTACGAAAATGTAAATTTATATATTGAAAATATTTTATCACAATATACAGTTGTCTTAAAAGTGAAGATTAAAACTAATATTAATAACTCCTTTGCTTTAATTCATTTGCCTGGAACCTGGATCCATCAGTCAATATATTTCATACATCATTTAATCCATAAATTATCCAGTAAATATATTAGTATTTTATATTTTAAGGCCATAACAAGGCTTCAGAAGAAGTCATCAAGTCCCTTGAGAAAAATTTCACTCATCTCATCAAATCCCTTGAGAAAAATTTCACTCGGTTTTCGTGACTTACAAGTGGATTAGAAATAAAGATTATGTGATACTAACAATAAGTATATTAGACAATTTATACGTGACCAGTGAATAACTAATACATGTGAAGTTTTACAACCCCTGAAGTAACGTCGAGTTATCTCGTTTACGTCCATATTATATACACGAACGAAGTATATTATTAACACTGGTCGGCGTTTTATCTGTAGCACTAAGTATTACCCAATTATTTATGATATTTTTTTATGCTTTGATTTTTCCTACTTCCTATAATGATGTACAAAATTCGTACGTACGTAGTCTGATCGCGCATTGTACAGAGCAAAGTCAATTCTGTTGTGATTGTTCCGAGCGAAGCAACCTCCTAACGCACGCTGAGTGCTCCACTCAATATACTGTACAACTCATCAATACTATGTATACACTAATTTGCATTATAAGGTTTCAATTTTATATATTGGTTTTATATATTTAATTATCTATATAAATAAAAATTAAGCACCGAAATGTTTGTACCCGCATAACTTTCAAACGACGACATCAAATTGGATTAATCTTTCTATGTATTCAATATTGTCAGTACAAACCGTATAAAAAAATAATATTCAAAAAACGTATTAGCCAAACATTAAAAATTCCAGTAAAGGGAGTGTGCGAATGAGAAAGAAGACTGAGACGTCCACAATAGACAAAACTCTGACAGAATGACGTTAAATGAAAATATTTAAAACATATATTTAACAGTATGTATAGATAGACTGACATTTTATTCCTGTTGTCATTTTAACAAACAACAAATTGTTTACGAAGCATCAGACGAAGTCGCTTTTTTTAGAATCCATAATTCTCGTGGCACAAATGTGGGCCGGGCGCTGATTTTTTATATAACGAATAAAGTGTCCATGACCGCATTTAAAATTATTGTGTTATATTTATTTGTCCTAATTATTAATATTATTTATTGTATAAATATTAATTAACGCCAATAATTTGGTAATAGTACCTACTACACGAAACTAGGATTACGATCTACTTCTCTGCTACTTCAATATTGTTAGCGAAATACTCTGTTTTTTTCTCTTACTGGCAACGGAGGCAGAAATTGAAAGACCCATATAAGCCATATAAACATTTAACACACTATACTATATAGTCTTAATATATATATTTATATTACATTTAACACTAAATCCTATATAGTTATGGTTTTTTCATAACCAATTTATTTTCTAATCCCAGGCTATACCTCAAAACAAAAAAGTCCTTATAAATAAAGTTCTTTAAGAATGAATTAGTATAAATAGATTGAAATCCTAAGATGCAGCAGTTATTTCTTCAGATATTTAAGTAGAAATAACAAATAATAGTGAAATCTTTACATATAAAATAATAACTTTGTATCTAAGCACTCTCTAGATATAAATATTTTTTTTATATATTTTTTTATATACTATGTCTGTGCATTTGGTGTTTGTTTAATTTAAATCAGTCAATAAATAAAAAAGTTGTGTTACTTTAAAAACACAACACTACCTTTGTTTTACGTCGTAATATATTATAGTTATAAAATGAAATGTATCACGTGCAAATTAATCAAAGGTCCATATTCACACGTCGTCAGCTAAAACAAAAACCAATTTAGTCGAGAGTGTTTGTAGTTTCAAATCATGTTAATTAAAACTTATTCAACCCTAAGTATATAAATTATGAACAATTAAAATAATTTCATATTTTTCTTAGTTTTTTCTTTTTTGCTATTTACTTGACCTGAAGTATATTTTTCTACTTATCCACAGGAAATCTGGTAGTTAAGATAAATTGTACAAGTATCCAAACTATATAGTGTAAATTAAGTTTGTATCTTTCTATTGATCCATAGTTTCAGATTTTCAGTTTACTTTTACTACAATTATTAAATGATAAAGTAAAATAATGAAAAAAGTTCCAACGAGTAATTTATTATTGCACTAAAATTTTTAAAAAATATTATATTTTTGATGACTCCAGAGTATGCTAGTAAGTAATGAAATCCAAAATATATACAAAAGGAACTAGGAACAAATAGTAGTCAAGAGTATAAATCGAACGTTACGGTTAATTAATACGGCCAACATCGTTTCATTTTGAAACGCAAATCCAATTACAAGTCCCGGCGTGGGTTAATAAATGTTTAATTTTAAATACGCTGTGCCGATTCACATACAAGATTGTTACAGACCATTAGGTTGTAGGATTAATGTGTTATTACGAGAAAGATTTTATAAAATTATACTTATAATAAGTGTAAAATAAAAAAATATGTGGTCCTTTTTAGGAATCTACACTCTTGACAATAAATGTACCTTTTGATATTGTCAAAATATATGAATTAATTAATATTAATAATGTTATATTAAATGCTTTTATATATTTTTAATATTATTATTATTTTATATTACAAGTGTTAAAAAGTGTAAAAGTATAACAAAGAGAACATGAGTCCTAGTAAAAGATTCTATCATTTTCCAGTGCATGAATTTTCGCTGAGATGATCAAAATTACAGCGTATAAAATCTAAGACTCAAGTTACACTACGTCAGAAGAGTTAAAGAAACTTAGTCGCATTTAATCGCTTACTTCGATATATGTTAATTGTTGTTGTTGTTGTTGTTTATAATTATTCTATTGCCTTAGATCTCATCATCGCAAAAAGGAACATATTATTCGTTTATTTACTTTTAGGTTACAAAATATACGATAAATATATATTTAAAATGTTTACTAAACAAATATTTGTTTAGTAAACATTTTGAATTTACATGAATATATAGTATATATTTCATTTATGTATCAACTATGAATATTGCAACTTTGATTGTAACGAAAAAGATGTTCTGTGTAAAAAAATATAATTTTAAGATATAAGATTTTTAGTCAAAGTTTAGTATTCCAGTAGTAGTATAGCGTCAGTTCAGTTTGTTGAACACTATCTAAATGGAGCGGTACACGACATCCAGTCGATCTCTTCTAGTACGAGCTGTCACATGATACTCGCTGTTGAAAAGATAGCTTCGTAAATATGGTTTTGCTTTATGTAAATGGTTTAACACCAATGAATATTTGTATATTGCAAATATGATGAATAAATAAGACAGACAAACATTTACTTCGTAAAAGAAACGAATACTATATCCAATACTTTTTTCTTATAAATTAAGAAAATAAAAAAAATTGAATAAGTTACTCGATAACAATTTTCTATTTGTGTTGAGATTTAAAAATCCAACCGCAGTGTGAAGTTTCCAGACTTCAGATGCATCTAGTGGTCTGATTGGACTCGAGTGCACTATGCGATGAGAGCAAATTAGTTTCACCTAATAGAAGGCATTTTTCTATATATCGTAATATAATATATATAATATTATAATATAGGATTAATCTTTTTTTTTTACTAACACCTTGTCACATGATGTCAATGAATAAAAAAGTATTTACAGTGTTTTTCGTTTTAATCGGACTCGAATATTTAGACGCAGTTGCTTTCACCATCCTGTCAGTGAACAATTAACGAACAAAAACAGGACACGGTAAAAATCCCGCAAGTAATCGATTTAATAGTACACGACTATTTATACACCTACCATACAGATAACATGTGCGAAATTAACTTAATAACTTTATCTACATGTTAAGTATATTTCAAGTACATCTTACATATATTGTAAAAGTTATTCTACCGTTCGGTAAAAATTAAATTAATTGTAACCGGTATTTTGATTATAATTCTAATAGAATGATGATAAATAGATTACACTTTAAGTTAATACTACATGTAACCTAAATAATATAAATATCTCAATTTTATACTATAAGAATTGAAACTTCTAAACTATTAGTTGTCTCAGTTCCAAGACTTTTCTGAACTATCTATAAAACAGCAAACTTGAAGGCAACTTTTTTGGATAAGTTCTAAACAATTGAGGCTGGTCGCTGTCCTACTTAACTTAGCTACAGTTCTTTTTTAGAGGAAATACAAGAATAAACAAGTATATTCAGACTTCAATGCTATTTTATACGTGTTCAAGTTAAATACATGCCAAAAACAAAATATCTTCTAGTGATATTTTATAATAATAGGAGTATTGCGATATCGAATTAAACAGTTAATTTAAACGGTGCACTATAAAATTTAGACTTAATGTTATGCTTCAAAAGAGGACGGACATTACACGGGTTACTAAATTAAATTTAATTAAAGATTATAAAATTGAGTTATGTAGTTCAAAAATAATATATTTACATATTTTATGCTACAAAAAAATATAGATTCCAAAACTATAATAAATGTTATCCTAGTCTCTATTAATTATTATATTTTTAACATAGCAGTAGCTTCATGAATTTTTCATAGCTATTTTTAACTGTTGTAATGAAAATAAGAATCTTGAAATTTTTCTTTTTCGTTTAAAATGAACTTATTCATACAAAGGATTATTTATAATTAAGCTTTTATTAAAAAACAAAACATTCAAATAATAATTCTTTTTGTCCAGATTGTCTCGTAAATTTTAGAACTTTGTTTATTTATCATATATCATATTTCGGATCAACGTCTTTTAAGATTATAAGGCGAATCGTTGGGTAATCGAGCAAATAATACAAAAAAGAAATCTTTAATACTTGAAGACTAGTGTTCGTCCTAGTAGTTCTAGTTCTAGTTCTAGTTCTAGTAGTAGTCCTAGTTCGTCGTCGTTCGTTCGTCGTCGGAGCCTACATTGTAGAGTGATGCTAAGCATCACTCTACAATGTAGGCTCCGTCGTACCACGAAACATCCATGTGGTGACGAAATCGCGACGGAGCTGCCATTCTCGTTTAGTTCAGTCAGTCTTTCAGTCTCGTTAAGTGGCCTTTCTCATGACCGTCTCCGACACATATAATTTTAAGGTGCCATCTAATAATCTGTTTCATTGCTACAATATTCAAGGTTATCAAGATAATACTCTCAGAGACTTAATGTAATTTTTTTTTTCTATACAATTTATTTAATATTATTTAATGTCCTACCTTTGCATCAATTTTGTATCTCTCTTCTTAAAAAGAAAACCCTCTTTTCTCATCTCTGATCTGATGGTACACACCAATTTTTATATTAAATGTGTAATGTAAAATAATTGATGTATTCTTTTACTTTGATAGTTATTTATAATAAAATTTAAATACAACTAATACAAATCTGTGGAGAATCTAGTAGTATATTTAAAGGGCATAATTAATTATGTACGAGTATGTCGTTAGTAATTCCCTTTATGTCCAACAAGACCTTATTTGAATTCATGATCACTTCCACGACTTGAGTCTGATATTTTTGACGAATGTGTCAAATGACTCCTTTTTAATTATGTTTATTCCTATTTCAATCTTAGTAGATTAATATTTAAATAGTGCCCTTTTTATTTTAGACATTTAAGCTTCTTAAGTCAGAGTATAATAAAATTAACCGCAAGCAGCTTTTTTGCAGCAAGTGGCGTGCTGTTGGAAGTTCGCGAGAAACTTATGTACTTAATGTATATACTTAACGTCGGTATTTAGTAAATAGTTTCAGTTAAGAGCATAATGAAAACAACTAACTACCACGAGACGTTTATGTTATCGTTTAAATGTAATATATTTTGTTATTTTCTTAATTAAACGTGATACGTTGAACATTATATGTTATTTTTCACTATTCGGTGCTATATTCCTCTTTATGCCTTCCAGCTTCTCAAAGGTAAAGGATAACCCAGATCTATCTTCTTTGCTTTGCAATTTACATATGAATCGATGATTAAAGGAACACAAATACTGACAAGAATTCTATATAATGTTTCCGTGGAGAATCAATGTTTAATTTCTTCGATTATTTAAATTCCATTTATTAGAATAATTTTTAATTATCGTCTATTGTTTAAATAGTACTTACTCTTTTTAAATATCTTCAATCTTTCCCTTCTAAGGGGCAGCAATATCTATGAGCAATTGCAACAATTTATCATTACGTAGACTTGCTCTTTAAAATCGAATTTTTTTAACTGTACCTGTAACTGTACTTTATTTCGGCTGCTCATCTTTATTTCAATAGTACATTGAAAAGGTGCAGTTGAAGTAAAGATGTAATTAGGTTCTTACAGATAAGTTCTCCTACCCACAAATTATTAAAACAACAATAGTATGTACTTAGGTATTTTATTTGTAAATAAACATTAAATGGTATTATTTTTTGTAAACCGATTTTCTTCAAATGGTTACTCTTATACAAAATAAGAATAATAATGAATTATTAACATAACTCAATACCAAATTTTAAATTAAAATATATAGCAAAGATTGTGGATGCCGCCTCCTCTTTATGTTCCTTACCACGAAATAGACTATTGTTCTGTACCCTTGTCAAGGTTCAGTATCAAATGTCAGTTACGTGTCTTTAGATGGACCTTGGACCATGACTTAAATTACTAACAATCAAGAGATAGTGACATATTAACATTATCTTGACGTTTCATCTTCTCCCTCTTTTTATATAAATGCTGCTGAATTTTAATATCATGACATACCCTAATCTTAATCACTACCGTTATATAAATATACCATGTGAAGATGAAAATATGAAAACAAGCATCATACTACTTATAGTAACTGCACGATATATATCTTAAATTTTATATAAAAAAAACTCAAAATAATGACTCTAAGGAATTTTATTTCTTTTAAAAGCTTGATTAATTATACAATATCCTCAAATACCACTCTTGAGTTGCATTATGGATTCGCATAAAACTCAGTTTCAAACTCAGTTCAAACTTTCAGTTTATATTAGGCATAGGTATTTAACTTTAATTCAACACGGTTTGCTTTAAAAGTCAGTATCTTTAAAAAGCTACTTTAAATGTCATAAAACATAAAACAGTATATAAGAAAACAGAATTTTTGCATCTACTTATAACAGATAACGCTTTAATAAGATAAGGTATTTCCGAATAAAAAATACGTAATATTTCTATAAATAATATGTAACACGTATGATCTGTACAAATTAGGATGATGCTATATATTAGTATAGTAATGTACTCATTCAGTTTATTTAATATTGTAATAAGTAATGTCCTAATGTAGCTTTTAATTAATCTAAACGTCACGGTAATGTTAGGTTAAAAAAGTTATTTATTTTATTTTTATAAAAATAACTTTTAAAGATTTTGTAATATTATTACTTCATTTGCTTTAGTCAACTATTTTATGAGATTACCTTAACATTGAACTCTTCATACATCAGTCACTTCACCAGCTCTTGAATCAAATGAGATACTCTCTGTCGTTCAGGAACTTCATGATAAGTGTAAATATATCACGAGTGGGAAAAAGAACTCACGAACAATCAAGCTAATGATATTTAATACAAAAGCGAGGGTCGTGAGTATAAATGATGTGTATTTAAATATTGTACCATTACAAGGTAAGAGGAAGGTAAAGCATCTTAGATAAAGAGGGCTTATAACTTGGAGAACGAATTTATAAAAAAAAATAACATTGTACATAAATTTTCTGTATACAAAATCAAAACAAAAACTTCTCAACGAAGTAAATACCGAGTGACGAAAGCGAATCCACTGACAAAACTCCTGATATGAATTTTGCGACGAAAAAAACCACGAACATTTTTATTCACAAACGTAAACAAACACTAAAAATGTGAATGTGCTCGAAACGTTGCACAAATTGCATTTTTGTTTTTATTTTATTAGATTGATCAAGGCAATTTGGTAACGTTCCGAACACATTCACATTTTTTGTGTTTGTTTACGTTTGTGAATAAAAATTTTCGTGGTTTTTTTCGTCGCAAAATTCATATCAGGAGTTTTGTCAGTGGATTCGCTTTCGTCACTCGGTATTTACTTCGTTGAGAAGTTTTTGTTTTGATATCAATAGTTTTGTAAAAGGATTGGAAACAAAATGCTGTGCGATTATTTTTCATGCAAATATATACTCATTTATTTGACCAACACATGGAACTATCTATAATGACATGAGGGACTCTCGTAGGGCCTTTAAAAACAAACTTAAATGGTGCCAAGACAATTCAGAACAGATTAAAATGAACATACAGGCTACGTCATATAGAAACAAACATTTTGGAAAATTCTGGCAACAAACAGACAAACTGAATACAAGATCGAATATTCCGGCTGAAGTAGGGGGAGTGAGCGGTTGTCGTAACATAGCAAATATGTTTAAAACACAATTTACAGTGGATCCCTGTGAGATCAATTTCGCCGAGGCTGGCAGGGGGGATATCATAAATAATGGGGAAAGCTTTGTACGTTTCACGTCTAGCGAAGTAGTAGATACAATAATGGGTATGAAGCGTGGAAAGTCGCCTGGACATGATGGCCTGAGTGTTGAGCATCTGCGACACGCTGGTGTGCACCTTCCTAGAGTCCTAGTTTTGTTGTACAAAATTTGTATAAGCCACGGCTTTCTGCTGGACTCGATGACAAGGACAATAGTCGTGCCTATAATCAAGAATAGGGCGGGGGATGCGGCGGACAGAACCAACTACAGACCGATATCTCTTGCTACCATCATAGCCAAAGTGCTTCACGGCTTGCTTGATACTCAACTTAGCAGAACAATTAACATACACGATGCGCAGTTCGGTTTTAGATCAGAGCTGTTAACTGAGAGCGCAGTATTGTGTCTCAAGCAAGCTGTAAGGTACTACACGGATAGAAAGACCCATGTGTTTGCGTGTTTTTTGGATCTGTCGAAGGCATTTGACCTCGTATCCTATAAAATTTTATGGCAGAAGCTTGAAAAGGATAGCAGTTTAAGATCGGAGTTGATATCACTATTAAAGTACTGGTATGGTGCCCAAAGTAATGTGGTAAGATGGGGTGATGCACTTAGTGAACCATATAAATTAGGGTGTGGAGTAAGACAGGGGGGCCTGACGTCACCCAGATTGTTCAATCTTTACATAAACGGGCTCATAGAGAGGCTTAGCGGGGCAGGCGTCGGTTGTTCGATAGATGGCGTAATGATGAACAATTTTAGTTACGCAGACGATATAGTTCTGTTGAGCATGGACTGCGGTATAACGCTAAAAAGAGCGAAATTTTAATTTTTCGAGGAATAAACAAACAGTTAAATTTCATTCCTAAAATACATCTGTGTGGAACTTCTCTGAAACTAGTATCTGAATTTAAATACCTTGGTCATATTGTGAATGAACGCCTGGGTGATGATAGTGATATCGAGCGGGAGCGCAGGGCTCTGTCGGTTAGAGGCAATATGTTGGCCCGTAGGTTTGCACGGTGTTCGACACAGGTAAAATTAATTTTATTTAAAGCCTATTGCCAGTCCTTTTACACGTGCAGCCTATGGGAGAACTATACGCGGCGGACATATAGCGCACTGCGTGTTCAGTACAACAATGTGCTTAGGGCTTTGTTGAGGAAGCCTCGATACTGCAGTGCATCGACAATGTTTGCAGAGGCTCGTGTAGACGACTTCTATGCGATAATACGAAAGCGGACTGCGTCCGCAATGACAAGATTACTGAACAGCTACAACAGTCTTCTCAGCATATTGGCGTTAAAGCTAGACGCTCCCCTCTGGAGGTCCTGGGATAGTGTACACGTAGCATCGAAGCGTAGCGTATACTGACTGTAGGAGTATAGCGTTGAGTTATTTGTAGAATTAAAAAAAAATAATAATAATTAGAACGATGATTTCCATGAATTTTATTTTATTTAATTTCTTTAATAGTATTTTATGATTTTAATCATATTTAATTTGAATTTAATTTATATTTATTTGAATTGAATTTATATTTAATTTTAATAATTTTATGAATTTTGTTCCTTTTTTTAATTTTATTTTTCTGTATAATTTGAGATTGTTATGTTGAATACTAACTACGAGTACTATTATAACATTAGTTACTTAAGTTAAAATGTTACTAACACTTATGGATGAATTATCTGAAATAAATTGATTTATTATTATTATTATTATTATTTGGAATAGTTGCCTCTGACAAAATGAGAGTGTTTTGGCTCAGAGGATGAGCGTTGTAATGACAAAGACGAGACCTCGAGTTCGATTCCCACAGGTGCCCGATTTTTTTTTAATTTGTTTTTTTTCAGTTTCCATTTATTTTTTTAATTCATTGCTTCAAAACAGAATTTCTTTAGTATTCGGATTTTTTTCTGTAAATTTTGTTTTATTGTTACAGACGGCAATGCGTTAGTGAGTTTATTTATTGTTTATTGTTGTTATCATGTGTTTATTACTGTGCAACTAGCATTGAATTTTAATCGTGTTGTGAGTACGATTCTGGCTTTAAAAGTCATTTTTTGGCCATTTTTGGTCATTTTTCATGATTTTTTGAACTTCTCAGGGCCATATCTCATAATTACGAGTTTTCCCAGATATGTGCTATATACCAAATTTTAGCTCTAATTTGGGGCTACGAATGAGGAAATTTTCGAAAAAATCGTTGGCGCCGTTTTCGAGAATATGGCCGATCTGTCCCCGGCCAGTTGGCCATTTTTTGCCTTTTGACCAAAAATGTCACGCCAACAAATGTTTTTGCCATTAAAATGGACATTATTCAAAAGACAAGCTTGAGACCTTTCCAATGATGCCCAATTTATCAATGTACGTCAACTGGTTTGGCCACAGTCTCTGTACGAAACATGGCCATTTTTGGCCTTTCGAGGGCTGGCCACGGCCAATATAGCGGCCAAATCGAAATGTCGTAGAACAAAAAAGTCTTAGTTTTTGATGTACTTCAATCCCTGAAAGTTTGAACAAAATCATTTGAAACTACGAATATACCCACACACAGACAAAGTAATCATCGATGGAGGCGCCAGTCAAAATTTTCAAAATGTCATATTTCATCAACCGGTGGTCGGATTTTGGCGTTTTTGGACTTGTTGAAAAGGTCTCGACGAGGACCTTTAGGAAAATCTTTTTCAAAGTGAAAATAAGTGATTTTATGCTGGTGCGGAGCCAAAAACTAAATTTTAGTCTCATTTTTCAAACGGCCGTAGAGGTGAGGCGGTAGGTATATTGCTAAGTGTAAATGCATTTTCTGGGTCTATGGGCCAAGGGCTTTCTAAAAATACCACACTCATACCAGAAGATCTCCTGTATAAAAAAATCGATATTGCGCGTATATATACAGAGTTAGACTTTCAGCACTATGGGTGCTTTCGTCACTCTGAGCTAGCTAACGCCCGCTTTGATTCTTGACGGAGCTGCCGACCTTAGTCTCAAATTGATATTGATATTATTTTAAACGACGCTTATTTCTGCAAGAAGGTGTCAAGACTTTAGTATAAGTAAGTACGTTACTGCAGGCGGTTAAATGCCTACAGTATTGTTTAAAATGCTCAAAGTTAAAATCTTTTAAGACTGTAAATATGAGAGCATCATAGAACTAAAAGACGCCTAGTTAGTTATTCTAGTCTTCTCTTGTTTAAATTTTATTTTCTTCACACATCAATTACACTCGTAACTGTTGCTGAATAGTATAAGGGAAAAAAAATAATAAGATTATCTAAGGAGTTTCTTGACAGTTTTGCTCCATGGACAATTTAGAACCGTGCAACTAAATTGTATTAGAAATAAATAGCTTTTTTCACTTTATTATGTTATCTTCGTGAACTATTAAAATATTTTTATATATTTCAATTGCCTTAACGAATTAATTTACTTTCTATTTTTATTGTTTTTTTTCAACAGTATTATGGCATTGAGTCTTCGAGCGCCAATTGTGTTTACCGACCCGCGAGTGAATAAGTATCTAAAGATATAAACTACGTACATTGTTAATCACATTAAACTTTGTATTGATACTATAGATACTAGTAGGTTGAGCGGGCAGGTGTTCTATTAAAATGAAATAGGCGTGAATATCTTAAAAAAATATATTTCTTTTTATTTTATAGTCACAAACAGTAAAACAAATTTAAAATTAAGAACATTTAAAATATTGTATAAGTTCTTTGATAATAGTTTTAACTATTAAATTATTACGACAAACTACACTTTCAGAGCTTAATGTTTTAATATGCTTCAATGGTTTCACACATTTAACGTTCATGACAGTATTCAAGGCGACCTACTTTATTCGAGGCAGCTCATTACTGAGCAATATGTAATGGTACGAGTAGACAAAGCCTGTTTTAATCACATTGCTTTTATAGCTCCTGAACTAGTTCTTGAAACACCTATTCTTTGTAGAGTAAAACTTATATTATTTATTATACAGGAATTTTTAGACCAAAAATTAAATTCAATTTTATATAATATTTTATAATGATTACACATATTTTATATAATAATACATTTATTGGAGTCATCACAACATTTTATATTTTGCGATAGAACTAGAATTCACACAAGAATGACTTAAACGCAAAGTTATTTAAGGAGATTATATTTAATATATACAAAAAGGAATATTATAATTAACGAATATTTAATTAGTACTTTAAATATTTATCTACTGCCTAATATATAAATTATATGTAGTAAGTTTTATTCTCTATTATCATTTTTATCGAAATTATTATTGTACTATTTGTGTACTGTTGATGAAGAACAATAAAATACACAATAAAAGACAATTAATTATATATCGTCCTCTATAGACGCTTATATAAATATCTACCAGATAATATTTTCACTGTACAGAATCACGTTTGAATCAATGCGATTATAAAGATTTGTACATAAATGTTTATTTAACAGACGCTTTAAAAATGTTTCAATTCATTCGTTTTGTTCGATGTGTATATTGTGCACTGTGCGGAAACCAAACCGAAAGGATTTCTTGTATTTACATCAAACAATTTAAAGTTCAAAAGATTCAATTTATTTTCATTATTTGATGTTTATCATTAAGATATATTTTACTATTCGTTTTTCGTTTTCTTTAATATATAAATCAAATAGTATATTATATTTACTCTATAAATAAAACCATTACATGCATGTCTATTAATAAAAACATATATTTTTGTATTATATGCTTTGTATTTTAAATGCATTAACTAGTTGAACAATTATTGAAGTAAAGATGGCCTTTTTATTTTCTAATCTCATTAAATGTAATTAAATTATAATTCTAAGAAGCAAAATAGAAGAAGAAAATAGAAGCATTTTATTACATCATTTCAAATAGAAATAATTAAAATTAGAACTGTTGATAGAACCGGAAAGGACATCGTTATTTAATTTAACTTTAAATAAAGTTTTCCCTTACATCTTATTTAAAAAAAGCATATCATATATTATATGTTTATAATAAATTATGAGTATATTACTATATTCTAACTTATATACAATATTAATAGATATAGTTATCATACACCAGTGTTATCTCTAATAAAACTCCTAATATCTGTAGCTGATATATCTGCGCAAACACTTGGCGAGAGGGGCTGTGCACAGATTCTTCCAAAAGAGACAATACCACAAGCTTTACCATTATTAACTACTGCTCCTCCTGAGTCACCCTAAAAATGTAATAAATTATTATTTAAGATATTGTTTGTATATGCTTATATTTGTGACAAACTATCCAGCTAGGTACGTCTAACTTCAACAAAGAAATTTCTCGCCGAAATTTAAAAAATATAATAAATAAATATGTATGTAAATAGAAAGAGGTTCATACCTGGCAAGGTCCTTTTCCTCCTAAGAAGTAATTACCAACGCAAACCATGTTACGTGTTAATACCTGAGGGTACGACCTCGTACATCTAACGTGATCTACAACTGTTACCGTCACATCTCGCAGCCTCAATGGAATTGAATTTTGTCCTTGCTGAATTAGAAAACAACTTTAAATTTTATTATATCTTTTTTAAAGAAGTGTCGTATAAAATCCTCTATTACTCTTTTTAGATTAACCTACTGTATAGGCTTTAGTAAGAACATATTATACGTACCATCTCTCTGCCCCAACCGCTTATGTCAACGTTATCTATGCAGGGCTCATTTTCTGCTACAAGCTGTACGGGTTTCATAGTTTCACTAAATTGCATCGCTTCACCAGTTCGTATAAAACCTACATCCTTGTCAAACGGTGGATCATCGTATTCTGGATGGGCGACTATTTCAACAACGGGTATGATGGTGCCATTGTTTCGGTATGAGCTACCAGCTCGAAGAACAACTGTTGTAGGGTCTACACTATAAGCAAGAAGACATTAACTTTATATAAAATAATATCTAAAAAATGTGAAATATACATACACATCTATTTTAGTTTAAAATCAATAAAACATATATATTTAAACATACATATATGTATATATACGTCTTTATACTTTATAAATTACATAAGTTGTTGTCTGTCTCATAGTCACAGTTTTTGATGAAATCCATTAAATATTCTTATGCAATATTTAAAATTATTACATTTTTAGAAATATATCGAATTTCTTTATATTAAAATGATAATAGACACTTAGTATGCAGTAAACTTACTTTTGAGAACAATGACCAGCGGTCAGTATGTAATATTCGCTGATTATGAATCCGCCACAAAAGTAAGTACCATTATTTTTTCGAAAAGTAAAGCCAACTTGGTGTGGGTAATCCTCGATATTTGCTTCCTTCCCTCCTACTATTCTTCCATCGACCGGATAATCTGATTCTTCCTCAGAAATCCACATTGGAACTCTTCCTGGTACCAAAATGTCTGAAGGGAGAGTGTAACCTGCAATGTAGTAGTAACCGGCTTTATATTTATTAAAATATCTGGACGAAAACAACTTTATGTAAAACATTATAGGTTAAAATTATTCATACCGCTAATTAGGGATTTCGGTACCAACATTAAAGAAAACAGTGCGAGCCACATGGTAGTTTTTAAAAATTAATTTTATAAGCTACCTTACAATAGTCTATATTTATAATATATATTCAACCTCCATTTAACCTAGAGTAACCCTCATGACCATCAATCGACGATGCAATGCATAGCATAGATTACCATCACCTATACAATAATTTTGATAATAATGTGAATAACTATAATACAAACTTTTGTAATAAGTTAAGTTAAAATAAATTTTAACTATGATAAGCATAATAAGTGATAGTGAAAAAACATTTTTAAAGTTAATATTATTTTTATCACAAAAATAAAAAAAAAAATTCACAACGTCTGTATACCATTCACATATTTCATGAATAATTGATGAAGCATTTTTTTATTACACATGGAATGTAGGACACGGTTTTCTATCGTAGCCATTTTTCTATTCAGTCTTGTTTTTAAATACCAGTATATGTATCTGTGTGGACTTCGTCAGACGTACTTAGTGGAGTCAATTAAAAGAAGAACAGTTTTAATTAATATCTGGCCTACTTATTAATGTTATCAGAACAACTTTTATCGGTGTGGTGAATTCAAAACAGTACACTCTTTTTCTTCAATAATATTGCAAGATATGGTAATGTCACATTCTACCTGTAATAATATTTATAAAAACAAAACTATTATAAAAATATGTCAACAGGCGATTTAAAAGCCGGTGTAAGAAAAAAACCTCTAACTCCTTATTTAACGTCTAAAAACTCTAAAATGAAATTAAAATTATTGATCGGTGGATAACTTTCTACGTTTTAGTTGTTAATTTATAATGAAATAATGCTTATGTCGTATACCAAATTTTTTTCTGATCATATGTATTGTGTGAAATATTTTCATTTAAGATAAAATAAAGATTTTAAGAATTTATTTTAAATATCTACTAACTCAAATCAAAATGATGTAACAAGTGTAGAAATACATTTGTAACATTCCATCGCGAATAAGTACCAATATTTTTAAAAATTATAATAATATCTACAGTTTTTTTACGTATAATTGCTACTCTACTCTGCTTTACTCTCCTATATAATCATATATCTTTATAAATAATATTTCATATAATGTATACCACTAACACTTTCAACATAATTCTACCTTTTGTTTTTACAATATAGAGAAACAGTAAAGCATCTGTCGTTTAGAAAATAATATTAAATAATATGAGCTTTTTACGACCAGTAAAGTTCCAAGCGTCAGGTGAATGTAACATCAATTTTATAAAAAGTAATAACAACTTTATCTAGTTCTATTTTTATTAGATTGAAAATATTTTTAATAAATAAAATATGTACCATACTACTAGCTTTTAAAAAATATAAAAGAGCATAATTGAATAATCAACTTAAAAAAAATATGAGGACATATTCATCTCAATCGCCAACAGCAGAGTGGCGCAGTGGAAGCGTGCTGGGCCCATAACCAAGAGGTCCGTGGATCGAAACCACGCTCTGCTAATTTTTTTTCTTAAATTACTTTAAAGATATTGGTAATTTTATACACATTTATTTCAAAATTATTAAAGACCCTATAAAATTCATAAATAAAAAATCGTAAAATTTAACACATGATAAAAATCTCGTTATTATAATTAGTCCTGTACACTATTACCGTTCCTTCCATTAATATATTTTATAACACAACAATCTTTGGCCAGGCGTACTTGTTAGTCTTAAATAAATAGTCAAAAATATGTATAATATTACCAAAGTAAGTAGTAAAAAAAAATAGAGATTTTTGTTAAAAATTTTTACATTTTAGTTAGAAATACGCGAAAGCCGTTTCCGTATCAAAAACATAAAATTATAATAGCAAACGAAAGTGATTTGTATTAATTATGCTATAATACGTACGTAAAATAAAGTATTAAAACATAATGTTTTGCTTATTACATCTTTTATAAAAAAATAAACCGTAAAAAATGTTAATACAAAAAAAGCATGAGACACAGGGACTTTCCTTTTATATAAAAGAGAAAAAAATTCTTTAAAAGAACTTCTTTTTCCATAATTATCCCGGCTTGACGAGGAAAAATGCTTTGAAATCAAATTAGGTAACTACCTAACGAAAAATAACACTTCCCAACTGTTATTTTTCTGTAAATTTCTACACTTATATGTAAACTAAAAACTTTTTAAAGACAATTTTATATAATTATTTTTAAACTTGTGTATCTTTTATTTAATTATAATATTTACATCAACTCATTCACAGTGGAAAAACATTTATAGTTCAGTCAAATGTCAATAGCTATAATGTTTCTGTCTCGAAAAGACGCTCAGGGCAAATTGTCGCAATGAAACTGCACCTGAATTCGCTCTGAGATGCTTTGTCGAGCGATTTACTGAATACAATAATTTATGAACATTCAGCGTTCGATATCTTTTATATTTTTATTAATTAATGATACAAGTGACCTTACATCTGTTATTTAATATCATCAACTACGAGCACAACAATATTAATTGTCTAAAACTGTTTCATAAAGGCTATTTCGTTTGTAAATCGGGAGTTCAACGATAATAAAAATTACACGTGACACCGCCTGCGTTGACATAAAAGATCGTTCGTAAAGACCATTTTTTTATTTGGTATACATTCGAATCCTTTTTATTTTTAATGCACCTGTAGCGCGTTTTCCCTACATACCTGTGCACCGGTTTCATTTCCGTAGGTCTGAATCCCGTAAAAATATAGGAGTAAAAGACATTCGAAGTTAGTTGCTGATAATTTAGCTTTCGAAAGGTAAAAATGTTTCTCTTCGTATAGATAGACCCTTTACAAAACCACAATTCACTCCAAACCTTTGTCTTCTAAAATATTGTTTAAAACGATTTCAGGTAAATTATATTTCAAACATTTTCAAACAAAAAACATAAACAGTTCCGTTAGACATTTAACAAAAGATTATTTAATCATCCAACAATTTACGACATTGTTTACAAACGAAATGGAACTACAATTATTTAATTGAGGTCCATTTTGGGTATTTTTTAAGGTTTCAAACATTTTGATGGTTGGTTCTTTAAAATTATATATATCACAAAAATAAAATAGCAATTAATAGATATTTAGTGGTTATGGATGGCTACTACGATTAGCTGTGACGTTTCCATTGACCGGCAGGATCCTGCATTTAATCCCCGAGTTAACATTTTTTTTCTTTAATAACATTAATGACAAAAGCTGCACCCTGCACGCTGCACCCTTTATTTATTTTTGTATCGAGATTATAAAATTTAACTAAATTTATTTCATTCCAAACTTCCCTCTTAATTTTTACATATTTATTTATATCTTTTTACAAATCCATTTATATTTTTACATATAAATAAAATTACTTTATATTCAATAATTTAATGTACTTAGTATACCAACAACAATAAAATTAAAAAAATATATAAATATATTTTTATTTCTATTATCACTATCCCTATAAATATACGTGAAAGGATAATATTAAATGAAATGCAATGAAGGCAGGCAGATCAGGAACAGAGGATACTTATATAAACATTCACGAGGAATTGTGGAGTAATCTGTATTAATCACTCAACCACCACCCAGAGGTCTATTAATTGATACTCCGAGAATGTTATAGTTCATGAACTATTACGTTTCGATAACCTATGAGGAGCACAGACTATCAAAACCGTGTCATTTACCATACTTTTAATTAGAAGTATTCATTCTACGTTCTAATGTTTGTTTTGACTTATTCAACACAGTGGATGAACTATAATTATATACTTTTGCTTTACAATCGCAATGTTGTTTTTATAGATATATTACACATGATTGGTTTACTGCAGTAATAATAACAATAATTTAAGTAATTATTAATTATTTTTCACGACTTTTTTTTTAAATTTTGATAAACAATACTTATTACTGTATTTTAATAAAATACATTTACTATTATTAGAGTTATCAATATTAACATTATTTTCGAAAACCGTATAATGATAAAGATGAAAATTCCGTATAATATAAAAAAACATTACGGAATTACCGCATTGACAACACGTTCAATATTTACTACTGACAATCACTTTATATTTATTTATGCCTAGCGTCGCTCCTCTGCCCTCAATATTGACTTTATTGACTTTACTTCTAAGATAAATAAAAAACTTGTACAATAAATAAAAAACGATATTTCAGCATTTACATTGGTTATAATAAAATAAGATGGTGTAAAAATTTCAATAGTTATTATCTAATTCTGTTTGCAATCGGTAAAATTTTAAAATGTTATATTAGTCGTCCGCTCCACTCTAAATGTGGACCTTTGCAACATCAGGGGACCTCATTCGAACTTAAACGCCGTCTACTATCATCTAGAGATGGCGCAACCCGCCTTGTTGTTTTTGACAGAGATCTAACCTATCATACCCCGGGTATAAACTTGAACATTATTTTATACCACATGGGGGGAAGAGGGGGTTATCTGCGTTCGTAAGAGAAGATTTTATGCTACCGTCGCCCTCAGGTTTTTGCATGTCGGGACCTGTCTGTACTCTGGCTGAACGAGAACATGGACGACAATGTCAGAGTCTAAGTGAGCCTCTATTGGTTCCACAGTAATAATGCAGAAACGGATCAACTCTTGGGTCATATTCGGGTGAAGATTGACGATCTGCTTCCACAGAACCCTTCCGCCGAAGTCGCAGTCCTTGGGGACTTCAATGCGCATAATACCGATTGGCTACGGTCACGTGCCACCGACTACGCAGGGAGATCTATGTTTAGCTTTGTTCTGTCAAATGGTCTGTCCCAGTTGGTCAAGATGTACATAGGTCTACCGGACGTGGACAACCATATGCCCTCTTTGTTGGATCTTCTACTGACTACACATCCCGGACAGTGCTAGCTCACTGTCGAGGCTCCCTAAACGACCTCTGATCATTGCTTAGTAAGGAGTGTAGTGCCCGTTTAACGTCCTTCTCGCACAAAACTTGCTACTCAACAAGTTTGGCTCTACTAGTTAGAGGAATGATATGGAATACGGTCCTGTACCCTACCATACCATGTAAACAGGTTTGTTCCCCTTTCAATGATCCCAGTAATATGATACTACAGTGGATGAAATTATTTGTACCAAACCCTGCCATCATCAATCATCCCAATATCAGCTTATACCATTTGACTCCGTACAATAGAAAATGGTAATCCCCATATCTCGGATTGTCGGGAACCTAGTGCGGCTGAAGTCTTTGGCATTGCGTAGAGATGTTATGTGCGTCTTCCACCGCATTTACCTCGGGGAGTGTTCCGATGAGCTACTTACTCTGATACCTACATCATTTCATCATCGCACAGCGCGTCATCACCTCCAATACTATCCGTACCCCCTGGATGCGTGGCGGTCTTCCAGTGTAAGGTTCTCAGAGACTTTTTTTCCATGCACCACTTAAATTTTGAACGAACTTCCTTTGACGGTGTTTCTAGCACGGTAAGACATGAGTACCTTTAAAAAAGCTTGTTTGCCCTAATCTTATATTTAAAAAAAAACTATAATAAATAAGACATAATTCATCATGGTAATATAGGGTTGTGCAATCTCTTATAATTAAATTTATAATATATATAAATATATATATATATATATATATATATATATATATATATATATATATATATATTTATATATATATATTTATATATATTTATATATATATATATGTATTTATGTTTAAATAAACTATTCTGTTTAAAAAGATCAAAAAGTATTTTGAATATTTTTGTTCTGAATACAAAAATATCTTTACTGTAACTAGTATGAATTCTAAAGTAGCTAATAATATGAAGAAAGGGATCCAAATAGAGAGATCTAAGCATGGTTTAAGGTCTCAAAAAGATTAAGCGTATCGAAGGAATTTCGTTAATACGTGCTAGGTAAGCCGGACGGAATTTATAAGGTTACGATGTAGAAAAATATTTGTTCAAAAATGTCGGGAATTCTCATATGATGCGATTGAACTCATAGAATTTATTTTTCTAAGATATTTTACAAAAGAATTTAAACAGAATTTCGGGTCTTCAACGCGGTATTAAGATTAATGAAGTAGCATCATATATTACTAATAAAATATGTAGGTATTGATGTATTAAATTATTAATCATAAAAATATATCTTACAATATATGTATATAAAATTAAAGTGTCTGTTTGTATTGTTTAATGAACAGCTTTTCTATATGAAAAACTATTGTGTTTACATAAAAAAACTTAATACGCTAAATACGACGTTGCGAGACCCATCAACTGCGACATAATAATTTCATAATACAATATAGAAAGCATTACAATACAATAAATGTTAATGTCATGTATATTAAAATTTTGAAATGGTCTAGCTAGTTAAAAATAGAAATTTATGACTTATTACAAAACATAGACTAAGTCTCTACTATTCAATTTGTTTATTACAATGTTTCATTTTCTAAATAACCGAGAAAAGAGCTAAAAATCCGCATTACCTACCTGTAATTAAGACTAACTAAAGTAAAAACATGCAAACTTGTAAAGAAAGTTTAAATTAAAAAAAAATAATTTCCAAGGTTGCGATTACGATGAAAATAGTGACAAAAACGATTGAATACATGGACGTTAAATAATGTCTCATAAAAGAAATATACATTTTATACAATGTTAAAGAAAATGCACTTTGAATAATCCTTTTCTATAAAATCGAAAGCTAGAGTGGATACTCGCTTACATTCGTCTCGTTTGAATGGGGCTCGATTTAAATGAATCCCTGCAATTAGTGATAATAGCTCTGCTCTGTGTTAGCTCTCGAAGACTTGTTTCCTGGCGGATTGTTGTTCGCTGCCTGACATTTACTTATAAATTCACATTAAAAGGACTTTTCGTAAATAGTTTCATTTTCTCTTCAAACTTTGGATATATTAGTTAAACTTATTAAAGTTATAGCAATTGATTAATATCACAAAAGTCATTAGTAAAAAGACAAAGGTTATGTTCTGTTTTATAATAAGGAACCAATTCTTGAATTGTTACTCTGAGTTCAAGTGTAGGTAATTCTATTCGTTACCTGGAGGTAGTTCTTTTAAAAAATTTAAGGTCTTGTGGGCCTACAAATTTCAGTTTATGAAATTAGTCACGACAAAGGAAATATAAATAGTATAATCCTTACTATATAATAATGAGCTAATTGACTCTGTATGCACGCGCATCACTTATCACCCACAAATCACACAATAATGTGTAATACATCAAAAAAAAGCTATTGAATCAGGCTACAAAATAGGGTAGGTGCCAACCTCATACGTGACATTTGACCCTTCCTGGCCCGAAGGGCCGGGAAGTTCCCTTGTAATATATTTAATAATTTGTTATATTATTGGTTTAATAATACTGTAATACTTGTAATTTGAAACGGTGCATTTTTAAAACATTACCAAAAACAGACTTAACTACGAGGTAGTCCTATTTTATAACTCATTACTATTCGCGTGACATACACAATAGGTCAAAAAAATGTTTAAAATATATTTAGTTTAAAAAGGGTTATGTCATATAATATATATATTTTAATGTTAAAAAAATCATAAACAAATTTTCAAAAGAAGTCAAGATTTCAAAATAATTTATGTATTTGAATAATTTAATATAAGCAATCTCTATTATCCCACTAAGTTCACTTTTAAAAAATATATAATAATTATAGTAGGTATTTATTATATCTATAGAGTATTGAGACGAAGCTTCTTAGCATTCCATGGATTCACCGTGCGGATGCCGGGCCCATCGCGTTGCAAGAAGAGGAGCGCAAACAACGCCTGGGACTTGCGACCCAGGTGTAGGTTTAAGGGGCCCCTTTCCTATGCGCATTCACGCTCACCTTCACTGTTCACACTCCTCTCCCTATCTAACAAAATATCGTAAGAACCTACTAAAGCCGTCTTTGAAATACGTTCCAGAAATGAACTGATGATCGTTCTAGAAAGGCCGAGATCCTTAAATAAATTGTAGAGAGATTTTCTGTTATACCTCTCGCTCCTACTTCTACAGCGTACAAATTAACTATAAATTTATTCCTGGTCAGTTCGTTACATAGTTCGTAATACTTGTTAAGCTTAAATGTATGATCTTTGGGTATATTTGTTTCCCAGGGTACAGTAAGCTCTACAAGTATAACGCGCCTTAGTTGTTTTGAGTACAGGAATAAGTCTGGCCTAGATGACGAAACACAAACATCCTCGGGGATTTTGTATTGCCTTTCATACGTGTCCATCATAAGAGTCCAATCAGGAGACGCGTCCAAGATGGAATGAGGTTTTAGTTTTGATTTTTTAGTTTTGATTTTTTGGTCGAACCTGCCTTTCCGAACTCCACTGATATTTTGGTGGTTAAAAGGGTATAACCCCTTCTAATTATCGTTTTAACGTTTAATCGTAATTATCGTTTTCATCTTGCCGAATAAATAGTATTTTAAATATTATCATTCGTAAAACTGACGGTTTAACAACAAACTGATACAATTAAGCTCCATGTCCGGTAGCTTCACATTTGCAGCGTGTACACAATATGTGATCAACTGAGAATCCCTGCGTGGCAAATTGTTTAATCTGCTCACTATGCAGCATTTATTTACTTTTAAACAATGGGTTGATAGCGGTACTAACAACTGCCTACGTGTTTCTGGGTATGGTCCCTGACTATAACGATGGTAACAGATTAAATGGTGAGGAAAACTGTATATATAGAACAAAATGAACTGATATCATACATATCCATGTAGTGATTTTGATTTCACACTCTAGAGATAGTTTGAAACATAATATGTTATTAATTTTGAAGTACAAATATTATTGAAAATATATTTTTCAACTCGTTGGGAATTTTTGTGAACATTTTTGTTTTTAGTCTTCATCATAGTTCACAGTTATCATTTAAACAATTTATTATTCTCGAGGTAATATTTACAAAGAATCAAGAACCTTGGTTCAACTTCAATTAATAGGCTTGGGCCGTTTTTAATACTTTGGGGGTACGGCGTGGGTATCGTGATCGCAGACGTTAGGTGAAAAGTGAGTCCTGATTGATTTACACGCAATGCCTTTAATTCTGCCACTTTACTTTACTTTACTCCTACCGCTGCTATGAGCCTATGCTTGAGTTACTTACAAATTATATGCATATATTTTATTTTATTTGTGTAAATAAAAAAAAATATTTTATTATATTCTATTTTCATTTCATGATAAAAACGATAATTAATAATAAATATAGATCTTATAAAATAGTTCATATTCTGAGTTATTAGCCTTTTACTACAGCTTGAGGACTTTCAACACACACAACCAATATTGTTCATTTTTATGCGATGTTTGTAATTTGTAAACCTTTTTAAAGACTAACCTCAAAATATTCTCCAAGACCCAAAGTAAACCGGAACTAAATATCATCGTATCATTATAAAAACGAGTACCGTAGTACCATATGAGTTACCGTTGTACAACTATAGTTATTCATTTAAACATATTACACACAAAAATGTGTATGTTTATATTTTACAATATAAATTACTATTTTTTAATAATTTTTTTAGAGTTAAGATAATATTCACCATCGTCTTTAAACAACGACAAGCTTCTTTTATTGAAATATGGTAATCATTTACTTAAAAGCTTGTTATTTTTTTAAAAGATTTAATGTAAACACATTCTTAAACAGAACGAACGAACGAACCTTTGGAAACGTGGTTAAATAAATTGTTTGTATCAATATTTATTTCTGCAGTGGAGTGTACACCGCGGAGCAGCGGGAAATTAAATGAAATTTAATAAATATAAATACGGCTCTTGATATTCAGGGTAATGAAATATTTATGTTTTAAATATTATACAGAAGTGTAAATATAATAAAAGAAAACATATTTTTTTCAGTCAAATAATATCAGAATCTTATTTTTTTTTCCTTTCTTCACGCGAGTGAAGTCAAAGCAAGTTGTATAATATGAATATATATTTAGGTATATATAAAAAGTTATGGTTTCGAATATATATTTTTAAATATTAAGCAATCAGAAAGCATTTTCTACCATGTTGACAAAAACGTCTACAAAGGCCCCTTACAAATATTTTTTTTATATTAAAAAAATTTAAACTAAAAAAAAAAACTTTTCAGTAAATTCAATTTTAGAGTACCTTCTTTTCAGTTTAGCTTTATATTTTTCTACAAAATAACAATTTTATTCAGATGTAAGAGTCTGTGAGAACTGAAAAGGTTGCAACATATAAGATAACATGAGAATGTGACCAAAACAGAAAAGATACTGGTTAATATTTTTATTATAAAAAAAATAAAAATGGGATCAAAATATTGCTTTCAATCATTTGAAAGCATACAGATATATTTAGCATCATTGGTATTGATCATGTTATTTATCCTTTAATACCACATTCCCACATCATTAAACTTCGCTGTAGACAAAAATATACTCAAAGTAAATAAACATTAAGGAAACATCAAACAATTTAAAAAAATCTCTATTTTATGTGCAGTTTACACAATGTACCGCATTCCTTTAAAAACATACTACAAAACGCTATAAACAAGCAAGTACAACTCATTAAAAAACCTAGTCACAGAAGACAAGCTTTGATTAATACTTTAGTGGATGAATCATTTTAAAATAAATATTACATTTGAAAATTGTTATTTCTCAGAGAAGAGAAACGACTTTTCGTTATTTATCAGTTATATATTAATCTAAATTTTATAATAAGTTAGTAGGTATAATTAAAATGATCTGAACTTATTTTTTAATAGATGATCTAAAATAAAATATTGGGAATTGACGCATTCGCTTCAAATACCTGCAATAAATATTGGACAAACATTAGACAGGGAATAATTTTTAGTTTTATTTATTATTAGACGTTTCTTTTGACAATGGTTTGCTGCGCTTCAATTATACAGCGGCGTTCATATAACGGTACAGTATTTGTAAATTCTGGAGGTATTAGATAGAATATCTGTGATTGAAATAGCTATTGAATAGCTAGAATGTGAGAATTATTTTCATTAGCTTATCAATATAAAACCAAACACTGCTAAAACATTTATGATCCTAGTAAAGAGTTGTCTTTGTTATATTACTGTTATTATCATTTGCCAAACTAGTACTTTGCTATTCAATTAAAGTTATTCAGAAAGTAAAATTATAATATTTGTCGCTTTAGTATTGTGTGTATTAACGAAGTCCGGGGTATAAAGTTTTCTCAAATAACATTTGTACTATAGTTAATAACCAATGTTTCAAATATTTAACTCAACGTAATGCATTTCTTTAAAAAATATGTAATGTTATTTCTTAATAAAATTATATCCAAATCAAGTTACATTCATAAAGTATATTATATTCGCCAGTTGAATAGAAAAAGCTTGCACGATTTCTATAAGCTGACACTGAATGAGTAGCGGAACGATACTGAAGTGTGAAAACCTCATACTTCCTAGTCACTCTCACTTTGTGACATGTAGACACACCATTATGGATTGTTTCAATTATTTTAGGCAATTTTCATAAGAAAAGTATTTTTGATATATGTAAGAAAAATGAAACGTAAGAAAAATTTTTATAACAATAATAGATACTCTGAAATTTACTAAGTAGAATTGAATATAAAATTGCATAGATTAAAAATAATTACTTTCGAAATAATAAATATGAAAAAAAAAGGTTTTTTTTTAAATTATCTTTACTTTTTTTATTTATAATGTAATAAATATTAAAGATTATTTTATTAAAATTTCATGTGTGTAGGAAACCGCTTTAAATCTCCCGATTTTCGAAAACAAGGCGATTGAGGTTGTTGTTCTATCTATTGTTTATAAACCCTTATCCATTTTAAACCTATTATAAATTTAATGTACTATTAGCAATGTATACCTATAGTAAAATATCAAAGTGATAAAATCGGGTTAATCATATTTGGTTACATGTTCATTACATATCACATAACTCGAAATAATTATTAACATTTATGTATGGACCCCCATTAATATTTAAATAATTTTATTTTTAATCCGATAATCTGATTTTGTTTGATCCAATCAAACTTATTATGTAAATTTAGAAATATGTTTTGTATAAAGATAGAATAAATCAAAATTATAATTTCATGTATAAAGTTTCAGCTACTTGTAACATGTTAATATTATTAATAATAATAGATGGCCCACATTGATAATGAATACATTCCTTGGGGTCCTGACCTGATTTATTAATACCAGAAAAACAATATCATTAAATATTAATAATTGTGAATTGATATTTACAACTTTGTATTTATAAAATTATTAATTGTGTTAAATTCTATTAAATTTGAATATAAATTTAATCCTAAGATGAGAATCTCTTTGACACAATTCAATATCCAACACAACAGCAGTTGGAGGAAGTAGAAGTAGTGTCACAATGGGTAAGTTTTATTAGAGTCTGAGTGGGCTTTGTTCCAGTAAACAATTATTGAAATACAATGTTTTCAAGGTTCAATATTAAAAGTTTGTATGTCACTGAATGGAGACTGGCTTCATAAAAGGGAGACACCCCTACTGGAAAGATTTGTTACGTATGCCTATGACATTGATAACTTTAATTGATGTTGTAATCTCTAGGAATAGAATTTATTTATTTAAAAAACGATTATAATTAAATTTATATTTATAGCATTTATTCGGAACTACTCGTATATATGCAGTTGTTTTGGTACAGGTAATGAAAAAAATAAACCTTGATTGTTAGAGACAGTCAGCAAAGTCGTTGGCTCAAAAAGAACTATAAGCGAAAAAAAAATTTGTAACATGGTCAACTTTTTACACAGCCACGAAGAGATTTACAATTAAACACTGGTCATTGTAATATTCCAATCAATAAACCTTTTTACATATTAATTTTAATATCGTTTATTATAAAAATTATAGAAATAATTACCATCACCACTTACATAATGTTAGTTACTGATGATATAAATATTAATTTATAATGTTTATTTCTGTACAACTACTATAGTAATAGTAATAATAATCTTTATTATAATTTTAACAAATTAAATATCCCCAAGGTGTGTTGCCGTCAGGCAGGCGGCCAGTCATAAAACAAAGCCAAATGTTTTATAGTAATACCGGTGCCACGCGAGAAGTTGGTTCGCAAACTTAGGGATGTAAGACTGAGGTTTGGAAGTTGGAATGTTGGTACGATGATAGAAAGAGGACGAGAAATTGCGAACGTGTTGAAGAGAAGTAAAAGTAGCATGTTTACAGGAGACGAAATGGAAGGGATCAAAAGCAAGAGAAATTGGTGACGGATACAAGTTTTATTATTGCGGAAATGATGGAAAAAGAAATGGTGTTGGAATTATGCTTGATGAGATATTTAAAAAGGCTGTAACAGAGGTGAAGAGAATGAGTGATAGAATCATTGCTGTTAAAATGATTTATGAAGGTTTAATCCTAAATTTATTAAGTGTGTATGCTCCTCAAACCAGGTGTGATGATAAGATAAAAGAGAAGTTTTGGGAAGATTTTGATTCTGTGATGATGGATGTTCCTGACAATGAGCAAATATATGTGGGGGTGGTTTTAACGGGCATGTGGGATGTATGAATGATGGTTATGAAAGAGTACATAGTGGTTGGGGTTTTGGTCACTGAAATGATAAGGCCTTGCTGGAGGCAGCGCTAGCCTTCTAGCTAGCCTAGATTTGGCTATATACTTGGTTTAAAAAGAGAGATGAACACTTAATCACATACAACAGTTTCTGCCATATGACGCATTGATTATTTCTTAATAAGGAGAAATAAAATCAATTAGGTCAAAAACTGCAAGGTACTGCCGGACGAAAGTGTAGTCTCACAGCATAGGCTCCTGATCATGTAAATTAAACATCTGGTAAGAGTAAATTAAAAAAAAGAGTGGACGTTTTTTTTTTTTTTGTATTTTTTAAACTATTACTTATATTTTATAAACCTAAAGTCCTTAGAGTGTTGACGGAATAACGTAAGGGACTTTATTATTATACTCGTATAATACGATTTCCATGTCATAAGTTATAACACATTTAAAACAATATTTTATTTTAATATACTTTTGTGTCCCCGGGATACAATACTAAAACTATCTTAAACCGTGAAAATATAATGTGATTTAAACATTGAACATATTATTTTAAATTATAATATATTATGTATAAATAATATAAATAAAACAAAGTATACAATTTACTACTTTACTTTCTTCTACTTTACTTACTTACTTTACTGTTATTCGCAGGTTGATTAAAATAAACTTGGTGCAGGTGAGATTGTGCGGAAACATTACACAATTTGTATGTAAATTACGCAGTAGCCACGTTGTTCGATACCGGATTTAATTACCGGAATTATTCCAATCTTGGTGCCTACATAGCTTTTTTGGTTTCAAACGTATTTTTTTGTTTTTCTCTTTATATCACCTAGGTGAATGTGACCGACCAGAAGTGTCTACTGCTGGTATAATATTATTAATTATCGACAAACTTGACTTATATAAAGTAAATACTTTTTTCATAATGATCATTATTATATATATATATATATATATATATATATATATATATATATATATATATATATATATATATATATATATATATATATATAATATAATATTATATACAAATTGCTTCCCATACAAAAATAGTTTCATTCAAACATATTTACTTTTTTATTTATGAGTCGTTTTATGATATTATATAAATAATAATAATAAATGTATTTGTTGATTTGAAGGGTTGTAATTGTTATTTAAAATTTAAATGCCTTGTATATATTCTTGAGCAATAGAGATTAAATAAAATTATAAATATATAACGTAAATAATAACGTGAAATGAAAATATTAAGTAAAAAGAGTGACAGTCTATCTCGTGAATCGTTTTCCTTTGTCCATTGGACAGCGTGTCGTTGGGACGTCGAAGCAGTTATTGTTGTGTCACCTATTGTTTATGGATCTGAATGGACTGCTTTTCTTCTTTGACTTACCTGTTGTCCATTCTTCATATTGAGATATAAGCTCTAATCCAAGGAGTTACTGGTCATATTTGTTTAGTAAAATAAGTAAACAAATGACTTGATTTCGTAAAGTGAAGAAATTCACAATACTTTGTACTGTATTTATTTACTACAACAGTTGTAGGTTCTGTACTTCTCCTAGATGATATTGCTACGTTTATAGAAATTGTATTCGATGAGTCAGAAATTTTGCACAACACAATATTTATAACTTAAATGTTATATTTCTGGATTATACTTTGTCTTGATTAATTTTTTATATTATTTAATATACCAAATTCAAAACTTTATTCTTATCAATTTAATCCTTTATGTAGGCTAATATTTTTGCTGTCGCAGGTGAACCAAGTATGAACAACCACTATGCTTGGCAAAGTCTTCGATTCGCACGACACCTTGGCTGCACTGCAAAGGCGTCAGATCGACTAACGGTACGTTAAAGAAGTATGTATGTAAGTAGTAAGTAAGTAATGTTGAAGTACTTCTATAAGATTGCCATCATGTCTGTCCGACTACAGGACCAGAGCTCAAAACCTATTCAGTTGCAGAGAGGTGTTAGACAGGGAGATATTATCTCTCGAAGATTATTTTAAGCTCATGGACTAGACAACATAAACGACGAGTACATCACTCACTTTCGTTTTGCCGACTATGGAAGACCTCGATACAACGCTCGATGATCTCAGTAAATAATGCCTTCTAAAAAAAATATATAGCTATAGCTGCTTCTGGTATAACTAAATATGGTGTCAGCACCATAGTTTTAACTATACTTTAAGTGTAAATAGTAATGAATTCATTACTATTGTATTAACCAAAATATCTCAGAAAGTATTACTTGTTATTTAGACTAATTAAGTTGCGGCTTTACAAAGTTGGACAAGAACTTGTGTAACTTGAGACAGCTATGGGCGAGTACCTTATACTGCATGTCGTCGTAGAACTTCAGTACGAAACTCCTACATCCAAATTACTTCTTGCCAAACGGAATTACGTAATTTGTTTATATTAAAGTATATTAAGATTTTTGAAAAGTAATTATAATTTTTTTTTTCCAGAAATTCATGTCCTATATTTTTTAACAAAGTATTCGAACATTATAAAAGTCATACCTTTGTTATTTAATTGTGATACCTACTTTACCTTAAGGGTAGTGCTAAAGCAACTTGTCTCCAAGTCAGAACTGTCTCAAAGTAAATTTCTATTAAAGAATATTAAAAAACTTGGAGATTAACTTACTATTTTAATTAAGTTAGAGCCAAGAACTTTCCTAGTTAGTTTTTACAAAGTTCTGTATGCTTCACCCTCTCTGCTTATTTAGTTTTAATCGATTAACCAAATATATTTAAGAAGAAAAGGCTAATAATTCTTATTTTTTTATTTATCACGAGTTCTGCAATGTTTACTGAAAGAAATATATTTATCTTTAACGAAATCTTATTACAAATCCAGTATAAAAATAATTAAATGATCATTGTAATCACAACGACTTTAGTCCTGAATACCCCTGAATCAATTCTCATCACAAGGTAAGTCGTAATTCCTTTGTACAATCGTCGGGTTTCGGATCTATTACGTAATTTAACCCAACAAAGGACGCTTTGAGATTTGTTTCGTGGCTGCTGCAGATTACCTTAAATATTTATGATTTTTTTTTTCATAAGGATATTATATTTATATTATTTATGATACATTATTAACACAATGTAATCTCAGCTGTATAGGATGTAGAATAGAAAACATACTTTTATAAATAAGAATAAAAAAAATAAAAGAACAAAAAGCATGTGTGATCATCTCGGCGAAGAATATCTTACTTTATCTAACAAGAACGATTCGAAACCATGAAATGAATCCCGACAAGTGTACCCTAACGTCTTCCCAATTACAACATCAATCATTAAAATAAAATCGCCAGCACTCATTTCATAAAATGTTTTATTATTTAATTGTTATCTTGATTTTGAAGCTTATAAATATTAGTTAGTTTTATCTAAATATTCAACATATTAAACTTACTTAACTCTCTTTCTAATACCGGGAGGAGTCTTTTGGAGAGGTGGTATAGTTTATAAGTGCTTCTACGATTACAATATTGATTGTCTTTGACATCCTTAGTCACTGAAGTTATTATACATAAATTAAGCTTAATTCGGATACAAGTGAAGTAATTATAAACATAAATAATGTGAATTTAGCTTTTTTATATTATTTACTCTCTATTGTCGCCACAATCAATTCACGTTTAACTGTCTTGATATTATAAGAGATCAGTAAAGATAAGGAAGAGTCATTTGTAGTTTTAGTATTCCTTAATTACAACAGTAAGTTACAGTGTGTTATAGGCAAAATAAATCAATTTACCCTCGTAATCTTATATTGATTCATTATTACTTTAATTAAGTTTATTTCCATCATACCTAGCAGTCCTTGGCACATTTTTTACTTGTAGATCTTTTGTGTCTCAGACACCAAAAAAGACTTATTAGAGAAGTTTTACTTTATAACATATAAATTTTTTTTCAAATAATATGATATATATATATATATATATATATATATATATATATATATATATATATATATATATATATATATATATATATATATATATATGTTTAACTTATTTTATACAAGTAATTTTGTATATTATATTAATATTTTTCTATATTACTAGACCGATGTAGGTGATTGTTTTTTATTGTATTCCTAATTATTAGAACAAGTTTTCTTATTAAAAAAATGTTTTTTCACAAACTCTAAAAGTTGAGATTTTAGTTGGTATGTTGTGTGCGAGTTAAAAATCAAAAAGAAAACAAGAAGAATAAATGGAATAAAAGAAGTTAAAATATAAATACTCTTAAATAATAAAAAATAGTCCAGATGGTAAATAAATATGTATAAAATGTTGTATTACATTTTTTCTTTGAATATGGTTCATAAATAAGTAAACTAGGGGCGCCAACAATGCCGTTTGCATATTGAGCGAAGCGAGTCCAGTGTAATGACTCATCGTTGTGGACAATGTCGGTAATGTAGGAGATTTCAGATTAGGCTGACAGTCGCGCCACGATCACCACCAAACTGTCAAATTAGATCTAACCTTTTATCTTTTTTCATCTACACTGATTGAAACCAGATTTAGTGCTTAAATGTTTTGTTCCTAAATAAAATTTGATTTCATCTCTTGAAAAAAAATATTAGAATTATAGCACCTTGTGGAATACCACAAGAATACCAACGCACGTACTACTAATCGTCTTAACAAAACAAATGTGCTATATAAGTAGGTTAAGTCGTACAAAAGTAATGCAAACTCTTTCAGAATGCAGTAACGATAACGAAACAATGTAATACTTGAACAGGGACAGATTACATAAGTGACAAAACAAAATTACAAATAGTGCGTTTTATGTACAATATTTGGAGAAGATATAATATCGGTCATTCATATGTAGTATTTCATTCAAAAGTATTCACGTTATGTAAATTCTTAAGCATAATATCTTATTTCTGTCCAAAAAAGGTCGACCTTCATAATAAAACATCCAAGAGATAGAATATTTATTGAAGGCCTCGTTAGTATGGATTTATTTTTAGACGGGAATAAATATATTGTAAGATAAACGTGTTAAAATATAATAATATTAATTTTTCTTCAATAAAATATTTGTAAGGAAATAAGAATTACAAAATTATAACTATAACAATTTATATAATGATTTATTTGTTTTATTAAATTTTTCTCGCGCGTTCCCTGTTCAAGCGGAATGTCAAAGATTTAGGAATTCTCATTTTCTAATCCCTTCCAATAGACATCATGACGTCACTACGATCATAATTGAATTAGCTTTAAATCATTTAAATAAATAAACCATAAAATCTATATTAAAAACTATAACGATTAATGAAATACAAAAAAAAATCACAAAGGAAACAAAAAGACAATAAATAGTAAAAATACAACTTGAATTGTTTTTTTACCCGCTTACAAGGAAACACAAGAAGGATCATAATTCTATTATTTTTACTTCTGGGCCGAAAACAAGCTGACGATCTTCCTGACGATTTTCTACCGCTGACAAAAGTATTTCATTATAATAAAACTGAGGAATTAGTTGATGGTATTTTATTTATACCACTGTATAAATCTATTGGTTCAAATTTTTGTGATAAATAATCATCTAATTCACTATGAAATACACTTATTAAAATTCCACTGGTTTATCTTAATTTCTGTCTGTATGTATGTCTATAACTCAAACGCCATTTGTCGGATTTTGTTAAAAATTAATACACAAGAATTTCATCGTGCAAATGTAACGCGCGGCTTTAGAGATCGGTAAAACCTATAAAATTTAATAAAAATACATATCGACAAAGTTGCGGGTAAAGTTAGAACTTATCAACCATTGCCGAACTGAGTGAGCTAAATTATAAACTATGTAAACACGATAAAATAGTTAATACAATACTTACGAGTATGTACATGTGAAAAAACACATTTGTTAATAAAAAATTAATAGAAAAAACATGTGATGGATTCATGTTAATATTACAAATATTATTAATTCGAACAATTAATGTCACAATAAATTATTAAATTAATTAATTTAAGCAGATCCATCCCTAAAAGCACGCGCCAGTTAAGAAGTTAATACTTTTGACAAATTACTGTCATTTCAGACCGACGCATTTATAATTAGTTTCACAGACCTACAATTATGATTTAGAGTTAATTGGAATGCAAAAGTGGAGAATCTATTCAACTAAAATGAAATTTCAGACAAGTAATTTAAATTTAAACTGTTTTGTACATAATTTTAAAGAATTATCTGCATTTTATTCTTCTTTCACCTAAAGTAGTTTTTTTTTATATTAAAAGCAATAGCTTTTATAAAAAAAACTACGTCTTGAGTGTACCTCTTAGTTTTAATTTTTTATTTTGTACTTGTTTGTAGAATAATTAACTACGACACTTCTAGTCTATGCTGCTTTCACAAGTACAATGAACTATGAATTTAAGTTTGAAAATTTCAATAATGTAATTATTTATTACAATTCTGACTTCAAATTCTTAACGAACAACATCTTAAATAAGAAAATGGTTACACGGAAACCTGTAGGAAAGTGAGCATATTTTCTTATTGCCAGCAAGGAATATCTATTATCAATATAATCCCTAATTAAAAAAAATGCGTTTGAAACTGGAACGACTTTGATGTACGAGTATATTAAAATATTTAATTATTTCTTCTGAAAGCTTCCTAAATAATTTGTTCAGTTATTGAAGAGGCGAATGCTGTTGCCTGGCAATTACTTATTTGTATTTATTAAATTTAGAAATAATAATATAATAATAATCTATAATGATCAATATTAATTAATTGTTTGTTTGTTGTTGATTAGCAAATCTTAAGACTTAAAATAATATCATTAATTTACAACGATAACTCTGTCTTTTTATTATAATGTTCTTGTATTTTTATTTTTAATGCCCCTTCTTTTTAATGTACAATTAAGTACTACACCGTCCATTAACGAGATTAACTGATAGGAGCAATTAGCGCATCAGCGTTCATCAGATTAAACTATGGATGACCGATGAGGGTAGTCAATAAAATACAATATAATTAAATGTGTTTACATTTAATTATAATATTATCAGTAATTAATTCAACAAAATAAATATGTAAAAACCAATGTGAAAAAATATATTTTAATCTTAGAGAGAATCGACTCTGTCAAATATTTGCAACTGGAATAAAGATATATCGTCATATAAATGTCGGTTTGTTCAATTATATATTTTGGGTTATAAAATGTTTTTCTAACATATTCATATTCACATTGACTTACTTCATTTTCATAATAGATATGTTTGATAATATTTTTTTTCATTTGATTTTTTTAAATGTAATTATATTAATCGTCGGATAATATCAAAAACATTAGCTTTGTTTTAACAACAAAGGTATAGTTACAAATGTCGTATTATATTCAGTATCATATACCTATAGTCACCTTTACTGAAAATACATTGAAAACGAAAGATTTGTAATATTCAGGTACCTCAAATTATCCAATAGTAATAATAACGCATTGGCGGTAAAATTATTGTGTCAGCCTGTTTACTGTACAATGATAATAACTGGTGTATCTAAATAATGACTTATTTATAATACCATAAAATTCATACTACATTCAAGATATTTTCTACCAATTATTATTATTAGATATTTATGAATATACTATAATTTTTAAATCATTTATAACCTTTTTCGATCGCCTGCTGCCGAATTTCATCACCGCTCAGCGCGTCATCGCCTCCAATACCATCCGTACCACCTGGATGCGTGGCGATCTTCTATGTTCCATTCCTCTTACATAAAAGAAAAAACATCTTGAAATGTAATAAAAGTAGAACAAAAACCTATTTTTTTTTTTGTTTTCGAGGCTAATATATAACATTTTCCCAATAAATAACTTAATATTGTGACAGAAATATGATTTATTATTTCTATGAGGAACGAAAACCTTTGAGTATCCCGAGAGACAACAGACCTTTGTTTTTATTATTAGGTTTCGATTATCCATTTGCTTGTGAGTTTTACAATTTCTCGAAGATATTAACATTGAATAACAAAATAACTAAAGTTATTACACACAGTTCGTTCTGTTATGTATATAGATACGAGTATGAATGATAACTAACTAAGTAGCTAATGTGAAACATTTGACATACTTCCTGCGTCATAAAACGTACTGAAGACTATTTCTTATAACTGTAGCGCAAATAAACTGTTTTATTCATCATTCAATTAATATTGTATATTTTTATTACTTTGTGTTTGATTTAATTGATTTAATTTGCGTTAAATCAGCTTAAAGATACGGAAATTAAAAAGGAACGTCAAGTAAACGAAAAACAGATTTTTATAGGAATTATAAATGTTATTAAAATATTTGAATTACGAATCAAATGTTCAGAGAATATATATTTTTAAAGATGGATTTTAAGTGGCTACGCCTTCTCGAGTAGATGAAAAACAACGTTATTTCTTTTGGCTGAAATATCAACGTAATAAATACATTTTTATAGTTATGATTAAAAAGGGTTTATATGTATGTGATTATGATATATATGAATATCTATGTAACAATATATCTTGAAACATCTTAATCCCTTGATTACATCTGATTGATTGTTGAACTAAAGTGATGTTGGTATTCATACAACATTTATACATGTAGTGATTAAATGTTATTTGAATATTCTAATATACGTTTCTAATATTAATATATTACTATAATAAATAAGAAACTTAAAATCAAATCTGTTTCTTACAATCTAAAAAAGTTTAAGAATATATTTTTAATTTCATTAAAATTAAATTAACAGAGACACTTTTTGTGATAATATTGTATTTCTGTATAATAACACAGAATATAAATAAAATCAAACATACAACTCGTACTTCCAAAGTTCTTTGTTAAATCGACAAATATACTACTTAATGATCTCTTTATTACGGTGTGATGTCTTTAGCAGGCTTTCTTGGGTTTTTTGAATTTTTGATTTTCCGAAATCTCGCGAATTGTAACTTAATTTTTATTAATAAAATAGTTAACTTTATTTTTTCGCAAGAAATCGTAAGTTCCAAACTGAAAAAGTCGAAGTCATGGAAGTTTCCTGTTATATTGATACATTATAATAAATTTTGTCAATACACCTATTAACTAGATTCTCAATTTCTATGAAAACGAACTCTAACACAAACTTAAATAAATTAATATAACTTTTGAAATCACATATAGTTTTGAAGGCTAATAAATTGTAACTTTACATATGTTTCATATAAAGGAGTTTAGATTATTTTTTTGTTGTTTAAACTTTTATTCTGTCACAAATTTGAAACCCTTCTTTAAACACACCAGAATCAAGTAATTTTAAACTAAATCACCATTATAACACTACACAATCGGTACAGGTACAGACATGACAATCGATTTATGTAACACCAGGCACAACAAACCATGACGTTGTTCACGTGACGGTTATAAATGTGGTACTCGTATTATCAGAGTCAGGATATTCGTGTCACGTGTGGACTCACGGTGACAGCTGTTACATAACCATGTGATGAATAACCATTTCGTTTATTTAAATAATATGTTATAATACTAAACAGAAAATATAACATGTTACTACTTTATACTTTTCTGTTCCAAAAATTGTTAGTCACTAAATAAATATCATCTCTATTTTCCTGGAAATATTTAGGTCATATCATTACAAAACTCTTTGATACAGATCATTGGCCACTTGTATTTTTTCTTTAAACTTTGTAACAATGGACTTCTAGCGAAAACAATTTCGTGCTATCACTTTCTATGATAGCAAACCAGGGTTAACCTTGTAGCAATATTATGAAAATTAACAAGCTGCGTTAGTAAGTTACTGGTAGTGGTAGAGAGGGATATTTTGAAAATCTATAAATAAAGATTTTCCATATTTCTACTATTATTTATTTTACTTTTAAAATTAAATGAAAATTAAACTATTAAAATTGATTGAACATATTATGTATCTGTTAAATGTATGTACATCGAAAATAATCCAAAAATTAATTAATTAATATTAATTAAATGAATCACATTAAGCCTTTTAAAATATTACTAATTAAACGGATCGAAGCGCGACACAGATTATATTTAAATTATTCAATTATTTGTATATATTCTCAGCAATCTCTTTCTCTTTGTGCTGTTAAAGACTTATTATTTTTTAAATTCGGACTTTAGTGATCTATAATTATTATATACATTCAACAGACTATACTTACGTTAATTACATCGCAATTGGCCAGACTAATTCTATACTGTCTAAACAGCTTAAGATCACTTTAGGCTTAACTACTCATTGATTGATATTAGTCTAAGATTATTATAATTATTATAATTTACCATAACGGAAACATTCACAGTCATTTTGTTGATATTAAGAAAATAGTTTGTGAACCAAACAACCTTATACCAATGAAATTCTTCAACGGCCATCTTAGTTTAGCCGTTTAAGAATTCCATTGGTAATTGTTAAGTTCCAGTAATACCTTTCCCTCGCTAAAGCGAATATCATAGTTACTTAGTTACTTAAATGTCTTGATACCAGAAGGAACACGGCCTACTATTTGTATAGTAATTGCTTGCTTAACAATTCCGTGTGTTTTGCAACTCAAATAATATACTCGTAATACCAAAATAAAGCCTAAATAATTAAGATATGCATGATATTGATGAATGACTGATTTTCAAATAAAATTATTATTTGAAAGAAATAATAAAAACTGTTTAAGTCACAGTCACATTTTAAAAATCTTACACAATTTCAAATTTTGTATTCAGGCCTGAAAGGAAACCTGGTCCTTTTATTTCAAATGTTATCTTGTTGAATGAATAATACAAAACACAATAAATTATGTTGTGTTTAATCGTTAAACTTTTTGTTTGTGATGAGGCAAATTGTGATAACGAAATACGATTTTTTATTATTATTTGATTATATAATATTAAGGGTAGATGTTTATAAAAGTTTTTAATTGCATTATAAATTCTACAGTTTTGATTACGCAGAAGCTTTGTAATTTTTTTTCTTACGATGAACAAACCAATTTTACTAATTTAGATTACCAAGCCTTAAAAGTTAATTAAGCCTCATAAATTAACTTTAAATTGGCGATCGATAAATTTTAGAACGCGTATAATATAATTATTAACATTTATTATAAAAATATTTTTTTATAATAGATTTATATTCATTCTCTCATTTAATTTCAATACGTACCTTTATATTATAAAAGCTATATTCGTCCGGCAAGTTTAATGTAAATAATTTTCCATTCGCGGCCTTTCTGCGGCAACGAAACTGGATCGAACAGCGAGCCTGCAGTGATAGCGTGAAGATGAACGATTTTCTCGATGAAACTCGGAATTTTACGTAGATTATACATAACAACGTACTTATAATTACAAAATCGATTGTAATTATTAACTAAACTAGGACTTTCATTAGGACTATAATATAACTATATATGCTTGGTTTTTTTTAATAGCTGACATTAATATGGGAGCTATGAAGTTTTAATAAGGTTTAATCAAAACAACTAAGGTTCCTCTTAAGTCTGTAAAGTCTAGGTCCTGAGATTAATCGTATGATAAAAAAATACTGATTCTTAATTATTTATTGAAGAAGTTTACACTTTTTCAAAATAATTTTCTTTTTTAACATTGTTATTTATAATAATCATAATAATGGCACAATTTCTAGTATATCCCTAGAATATATTGGTATTACATAAAATTATTTTACACACCAACCAAACTTAGATAAATTATAAATTTATCAAATATATTATCCAAGCCTTTAGGTCAACTACTATAAACCTCTTTCGGTTCCGTGAACTTGAATAGATGCTGTTTCGAATAGAAAATATTTTTCGAATATGTGCTTCAATGATTTAATACATTCGGATGAAATGAGAGCGTCAAGTCGAAAGAGTTCGATATTTTTATACATTCAAATTACTGTTACAAATTCTTTCTAAGGAATATAGAAGTAATAATAGCAAATTATATAATATAACGATCCAGCACACTGTTATTATCTTCCAAACATAAATTATTTGTTTGACAATACCGATGAAGGGATAAATGAGATCGTAAAGTGAATAACACTCTTTTAAGAAAGTGAATGTAATGGATACTAAATAACTGGACGAAAATAAATTTGTATATTTAATTCAAATAGTTAATATCCCCGCTTTGAAGATGTGTGTAGTAAATAGATTAAAAGCACACAATCAAGGCAACCAATTGTCTGAGCGCACATAACTCAATTGTGCAATAGGTGAGAGACGTGAGTGAGGAAACATAGTTTGCCGTCTGTTATCCGCTTTGGCAAACATTTAACAGGTTTAATATGAACCTACAAGTATACAATCGTCTTGTCAAATTGGCTAACATTCCACAATCCTAATATTTACATATATATATATATATATTTCAGGATAGGAAGATTATTCCTTAAATAATAATTTGTAATTTTCTTAATCTACAGCAAGCCTAAACCTTTTGTTAGTGGTCGGTCGTCTCTTCGGATAATTAAATATAATGGTATTACAATTTTTATAGATGTGATATAACCGTTCCCATTATAAATAAACCCATTTTAGTTTAAAAATACTGGTCTTAAAGTAAATTTCGATGGAAACTTTACACTACATAAATATTGTACATTCACGACAAAGATATCACATGACTTACAGGCAGCATTTTTGCAGTCTTTTGAACATACCGATTTTGTTATTAATTTTAAGCAAATGTTTCGAAAAGGAAAACAAAACTAAAAATTTATTACTTAAACAAAATGGTCTTTTTGAAATATATCATAGTCCCTTAAATGATTAAATAACATTTTCGTCGTATTTCGTTTAGAAACAATTATTATGGACCGTTAGTTAGTTTGATAAGTCCGAGCTTCAAATCAAATCAAATCCATCTTTAAAAGTTTTGTTAGTCATGTTCCTTCAATCTGTTATGTTATGTTGTGCCATGTTCCAAATTACTGTACTTTAAATACAGTACACTAACGTTTTTGGTAACTTATTTTATAAGAAATAAATGGTAAGTAAAAAATAAAGCATTTAGCTGATAGTAACACATAGGACCATTTACTTTCTTATTATGATATAATATAAGGAATTCAAAGGACTGATAGGACTGATATTTAATTAATGTCATATAGGATTATTGAAATATAAATATTTCAAAGGTTAATTACAACAATGCCTTTGTAGAACAAACATTTTATATTATAAAATTTTAAATATAACATTTCAGTTAAAATACAGATGCTACTATATCATACCAGTCGTTCAAAAGCTTTATCCGTGAACAGATTTCTAACGTTTAAATCTTCACCAATTTACATTCCGTTTTCATTCAATCGTTGAATTGTACATTGAATATTGTGAAGTTCACTTCAAAGAATTCCAATTAGGATAATTTTAGGAATGTAGCATTATAGAGGATTTGTTTATATATGATATAAGATGTTATAAAATGCATAGAACTAACTGTCTGTATATTCAGAGAGATTTCTTTTCAGCAAGGTTTACTACTATTTAACATAACATCGATAACAGCGTAGTTATTTTGAATTCGTGATAAATTTATATATCATGAACTATAAAACTTTAAGTATGAAACACGTTACGAAGAAATTCCAAAGTTCATGTCTAATAAGATTATATGGCCACTGAGTGATACAGTGATAACATGAGTGTAGGTATGGGGTGTGAGTATTGAAATAACTGCTAGCAAAGAAAAGGAACTAGGTGCTCCCCCAAGAAAAGGAAAAGTAGTCATAATACGCCGACTTATAGTAGTTGGGATAAGAATGGGAAATTATAGACTTGGAGTGCATAAGCTGTTTATAAGCCTCGTACAAAATAACTCGCAATGTCGTTTTGGGTCAATGACAAGTGCTACAACACGACCTTCAACTAAAGAAACTCCTATTTCAAATTTATAAAAAATTCTATGACGATATCACCATTGCAATATATAATAACATTGTTAAATGTTAATAATGATAAGATATGTTACATAATATCATAACATATTATTGTGTTAAATTATTATTATTTTTTCCATAATATTTAAAAGTAATATTTTTTATATTATCTTTTAAGATTTGGATAGATCGTAACCAAAACTTTGTATTTTATTTGTGTGTGTGTAATCCTCAATCCCCAACTAAAATGATCCCGAACAAACACCGCTTTAGACGGAAGAAGCAGAACAAGGCTCTGATGGATAATGGTTTTGACGATACAAAATATAATTTTATTTTTAACAAAATATGTATCATAAGGCAATTAAGTTTAACAAATTTTAATAGATTTTAAAAATGTAATATTATTCGTTATCTTTATATAAATAAAGCCTTTTATACATTAAATATGTAAATACCTCGGTGAGTCACATTTGCACGGAGTATCAGTAGTATCAGATCGTTGTCTTTCGCAGATCGCATCGCTGTAATTGCTATTGAATATTAGATGAGTATAAAATATAAAATAAATTCAGGCAGGATTTACACGACGCTTTATTGTACGTAAATATTTACGCAAATGAGATAGATGATAAAAGCGAATTATTCATTTAATACTATAATAATGTTGGTTACATATTAATGAGTACATTTTATATTGTAGAAATCTAAAAGAAAATTCACGAATATTATATTTTAAAACTTTTATCGTTATACCTACATAATAAGAGAGCTTTTTCTTGTCATCAAATTACTTTTTAATAACGTAGTATGATAGTAGACTTGGATTTAATAATTTATTTGCTTAAATGTTTTCACATTTTAACGAGGGCTTTTTAAATAAAACAAAAACAAACACCTTGTCCGTTTGGTCCCCAAAAATTCTACATCAAAGATTTTTACCATAAAACAGTTGAATCTTTGAATTTGTAGGAAGAGAAGGACTTGACTAGTTATTGTAGTTAAATGACGGTTAAAGTAAAACATAAAGGTGTTTTTCGACCCGTCAGACAGACCGCAGCGCTCAAAGAGTTTCATTACGTGTCACAGATTTTAATCTTAGTAAAATTTAGACAGTGGCTTCTAACATTTTACTTACATTGCTTAAGAGCTTCATGAATTGAAAGTTCTTATGAAGTTTTCGTTTTGCAAATGTGTATCTACAGAATTACAACTAATTAAATTCACTCTTAAGGTTCGAAAAATATTTTGTTAATACTTGGGAAGTCGGCGAGGGACTTTCTTATATAGCAACTTAATTTATGAGGAAAACTTTTTTCCACGCCAGCCGTTTCTTTAGTATCGTCCAAATTAAAGAGGTAATAAAATTATCATTTATTTTCAGGGAATAAATCTTTGTCACAGAATAATAGAACTGCCAGGAACTTGTTTCATATCTTTAATTTAATTTCACTGAATTTTATTTAAAAACTAAAAAAATCGCTGAGGTTTGAGACAAACTTAACAATAGGACACTTTTATAAATTTATGCACTCACTACGATATTTTTTATAACGTAACTGAAAGTGTTTGTAGATTTTAAAATAAATTAAATATATTTTTATATATTTTTTAAAAATCAATTAATTTTGAAATCCGAAACATACATTTATCTACAAAAATTACTGTGTCACCGATCTGACTTGGGTGAACGCACCGTATATAACGTAAATCAACTGGCTGTTCTTTATCTTTCAAGGCCTATCACAATATCTAGCTGCTTATTATATTCATCAAGATTCATGAACACCATGTCAACATAACTATACAGCATTTCATTCTAACATTTATTTATTGATTTTTGTTGATCACATCAATAACACTCTCAACAACAGATAAGAGGGACAAGCGGGATTTACCATCGAATTAGGGTTTCTTGTTCCCTATCCGTATGAACACTTTCATATAGTTTTTCATTTTACTCATTGGAATATTCATCACCAAGCAATTTAATACTTGTAACAGATTGTAGTCCACACACTAACCAAATTTAAAATGAAAAAACTCTATTCTCTGGTTTATTAGCAGATAATCATTTTTATTAGCAATAAGTACTCCTAAACTCAAATAGTAATTTGAAGTAAAAAGGAGGAGAAGGGTTGAATCCGTAGATCCTATAAGAGGCTAAGCAAATTTCATGAGCAGTTTTTACCTAAAAAGGTTCATATTAATAGAAAATTGTATTTGTTGTATTGTTTGTATTAACTAATTAGTAAAAAGTTGTATTATTTACTAACTGGTTTCATGAATATGTGATTTAAGTAAATATTTTACAATTAGAATATTCAGTATAACTAAAAATATAACTCATCAAGGTTATAACATTAAATCATTAAATAAAAAAAAATTGCTATGTTATATATGTTATCTACATAAGCATTATCCATTTCAGTTTTATTTAGAATATTCTAAATATATTGTTTGTTATTTTAAAATTTTATCAAATAATTAATTATTACAAAATAATACAACCCAAGGAAGACAACTTTAAGCCAGCCTTTTGTTATACGAGTCAATTTATTATTAAAATTAGAAGTAAGCTAACCAAATTGACAAGTTAATCCGATGCCGGGAGAAATAAATCTAATATTGGAAATTAAGACTCCCTCATCACTTTAACACTCGCGTTTGCGTTATAAAATAGATGTTATTTTCTAAAATAACACATCGAATATCTCTGGGCGTAGAATTTTACAGTTATTTGGGGTCGCCGCTGTTCTACCGTATATTATATCAGGTAATACTCGAATGTTACTTATAGCTTGAAATGATGGATAAAAAATTAATACATGCATACATATATCTACTATACTACTATATATACTATATCTACATAATCTTCGAGAATTATTTATTTATTTATTTATTTATTTATTTATTTATTTACCTTCACGCCATATCCCTTGCGGGGTAGCCAGAGACGACGGAGCGCCAAACGCTACGGTCCCTGCATACCTCTTTCGCCTCGACCACAGACATTATTAGACCTTTTACGTGACCTTCCTCTAGTATCATAGCTACTGAGTTTTCGAAGGTCACTCGAGGCCTCCCCCTGTCTCTCTTACCGCTCACTTTTCCTTTAGAAATCTTTTTTACCATTCTTTCATCACTCATTCGTTCGACGTGCCCAAACCACCTGAGCACGGTCTTCTTCATTCAGAATTATAAATATTTAATTAACTATAAAAAAGAGTATGTTTTAGTTTTATTATTACTAGTATTTTCAGTATAGTTATTTAACTATGTAAGAATTATTCGTCGATAAAATGTCTCAATGATAAATATTACGCAATATGTTTATGAGATAAATCTCTTCCGCTCCTATACCTCTGTAACAGAGGCATTACTTTTCTCTCTAACACCATCGACTGGAAATATCGCTCTCTCCGCTGCTTTATGGGTTCACAAAAACATACTATATAGACTTCGGCTGATAAGATTCTTGTTGAATCGCAAAATTTTACCTCTTAATTTTATTGAAAATTGACATTAATATATTTTTCTATTTAAGTTCAAACAAGATAGCCAATCCTATATAAGTAAGAAATTGGACATCAATACAACAACATTTGAAATATTTAATAAAATTCAGTGACCTCTGAATGAACGTTTCCTCAATTTGATTAGAAAGTACATATGAATAATTTAAGAAATGGACCCGCAAATAAGGACATGTGAGTAGAAGGATCGCGCTCCGCTGTACGGAAATATTTGTTTATATATTTTCGAGATAGAATAATCAAAAGAACTCTTTATTGTCTATCCTGTTTATTTTAAAAATGATTTTTTTAACTAACAGTTTATGATATATTAATTTGTTCTATTATAGACAAGATCAACAAAATGTTTAAAAGACTTTATAATATAATAAAATAATTTAATAATTACTCGTTGAAGTACAGTCAAGTGACAACAAAAAATCATTATATGCATAATCTTATAAAATAGGGGAACTGAGTCTTGTACCACCCTTTGAGTAAACATATACAATGTACGATATATTTGTTATGTACAATTAAATGTCAGTTTTTTTATTTAAAACTACTTTTTTTATTTTAGTACGTATATTCATTTCACAAAAAAAACCGAGAGCACATTCCATTTAATTTCATTTTCACATTAAATTTTATTGAAATCACAAAAACTCAGTCATGGTTATGAATAAGTTGGAAGTAAATATCATCATTCCGCTAAATTCCTTATATATATAAAATTCTTACATTTCCCCATAAAACTTCAATTTTATTATTTCACATGTATACTTTTCTGTACAAGATTGAGGCAGAATTATTAATTTAGGGATGCTATTTATAAAACCGTAATGTTTCTGTAGCATTATGAAAATATGAAAAGTTGGTTTTACTCGCAATCTCTTAATGCATTTTAAAAGGAAAGTAAGATCTTTTATTTTAAGTCCTGCTTGAGTAAAATTCATTAACTAATGCAATCTGCAAAAGAACTCCAATGGTACTGTACTTGTACTGAGACTTACATTTGATTAATAACCTTCTTAATATCAAATGTTATCACACTGTACAAAAAAATAAATGAAAAAGTACAAGTATACTTCTTACATCCATAGTAAGTGTTATAAATATTAATGAACTAAATATTTAGGAAATAAATATAATATTTAAAATAAACATAACTTTTCCGTTTTTTCGTTGAATGGACTGTTTTATAATAATCCTATTCAATCTTATATAATGTAAAAGTATAGATAGCATCCTTAAGATTACAGTTTACTTTTTTTAAATATTTCTTAGATTTTTAACCTTTGCTTTCTTATTTAAGCATCATAAATTTTAATAAAAGGTTTTATCTAAGAAACCCGTGATTTATTTGACAAAAAATATCAGGTAGCGCTTTGAAATGCTTTTATAAAAGTCCTTTTATCTTTTTACTCACTATAATTTATTCAGAGAGATCTTACTTGATTATACTTAATTAGTTTTAAACATTTTTCAATATCTCACAAGTTGAATCTAATCAGTCTTCTAACCTCAACATTATTAGATATGAAAAGGAAATATTCTGGTCTGTTTTTTGTTCAAATTCCACATATATGTCATTACGACCATCTAATTGATACCATTCTAAATTAATTTTTTAACATTAAAAAATTTATAACACACTTTAAATGACACCAGTACACGTTATGTACACGTGTAACCATGTCAATGTTGATAACATCGAAAATCAGAATTGATGACAGTTATATTCTGTTGATTTATAATTATTTAATAAAATAATGGATCAGGGATATCTTACTAAAATAAGTCGATTAAAGTTCATTTTAGCTATATTAAATATAATAATTTGTACCATAATTTTCAAGTGACAAAGCAAAAAACTAAACGAATATAATAGTTATATTAAAATAACATAACAAAAAACATTTCTGAAAATGAAAAATAAAACCTATCACCTATTATATTAGGTAGGTGATATGTTTATGTTTTTAGTATTGTAATATCTTGCTTTATGTTGTATTAATATAATCTTTAAGGTCAACGTGTCAGGCCTATCTGTAGAGTGAATTCTCTTTTTACGCATTCTTAAGTATCTGATGAATATCTTACACGTTACAAAATTGGGGTTCATATTAGAACAAAAAAAATGTGAAAATACGAAAACGAAAATCGCTCTCCAAGAGATTCCGTAACAGTTTATTTATATAAAATTACAAAAAAAATAGATAAACAGGCACAGGATCTGTTGCATGCTATTTCTATATATAATTAAATACCTTTCATATCTTTATCATAATTATAATCTAAGAGCAATTAACTTACTAAAACTAAAATAATATGAATAAATTTCTGTAAAGAAATCAATGGAATTTTATAAATTTATTAAAATGTTTTCATTAACTAATAACACACGTTTATGCTGACTATTGGTTGTGGGACATGTACTACACAAGCTTCATTACCAGCTTATTAGATTGTGGAAATCCCCTTAGGGACAGTCTCCTACTGTTCCCTCGTCAGCGAGCCTATTGAATATAAATAATTAGGTTTGTGTTTTGTCTTAAATTTTCATTTAACTTTTAAAATCAATCAATTTAAATATTTATGGATCATTTACAATATTTAGTAAGGTTAAATCTACATAAAATTTAAAATCAAAATCAAAACATTTTGCTTAAGCAAAGTTAAACAAGTAAAATAGATGATAAAAATAAAAAACCCTACTATAATTTTGTAAACACAATACCGCTAACAACTTGTGCAAAATGTTTTTAAAACAAAGGACGACTCTTTGATGACTATGTCGTCTCCACGATGAGATTTAATTTTTCAATGATACCAAGGTTTTATATATTATTTCTCTTCGTTTACTAGGACTTAAAACAGCTTTAACGTTTCAGTATAATTTTGTAGTGTAGTTATTATACTTATTTTAGTAAAAAATTAGTTTAAAGCTAAGTATAAAGTTTAAATGATAATTATGATGTTCAACATCACAACGACTGCTAGAAGAGAAAAAAATATATAAGTATTCCTATTTTAAAGCGTTTTAAATGAATATTGACTTTACTTATGTTTGAAATAAAGTAAGGAAAGAATTTCCTTTATTCCAAATGTTTGAATAAGCTGAATAATATACGTATAAATATCCTGCCCTTAATCATTTTTTGTATATGTACGGTTGTCATATTTATCTAAAGCGAAGCTCTTAATTTGTATATACTTTCATTTTATTAATTTCATTGAAATAGTATTATTTTAATAACATTTCAAGTAGTCAGTTATAAGTAACAAATTAACTTTGGCCCTCATATACAATTTTTAAATATATGTACAACTAGGGTCTGGCATTTAATAAGTGCAATATATGTATTTTTTTAATAACTTTTCATAAATATGAAATCGTCATCTACGAAGGTAATATTATTATCTTAATAACGAATTGCGATGAATCACAAAATTCTTTATTTCTTCAAAATTATCTATGTACTTCTGATGGCTAACTAGAATCTTTATTACCTATTGCTTCACTTCAAGTTTATCTTTAAGACAAAAAGTAACCTACAGAATCCAATCTATCTTTATTTATCAAATGAAAACTAAACAAAAAAAAAAGTTTATTTCTAGTGATATTATAAATATGAATAGGATTTTATTTCTATTATCGTGCAATTTCTCATGGACGTTATCAAGATTACCGCAATGGAAATCGTGTACCGTTCATCCTGCAACATGTACGGTTCACGAGAGAGTTTATTTGGAAGATCGTTTTATATCACAATTTGGCTTCCTGAGATGGATAAATTGCAACTCATCCTTCCATGAAATATCCTTCGAGTAAATACTTAATAATTCATAGTTTAGAAAATAATCACTTCAATTGCATACAAAAATAAAGTTTAAACTTTAAATAGTTAAATAAGTTAAATATATATTCTTGGAGACCAATTGTCTTATGCCTTCTGTAGCAGACGGGCCTACAGGTACCTTATGAAATTGTTTAAAATAAATGATAGTGAAAGCCAAAGCCGCGTTCGAATCCGTTGCACAGTTTACAATAACTAACAAACCGATACTCATTAATTAACTGTCATAACCATATTTTATTTAAATGACATAAAATATAAATAATGAGTCAGACGTGTATATAGTTCCTAGTTAAAAAAAATATAAATAATTAATAATAATAAATTATAGTTCACACTTATATTTATTTCTACGGTATTTTTTATAAAAGTATCGCTGTATATCTCACTTTCATTGAAACGTCAGAGGCACAAAGCGGTATTCGTAGCATTTTCCTCTCATTGCACTACTTTCATCCTTTGATTAAAAATGAATAGGGTATATAGTGGTTGCATTTTTAATTTATACCGAGGTTTTAAAAAGGTTGCTGCAATTGCGCTACGAAATAGGACATAGATTATAGGTACGTCTTTCTTGGATTTATATTGTACTAGTTTCATTTAATAAACATATATAAACAAAGAATATATCAAATAAACTAGGGACCGATGAGAATGCCCTTTGGAGAAAGTTCGACCCGACGACCCGACCCGACGTCGACCCGACGTCGCAATCTACATTCTAGTACTCCTTCATGTCAGTTGTGCCCTTGTGCTCTGGTGTTCTTTTTTTATTTTAGAAGAGGGCATACGACCTTGGGGTCCTTGATGATATGTGATCACCGTTGTCCATTAACTTTTGCAACATTCGAGGATTTACAACAGCTCAGGAGATTCAGTGAGTCAAGGATATAGTTTAACTTAAAGTTTAATGGATTAATTAACTATTTAATTGAAGTTATTAAAAAAAAATATCAAAAACCTCTGTTATGATATGACAGATGGCAGATTGTTGTGATAATATTTGTGTTACTTGTAACTACCTGTTCCCTGCGTCTGTACTCTTTTTTTACGCCCAATCACAAGATTGGTCATCAGATAGATTTACTAAAAATTTAAACCAATCCATAACTCCTTTTTTTTTTTTATGTTTGAGGAGGGCAAACGAGCTTCGATGGTCACTATTGGTATGTGATCACCGCCGCTCATGAACTCTTGCAACATCCGAGGATTCACAAAAGCGTTGCCGGCCTTGGAGAAAGGAATATATGCCTTTTTTGAAGGTACCCATGTCATATTGATCTGGAAATACCGCCGAAGGAAGTTCGTTCCACATTTGAGTGGTACGTGGGAAAAAAGTCCTTGAAAACCGCACAGTTGAAGATCGCCACGTGTCCAGGAGGTATGGATGAAAAAGGAGGCGATGGCGAGCTATGCGGTAGTGAAATTCGGCGGTAAGCATCAGATCGAATAGTTCTTCGGAACACTCCCCGTTGTAAATGCGGTAGAAGACGCAGAAAGAAGCCACGTCTCTACGCAATGCCAAAGAGTCCAGCCGTTCGCAGAGCACTGGGTTCCCGACAATCCGAACGGCTCTCCGTTGTACGCGGTCAAATGGTAGAAGCTGATATTGGAGTGATCTGGACCAGAGATGAGAACAGTACTCCATGTGTGGCCGGACCTGCGCCTTATAGAGCGCAAGTCTTTGGCCAGATTTGAAGTACTGCCTCGCTCTATTGATCACTCCCAATTTCTTCGAGGCCAACTTGGCCTTGCTCTCCAGATGAGCACGAAACTGACAACCGCTCGAAATGTCGAGACCCAGTATTTTGATACTTGGCGAGGCAATAAGAGGAGTGCTCTCGAAGAGCGGTGATACGACAAATGGGGTTTTCTTAGTGGTAAACGCGCAAACCTGTGTCTTTAGAGGATTGAACTGAACGTGGTTCAGTTCACCACACTCAGAGACCATCCCCAGGGAGGTCTCTATTGAAGACACAAGTTTCTTTCGGCACTCGTCGACGTTTTCCCGAGAGAGACCTGCACGACCGGAATATACCGCATCCCCAGTGCTGTCATCCGCATAACAATGTATGTTGGAAATATCCAACATATCATTGATGTGCAGGAGGAACAGAGTTGGAGATAGCACGCAGCCTTGGGGTACACCAGCATTCACGGGCTTGGGGTCCGAGCAAAAACCGTCGATAACGACCTGTATGCTCCGCCCAGTGAGAAAACTGGTGATCCACTTGCATAAACTCTCGGGAAGCCCATAGGAAGGTAGCTTCGAAAGAAGCCCCTTGTGCCATACACGATCAAAGGCTTTTGCCATATCCAGACTAACTGCCAGACCCTCTCCCTTGCTTTCAATAACCGCTGCCCAACGGTGCGTAAGGTATAACAGAAGATCACCAGCTGATCGACCATGGCGAAAGCCATACTGCCGGTCATTGATCAACTGGTGATCCTCGAGGTACGTTAGGAGCTGTCGGTTGATAATAATCTCCATTATTTTGGAGAGAAGGGAGGTAATGGCTATAGGTCTGTAGTTAGCTGGGTCCGAGCTATCACCTTTTTTAGGGATCGGATGGACAAGGGCACGCTTCCATGAGACCGGGACTACGCCTTTAAGATAGGAGTACCGAAATAGACGCGTTAGCACTGGAGTCAACTCAGGGGCACACGTTCGTAGCACTAATGGAGAAATGCCATCCGGCCCACTCGACTTATGAACGTCCAAGGAAAATAGAGACTGCCTGATAGTTTTTTGTCGAAAAACTATTTCCGGCATTGAACTCTGACACCGCGGGATGATAGGCGGTGTCTTCCCTTGGTCGTCCAAAGTCGAGTTGGAGGCAAAAAGAGTGCCCAAGAGATCGGCTTTCTCTTTTGCCGTGTGGGCCAGAGAGTCATTCCCCATGTGCAACGGCGGTAGGGACGGCTGGCTAAAGTTGCCCAGAGTGGCTTTGGAAAGCGCCCAGAATTTGCGCGTGCCAGGCGGGTACTTTGCCAGCTGATCCCCAATTTTGACGACATGCTTGAACTTTGCTCTAGCGATTTGCCGTTTGAAGAATCTGGAGGCACGGTTGTATTTCCTCTTCAGAACTCTAGAGTTCGGATCCTTAGTGACTAACGCATTAGCCCAAGCTTGATAAGCCTGCCGTTTGCCAGCTGCTGCAGCCCTGACAGACGCATCAAACCAAGGCCGCGATCTGCCGCCAAGTGGTACCACAGAGCTTGGTACAAATGGTTCCATGCCCTGAAGTAAAGTATTTTTGTCTGCCGTGGAATTATTCTATTTTTATTTTATGAGAATGACAGGCAACCTTAATACGGCTTCCGTAATAAGCCATCAAAATACCGAATTTCATTGAAGATTGCCCGTTATCTTGGAGAATTCTCATAAACTTTTCATTTAAGACAATATGTATAGTATTAGTTTTCCTGTGAAAATTAGTAATATTTGCCTGCGTAAAGCTGGAAGTATTCTGTAGATTGATCAGGACAGTAACCAATGACTATTTTAAATTTCAAAAAATCGAACAGAATTTGGATGATTTGCAGAATACAAATGAACAAACTGATAATACATATGCCTTTAGAGAAAATGGCCTCCTTTGTATTTTTTTTATAGAAAATAGAGTATTTAGAAGACACAATTTTGGTGGACATTAAGTTTTATTTAATGACTTTATTTCCGAACCCATAAAAAAAAAATTAAGTATAACAATATCAGTTACTGCACTGCGTAAAAAAGAAAAACCTTCAAAAAGAAGTTATTTGTTAGAAAGCTATATCGCACGAGCTCCACAAAGAGTTATATGGGTTATAGTTGGACAAATTTGGACTGAAAGCCCATTTATTACCATCCACTGATCCGTACATTATTACGTTTTATTCTTTGAGATTGATACTCTTACTGGTTGTTTAAGACATAAGTAAACATATTATCCTGTTTTGCTAAAAGAAAATATTCAATGATTAAATGCGATTCAGTGAGGTACAGGACGTGCTGATTTAAGTGTACTTTTATTGCATCAATTTTATGATTCTTTATATGTGAAGGTTTTATAGAGTTAACCAGTTTTGTTCGATTTCATTCAATCCGAGTTCAGCTAATCAAGACACAAATACATCAAAAATATCCTATTAAAACTATTTTCAAAAATTATAACAATTTGCCATGTTTCCATGCATATGCTCATTTATAAAATTCAGTCAGCGCTGACAGGAACAATCGCACGTAAAGAAAATCTGATGCGACAAGTTCACATAAATAGCTGTCTTTAAAATACTTTCCAATTAATAACTAAATCTTTTTTGTCGAATTTGATATTACATTTGTTTTTACATATGGGATATAAAAGAAATGCCGATTCCAAGAGAATAAAAGAACTTATAAAAAACTGATGTTGATAATTTACTAACTAGGTTAAATAAGGAGAGCAATGAAAACTTAGATCTTAAGATACAAATACACTTTTTGGACGAAATGATGAGGAAAATGATATTTTTTATATATATTAAGTTCCATCTAATATTTTGTGTTTCTTCTTAATTTTATAATCTAATACTATACTCATTCACTGACAATCATAAGAACCAGTACGGATCTTACAGACAGTACGGATCTTAAATAGATAACTGAAGCTTTCAATTAATACTTTGCAATTATTTTCTTAAGTCAAATATTATATTTATAGCGACCATATCCGTTAAATAGGTTCTTTTATTACCATATATCATGGATTTGGAATTGGAATTTTACATTAAAAGCTCCAATGTAAGTTATTGGAGCTTTTAATGTTCTTTTATTCTCTTGGAATCGGCATTTCTTTTATATCCCATATGTAAAAACAAATGTAATATCAAATTCGACAAAAAAGATTTAGTTATTAATTGGAAAGTATTTTAAAGACAGCTATTTATGTGAACTTGTCGCATCAGATTTTCCTTACGTGCGATTGTTCCTGTCAGCGCTGACTGAATTTTATAAATGAGCATATGCATGGAAACATGGCAAATTGTTATAATTTTTGAAAATAGTTTTAATAGGATATTTTTGATGTATTTGTGTCTTGATTAGCTGAACTCGGATTGAATGAAATCGAACAAAACTGGTTAACTCTATAAAACCTTCACATATAAAGAATCATAAAATTGATGCAATAAAAGTACACTTAAATCAGCACGTCCTGTACCTCACTGAATCGCATTTAATCATTGAATATTTTCTTTTAGCAAAACAGGATAATATGTTTACTTATGTCTTAAACAACCAGTAAGAGTATCAATCTCAAAGAATAAAACGTAATAATGTACGGATCAGTGGATGGTAATAAATGGGCTTTCAGTCCAAATTTGTCCAACTATAACCCATATAACTCTTTGTGGAGCTCGTGCGATATAGCTTTCTAACAAATAACTTCTTTTTGAAGGTTTTTCTTTTTTACGCAGTGCAGTAACTGATATTGTTATACTTAATTTTTTTTTTATGGGTTCGGAAATAAAGTCATTAAATAAAACTTAATGTCCACCAAAATTGTGTCTTCTAAATACTCTATTTTCTATAAAAAAAATACAAAGGAGGCCATTTTCTCTAAAGGCATATGTATTATCAGTTTGTTCATTTGTATTCTGCAAATCATCCAAATTCTGTTCGATTTTTTGAAATTTAAAATAGTCATTGGTTACTGTCCTGATCAATCTACAGAATACTTCCAGCTTTACGCAGGCAAATATTACTAATTTTCACAGGAAAACTAATACTATACATATTGTCTTAAATGAAAAGTTTATGAGAATTCTCCAAGATAACGGGCAATCTTCAATGAAATTCGGTATTTTGATGGCTTATTACGGAAGCCGTATTAAGGTTGCCTGTCATTCTCATAAAATAAAAATAGAATAATTCCACGGCAGACAAAAATACTTTACTTCAGGGCATGGAACCATTTGTACCAAGCTCTGTGGTACCACTTGGCGGCAGATCGCGGCCTTGGTTTGATGCGTCTCTCAGGGCTGCAGCAGCTGGCAAACGGCAGGCTTATCAAGCTTGGGCTAATGCGTTAGTCACTAAGGATCCGAACTCTAGAGTTCTGAAGAGGAAATACAACCGTGCCTCCAGATTCTTCAAACGGCCAATCGCTAGAGCAAAGTTCAAGCATGTCGTCAAAATTGGGGATCAGCTGGCAAAGTACCCGCCTGGCACGCGCAAATTCTGGGCGCTTTCCAAGGCCACTCTGGGCAACTTTAGCCAGCCGTCCCTACCGCCATTGCACATGGGGAATGACTCTCTGGCTCACACGGCAAAAGAGAAAGCCGATCTCTTGGGCACTCTTTTCGCCTCCAACTCGACTTTGAACGACCAAGGGAAGACACCGCCTATCATCTCGCGGTGTCAGAGTTCAATGCCGGAAATAGTTTTTCGACAAAAAACTATCAGGCAGTCTCTATTTTCCTTGGACGTTCAAAAGTTAAATAGATAACTGAAGCTTTCAATTAATACTTTGCAATTATTTTCTTAAGTCAAATATTATATTTATAGCGACCATATCCGTTAAATAGGTTCTTTTATTACCATATATCATGGATTTGGAATTGGAATTTAACATTAAAAGCTCCAATAACTTACATTGGAGCTTTTAATGTTAAATAACGGTATAATGAGATGAGAGACGGCGCTCGCTGATAGGAATTTAATGGGACGCTGTTTCATTACAATGTTACTATATATTTACATATTTTAAACAAAATGGTTTTAGGTAATACGTTGTTATCAGCGTCCTTCCTTGTTAAAATTAGTATTGTTTTTATTTCAATAGCCTTACGAATAGTTATAAATACATAACAGTATTCTATAGCTATAATTTGTGGTATATCAAAATTATTCACACAGTCTTCTGCAGTAATGTCTTCAATGTAAATTTATGTTCTAAATGTTGTACCAGAGCTTCGCTTTGCTTCATCGAGAAAGGATAATATTAGTTTATATTCATCGTAACATCGTAATGTGCATTGGAACTGAAATGTTATATTATTATTTATTTTTTTTTATTTTACGAAAAATCCAATAGGAATTGGAAGTCAATTTTATGCAATAGATAGTTTGAAATAGTCTGCATATTATAAATGAGGAATAAACGTAATTTACTAAATAAATCACATTATGATCACAATACAAACGTCCTTGGTACAAAAAAACGAGGACAAACATAAATCGGAAAATAATAGTTTCTGTTCAACAAGCAATAAAGTTCTTTTATCTTAATAAATTAAGTTTTATTTATTACCTACATTATAATTGTCGTGAATTTCATAACATTGTTCTTAATACATGTATGTATGTATTGTACTTCTCTAGACCATTCTGGAAATAAATCGTTTAAAGTTATATCGTGTTCTTAATTTTTTATCTTATTTTATCATATTAATGTCAATAATTCTAAACGTTACAGTTACAATACCCTATCACATAAGTTACTTAATTCACACTAAGTTTGAAACAATATTTTATGCTTAGTATTATAAGTAATAACGAATATAATATTTTAAAATATTATATGTATATGTTTAATATAATATTAATTTGAAAGAAACTTCTACGAGTAGACAAAGACGTGGTACTATCTTGTTACACGACTAAATTCATGGACTGTAAAGAACTGGACGCCCAAATCTCTTAATTTTATGTCCGTATGCACATTTACGGTACGTCCGTTCACAGTTGCAGGTAGCTTTTGAGCAGTTGAACCACTTAATATCAGATAGCCCGTCTAATTTAGACTTGTAGTTTCAGAGTGTCAATTGCTTATTAAAAATGCTTTTCTAGATCAAAACACCGACTACATCTCGATTGTCATAAAAACACAAATGAAAATAAAATAAGAATTTTAACTTTGTACAATGTATTATAATTACACATATTTATCATACCCTTACTGAAAATGTAATCTACTTTATCCGATCCATCAATTACCCCGTGATGCTATTGACAGGTTGATCAGTTTCAGCTCTTAACTCCAGCAGTGTAGAAAAGTGCTTTAAACGCTTTGCTTAATACTCGTAGTAAATAACAGTTACATAAACGTTTTACAATTAAAACATTTATTGAAAAATTCAAAAGCCTAATTTTTAAGAAAAATCTTTAAAAGATAAATAACTGTGAAAAGCTTAAAACTAAAGTTAATCGATAAGAGATTTAATTATATATTTTATAACCTAGAGAGGATGGGATGGAAAGATTTCCTAGAGGTCGCAGGTTCAAGATCTGCCCGTGTCAATTAGTTTTTAATTCTTTATTGATTGTACAATTTACTCGTAAATTAGGTTAGCATGGCTATTTATAGACAATTATAATATATTGACAAGGATTTTAAATTTAATTAACAAATCAATATATATATATTATTTGATTTTTAATCCTTATTATTGACCACAAGATATATTTAAAATTATGAAAGTTACAAATAAAACACGTTAAGAACGTATCCAAGTCCGGTATTATTATTATATTATATTATATTAAAAGTATTATTATTATTAAACATTAGTATCGAGTGATTGATCTTCGTGAACACAGTAATATTGGTTAAGTGATCTCTTTTTTATTAATGAATGTTCGCTGTTAATAATAATTAAATATCATTAATAATTAAATGAATATACAATAATTTTCAATACTTTTAATAAATGTAATACGTAAGTACAGGAATAAAAATAGTGTGTTTGTATTTAAAGATTTTGTTAGTACTTTATTTAGCTTTCATACTCCAAAATTCACAGAAACTACAAGTTTTATAAAAAAAAGTAATTTTGCATTAATGGAGAAAAACTATCTTCTCACAGCTGTCTCTCAAATTTCATAATCTTTAAAGAGTAAAAGGAACATTGTTTTAGAGGCATACAGGAAAGAAATGGTACATGCCAACCTTCAAATAAAATATAGAATTCAATTTGTAATTTACCTGCGGTGACCGCACTGTATGAATAAACTCTCTTATATAAATTTGTTGTAGCGACCCGTAAATATATTTTATTTGTCTAAGAAATCTCTAGTATCATACACTTGTTAATGTTAAAAGCAAAGTATTCGTAAAGATATTTTGAAAAGTATATATTATATAAAAAAAGGTCATAAATATTGTCTGTATATTAATTTTTGTACAAATATCGTATTCTTTTTAGTTTTGGTATAACTAAATCATATCTTAAAATACTATGTCCATATTTTAATATGTAAATCATACAATCTGAATGTGTTAAAAAAACTCGTTTAGACTGTACCTCAACAGTAGGAGTGAAATCAAATGTCTCTCGCGGAACAAGGAAATTGGAGAAGGAAACTCCATTATCGATCCTTAATTGCAGACTTTTCCTACTTATGTAGAGGTTCTAATTAACACGTTATGGGGTAGCAATTGGCCTAAAAAACGAATTAAAGGTTTATTTTTGAAAAGAAGAGTGACAGCATTGTTTAAGGTAAATTAGCTATGTATTAAGGCTAATTAGCAATGGATTAACGTAATCTCTGTACATTCACCGCATGGGAACTGCTCTCTGTCGGATAAAGACACTTTTAGAGAAAAAAAATAACTGCTAAATAACAAGCAAAAGGAACTTGTTTAGATACCAGCTAATCTAATTGGACATGTGTGCTACGTTGTGGTCATACATCGACAGGCAGTTTAATGTTCAGAATCGTCACAAGGAGACCCGATCTCAACTTAACTGGGTTAAGAGAATACATGAAAAGCAACCAAAAATTTTATGTTAATAGTAACTAATGATATACGATGTATTTTAATTGCCCCCTTATTGTCTTCTGAATTTCTATTGAACAAAGAAGAAGCCATAGTCCCTTTTTATAGTATCGCCTAATAACGTATTGATTTTCATAAAGTAAGTTGCTCTAAATACTGTTTTTTAAACAGAATGCTTAAAGAAACACAATGTTTACAGGAAACTTGAATATGATTCCTAAAACATTTAACAAAAAAAAAATAAAAACAATTCTTACTATCATGTTAGTTTTCCTTTTTTAACGAATATAAAAATAGTATATTAATATACCTTGTGTCAGCTAAACTGTCAAAGTGTTGTGAAATATGTTAAGCAATAAGCAATACAGATAATCGTAATAATCAGTATCGTATCTTTGTACTTTATACGTAAGTTATATTTACGATGAGTTTGCCCACAGATGTTTTTAAATTGTTAAAAAATTAACCAAAAAGAAAATAATTTGAAAAAGAAAAGTCAATTGAAATTAGAAGCGTTGTATTTTTCAAACGTACAAAATGAAACAGCATTCCTTAAAGGCGTGACTGTCACTTTCGCTTCGAGTGTCGTCGGGTTTATTATTCTTCGTGTCTTGACAAATGTACACTTATCGCGACTTTGGGAGAGACGCTGACACTAATTTATGTGTCTCACTTGATATTGTACACCTGGATATCATTTGTAAAATGTACTTCATACGCCAAGACACTTACGAAGTGTACACGTATACGTAAAATAACTCAACTCCCTTTAGAGGTGTAATTGATTTAAAGGAGTTATGTACGTTTTGAATTTGTTTTCTTTTCAATATTTATATTGAATTTTTCAAGTTTTGTGTTCACTATTCGTTTATTCCATTTACTGTAATCGTTAACAAATTTTAATTCAAAATCTCCCGATCCACATTCTTCTGATTACAGCAAGAATTGATAAGAGTACACATTATCGGATTATTAAAATTCCTATGTACCACATTGAAGTCTAGGGTTTCCTGTTGCTGTGAAGTTGCTGTTTATTGTGTGTCTAGCTGATATACAAGTATATTATCATCAGCGCTTCCGCCACATCCCGCGTAGTTCCTGAACGTGGATATTATTTACAGAAAAGGAAATAACAAAATATTTTTAATTTTAAAACAAATGTTACTTTCAAAATATAATAAAAAAAAATTCAAGAAGAAACGCATTTTAAATGTTAAATATTAATCTTAAAACTAACTTTAAAATATCTCTAGTAGGTACAATATTTTTTCTGCAACAAACATAAATACGAAATATAATACTCCAATGATTCAATACAAGACTAATAAACAGTAATTAAGAGGTAATTCATAGGAGGTTGGAGATGAATGACGCTCAGAAAGGTTTTTAGAATTCTAATTTAACTCTATAAAATAACTAATTATAATATTCGTCTTATATCCGACATTTGTGTTATAAATTACATTATATGCTTTTGCAATAGGCTATAACATTTTGACACATCAACTTGTAACTAAACTTTATAAGTTGTTAATAATATTATGAAGACTGCTGTCTCGTAACACACATTTGTTTAACGTGCTACGTCGAAATATTTCATGCACCATCATCATAATATGCATAATATAATATTTAAAATACTATATTATTTAGGTAACATAAATTTTTACTTGCTGTCCTAATGTCAGCTGTGTTCTGTATAATGTACAATAGTAATTACACCGTATTGCGATTTTAACTAATTAATTGAAAATCAATTGTTTTTACTATTTTGTATATTATTAAGCTGAATATTAGAGGACTTATTTTCCACAATCTGTATGTGAACAAACATAAAATAGAAGTAGTAGTTGATTATATTTTTTTAACGAAGAAACTTGATATGTAAGTATTGATTGGAATATTTTAACTTGATGGGTATTAGTGATCTTATAACCATTGAGATAATACAAAAATAATATTTAAAATATAAAATGAGGTAATACAAGAACAATATAATAAAATTACAAAAGCTTTACCAAACCGACGAAATAATAAGACAATAAACAAAAAGGAATTCAGGGAACATTGTTGTGATATATTTGAGATATCTAAGTCGGTCAAAATACTTCAAATAATAAATATTACAATTTATATTTTATACAACGTACAGCAGTAGAATAAGATATATTCAAAACGTTGAATTTGAAACGTCAATTAAATACATTTTGTAAATACGATAGCATATGAAAGGATCTTTTATTTTTTGAACCGTGAATATTTCAAAATAAGATAATATTTTCTTATATTCAAATTTTGAAAATCCACCCTTATTGGGTCCATTTATTGTATTTTCTGAACTCACTATTATAATTGAGGTATCGTTAGTTTAAAGGTGACTGAAGACGCCAGATATTGTCCAATTACGTATTTCAAAATGTTTTACAACTGCTGGATTAATTTTAACAAAATTATTTTGATTTAATTTTGAATTAAAAATTCTTAAGGAAATATTAATAAGGAAAAGGAAATAATTTAATTCTAACAAATATACGTACAATTAAAATAATACCAAAGACGAGAAAATATTTTATCATTGTGTTGCTACGACGAAGGAAATACAATGTGTATATATTTATTGTGAATTTCTGATGTTGAAGTAATTTGATATTTTATTAAAATGTATTCAGCAGCAGCAGCAGTTTTTAGGAATAAAAATGAAAATATATAACTGCTATGAAAAACTATTAAATAAATCCAATTTCTATCATAATGGTAATATTTTTCTTCTTCTCCTGATATTCCTAAAATTGAAGCCAAGCCTATTCCAATTTACGAGAACTATATTTCACAGTGAGTTAAACAATACAGAAACCGCAATTAAATTCTGTATAAATTACAAAATAATTAAAACAAGAGTAATAAATGAGTAATTCAAAGCTGATTGAAATGTTTAATTTAAAGCTGTTGCAGTGAGTACAACTGAATTGATGATACATTCTGTAATGGCTTCATAATTGCATCATGTCAGAGTTCTTTTACTCTTGAGAATTATTATACCTAATAGCTTATTTCTGGACCACTTATAACATGTACGGTATAATAAGAGTGATGCTGTCTGGAATCTGTACCGATATATCCCGACAGTACTCATATTTTGTATATATACTTTGAGTAATCTAAAACACGTTAGCCATAATTATTTCTACTTATTTACTTTACGTAAGAAGACGATATCCCAATTGTCACACATTCTAATCCTTTTCGTAACATTAATTACTCGTGCGGCCGTGGCTTAGTATAAAACGTGCCGAGAATGTTGAAAGAGACGTCCCAGGGACAAATATAAAAGTTTACACCATTGTTGAAAGGAGGATTCCTAAAGAGGGTCGAACCCGGGCCGGTGGTGAGTCCTAAAAATATTTCCAAATCTCTTCAAATACATTACGCCGAGCCCCAAAAAACTTTATATAAATTGACAACGTAGATGAATAAGTAATTCCAAAAAAATATTAATATACTGTAAAATGTAATAATTTGATTATATAAAAAAATAAATTATAAATAAAAATAATTTCCACCTAATCTGTAAATAGTAGTCAGTATAAATAAAGGTATATACAACATTTGCTATTGGTAGTATATAAAGATGTGACCAGTCATCTAAGTCTTTTAAAATTGCGTATTTGATTATGTTGTGTTTTATTGTCACTTAGAGAATTTAGGTCGAAGAGTAATGTTGGATTGTTGGCCAAGAATTCTCCAGATTCCGCGACCAGACAGACATAAAAAAGACAAATAGACAAAAAACTAAATTATTTATGCAATGCATACAAACGTATTTTAAAGGTTTAAAGACAAGTATAATTTAAATAAAAACATCCCATCTAACGTTCACATATTGACTCATCAAAATACTTTATTAAATATCTTCAATATGTATGCGACCTCTTGCTTTCTTTTCAATTTAATTTATTAAATTAATGCTTCTAACAATTACTTGAACAGGCTATATCAAAAATATTAAATATTCCGTGTTACTGAAATTATCCTATCATAATTTTTATGCAAACATTATTTTATTTATTTATTGTTTTTTCAATTAACTCTGTGTCAAACAGTATACATTTTCTGGTCAGTCAAATTCTTTTCTAAAGTTCCAAAATTAAATTTTCTTCCAAATACTTTTTGCTAAGTTTCTAAACATGCTTCTTTTGTAAATGAACTAATATAAAATCGGTTAAATTTAGAGTTCTTATCTAATTAAGGTGCTGGGTGATAATACCTCTACTAATACTAACATTAAATCGTGACCATTGCAACAATACAAATCTATAAATTGAACAACTGGAGTAAGAGAATATTTTCATTGTATTGTTATTTTTCTGATTGTATACAAACCGTTTGTTTCAATAAAACTATTGTTTGTATTCTGCGGGTGACGCAGTGTTGGACCTTCGTGGTATTTTCTGTATAAAACGAGTTTGGGGTATATTTGCTTTTTGTTTATTTTTTTATTAATACTGTAAAGGATAAAATGTTTGAATGCATATTTAGATATTAATTTCTTTAATACTGAAATTACTCGAGGGACCATCATAATTGATTATATGCCAAGTCATTAATTAGGTAAATGAAATCACAAATTTTCGAAAAAAAATCTCATTAATTAATACTTTTAAATTAAAGTAGTAAATAAAATTTTGCTCTATTATGTACGTACCAAACTAGAAATATTTATTGTTTTTGCAGTATCGTTGATTTGGGTTTTTATAATTTACGTTTGAATTTTGAAATTATTTACTAGTGTAATGACCAAAAATAATAAATTAATTTAACTTATTTGTAACTTTATTATATAAAACCATTTAGATAAACTTAATACATTTTTTTTTGCAAATACATTTTTATCAACATTTTAAGGTCATAATTATTCCTGATTAATAGAAGTGTATTATTATTGTACTTTTGCAGAAGTAATCAGCAAAGTTAAATTTGTTAAAAGTATAGGTTCACTATGAGTACAATTTGCTTTCAGATATATATCACAAAATATTAAATATCGTAACTATATCAGTTTACAGCAAAATATTTACAGTGTATTCTCAAGGCAAGTTGAGGTCAAAAGACTTACAAATAGAATTTTCAACTTCACATGAAACTGCTGTTCTTTTCTTTACATTCACTCACAATAAATTATACTTAATATTATACTTAAATATATCTATATTCTCATATGAAAACAATACCAAATAATTAAAACATTTCCAACATAAATACTTATATTTGTTTAATACATATCAACTGTTTTCTAAACATAAAAGGTTTGCAGTATTCAAATAAATGTAGATAAAGATTAAATTAAATAAATAGCATAGATAACTTTGCATTTCTAATGTGAATAATAAAGATCATAAAAACCCGTGATTAACAACATCATCAACGCAATCTATGCACAGTGACAATCAGCTTTAGCGTCAAATTTAGTGCAATATAATTATTGAATAACAGAATACATAATCACTGTTGATATATTGTAAACATCAATCACGTGAAACTAATCCGCTCATAACAAACAGACCCACGATCAAATATAACCATCCATTATAACCTACACATAGTAGGTAGAGTCAACATAGGCTGCTGTTGGAAATTCAATTTAACGTCCAGTTAAAGACAATCTATAGAACCTTTTACTCTAATGTTACACAATTATGAATTTATTATAATTTTAAGGACAAGCTTCATATTCAGAGAATTTATAATTATATTAAACAGGTATATTTTTTTATGGAAAGACGTAAACGTTAATATATTTCAATGAAAATTTAGAAATTCAAGTTCATACTTTTTGTACGATAACTTTTGACCTTTCTTAAAAAAAGCATTCATCAATGTTAAGAGCTTTTGGACTTCCATTTAAGCTAAATACCTTTAATACCAAAGTTAATCTAAATCTAGTTAAATGTTTATTTGAAAGGAATATAATAAATATTTCTAAATTGTGTATATCGAATGTTTAAATTGGTCACATTTATATACATATATATTATTGAATACACAGTACAGTATTATATGTATTATTATAGTATTTATGGGATACGTGTACTGCAGTACACGTATCATAAATTCTGGTAGGTTGCTATTAAAGGCGTAATATTATATTGATGTGGCAGTGACTAAACACATCGCCTCACCAGGTCTCTATTAGCGCGGGGGAAATTTCTCATCTCCATACCGTCTGATTAAACATTAAAGCCTGTATAAGCGACGCCGCAGTGTAATAATCGAAGCCTACGCGGTGTATTGCACTCGGAGTATTATTTCAGAATTTTGTTTAATTATATAAGAATTATATTATTGAAAATTTACAGTAACTTGTGCTTTTGCTATTTTAGAATTTTAATATTATCGTATTTGTTAAATGTATTTATTCCTCTTCTTTTCCCCCCTCTAAAAGGTACATCGGTGTTATGAAAATTTAAATAAAATTTAAAGAATTAAAAAATCTTGTTATATAAATTTAACATTTTTAAATTTATAAAACATATTCTTAAGATAGGAATTAAAAGAGTTTGAGTAAAAAACAAAAGAGTGTTTATAGTTACTGCAATCATAGAAACAATAGAAGCTTGAAAAATTACTTCCGTCCTAATAAAACTACACTTAAATTACCTAAGCTAGTAGGAATATTTTTATTTTATGTTTTATTTTTCATTGATACTATAAACAATTTTTTATTACAATTAAAAATCGCGTGTACATTCTCAATGTAATTCAATCCTCTCATCCCAGTCATAAACGTAAAAAAAATATTTTACATAGATGCGTTCATAAATAGACTTTCAGTCCACATTTGTCCAGCGAATGTCATTTGTCATCTCTTGTATTGTAGCTTCCAGAAGAACAACTGCTTTATGACGACTTACTTTATATAAGCAATTTAAAATTAAATAAATGATGTTATTTAAGGTACTATAAACTTTAATGAAAATACAAATATATTTTTGTTTCAATAAAATAAATATGAATAATAAAAATAACAATAAAAGCTTCTCACTTAATAAACCAACTAATATTGTCGAGTTTCAAAGGAGGATAGTTAACATTAATTAATTAGTAACGCCTATTAGTTATTAGCTTAGCTAATTAACAATACGTTTCTAAGTACATATCAGTAGAGTTTTGAGATCTTTAAAATAATATTATTTTCATGATCAAACAAATTATTATCGGTCGTGATATCTACAGAACTAATATCATAAGAAAATTAGAAGGAATAGGAAATATCTTAATTAATTTTTAAATTAAACCCCGAGAACTTATTTTCTTTGCATTTGATATGGTACGAAGATTTAAAGAAATAGACTCAGGCATATTTAACAACGTTCAACGTTCACATATTATATTTTAATCTCATATTTCTTCTAAAAATCAACCACAAGCCATCTTTCTCGGTGAATGCCAATAAACGCTTTTAAAAGATAAATTGTATTTTTTTGCAACGGTTTCTTTATAAGAGTACGAAATAGACTTTTGTGAAACGGCTTTAAAAACACATTATTATTATATTTACTCTATATTCAGTGAACACTTATATCGACAAAATATAACCAGCTAAAAAAGAAAAACTTAAAATTCCAACCATAACAAATGACACAATTAATATAATTAATGAAACGGTCAGTTTAATACTAGATATGTGAGTCGGTCACGCGAAATTACTCTGGTAATTATATTAAACGAAATAGCTGTTTTTCTATCTTTATTTATTAATAAGGCTGTATATATATTTTACACATTTTATTATTTATTATAATCTATTTAAAAAAGTTTGTTTATATAATTCTTCTGTGAGTGTGTTTTTCACCGAAGTCCTTAAAGTGAGGACCGATTTTTATTATTTTTTAAATGTTCTTCGGATCAGATTCCAGAATGTTTGTAAGAACAGAACAATGTATAGCTTACTCGGTAATATTTAATATATAATTAAAATAACAACTACCGTACTTATTTTTTTTATAATTATCAACAATAAATTTACTTAATCACAAATCTGTACAAATCTGTACAATCTGTACAAATCTGCGTAACAGATTTGTTATCATATATTTCAAAGTCTATCGTAGCTTTTATAAGCTTGTAAAAGGGTGTTAACTGTTGAATGCGTTACATTAAGAGATTATAACATCCATACACTAAAAGCTTGTTTCTCAATATTAAATTATAAATTTAAAATAATGTGCATACGTATGTGATGCTGATTACAGATAAACAAATTACAGAAGTGAATTAATATTTTTTATAATATAGTTATTGTATTAATATTGAAAATGTACATGAAACTTATATACTTATTCTTGTTTTTAATACATTGTGTTTAAAAGGTGTAATAAGTTTCGTATAGCAACAATTACTCATCAAGAAGATTAAACAAGTGAAGATACAAATACCCAGGGTATTTTCCGAACGAATTTTGACGAAATTATAAATGTTAACAAAAAAACAGTTGATTTTTAAGTAAAATGATTATTATTTATTGAAGAAAAGAAAATGTTGAATACATGTTTAATTATTATTACTATAAAATTACAAAAAAGTGTGATTAATAATAATACAAAATAGTATCCGAGAAAAGTGAAAACAATACAGAACGAACAAAGTTCGTTTGTGATAATATATATTAATCCGGCAGCCCTAAATATGCTTTTAATAATATGGTGTTTAATAATTTTACAAATCCTTTACATTCGTTTTCTAAACGAAGAATTTTACTTCAGAATAAGTCTTTTCAGTTGGATAGTCAGAACACAATTGAATTTAAATTCTTCCGGATAAAATGTCGAGTGAAGGCATAAAGCAATTTTTGTAGATTGTTTTACAAGTTACATTTTTGATGAAGTTATTGTTTAACTTCCACATTGTTGGCACTTTTAAGATTCTATAAATTTCCAGTACTAAAACTATTTTCTTTCATAAATGATTTTAAAATAATAACTTTAATGCATATGTATTTAAATATTAAGTAAAAAAAGAGAAAGAAAATTTTTGTTCTATTTCAGGAAATATAAAATATCAGTATTGGGTTTAACTTTATATTCTTCTTGTATACCTTCCAGAAACAGATAGGTTTAATAAAAGTACAGACCAATATATGATAAAATATACCGATTTCATGTATTAAATACAAACCACATTCTTTAAAGTAAACAATATATCTCGGCAATAGTAAATCACTATCATGCTTGTTTAAATTATTAAACTTATAAGCTGTAAATAATAGATGTTTCTTAAAAAAGTGAGTTAGTGTAAGTAGGATAACGTGGCTAGAGCTCAATTTGTACGTCTGTATGTGTAGTGAACGTACATACTATATGTATATAATTTACAATGTGTTATTATAAACTAAATCATAACTAAATAAAGACCATCTGCGCGATAATATTTTTTATATGATTTTTTGTGAATAACGTGATTTATGTATTAAGAACACACAGCTAGCCTTCAACTAAGTTAGCTAGGTTCAACCGCATCATGAATAGTTTCGGATACAATCATGCTATGCACTGCTATAATTCTATGTCTTTTAAAGAAATTAAAATTCTAAACCAGGTAAAATATATTATACAAAAATTCTTAATTAATTCGATAAAATAAATCTTTTCTCCTACTTTGTTAAGCAAAGTTTGTATAATATTACGGTTAATATCATATTACAATTTAAGATATTTTCTAAGCTATTCGATTAACGAAAATTTAAAACTACTTCCAATTATATATTTCACCAAAAATACAGGTTCATACAATGTCTTTTCTCTTGCTGTACTATGTATAAAATGAGTAGGTTTTCGGATGTTTTTTTCTCTACTATAACATAGTCCTGCTACAGATAGCGGTTAGGGATGAATGGCGTTAAATACTTTAGTGGACAGTCTTCTGGTTGTACTTGATGTAGCAGCTTCATGTTATAATGAAACAGTATTTATATTTAATAATTCTGCAAAATGTGTCAAAAAGATATATACAATTATGTAAATTTAAATTCAAACGTCTTATTAATGTACCACACCCCTATAAAATAAATATCTAATACAAACATTTAAAAAATATTTAAAATGTGGGGATATAAAAAATCATCATAATTTAAAAGAAAAAAATAGAATAAACATAAAAAAAAAATAAAAAAACTATACAACTGGTATTGTCATTCGTAATGTTATATATGGTATATATAAATATGACGTCATAAATAGTGTAATACTTAACTATAGATAATAATAATCCTCAACATAGATGTTTAGTATTACCCATCTCCACGGTTGTGAACAGCAGGAGAGTAATCACGTGCAATATTACAATAAATAAATTAAACATAATATTATACTTTTACTAACAAATAGAATGTGTATAAATAATATTGAATCATACGACACAACTCACCGATTTACGAAATGTATAGATATAGAATATGAAATATAACAATAACAAAGGCTTTTTGTAACATAGGTAAATCACTATTATATTAAGTTGATACATTCGATGTTCAAGAACCACCTTACTTACCTTAAAATAACCTTCAAAATATGAAAAAAAAATTAAGAAATTAAATTCAATAAGTTTTTGGTGAGACTGTTTCTAACTAAATGATTATAGGCATGGTTGTTTTAATATAATGTATAAAAGAAGAAAGTGAAAGAAAGTTGGCAAATGATAATGATTGTTATTATTATTATTATTTTTTGATAATTTATTTTCAATTTATCTTCTTCACAAAGAGTGAATTATGTTTCCATAGCCTCACATGTAAATATGTAAATGATAGTAAAATATACAAAAGTGATAACGACAGTCTGAAATTTAATTTCCACGCAATATCCTGCGCCGCATCCTCGTCATATCCACGCCGCATCCACGTTGTAATTCCAACGTTGCATTTCATCGCATGCTAATAATAACATACTAGCCGTAGGGCTCGCTTCGCTCGCCGTTATTTTTATTTTTTAATTTGGTGACCTTATTGACCTTACAGCGTCGCCAAAACATAACCCTGGCATCGTTAGACTATAAGCTTTAATTTAATACCCTGGATATAAAAATCGGATAAGCGGTTTGGGAAGAGTAGTACAAGAAAGATAAAAAGTAATCGATTTTATATGGTAAGATTTTCGTGTTTTTGAGAAATTTCTACATTCTTCAGATAAATAAATTTAACTTGTTTGGACATGTCTGAATGTCATGTTATTGAAAAAAATATAACAAATATCATTTACTTTAATACGAACTCAAAGTCGAACTCAAAGAAGATTTTTTTTTATATTTTCAGTAAAGGCATCTAACCAAAATATTATTTCTAAACTTTTTGAAACAAATCCATTTTTTTTGTTGCAACTAAATAATTTTATTTAATTTTTTATTATTATATATTACCCATAATGATCAGAATTAATCATATTTTTCATTTAATTATCTTATGTTTTTATGGTGTCTCGGGTGTCTATACTCGTCGACTTTTTAGATTCCATTTTAAATTTTTTTCAATGTCATGTTCAATTCATTTTCTTATAAAAAAAACAGCAGACAGCATAAAATAATAACAGAAAAGTTATAGATCTAGCGACAAATCCGGATATTACAAAGCTAAAATATACCTGGCAAAAAGAAATTTTCGTTTACTCAACACACGAACTATATTAACTCACTGCTAACAAAATAATATGAAGGATACGGGCTATCAATGTTGAATATGTTTCAGGAAGCAATGAATATTAGAAGAATTAAGAAGTCTTCATGCAACAAAATACATTGATGTGCTGCCTCTTGCAAGAACCATTTGATGGTTGTCTCAACTGGTTATAGATATCATATATTTATAACGAGACGTACCTTCCAGAATGTTTTTTCGAAAATACACATATATACGAGTATTATTGAGTTTAAACAATGTAACAATTATTACAGAAATAATAATAAACGAATATCATAAATAATAATAATAACAAACCTTTTACTATATCTGATCTGGTATTTGTTAGTTGGTACTTACAATTAACCAAATATCAACTTATATAAAACACATCAATAATGGTACACAATATTATCTTCTTATCTATAACCTTCATATCTATAACCTTCAGAACTAAAGACCAAATTGTAAGGTGAGCCGGAAATGTAAGACTGACATGTTGATAACAGCACGAACTGATATTATTTTAATAAAAATCTCTTTTACAATGTAACTTAATTTTAAATTTTTGATGTTTCATCCACATTGCTAGATATTAAAACAAATATAATAACTATATATATATATATATATATATATAATATTATATATGTCAGTTAATTATTAAGAATTGAATGTCTTATACATTGTAACGTAAATAATGACGTACTATTCTAAACCAATACAATAACAGCCTTTTCCAACGAGCCATTCTTAGATTATAGTTTTAAAGTTATTGACAGTTAAGATTATAACTATCATATTAAGGTAAAAGACATTTCTTGATAACTTGTAGAAGAATAAAAATAACCACAATATTCTGAAATAAAGCAAATATTTTGTACAAATATGCTGATCTGATCTGAGCTTCACAATGTCTGCCACAAGAATAGACTGCCATAAACATATTATTAAATTATTATTCTAAATATACCGATCTATGAATGTTAAGAAGTTGTCTAAATATCTTTACTGCAAATGTAACATAACTTAAACGCTTTAGTTTTAACCACTGGTGTATCAATATGCTCATTATTATAATCGGTTTAAAGAGAAAACGATTTTATCAATAATATTAAGGATGTTTTCATCATGCATCAAATTGAGGCTTGATTGAATATATAGGTATAAAATTTAAGGTTTTTAATTCTTGTCAAAAACCATTTAAAAGGTATTATGAATATTATATAATGCTATATTACATTCATAATAATATAATTTGCGATAAAGATAATATTAACTGTACATTAATTATACTGACAAAAATCATATGATTTGACTTATTATTTTGAACTTAAATCAAAACATTCTTCTTAAAATCAAGGCAAAAAGAAAAGTTAGCAATAAGTATTCACAAATACTGAAAATTTATTTATTTCCAAAATGTTGATAACATTTAAAAATAAACTATTTTTTATTGAAATTGTTCCTCTATTTAACAAGAACAGCGATTCAAATAGTCTTGTAAACCTAACATTAGGAAAGTCGTTTGTTCTTCTAACAAAGTTAACGGAGAAAATAATTCTATCCTTTAAACAGACTTCCAAAGATAATAGTTCGACTATGAAGCCGAACTAAAATCCGCTTTTCACTGCAACGAAAACGAGGATTTATGAGCAGTTAGCTTTTATTCTCCACTGAATTGTCATTTTTGTTGAGTGTGAAGTACTGAATATAAAGAACATTTGTATAATTCTGAGAAAGTTTTTCCTGTTTCATTTTATCTTTAAAATATTAATACCAATAAAGTAATATAGAAAAAATATAAATACCAACTAAAAACACCAACAACTAAACCCTAGGAAAAATAAAAACATTGCGTATTTGTTGAGAATTAAATTAGCTATGTTACAACTTTAATAAAAAGGCGCTCTTAACTACTTTTCACAACATTTGACATTAGTCCTGTATACATTTTTTTGTTCAGTGCGTATGCAAATGAGTTAAAAGAATGTTTGCTTATATTCACATTCACATTCAAAATATCTTTATTCAAGTAGGCATTCGTGATATTCAATATTTGATCTCCCTTTGTTATTACTTTAACCTAATTGTATATATATACATATTTACTTGAGGTTGAGAAACCGTAAATATTTGATAGGTATCTTTTCTTCTGTGAATTTCATCTTCTTTTTCGTATTTTTTTTAATTTGCCTGACCCTACAAAAGACATTTTGTAATGTTTCTTCATTGTTCAAATTCAATTCAATTCAAAATCCAAAATGATAGTAAATATTTGAAAAAATGTTATTATGTTACGAAACCAATATCCTACACATTAAACCTTATTATATTTGACCGCAGAACCACCAGTGCATTGTCAGCAATATTACTAACTCGTTGGAGGCACCGATTGCGGTCGCGCATTATGTATATAAATTTGATATATACAGAGGTTTGTTAAAAATAATATATTGCTATATGTGATATTTTAAAACTTACATAACATTTTTTATTAAGGAAATAGATTTAAGTGCAAATATTACTGTGTAATAACTGTGTTAAACACTATGTTGTATATTTTCCATCTGAAGTATTGTGACCATTTGTCACGAGGCGTTGAACCCAAAAAATTGCTAACAAATGGAGCGTAAATTAAAAGGCAGGATATATCTGTACAGAGTAAAATCGCTCGAGCGAAGTCAGTGAACTAGAAATTTTATTTTAATACAAGACCAAGTGGATGAATTTTGATTTTGATACAACTTTCACATGAATATGAACCCTGGATGTATTTAAACTCTGAACTGATATTAAAAAGATAAAAAAGTAGCGATCAATAGTTTACTATGAGAAAATTATTGTCACCGTATATATATATATTAAAAATGTTTTCAAGTTAATTTCATATTAATCTCCAACTTTGCAGTTTCAGCAATGCGTAGTTATAATTTTGATTTAATAAACGCTTTTGCAGCCAAGATGTTTAGATGTTTTTTTTGTTGCTAAGATAATTTCAAACTAATATTCAGAATGAAAATAGTACTAATGAAATAATATTTCGAATAAAAATAAATAAAAAGGAAGGAAAACATAATTGTTTAAAAATGTATTAATCATGTATGTCATTCAAATAGTTTTACCTAATTTAATTTCCAAAAATATTTATTTTTATGATATTAAATTATTTCTTTAAATAGTGAAAAGTTATAAACAAATAGCTGCTATCAGCAATGTAGAGAAATAAATGAAATCATAAGTCACCTATCCTCGCTTTAACATTTTTACATATTGTTTTTTTATTGTTTATATTGACAAAAAAAACTTATCCATCATATTTTAAGAATCTCTATTTTAATTTCTTTACCTACTAGGTAAAGAAATTAAAATAGAGATTTTTCTAAAAACAAATGATATTCGTGTAATGTGTGTTACAGAGCATTGGTTTGGTTGAGAATTGGTTTTGGAAAAGATGCTTTGTGCCTATTTAGGTTTATTAATTAGAATTTGATGTTTATTAAAAAGTACAGAAAATCTGTTGTTTTATTTTAAACATCTTGTACCATGTTTTCTGCATAAAGCATACTTTAAATTGTTATGAAGTATATATTTATTAATTATGCTTGCTTGGATTCTGTATTAACATACTGAATGAAGGAAATGTGTAACTCAATTGTCCACAATACATCATTTTCAAGTCTTTCGCGTTAAAATTTTTATTTTTTATTTGACCTCAAAAATTTATAAGGGTACTGCAGAATGTGAGACAGAAAAAAGTGTAATATTAATATTTAGTAACAGACATCGCGAGAAATCAGAAGTTTAGATATAACTACATTGTGTCAGGTTTAGGTTGACATCTTGGTCCAAATAACAGCATCCCTCCTTAGTTCCATTCAATTAATATATATAAAGTTTGAATTTATTTGAAAATATTAAACTGATCTTCGTAATTTATAATTTAAATAATTCCCTTTTTGTAATTTCAATTTTAATTACTTATTGTTATACTCTTTACTCAGACTGTAAATCCTTAATTCAGGGATTACTTTTAATATATACAGCAATTTTAAATCCTGCAATAACTGTCCAAAAGCAGGCAACAAGAATTAAAGGTAGTAAAATATGGAAATGTATTTTTTTAAACCAAATAAATAACTGAAAGTATCACAATTATATCATATATAGTATGCATGAAGGAAAATTTTAATAAAAAACATAACGAGTTTGTGAAAAATCATTCACATTTATATATTTTTATTCCGCAGAAGATTTAAATAAAAGTTTAATCACGCTTCCAATCTTATTTCATGCGCAGTAGGTACTCCGCCATGCTGTGCTTTATTATGTAAATATAGCGGTTATTATCGCGTGGAAATAACATGTGATATTGAGACATTCAGAACAGAAGCATAAGTATCAATATTTACAAGAACAAAGCTTTGTTTTTATAAGATTTAAATATTTTATTTTTGTTGTAAGAAATTGTGTTAAAAAAATTATCGATTATTAAACAATTGTTGGTAAAATAAAGTTATTAAGAGTTATATTAACATAAGTCCGGACGATTGTCCGCACTAATTCAGTATTGCTACTGATTCAGTAACGTTTTTGCTGCCATAACTATTGTTGTTGTTGTTGTCAAAAATAAAAATGTATTATCTAGGAATTTAAAGCTTATTCCAATTCTAATTCTTCTAATCACATAATCTCAGTGTAACAGTTAACAAGTAAATATAACTCTGATCAAACTTAATTAAACTACAGAGCTCTAGGAAAATAGTAGCGTGGCTCAGGATGAATACTCAAGATTAAAAACTTAAGTCAACGGCAAAGATTGATCTTTATTTATCAATTTATTGTAAAATAATACTAACATGTATGTTGTCAGAGCGCTGAAACACGGTACTTCCTCCGACATGATTTATAATCGACGGTTCGGATGTGATAAAATATTTATTACAGATTTACAGATTACATGGTCTCTAATATATTCTGTATAACTAGTAGTGCTAGGTATGGAAGTGGAGGGATAAAAAGCCATCTAATATCATCTTAAAGTATAAAAAGTTGACGTCATTCCTTAAATTATTCGACAAGGTCGAAAAAATTACACCAAAAAATATTATTGCAAAATCCCATCACTAAGCTACAATAAATAATTTAGTACGACTAATTCCCAGGAAACTATCCACATCAAGCATACACAGCTTCTTATTTTCTTCAATATATAATGAGAGACCGGCCTTTCCAATATCTATCAATTATATAAAAATATAATATATATTAACTGTTTAACTTTTGTAACATGTTTAGCTTTTGTTCTCTTTCAGGAAACTTTTTCTTGTAATGTAATAAATGACATTATAATGATACATTAGCGTATCTTCGTGACCGCATTGTGTAGTGACGTGACGTGACACGCAGTACACGACACGCTCACTCACACTACAACGCATCTCTTCGTTTTAGTATTTCATTTTATTTCTCCATCAGAAAAACGTGTTAATAGTTTTTAAAATTGTTTATTTATATAATTAAAATGTAGCGTCTACATTTTTCAGTCATAAATGTCCTACTGTATGTCTTTGTTTATCTTTAACACATTTAATTTTAAATTAACTAAGTGCAATGTGGCCCTACTCTTCTTTACATATTAAACGAATGAGAAATCTGTTTATATTTTACATTTAGAATTTACCTACATTCAATATAAATATATTTTGAAAAGACAACAAACGGATGTCTTGGACAGCCTCTTTACAACCCACTAAGTCTTCATAGACACTTGTTGTTACAGACACGCAATTCAAATTGTTTTCATGTTTGTCGAAAAGAGATTTCCAAAACTCAGATTCATTTCATTCATTCATTCATTAGATAGAAGTGTTCACAAAACTATAGTGACATTATTTGTTATTCAATATTGTGAAATATAACAATTCACTTTTTACTCTTTGTATTTAACATTTTTGCATCTAACAATACACAATATTTTATATTCTACGTCAGATATAAGAGCCGGTTCCAAGGGAACATTTTTTGTGAACGTTATATTAATAAACAAATATTTAAGTAGAAGTGTACGATAAGATTTATAAAATGGCAAATACAAACTTACAAAAAAAGAAAATAAGGGCAGCAACAACTCATCTCTAAGATATGTTTATAAAATACCGATCAAGTATACATTAACACTCCGTAGCGTGTACGGAGACGCAAGTTTCACCCCGTGTTTCACCCCAGGGCCGTAGCAATTAAAAGTCAATTTTTTATAGTATTTAATTGGCTCAACATTTTTTTTACTATTTTTCCGTTTATTTAAATGCCTTTATGCAAACGTTTATATGAAAAATTGAAACAGCACACAGGGCTCAATATCTGAAAATCTGGTGGCAGCGAAAGTGTTAAGACAATATCATATAGAAAGAATTCCAATATTAGCTATCTACGTATTAATATTATGATTGTGCTTCAATATTTTCATATCTAATCTAAATAGTGTAAAACTATTTTCTTAAATGATTTATTTCATGTTACTTACTAAGTATTACAATTATCACCCTTAAAGTAATTAAGTTAAGAATTCTACCATCGTACAAGCCAGCGAGTCGTTAAATAGAACAAAAACATATCTTTTTAATTTCTCTATTTCAAACAAATTTTTATTTATATATATTTAGAATTAGTTAGTTATTTCACATGCTCCAGACAAACATACGAATATATATATATATATATATATATAACATACGTGTAACAGCGATAAAATATATTAAAACAATTTTTTTTTTTTTTTCATTTATTTATTTTAGGTCGCTTTAAAACTACTAAGGTCATTAGCGACCATAACAAGAATATCAATAATTAAATCAGTTTATATATTCCCACAGCCCTCAGGAACCCCAAGGTTCTGTGACAACCATTGCCGGTTAAACATTCTACCAAACTATTGGGAACATTATGTATATTTTTCTGGAAACTGTATTCTACGCAATCAATCAATAAATGTTTAACAGTTAGATCAGAACCACATTTGCATTTATTTTTTTCGTTTTTGGTAATTAAGTGAAGATGAGTTAGATTTGTATGTCCAATGCGTAACCTAGTAATGCTAACTTGATCTCTTCTGCAGGGTAATGTGGGGATATCTTCAAAAACAGAAGTTCTTATTTCAAACAATTTGTTGTTGTTATTTGATTTCCAAACATTATCCCATAGTATCTTTATTTTATATTTTAAGTATTTTTGTACTTCCGCTGGACTTGATTTAATTGTTTCATCAATCGGACAACAGTTTGTGGCGTATCTTGCTTCACTATCCGCCCTCTCATTCCCAACTATCCCTTGATGACTTGGGATCCAAATCAGTTGAAGTTTAAAATAGTTTTTCATTAAGTGTATAATTTTTTGCTGGATTTCTGTAATGAGGGGGTTATTATTTTCTTGATTCAAAATGGCAGATAGACATGACTTGGAATCGGTGTATATCACATAACTTTGAGTATTATCTTCACCGGAGATTATCTCCAGTGTCTTAAGTATGGCTGTAGCTTCACAACTGAATATGGACTGATAATCTAAAAGCCTATGCCGATAATACTTATCGTTGGTGACTATAGCACACCCTGACTTGCCATTCATAACGGATCCATCGGTATAAAATGACTTTTCATTTGTATTTTTGTTCTTAAATCCGAGAAATAATTGTTTATAGATACATGTAGGGGTAGTTTCTTTACGATTTTCCGCTATGTCTAGATTAATGGGGAAAATTAATTTTTCCCAAGGGCCAGAACTGAGCAATGTTTTTCTATAAACCACGGGGATATTAAAATTTATATCTTTGAGATATTTCTTTATTCTAATTCTTAAGGGTTGTCTAAGATTTGTTTTAAATTGGTACTCTGAATCAATGGCTGATAATTTTGTATTATAATGATAAGTTGGATTTTCTGGTTGGGAGAGAATATTAACGGCATATGACAGAGCAAGCTGTTTCCTTCTTAATTGTAATGGTATCTCTCCAGCTTCCACCAATACGCTTCTGATTGGACTGGTTTTAAATGCACCTATGCTTAATCGAAGAGCGGTGTTTTGGATGCTTTCTAGGGTATTCAAAGTTCTTGTATTTGCTGAATCATAAATTATAGAACCATAGTCAAGTTTCTGTCTAATTAGAGCCCGGTATATGGCTATTAAGCATTTTCTATTTGATCCCCACGTTAAAGATGACAAGACTTTTATTACATTTAACCGTTTATTACATTCAGATTTTAATTTATTAATGTGTGTGATCCAAGACATATTTTTTTTCAAAAGTTAGACCCAAAATTTTTAAATTAGTAACTTCTCTAACATTGTGTTCGTTTAATGTTAATTTTATATTTCTGGGTTTCTTCTTTTTGTTAGAAAATATAATAAATTCTGTTTTGTTTTCTGAAAATCGGAAACCAGATGTCAATGACCATCTCTGTCAATTATCAAGTGTATTTTGGACAAGTTTTATAGTAGGTTGTAAAGTTCTGCCACTGCAAGTTAATGTTAAATCATCGGCAAAGAGAAATCCTTTTACTGGTTTTATTGTATAGGAAAGAACTTCATTTATAGCTATCAAGAACAGAATAACGCTAAGCACAGATCCTTGTGGTAGGCCGTTTTCTAAAGGAACTAAGTTAGAAGTCACATCGCCTATTCTTACCCGAATTGATCTTTGTGCCAAAAAATTGACAAATGCAAGAGTGTTCCCTTTGATATCAATATTATATAAATGTTCAAGAAGTCTATGTTTCCAGACCATTTCATATGCTTTTTCAATGTCTAGAGCAACAGTCACCATATAGTTATTATTAGCAATGGAATCAAGTATTTCACTTTCAATGTTTGTTAAATGGTCCTGGGTTGATCGAAATTTTCTGAAACCGTATTGATAAGGAGAAATATGTTTATTTGTCTCAGTATGCCATCTAATTCGTTTGCTGATAATTTTTTCTAGTAATTTGCACATGTTGCATGTTAATGAAATGGGACGATAGCTTGATTCTTCTACTGGATTTTTTCCAGGTTTTAAATTTGGAACCACTAACGCTTCTCGCCAGCTATCTGGAAATACCTGTTTTTTCCATATAAAATTATATAGTTTTAATAGATACTCGATTGCTCTAATTGGAAAATGTTTAATCATGAGATTGGAAATATTGTCCGGTCCAGGGCTAGAATTACCTAGTTTTGAAACCTCTAATAATATTTCTTGCATAGATATTTCTGTATTCATTTGATTACTATTATCGGTAGTATCTAAATAAGTGTGTGTCTCTTCTTCAATGTTTTTGTGTACAATGAATTGGTCTTCATAATTTTTAGAACTAGAATTTTCAGCAAACTTATTTGCTAATAGACAAGTAGTTTCTTCTGGAATAGACGTTAAACTTCCATTTGCTTTTTTAATTATAACACTATGAAATCCTAGCTTACATGTATTAATTCTGTGTATTTTTTTCCACATCTCTCCTGTTGTAGTTTTGTTATTTATAGTTGCTACCCAGTTTTCCCAATATCGTTGTCTACTTTCTTTTAGAAGTCGTCTATAATATGCTCTTTTCTTTTTATATTCTATCTTGTAAATCGAATTTGGATCATTTCTAGCAAATTTCCTAAACTTTCTTAGAGCTTTTTTAGTTTCTCTAATGGCAATTTTACAATCATTATTCCACCAAGGTAAGTTATTCTGTCTAATAGTTCCTGTTGTTTTTGGTATTGATATATTTGCTGCTTTTATTATTACTGAAGTAAAGTTTTCTACGATATCATTTATTGAGTGTTCATCCGTGTCATTTATGTTTATTAAATTTGGAATACTATTCTCGACCTCTTCATGAAATTTGGTCCAATTGGCTAACTCAAACTTCCACTTTTTCGGAACTCTTATGTTTTTGGGAATGCTTTGTGGAGTATGGCACCTTATAAAAATTGGGAAATGGTCACTATCATACAAATTATCTAAGGCATTCCATTCAAAATATGTAGCTATATTTTGTGAAGCCAAAGTTAAGTCTATGTTACTAGTATGGCCAGTGTTACAATTAAAATGTGTGGGCTGGCTGTTGTTTAACAGTAACACACAATCTTCATCATCTAACCACTCAGCTAACATTTTACCTCTTAAATCGCATTTTTCAGAACCCCAGTAGAAATGGTGACTATTTAAATCTCCTAGAAAAATAAAGGGCGCAGGTAATTGATTGATCAAATCTTTTAAATCATCTGTATTTAATGGCGTACTATTTGGAAGGTAAATGTTGCATATTGTCATAGTAATAGGAAACCTTATTTTTACTGCCACCGCTTCTAAATGAGTGTTAATATGAATTTGCTCTGGAATTGTATCAGTTTTTATGAATATTGCTACACCACCGCTAGCTCTATTGGCTTGTGTATGATTTTTGAAGTATTTGTTATATCCTTTCATTGAAGCACAATAGTCAGAGGAGAAGTTAGTTTCTTGTAAACAAATGCAAGATGGTTCCAACTGTCGAATTAACAAATTTATGTTTGGAAGTCGCTTAAAGTAACCATTAACATTCCATTGTAAAATATCCATATTTAAACTAAACTACCCTGAAATTACTCTTTAATAATGATTAAAAATTAAAGGTATAAACGTATAATTATAGCTAATATAATTTTATGAAATGAGTGATGGTCCTATTTTTACTAATTTATGGAGGATTTCTCTTGGTGGTTTGGGTGAGGGCTGTGGTTTAACATATCAAATAGTTTTTTTGACAGCCGAGAACATCTATTTTTTAAGCTTTTATTCATTTTACTGTGTAATTTATTACACATCATCACCAGATCTTTTATATTTTCTGTATACAAAAAAACTGTTTCTTTAATATTTTGTTTTCCTTTTGTATTATCTAGTAAGCTTATGAATTGGTCTAAATTAATAGGAAATGTTGTATCTTCACTTAATTCTGCCATACTGTGTTCGATGTGTTTCCATACTTCTTCATCACTCGTAAGTGACGTTTTTTTTAACTTTTTCTTTGTCTTTAGCTTAACTTGTTCCTCTTCTAATGATATCATACTTCCCGTTTCATCTGTTTCTGTATCTAATATTTCTGAGTCGTTATTTCGTACACATTGAGATTCCGGAAATTCTGGTTTTGACGCTTCACTGGTGCCTGGTGAGTGGATTCGTTTAATTCCTTTGGTTACATGTAATACTAGTGGGTTCTCTTGAGTAGATGAGGGTAAGGAAGTTGGTATTGTATCCGGCACTAAATCATCATTTCTATTGAAAATTTTGTTAATTTCTTCTATTGCTTGTGTATCTTGAATGTAAGGTGAGGGATCTGAAGTATTTTGTGTACAATTTTTTGCTATATGACCAATACTGTTGCAAGAAAAGCATTTTAACGTGTCGTTAGATATATATATCCAGTAATTTGTGCCCTCAAACATTAGTTGTATTGATTCTGGTAAACTTTTTTCATCTTCTGGGGTAATATAAAGTTGTCTTCTAAAGCTTAATATATGTGAGAATGCTGGCTCTGTCACTCCTATCTTCAGGAACGATATTGGTGACATTATTTTGATATTTAATTCATCAAATTTTTGTTCAATTACGGAGTTAGGTATAACAGGACAAACATTTGAAAGCACTATTCTCTTATTCCTCGAAATTAAGGGTTTAATTTCCAGGGTATTATTCTTTATTATGATTGACTTTTTTCCTTCTATTAAGCTATCAGCAGTTCTCTTTGTGTCTAGATAAATACATACACGTGCATTTGAAATACGTGAAATGAATCGAATCGATGTAGCAGGTACTAAATAAGATAATGAAACAAGGTACTCCCTGAGTGTTATTCCGTCGATCGCGTAAAGTATAATAGCTTGATCTTTTTTGGGGAAACTTGCTGCTGACGTCACATAAGCGTAACTTGATACTGTGTTTTCTGATTGTGCATTTGGGACTTGTTGTCTTATTTTAGGGCTTGAAAACGTTGAAGAAGAATGCATATTCACGTATAGGGTCTCCTGTTACCAGGAGATACCCTAGTACGTCGTAACAATCACTCGTAATATATTAATTCACCGCTTTATTACAAATTATTAGCTGAGCGCCAAGATACACGTGTTCGCAATGACTACCCGCGTTCAACTGATTAAAACAATTATTTTGTGTGTGAAATAAAAATTAACAAACAGAAAAAAAAACAAAAATCGCTTAATAAATAAATTAAAAAGTTATAAAAAAGTCATTTTACAAAAATATATATATTTATACGTAAAATATATAAGACCCACTGTTATATCTGTTCCTTGCAGCGTTGTGGTCCGTTGACAAGACGTCGTTGGCAGCTTTTAGGAATCAAATTATAATTGGTTCTCTGAAGTGTAGGCATTGCCTCTTAAACAGATTGTCCATTAACAAGTTCATAAATGTGATTAAGTGGTAAGTGCTTTGATCAAATACATTTTATTAGATCAGTATAATAAATATTTTAGTCATTTGTATTGATTTATTATTTAATTATATCTTCTATCATGACAGTACTGACCATGTATGTTTGTTTACACGTAAAAATAATGGAATCACATAAATCAATCATTGTATTATTCAAGCAGATTGCAAAGGATTACAATATTGGTTGTGCTTTGAGCAACAGGTTTAGTATTTCAAACTAATAAGCTTTGTAACAGGGTACGTTGTGATAAGTTACATGTTACGTATTTCTGTTAAATATAAAATCTTGATATAATTTGTAAATTAAAAAAACATGTCCAGCTCACATCGGTGTGTAGTTCAGATGTAAGTATGTAACCTTTAACTCGTAATATGTTGTGCTGTGTGACTCTCCAGCACCGACCACCGAGCGACCTGAACAGATCTGTTCATTAATTAGTTAATCGTTTTGATTTTTCCGCTACAACAAACTGTTTATGTAACATTTTATGATTGTTAATTAAAATATAATTATCTTACTTTAATCACCTCTCGTATTCAAATTGTATTCTACAGTTAAACAAGACACAGCGTGGTACACTTCCACTGGTCTGATACATTGATGTATTGTTTTAAAATTACGATATTTAATAGGTTTTGAGCCAATATGGATCAAGAAGGGCAACAATGCTCTTCGTAGGGTTACCGAGTTTTAATTGTCAAAGATAAATTTAATAATTCTAAACGCTAAATTTATATGCTATATGACAGGTATTTTTTTTTTTTTTTTACAAAACAGTCGTTTTTATTACATTATTAGTTATAATTGTGATATACATCCAGCGAAAAAAAAAGTTATAAAAAATTACCCAGAAATGAATAAGGTTATTATATTTTGATTACAATTTTATTATTCAGATAATATTATTAAACAGCACATCCTAAACGGACATAATGAAACACACTCACGCACGTGTGTGTGAGTGTGAGTGTGTGAATGTGAGTGCGTGAGTGTACGTGATTTGCGTCTGATAGATGGACGCATTAATGATAAAAATTGCTGCTCAAGTTAGCTGTTAGCTGTTCTATTCACTGACAACCAATGAACACATCGACCATCAGAATAACTAAAGACACAACAACAACAACAAATGACTAGCTCTGTTTGTTATTAATATTTTATAAGTCATATAGTGATATCATAAAATGTTTCAATCTACTGAATTCAAAAATATTTTAGTTGTAGAACAAACTTGTATATAGTATCTTAAGAAATTAATATTATTAAACAGAAATTATGCTCAAATAAAATTTGTATCTCGAATAATGTTATATGGTGTTGTTTCAAAAAATCTTTTAACCTAAGCTTAAATAAATATTAAAATTTAATATATAAAGTTATAAAGGCAAAACATATTTATATTTAATATTAGTCGACATGTCTTTGTCTTGATATACGAAACAAGATGATTATTTCTGCAGTCGCCGCAGTATGAGATGAAAATGTTGTGGGAGGTAAGAGGTGCCCTCTGTCCGTCTGTCCGTCTCCGAGGACACAAATCAGTTTCGATTTCAATTTAATAGATTTTTTATTGATTATATTTTCATAGATTATTTTGACGTTTTGACAATACCATGTTTATAACAATGCTCCAAAAAATAAATGTCATGTTTTTGATAACGTTCTAAGTACACTTGCAAAATTAAAAAAATGTCAAGTTGTTTAGCTATAGCTTAAATAGTATTTTAGTAGACCATCACCGAAAGTTCAATGACCGTGAATAAACAGATGTTAAAACTAAGGGCTCATACACATTATTGTTTTTAAATGAGATAATGAAAAACAACCCTCAAAGCGTTATAATACCTAGCAAACGTATAAAATATTGAACAATTGTTAGGTACAAAGACACTGTAAGGTGATGTACTACCTGTGTACGTTTATATCGTGTTTAATATGTTATGAATCAACACAATGCAGTACATCTGGTCATTAAACAGACCACCAACAAATACTCGTAATATACTCGTGAAAAAATCTTCACTTTACGAGTCACTAATTGTGGCATTTATTAATTATTAAAGATCGTACTCTTGCCGCAATTTAAACTTTAAACAAAGGTTTTTTCACAAACGCATAAATCATTTATTTTAATAATCAATTATTTATTTCAAAAGAAAATTAGTTTGCTTAGATCCTTATTTGACCTTGGCTTAATACTTTATAACTACTCAAGACAATTAAAGCATTTTTGTCTTTATGTTGAGGAAATAAGAGTCACAATTTGTCTTTATAATAATAATTTAATAATAACGATAAACATACCTCTTCTTCAATCACCTCAATATAAGACGAAGTAAGTGTAAAAGAGATAAGAATAGATTTCTTTGTTTCTATTTCGATTTGTTGTTATACGTAATAATATTAAGTAGCAAAAAGGGTTTTATTACTATTTTAAAATGATTATTTTATATTTATTTTATTTTAATATTATGTATTATAGATCAATAAATGTAATTAAAGTCAAAAAGACATCATACATACGACCAGTAACAGTTTTAATAAAATATGTAATAGTTGAATGTTCAGTTTAAATTCCATAATAATTTTAACCAAAAATTTACATTTGACTATATTAAGTAATAATAATAACATTTAATTCACTTATTAATGGATATGAAATCAAATAAAAAAAACAGTGAATGAAAAATTAATACATTGTTATTTATTGGAAAATAATATTTAGATTATTTTTACTTCACTGTTTGTATTTATTACGCGCGGTGGATTAGTGCAAGGATTTGAAAGAAGAGCGTCGCTGTATGTTACCTATCGCGGCCCCTCAAGGTCACCTTGCTGCATTTCTCAGCTAATTAGTGACGCGACTCTTATTAAACATATCGTTTAAAATATCGACTTTAAGATTCTTTATTTTCGATTTATTATGACTTTCGATTTTGAATTATTAAAAAGTTATGGTTTTAAATTAATAAACGAAAGGTAAACATTTTGAGCCGAGGAAATATATAACAACATACATTTTTAAATTAATAAAGTCATAAAATATGTAAATCTTAAATAGTAAATAGTAATTTATTGAAATATCAATTTAATAACTTTCTACTAAAATACAAAAGTAGAAACTAAAAAGTAATATTCTAAAAGAAAGAAAAATGTAATTTGTAAATAAATCTTTCTATCTATCTATAAACTAACAGTCGAGTGTATTTCCTTCACTATTAGTTGTGTACGCGCGGTGCCGAGCGCGATCGTTACATTTAAAGGATTTTTAAAAAGAGAACGATACACCGATGAAAGCGATTAGTTAATGTTTTGTTGCCGGCAATTAGTTTCCGCGAAAGCGCCTCGGAGGTGACCCGTGTCATTTTCCGCTAATTTAATGCAATCGAGTCTTTGTGAAACGTAATTTTAATATTTTGTTTTTTTTATTTTTGATAATAATTGCTTTTTTTTATTTTGGCCGCTAGTGTTTCTTTCTAATGAATAGTATGTCTAGTGATAGTGAGTATTTTGCAAGGGTGCGGATGAAAATTACCAGACGATGTATCTTAATATTACAAGTAATTGCGATCACAATAAAAGCTGACAAATTGTTACTGTGCAAGTAATGAGTGAAGTGAAAATGTATAATATTAACAGTGAATATTCGATTCAAGTTATTTTATTCAAATATGAATGTACCATACTCCAATAATGGTATTACTCCATCATTGTTAGTGCCGCAATCAACGTGCACTTTAGCTGGTATTGACAGGTCAGTGACCTCAGTTACAACAGTGAATTTTTTATTATTTATTATTTAAAAAAAAAACTTTATTATATTTGTTTGAACCTTTTTTCAAATAGTTATAGAAATTATTTTATAGGTTAAAGTGTCGTTTACTGATACATTTTATTCGCACTTTAAATTCATGAAACATATATAAATACCCATTTTATTTAAAATAAGTATAAGACAAAAAAAAAAAAAATGTATTCCGGAAAAGGCAAAAATTCAGTGTGTGTGTACCTACCGCATTTTACTATACTACTTTTTAATCTTTGTTTAAGACGGTGCATAATATGAATTGAGTGCTCGGCGGTCCTTATTGGTTTCGCCGACCCAACTAGATGTTACTGAAGAATCCACTAATAACCTTAGATCCTTATTTAAACGTTACTTTTAATTTAATATACTTTTTACAAATATAAAGCTACGCATACATATTATATATTTATCTTCGGTACGAGAAGATGTTAGTAAAAGTGTAACGACTTTCTCCGGTAAATTACCCGCTAAAATACAAAGCGATGAGCGACAGAAGCCAATTGAGTTCCAATTTCATAAGAAAACTCATCCATCACGAAGAAAAAAGTAAACAAAAGTATTCCCATTCCTTTCTTCACCGCGTATTTCGGGTAAATTATGTCAGCCCTTGGCTATATTTCTTGTCTCGCATGACTTTGAATAATTGAATATTTCAGTACGAGATTATAAGCCAATCCCGCCTCATAAAACAATCGCTAGCATAATTGTGCAAAAAATAAATAAATAAAATAACAATAACCCTTAACGTCGTATCAACTCATGACAGAGAAATGTGTTTCAAATAATTTAGCAGTTGAGGTTCAAATGGTAGCTTTGTTTCATTTGTATCGATCACATCATTGTTTGTTTTATCTCAGGTAAAATAATTATCGGCTCGAATTTAAATTAAAGTATATCGAAATGTATTCTCCTCTCGATTTTTTTTTCATGTTTTGTCATCGGCTCAGACGTGTTAAATTTCTTTCATCTAACCAAATACTAAGAAAAAGATCGTCCACGGTTTCAATAATCTGTTCAGACAAGCTTTCCAGTCATTATTTTGATGATTTTTCTGATTTTTTTTATTTCAGAAGCAGCATCTTCTTTGACAGACGCAACCGCAGCATTTTGGAAAGTCGTAGCAGCAGCATCTTCAACAGAAGCAGCGCCGTTACCAGGAGAGTCGACAAACTCATTATCCAACACGTTCAGTGACTCTTATTTGCTCACTCACTCTAAGGACACATTATAATGCAACCTAAGATGATACATAAGACGATATGCTTTTGTAATTTATAAAACTGATGTCGTGTTCTTTTTAAGGGTACGTTTTAAGTTTATTCTATACTCGGTTATTTTTGTAATTCATAATAATTATGGATATTGGTATATAGAAATTGTATTTTATTAATGTTTAAATACAAAAAAGTTGAATCATGATGTTAGATCAATTCAGATTTTTGTGAATATTCAGTTCACATTCGCACGTGAAGATGTGTAACACGTCTTGCTGAATCACTTGATGGCTGTGGATGTGCTCAGAATTTAATTTTGTCGCTCTTTTTTGTTAAAATGGTAGCTAAATATTTTAAACGGATATTTTATGTTCGTGATTTATTAGCATGTTGAATATTAAAATAAATAAGTTGACCAAATTGTAGTATCAGTTTTTAAGTTTGGCTAATAACTATGATTTTATTTATTTATTTATTAAACCTTTGTTGACCCAAAAGTGGAACAAAAGGACTTAATGCTACACAGCATTCTCCACCAGTCAGCCGTGGAAAAAAAATCAACACAAAGAAAAAAGAATTACAAGAGCTGGTATATAAATAAAATATATAAATATTTATATGTAAATATTTCATCAAATTGTCATATGAATATGCAGGTCCGTTAAAATAATATACATATATAAAGTAATACAGAATTTTGTGTTAAGTAAAATGAATTCATTATTTATTTATGTCTTTTCCACTTTGAATCAATAGCAGTGATCACTTGTTTACGTCAAATGGAGTATCAAGAGGGAATATTTTAATAATATACTTATCGAAATAAGCCTTTTTAAATGCAATTTTAAAGAGGTGATGCAGTGCCGGCGTCACTATGACGTCATACGTAACGTGTATATTCTAAAGAAATAAATGCGTCAGCCGCACTTTGATTACACACTCAGATTTAAATGTGATAAAGGTGTTCGAGATTATTCAGACTGAAGGTACTGTTTTTTTCATTTTTTTTTTATTTTTTTTTTCTTTATACAGGAGTTCTGTTGGTTTAGTGGTCTTTTTTTCTTATTTGTATGAGTTCATTTCTTAGGGCAGTAAAAACAGATATAATTTTACTTTATGAAACAACTTCTAAAATATATATACATATATATATATATATATATATAATTGGTATATTTTTATTATACAATATACTACAATTCCATTAATCAATTTGAACGCTACGTTAAGGAGATCTATCTCACTGTTCTATCTGTCCTTTGATCTATGAAACTGTTTCATATCATACCAATGTTATAAGTAAGTTAAGTAATTCATACCTTGACCTTTTATATGTATATATATATACATACATACATACATATATATATACACAATAAAAAATAAAAAAACGATACAAGACAAATTTGTATAATATAATCAAAGATATTAATAGTATGACGTATTTTATGAAATGTAATAAAGTGCTAAATGCTAATAGAAATAAGAAGAAAAATGTTATTAAAACGCTGTAGTAAGTTCGGTTTACATAAACCTAACAAATGACAGTAATTATATGAGGTAATTCACTGAACCGTCGGCGATGAAGGAGATACAAAAAGGTTTTTAATCCCAACCAATGCTTTTTCTAATCCAATTCATTTATACTAGTCTAGTTCTATTTATGATTGTTAATGTAATATCTTCTACCTTCATACAGTGGTAGGACTGAAAGTCCATTGTTATATATTATTTTCGGAGTTTCTCTAATATATTGGTAATTAACTAAAGTTATGATATTAAAGTAACTACATTATCAACAAAATCATTCGTTATTTCAACTAATATTCTTGTTTAATGTTATTCACATTATCTTAATTATACTTCACACATTTAATAAAATAATTCCGGTTGTTGCTGGAGAAACTAATTGTTTTATTTATTATATATAGATTTGCAATTGCTGAAGCTTTTATATTTTTAAGCACACAAATGATATAAACCTTGTATATGATATGCTGTTGGTACAGTGTTCAGATAAATTGAGTTGTCTTAATATTTAGAACGTTCCTTCAGATGTCAGCAATAGTTTCTAACACTGTTATCACTTAGTTTACTTTAGCTCGGTTCTGCAACAGTGATTAATGTTTCAGAACTAGCAACATCTCCTTTTATGGAATCATCTTACTATTTCATGATATCTAATAAGTTACACATACTATTGTCGTTACTTATTATCGTCATTATGAACTGTCGTTATGAAGGTATTTATTTCTGTTTAATGTATGTATATAAATAGTTATGTATATATTTATATCTGTAAATACATATTTATTATATTATATTTATTTATTTATTATTCTATCTGTTTATTTAATTAAATGTAAAAATCTACATTTCAGTCATTAAAGTTTTAGTCTATGTTTATTTTAAGTAAGTAGTAATTAGTACGTTTTTTATCATTTCTCATACAAAATTTAATTTAGTAGCATAATAACAATAATATAAATAATATATAATTTGCTGATCATTTTGATCACAAAACCTTAAATATTTAATTATGATTATTCAAAATATTTCGTAAAAAGTAACACGTTTATAAGGAAATGATTTTTATAACATTTTTAAAAAGTTGAGGATTGAATGAGTCGAGGAAAATTATCGAAAATATCATAGTGTTTTTATATAATATCAGATTTTATAACATATTGATATTATATACTTTTTTTTATTATTTTAATAAAACATAATGTATGGAAACACTGGATCTTTCAAATATTTGTGTAGATCCTTGGAATAAACTCAAATTTAGTAATGTTTGGTTAGGATCGAGTTTGTGTTTTTTGTAAGATTCGGAAAATGGATACATTTTATGAAACCTCCAAAGTTAAAGATATTGTTTTTAAATTATAACTTAATTTAAAACTCTACGAACAACTCAATACAATAATAATAAAAATCTATTTAGTCGATAAATAATGTAAATAATTACAATTATTATACTCCGACTGTAAAAATTATATAATATATTACGGTCAATTAAACGCAGCACCAGCAGCAGCGATCTTGTCCAAATTGTATTAGTAATTAAGTTGATTATAATTTTAATATTATCACAAAACATTATTATTAATAAAGACCAACAACAACGACCTGTATAAAGAACTAATAACACAACCTGGTCCTGACACCAAATATGTGTTTTTTTTTTGCTAATAAAAATTCATAAACTGTTTTGCGGTGTAATTACAATTGAATCCGAGTGGACGACGATAAGGAAGGACAGGCGTGGGGTTGGGAAGGCTGTGTAGACAAATTCGTCTGCTAATGGTATTTTTAAACCAATTATAATATAATTCGTACAAAACAATCAGTCAATTAAATACCATGTCTTATATAACTAAAAACAAATGACGAAGTTGCAATAGTCTGATCGATTAATTGCTCTGAAAAAAACACAGGACGAAAAAAAAGAATTGTGTTCATAATTTTATTAATCTGTCTTTTTTAGGACACCACATTTTTGTTTTTTTTTCATTTAAAAGTTATAGTAAAGTTTAATTCGAAGTAACAGTCTTTCCTCCTCCTTGAAAACATAATTATTAGGAAGCATTTTAATGTAATGTAATATGTAATTTCTATTATATTATATTCCGTAAATTAGAAAGATATATTTACTAATTGCTATATTTGAAAATTTACACTCAATAAATTTAATATCAAGGGTCATTACTGAATGTGAACTGTAAAATGAGTTAGGCTTCTAATGAAGCGTATTGAGGCAAGAGTATTATGCAGCGGCTCGCAATCAATGACGTATTAAGTGACCGTATATAGCCTGATAATAGTTTTAATTGTAAAACAAATATTGTACTTTTTTCTACCTTCTATTTGTTGATACTTAACTTATTCTTACATAGTATAGCTTCAAATATTATAAATTTTTAAAGTATATTTTAGATATGTGTGGTAGTTAGGTATGTGATGTGTTTCTGGTATTATTTCTAGCAACAAATTTTACCTTTTAAGCAACATACTTGTCTTATATCGTTGCTTGTGTGAGAGGATACGGTTTTCAGATGCTTTTTTTATTTTAGATTATTTCAGTGTTAAAGACAAATATAGTTTTTAAAATATAGATAAGATTAATTTGCAGTGGATACGAGTTTAATTAAACTTAGTTAATGATACATTTTTTATATAATTTTTTCTTATTTCTTTATAACATTTAAATATTATTCAATATAACGGCTAAAAAGCTTTGTATTTTAAATCCCCAGAGAGACTGACTTACTGGATCCTCCACATTAATAGTACTGTGGGTCTTTATTAAGGTTTATAATTATAATTTATGACACGTCACTTTGATATTTAATTAAATTATTAATTATCATGGTCTCTGTTTGATTTTTATTATTATACAGGATCTTATATTGTAAAATAATTATAATTAGAGATCTAATTAAATATCCAAATAATGTTTTATTTCTAAACAATTCTTTATTCTAAAATAAGGTTAAAATATACTTGTTGTATTCTCATTTATCGTTTATCGTCGAAAAATGATTATACAATATTATTATACAATACATAGTATTTTTTACTGATAACAATTCGCTCAATTTAAGGAAAATAAAACAAAGTAACCACGATAAAATTTTGAGACAAATTTTGATGAACTAGGTTATTATCTCAGTCAATATCTAAAAGTTTCGATGGGTGGATATTCTTCTCCAACTAAAAAACTAGGAACTAAAAATAAATTGAATAATTTAATAATTGAATTAGACTACTTAAGATCAATACAATGAAAATACTGTTTTGCGTGGTATCCAACTTTAGGCACAATGAGCAAGCACATTGTACCTAAAGTTAAATTACTAAAATAAATAATTAATAATTTATTATTTATTTATTTTATTAATTATTATTAAAGTTAATTATCACACAATTGAAGCGTAATATTTTAAACGTGTATACCAATTACGAGAACTATACTTCAGTGAGTAAAACAATACAGAAACCGCAATTAAATTCTGTATAAATAACGAAATAATTAAAACAAGAGTAATAAATGAGTAATTCAAAGCTGATTGAAATGTTTAATTTAAAGCTGTTGCAGTGAGAACAACTGAATTGATGATACATTCTGTAATGGCTTCATAATTGTATCATGTCAGAGTTTTTTTTTTACTTATGATAATTATTATACCTAATAGCTTGTTTCTGGACCACTTATAACATGTACGGTATACTAAGAGTGATGCTGATCTGGAATCAGTATCGATATATCCCGACAGTACTCATATTTTGTATATATACTTTGAATAATCCAAAAACACGTTAGCCATAAGTATTTTCTACTTATTTACTTTACATAAGGAGACGATATCCCAATTGTCACACATTGTAATCCTTATCGTGTTTATTAGCTAATGGCCGTAACATTAATTACTCGTGCGGCCGTGGCTTAGTATAAAATGTGCCGAGAATGTTGAAAGAGACGTCTAAAGGACAAATATAAAACTTTACCCCATTTTATTGGAAGGAAGCGCATTCCCAAAAAGGGTCGAACCCGGGCCGGCGGGGTCCTCAAAATGTTGCTAAAACTCTTCAATTACATTATTCGTGCCCCGAAAAACGTTATATAAATCAGCAAGGTGGCAATGAATAATTCCAAAATAAGATTAATTTACTTTAATATGTAATAATTTGATTATATAAAAAAAATTATAAATAAAAATAATTTCCACCTAATCTGTAAATCGTAGGCAGTATAAATAAATAAATTATGTTGTGTTTCATTGCCATTTAGAGAATTTAGGTCGAAAAGGAATGTTGAATAGTAGGTTAAGAAAATAGCTTCTCCAGATTCCGTGAGCAGATAGACATAAGAAGACAAATAGACAAAAATCAAAATTACTTATGTAATGCATACAAACATTTTTATAAAGTTTAAAGACAATTCAGCGAAAATAATAACAAAATAATATTACCCAAAGTTGTCTCGACATGATTATTTTAATCTTCAAAAGTAATAATAAAAATAATATTTAGATCTAATTTTCTTTAATACTGTAATTATTGGATATTAGGGACCATCATAATTGACTTTATGCAAAGTCATTAATTAGATAAATAAAATCTCTTATTCTTATTAAAATTAATACTTTTTTATTTAAGTAATAAATAAAATTTTGCTTGATTATAGACGTACAAACCTAGAAATATTTATTGTTTTTTCAGTATTTTGTTCAGTAGATTTGAGTTATTATAATTTACGTTTGTATTCGAAATTACTTATTAGTATATTGACCAAAAATAATAAGAAAAAATAGGTTTTCGTAATTTTATTATGTAAAACCAATCACATAAACTTTATAGAAATACTTTTATTACAAATACTTTTTTATCAACATTTTACTTTTGCAGAAGTAATCAGCAACGTAAAATTCGTTAAAAGTATAGTTTCACTATGAGTACAATTTGAAACTAAAAATATATTACAAAATATTAAATATCAGAACCGTATCAGTTGAGGTCAAAAGACTTACAAATTAAATTTACAACTTCACATGAATCTGCTGTGGCTATAATGTAATATTTTATGGATTTAACTAAGGGTTTTCTAACGATTTTATTTCTCTTTTTTTTTTAATTAAGCATTTTTTTGGCTAATAATAAATTATCATAAAATACTTTGCTTTACATTGAACTCCCAATAATTTAATATTATACTTAAATATATCTATATTCTCATCTGAATACACTACTAAATAATTAAAACATTTCCAACATAAATACTTATATATGTTTTATAGATATAAAACTCTTTTCTAAACATAAAAGGTTTTTAAGTATGAAATAAATATAAATATAGATTATATGAAATAAATAGTATAGATAACTTTGTATTTCTATGAGAATAATAAAGATCATAAAAACCCGAGATCAAGAACAATCTATGCAAAGTGAAAATCAGCTTTAGCGTCAAATTTAGTGCAAAATTAGTGAGTAACAGAACACATAATCACTGTTGATATATTGTAAACATCAATCACGCGAAACTAATCCGCTCACAACAAACATACACACGATCAAACAGTGTCGTCCATTATAACCTATACATACTACTGGTAGTGTCAACATAGGCTGCTGTTGGAAATTCAATGTAACGTCCAGTTAAATACAATCTATAGAATCTTTTACACTAACATTACACAATAATGTATTTGTTACAATTTAAAGGGGTATAATATTTTTATGAAAAAACGTAAACGTAAATGAAAATATATTTAGAAGAAAATTGAGAAATTCAAGTTCAAACTTTTTGTACAATAACTTTTGACCTTTCGTAAAAAAAAACCATTCATCAATGTTAAGAGCTTTTGGACTGCCATTTAAGCTAACTTAACGGACCTTTAATAAAAAAGACAACGTTCTCTTTCAATGACAGTTCGAATATTTATATTTATATTAATAGTTGAGTATATTTGACTTCAACTTTGTTTTTAATTACAATATATATTGCATAAGAAATAAATAAGAAAAACATGGATGATACAGTTTACGTAGTAAGTAAGCAGTTTAGTTTAGTTTGGTTTAGTTTACAGTTTTTAAAAGTAGGTTACCAAATAAAAATACAATGATTGAAAATAAATGTATTGTTTACATTAGAAGTTTATTAATACTTGACATGTTACTGTAATACGGATATTGTTATAAAGGAAAACACAATTTCGTTTCTTCCAATATAAAGCGGATATAAAATATCAGTCAGCTCCTCTATAATTCCAATGTTTGTGGCTGGTTTCGAGCCAAATGCAGGTGATTTGGAATTTGTACTTGAAATATAATGTTGGTATTGAATAAGAATAATTTATTTAAGTAAAGTATTAAAGTGAGTTTAAAGTGAGACAATTTACTATAAACAAACAATACTGATCACTTAATTTACCGCATGTTGAACGAAAGATAAACATATTATATATAAAATTACTTATATTTTGAAATAATTGATTTTTAACATGACTGTAAAAAGTCTTACCTGTGTTTAGTCATGCAAATTAAAACGAAATATCCTCTAAAATACGTTACACATTTCTTGATTAAATAATATTTCTAAATTATGTATTTGAAATGTTTAAATTGGTTACATTTATATACATATCTATTATTAAATGAAGCTGTTGCAGTACACGTATCCTATCAATTCTGGTGCGTTGCTATTAAAATCATAATATTATATTGAAGTGGCAGTGACTCCACACATCGCCTCATCAGGTCTCTATTAGCGAGGGCAATCTCTCATCTCCATACCGCCTCATTAAACATTAAAAGCCTGTATAAGCGACGGCGCTGCAACGTAATAGTCGAAGCCTACGCGGTGTATTGCACTCGATGTATTATTTCAGAATTTTGTTATATTATGTGAAAATATATATTATTAATAATGTACAGTATCTTGTGCTTTTGATCTTTTAGAATCTAATAACCGCGAGTACTTTCAATTGCTTTAGGTATTATTTTTTTTTAGGAATTTATATTATCATATTTGTTAAATGAATGTATTCTTTATTGTAATTTTTGGGTAGACCTCGAAGAATTCGGTCTGCCCATTCATTTGTCCCCTACTTTCGAATTTTGGAAAAATTTCTTCACAGGAGGTCTTCTTATGACCGCCTGAGTCCGAAATGACCATTGGTCAAAAAGTTTATATATATATATATATATATATATATGCGTGCGTGCGTCCAGATTCGACTTTTGTCAGCACGATAGCGGCCGCAGTTTCGCTCGGATCGCTTTCAAACTTTGCACAAAAATCAACCATCCAAAAATGAAGGTCAAGTTCGTTAACCAGAGAAATCCGGTCACAGGGGGCGGTAGGGCCTCACTTTTTCTGATTTCAGTTTTTCGACCATAACTTTGTCCCTATACAAAGGAGATCAATCGCGTTCATATTATATGATGTCTTTGATAAATACCTATAACTAATGTAGATAAACCTAAAACCTAACTTCAATAACTTAGGGGTGGGGGTAAAAAAACCGAAAATTTTTGGAAAAAAAATCATAACTTTTTTCTGATAAACATTCTTGCATCACAAGTATTTTTAATAGAAAGGTTATTTTTTACTCTAAATTTAGGTACCAAAAGTTTTTCCGTAAAAGGTACCGTTTCCGAGAAAAAAAATTAAAACCACTTTTAGCTTGTAAATTTTAGGTAGGTAAAACCACGGCAACTTTTTTCTGGTAAACATTCCCTCCTCGCAAATATTTTTAATAGAAAGGTTATTTTTTACTCTAAATTTAAGTACCAAAAGTATTTCCAAAAAAGATACCTTTTCCGAGAAAAAAAATTAAAACCGCTTTTTGCTTGAAAATTTTTGATGTAAACAACGGCATCATGTATTATTCTTAGGTAGTGAGTTATATTTTAAATGAGTTACACACGAGGTCTACCCACGCGTGTCCCCCTGCGGGCACGGATTTTTTTTTGTTATTTCTCTCCCTCTCCCTCCTCTAAAAGTTTCGTCAGTGTTATGGAAATTTAAAAATAATTCATAAATTTAATGAAGTATTTATTTATAATTTATTTATTTATATATTTTCTATTCTAGTTTTTTAATGTTATTAGTATAAGCTATCATATTATTCTAGTTAATTAATTGAACCTACATTAAAGTCTATTACATAAATTTTGTGCTGTAACTTAATGTACGGGGACTGTGTCGATACAATTGTTACTTATGACTTTATTGTATACTTGGGGTGTTTTTAAATTAATTTATTACCTGCAATACAAGTCTATCTTAAAGCAGGTAATCTAATAATGTTTGCTGAAAACCTATCTTGTACCCTACTATTTAATACTTTATGTTATTATTAGCTTGTTAAGGAATTAAAAATAAATTTTTTATTATTATTATTATTATTATTATTATTATTATTATATATATATATATATATATATATATATATATATATATATATATATATATAATAGAATATCCATCTTTGCAAATAGGTATTATAAAATAGACATAAAATATAGTCGTTTTGCAGTAGGGCGGTTTATTCGTCTTATTGGATGGATATAGTTTCCTAAAATTGGTAAATGGATTTTCATCAAACGATGTACCTAATAAGATTACCATGATTGCTGTGTATTTTTGTGCTTGTTAATATATCTATTTCTATTTTAACTTCATATCGTGGTACTTATATTACTTATATTTCTAGCATTTTAAAAGCTTTTCATAAAAATTTTGATACAGTGGATAAAAGTTACCTTGACTTAAAAAAATATTTTTTTTTTCGCTAAGTTATTTTTTATCTTCGTATATATCGTTTGTATGACAAGATGACTTTCGATCAGTTAATTTAGGTTAGTGTAGATCCATAAAAAAAATTAAAAAAAATCACAAGATATATAATCTATAAAAAACTAAAGAACTGGTTAATATAGTGCATAAACATGTTTAGCCATTTTTTTTTAGGTAAGGTTATTTTAATTTTAAATAAATATAAAATAATAAAGTAATCAACACCGGCAGGACTCGTTCCCGCCACCTCTAGGGAGGATCCATATCCCAAAAGTCACAGGGGTCCTGACTAAGTTGATGAATTTTTCATTTCATATTTATTTACATTTTAAAAAGCCTCGTAACATAATATTGATTGATTTTGTTTAAGTAGTTAGTAGGTATAAGATAGCTCACTCTGCATCACTTGTGTATTTACTGAACACTGGTATGAATATCATAGAGAACTAAAAGTAATAAACCTTAAAGTAATAGACTAAACTTAAAGTAATAATTTTCTTTATTTGATGCAAAAGTGGAATGCAATGTATTACCATCCTCTAATACAATAGTGTTACTAATGATTTCAAGATCCTTTTCAATTTACATCAACGTTGATGTTGATGTAAACATCATAATGATCAACATAAATACACAAATTAACTTCCAAAAGTATAATTTGATTACTTAGAGACTTGTAGACTTATAATTAGTTCATAACAGCTAAAGTTTGATAATCCAAGAGGTAGCGGGAGAAAGTGTGCTGTGCTTATGAAAAAAGGTTCTTTCATTTCTATTTTAAGTGTAGTTTATTATTTTTTTATTGCTTTTCAGTGTCCTTTAAAGAAGTATTAATTAAGTTTGATGATATTGGTACGTACATTGCTTCGAGATGGTATTGTGAGACAAACTCTGTATTGTAGTTTCACTTATTAAAAGAACCAAAAACATCTGAATAACGGTTATAATATTTGTAATTACATAAACGTATTAATGAAAAAGTATCACATCAACATTATTTAGATTCACTTTCGCAAAGTCAGTGAAAGATATTGTAATAATTATTTACGCTTATATACGAGTAGTAACATGGTAGCTCGTAAAAAAATGGAATAGATATTTACATGCGGAGTAGCGGTATATCGCTAGTTTATATGTCGTTACTGAGAGTTATAGTCGCGATGCCCTCAATGTGTTATCATGAACCTGTCTTATTTACTTTATGTTATCCATTCAACTATACATAATAGTAAAAAGAGCAATATCTTTTCAAAATAATATCCGTATTGTATTAATGAGGATATGTAGTGTGTGTTTTAGAAAAGATTTATTGAGTCACAAGTACTTGCGTTAGATGTCATGTTAGTATTTGGAAAATAAATGTTATCAAACGTTTATATTATCATTATATTGTAATATTCATGGATAATTGGACACAGATTTTCCAATTTTTATTACTTTTTAACTGCTAACAGTCACTTCGACTGCTCTCCTCCGAGCGTAGCACTAAAATTTTAACTTATATATAGCAATAAAAACTCCATCTGTTACTGTCCTATGTAAATCGTTTATAACGTTCCTTAAATTATTGATTCGGAAAAGAAAACACTATATTTCTTGGTATTATGTAAATAAATATTAGCATTTGAGAAAACAAAGTTATTTTGAAAACCAACCAGACACTTAAAATTTATTTATTGATTATGTGACTTATGTAGCATTTTCAGACATCAATATTTTACGTTTTAGCGTAAAATGCGATTACATATCCATATATCTCCTTGCGTATATCCAGTAGCACTAGGTACGGATAAAAATTGTTAATATAACGTGTTACTTGTCCAAGAAAATAATCATAACATTTTGTCAATTTAAATCAGCGTACGCTGAGATACAATTTTTTTATAACAAGGAAGCTAACGGCATGAAAAATGAATTTGTATCTTCCTTCGAGTATTAATTGAACTCCATGCGAGATATAATTAATAAAATATAAGGGACAGTGACATAAGTGACAGAATTGGAATACATGAGTTAATAGAAAGAACTGAAAAGGTTTCGCTACATCTCTTTGAAGTGCTGAACTTTTCAAAATCCAAACACAGGTTGTGAATCTTTTACAATTTGTCTTACCTTTTGCTATAACATAAGAAGTTTACAGCTGTCTTATATTTATTAGGTTGTATTTAAAAATAATAGTTCTTGATATTTTCATCGAGCTTATAACATTAATATCTTAACCAAAAAATTATATTCCATTTCTGTTAGTTTTTCAACCTTTGTCTATGAGACCCTTCAAACAAATTGAACCAACGTTATTCATTCCTCATTTCCTTATTACATTATATGCCATGTTGTTTTACAATTTGACAATTTAATAAGATCTGTCAAAGCTGTACTGCCCGAGGTATGATAAAGGATCTTTCTAAAGCGGTTTCTCTCGCGTACATTGTAATGTCGGTCTTTATTAACATTCCTCATTATAACTCGTTATTACGTACTAATTAAATGTTCTTAATTACAATGGTGTCGTCTTAATTATCCTCTTAATATTACTCTACTCTTAATATTAAAAATCAGTGAAATGAATTTAAAATATAAAATTTTAGAAATCCATGAGGTTTCAAAAATAATATAAGGTTCTCGAGGATTTATTTACTTTAGTATTATTTACCGAAATTAATATTATTTTAATTATAATTATCAATAATTTGTTTATTATTTACCGAAATTATAAAATGTTTATGTAATTAAAAATATGTCAAGAAAATTTTTACATTAGCTCTATGCGACCTGTAAAGCCACCCCTAGACTTTAAACATGATCGTCCATGCGCATTGGCAGCCAGAGTACATTAACTCCCGACCTTAAAAAATCTAAAGCGGACGGTTGCACATATCCTCCCATACGAACACAGATACTCTGAAGTGTGGTATAAAATGATGTTCTAGTTTATACACGGGGTATGATATATCTATCATATCATATCATATCGCTGTTTTGCTAGGTTGAGATATCTGCGTCTCCGTCGAAAACGTCAAGGTCGGTTGCGTCGTCTCAAGGTAGTAGTGGACGGCGTTTAGGTTAGAATGAAATTCCCGTATGTAGCAAAAGTCCACATTTAGAGTGGAGCAGGGTGCCGCAGTTTACCGTCGTTTGCCCGGAGAAAACACAAATTGCGATACTTTGACTGCCCCAGATACGACGGGCAGCCCGAGTAAAATCCGAAATTTATTCCCCCGATTTTGCTCGGAGAGGGTTTCTCCCGATTTCGCCTGTACCATCTTGGGGTATACTTTTTTGCAGCATCGCTTTCATGTTTGGCGGGGGTTAGGCTTCCAGATTCTCTTACTCACCACGGGAATATAATATTAATATTACATGTATTATCAATTAGATATATCCTGTACCATCCTGGTATTAAATAGCTCGAACCTTTACAAGTTGCATTATTATAAAAACCATACTACGTTCACTATGTATTTAATTCTTAGACCATTATATAGTTGGGGTTATTTAGTTAGAGGCATTGACAACGTAGAAAAATGATAGAAACTATTCCTGCCATGGCGATGAAAAGCATAGGATTAAAAACCAAATTTTCTTTTGTGTTATAATAGTCGTTCTTAACAATCGTTATAGCATATTTCTTCATAACCCATTTTCAAAAATTTTAAGAAGAAATTGATTTATTGATAAATTAACACTAATTGAATTACCGATGTCGATGTTAAATACCATATAATGTTTTAATTTTGATGTAGTATTAAAAAATATGAGTTCACAAATTATTTTTTTTTTATAACGTACCGATATAAATTTTTCAGATCCTATAAGCACTCGTAACTTTATTTCATCACAAGTACTACTACTCAGCAAAGTACTGTACGGGATTTACGAGAATCATTCATGAACTCAACAAGACAAGCTACTAAGGTTCAATCGAGACCCGGCATTGAGAATGAGTCACACGGAACCAATGACTTGGTTTTATTCTACAATATAATGTATATATAAAATTAGAATATTATTAAATTTTGTAGTTTAAAAATTGTAGGTAGGAAGTATCTTTTTTAGGCACAGTTACTTAATTAGTTACTTAATCATTAATTTGTTTTTTTTTAATTAAAACGTTTTTATCACATGTTTGAAGCCAATCTACAGACAAGTATTTTCCATAAAGAATGGAGACCTCGTAGAATTTGGAAAGCCACAACAGTACGTTGTGGTTTAATCCGAAATAAACCTTTGTAGCAAATTTTCGAATTCGAACAGCGCTTGCTCTGTAGTTTATATGGAAATGGTGTAAAATTGGAGTGAAAAGTCTCTTTATTTGGCATTTTGGCAAATAATCACTAAATAAAGATTTATTTTGGTACGTTCTTTATCGTATTTTTTATTATCTGTAAATATTAAATAAAAAACAAAGATCGGAAGGAAGGAAAGATCGATTATTTAAACATTTAAATGGATTGTTTAAAATGTGTCTCTCCATCTACTTCTTGGGCCATCAATTAATATTCTTACTTTTATTATTGATTGGGATATTCAATTCACACTTCGAGGTTATTGAAAATCTTCCTATTGTACTGTGTTATACTAAAATCCTTTATCCAATGACATTTAAATAAACCTATCTAATTTATTTTCACGCTTAGTTACTTTTAAAATAAGTGAGATGTATTTGTCAATGTTTTCATAACACTACATAATAGACACCCAAAAGCGTAAAGGGCGGTATCACCTTACAGAGTTATAAAAGCAGTTATCACATGACGCGTGAGTACATTGTACAAGTGTACTTCATTAACATGGACAATGCGCGCTTTTATCGCACACAATTATTACTACAATTATGTTTTATTGCTAACATTTATGTTTTAGGAAGGTTAGAATTTTATTTAAATTGATTGATTAATTGATTGATTTAAATTGACAAAATGTTATGATTATTTTCTTGGACAAGTAACACGTTATATTAACAATTTTTATCCGTACCTAGTGCTACTGGATATACGCAAGGAGATATATGGATATGTAATCGCATTTTACGCTAAAACGTAAAATATTGATGTCTGAAAATGCTACATAAGTCACATAATCAATAAATAAATTTTAAGTGTCTGGTTGGTTTTCAAAATAACTTTGTTTTCTCAAATGCTAATATTTATTTACATAATACCAAGAAATATAGTGTTTTCTTTTCCGAATCAATAATTTAAGGAACGTTATAAACGATTTACATAGGACAGTAACAGATGGAGTTTTTATTGCTATATATAAGTTAAAATTTTAGTGCTACGCTCGGAGGAGAGCAGTCGAAGTGACTGTTAGCAGTTAAAAAGTAATAAAAATTGGAAAATCTGTGTCCAATTATCCATGAATATTACAATATAATGATAATATAAACGTTTGATAACATTTATTTTCCAAATACTAACATGACATCTAACGCAAGTACTTGTGACTCAATAAATCTTTTCTAAAACACACACTACATATCCTCATTAATACAATACGGATATTATTTTGAAAAGATATTGCTCTTTTTACTATTATGTATAGTTGAATGGATAACATAAAGTAAATAAGACAGGTTCATGATAACACATTGAGGGCATCGCGACTATAACTCTCAGTAACGACATATAAACTAGCGATATACCGCTACTCCGCATGTAAATATCTATTCCATTTTTTTACGAGCTACCATGTTACTACTCGTATATAAGCGTAAATAATTATTACAATATCTTTCACTGACTTTGCGAAAGTGAATCTAAATAATGTTGATGTGATACTTTTTCATTAATACGTTTATGTAATTACAAATATTATAACCGTTATTCAGATGTTTTTGGTTCTTTTAATAAGTGAAACTACAATACAGAGTTTGTCTCACAATACCATCTCGAAGCAATGTACGTACCAATATCATCAAACTTAATTAATACTTCTTTAAAGGACACTGAAAAGCAATAAAAAAATAATAAACTACACTTAAAATAGAAATGAAAGAACCTTTTTTCATAAGCACAGCACACTTTCTCCCGCTACCTCTTGGATTATCAAACTTTAGCTGTTATGAACTAATTATAAGTCTACAAGTCTCTAAGTAATCAAATTATACTTTTGGAAGTTAATTTGTGTATTTATGTTGATCATTATGATGTTTACATCAACATCAACGTTGATGTAAATTGAAAAGGATCTTGAAATCATTAGTAACACTATTGTATTAGAGGATGGTAATACATTGCATTCCACTTTTGCATCAAATAAAGAAAATTATTACTTTAAGTTTAGTCTATTACTTTAAGGTTTATTACTTTTAGTTCTCTATGATATTCATACCAGTGTTCAGTAAATACACAAGTGATGCAGAGTGAGCTATCTTATACCTACTAACTACTTAAACAAAATCAATCAATATTATGTTACGAGGCTTTTTAAAATGTAAATAAATATGAAATGAAAAATTCATCAACTTAGTCAGGACCCCTGTGACTTTTGGGATATGGATCCTCCCTAGAGGTGGCGGGAACGAGTCCTGCCGGTGTTGATTACTTTATTATTTTATATTTATTTAAAATTAAAATAACCTTACCTAAAAAAAAAAATGGCTAAACATGTTTATGCACTATATTAACCAGTTCTTTAGTTTTTTATAGATTATATATCTTGTGATTTTTTTTTATTTTTTTTATGGATCTACACTAACCTAAATTAACTGATCGAAAGTCATCTTGTCATACAAACGATATATACGAAGATAAAAAATAACTTAGCGAAAAAAAAAATATTTTTTTAAGTCAAGGTAACTTTTATCCACTGTATCAAAATTTTTATGAAAAGCTTTTAAAATGCTAGAAATATAAGTAATATAAGTACCACGATATGAAGTTAAAATAGAAATAGATATATTAACAAGCACAAAAATACACAGCAATCATGGTAATCTTATTAGGTACATCGTTTGATGAAAATCCATTTACCAATTTTAGGAAACTATATCCATCCAATAAGACGAATAAACCGCCCTACTGCAAAACGACTATATTTTATGTCTATTTTATAATACCTATTTGCAAAGATGGATATTCTATTATATATATATATATATATATATATATATATATATATATATATATAATAATAATAATAATAATAATAATAATAATAATAAAAAATTTATTTTTAATTCCTTAACAAGCTAATAATAACATAAAGTATTAAATAGTAGGGTACAAGATAGGTTTTCAGCAAACATTATTAGATTACCTGCTTTAAGATAGACTTGTATTGCAGGTAATAAATTAATTTAAAAACACCCCAAGTATACAATAAAGTCATAAGTAACAATTGTATCGACACAGTCCCCGTACATTAAGTTACAGCACAAAATTTATGTAATAGACTTTAATGTAGGTTCAATTAATTAACTAGAATAATATGATAGCTTATACTAATAACATTAAAAAACTAAAATAGAAAAATATATAAATAAATACTTCATTAAATTTATTAATTATTTAACAAATTAATAAAAATAACTAAAAAATATCAATCAATTAATCAATTAAACAAAAAATAATGACTATATACTATATAACAAATAATAGATAATGTTAAAATATATTAGAATATGTATATTTAGATTACTTCTGAATTATTAACAGATTTTCAATTTCCTGATAATCGAGCCCTTTTAGCCAGCCATGAAGCGCCAAACGGCAGTCATGTCGGTTTAACCCGTGTACGCCAATGTGTATATTTATTTTATTATATAAAAAGGCTGATAGAAAATATGCATGATGCTTTGCAGATTCAGTACGACATTTGACTTGTTCAAGTATCCGATGATTTAGTCGTTTTGATTGTATAACGTTTTTAATGAATGGAGTAGTTGTATGCTGTTTAAGGGTAATGATGTATATATATAACTGTCTAATAGAAAGCACATCACACTTTTCATAAAGTGACTTTGTAGGATAACGATAAGAACTAAAACTCATTGTTTTCAGGAGAGATCTTTGTACTCGTTCAAGACTTATCATAAATGACTTACATGCACCACCCCAGACGGAAATGCAGTAGGTAAAAAGAGGTTTGGCGAGTGCTAAATACGTTTCACGTAGAATTTTGAAGTTTGCTGCGTGTCTTAATTTGCTAAAAGTCCAAACCAATTTCCTAGCCCGTGCACAAACTGTTTTTATGTGTGGGAGCCAACCAAGTTTAGAGTCTATTTCAACTCCCAAATATTTAACGCAACTAGCTCTGGTCATGTTAGGACATTTACATGGGTTATGGTTGATAAATAAGTCACAGATATGGGCTCTAAGGTTAATATTATTATATGTGTTAGAAAAAGAAAATGGCACAAAATAGGTTTTAGATAAATTAAGTGTTAAGAGATTGTTGTTTAACCATTTCATAATTTTATGTATTCCAATTTCAGCGTATCTTGTGACCTCGTCCCAAGAATCGCCAACAAAAATAAGAGTAGTGTCATCTGCATATGCAAAGATTTTTCCATTTAATAATACTTCATTACAAAGATCATTGACATATATCAGAAAGAGACTGGGGCCCAGGATACTTCCTTGGGGGACTCCAGATGTAATGGGAGTATCAGAACTCAAGTAACTTCCAATTTTAATCTGTTGAGTTCTATCCAGAAGGTAGTCCTTAAAGATTTTAAATGCATCTCCTCTTATGCCAATACTTTCCAATTTTTGTAAAAGGATGGGAACAGAAACAGTATCAAAAGCCTTGGCCAAATCTAAAAAGATTCCTAGACACTTTTTGCCCCTGTCCAGATGAAAGACAATATGTTCAGTTAGCTTAGATACCGCATCTGTGGCACCTTTACCTAATCTGAAACCAAATTGGTTATTAGACAATATTCTATTAGTCTCTAAGAAATTAGTGAGTCGTGAATTTAGTATCCTTTCAAACACCTTAGACAAAGATGAAAGAACAGAAATAGGTCTGTAGTTCGATATACAGGTTCTAGATCCACTCTTGTATATCGGAGAAATAATGGCTTTTTTAAACACCTTTGGGAAGACTCCTTGTTCAAGACAAATCTGAAATAATTTAGTTAAAGGCGCTGCAATGATATGTTTCGCATATTTTATAAATTTGATTGGAATGGAATCCCATCCCACAGCAGTAACATTTTTTAAATTGCTAATTATGGTTGATATTTCTGATTCATCTGGAGGTAATAGGACTATAGAGTTAGTGAGTCTAGAAATATTAATTTTTAGAGGCTCGGCATGATTGACTAAAAAAATAAGTAGCTCTCTTGCCTACCGATGAGAAATATTTATTAATATCATTAAGAGTAACAATCGGGTCAACATTAGGGGTTAGAAGTTCAGATGCTGAAGTTTTTTGACTATTTAAATCGGCAATAGATTTAATAGCGGCCCATTTTTCCTTATTTGTGTGCGCGCTTTCTAGTAGTGACGATTCGTATGTTTTTTTTAATTTCTTTAAAAGACAGTTGCAAAAGTTTCGATAACGTTTATAGATAACCAAAAACATTTCATTATGGGGGTTCCTTTTACTGTTTATTTGAAGCTTATTTCTGTGACGTATGCATCGAACTAAGCCAGGTGTAATCCAAGGCTTTAGGACACGATTTCGGTTTGAAACAGTTATTCTTTTTGTATTCATTTGAACGATATCACTTATTTTTTTAACAAAACTGGCTGCTAGCAAGTTAGCGTCAATGGTTGAGTTTGAAAAAAATAAGTCGGTGTTTGCCAATTGTTTAAGTGCAGCATTATAATTTAGTTGTACAGAATAAGTAACATTTCGGATTTTCTTTGAAGTTGAGCAAAGGTTAAGTATTACGGTTTTATGGTCTGTAATATCTGAATTAACAATATACACGGATGCCCTCCCTGACGATTTTAGCATGATATGGTCTAGACAACTACGGTCTCTAGTTGGGTAAGTGTAGGCAGGAATAAGTCCATACTCAGCCAAGAAGTCAAGATAAGAGGAGCCTATTCTGTCGATATTTTGTGGCTCAATATCTATATTAACATCACCAATTAACATTAACTCACAAAAGGTACTAAGGTTAGTTATAATGTTTTCCAAAGAATTTAAAAAATTGTCAATATTATAAGTGGAAGGTGACCTATATACAGATACCACAGTGATATCTGAGCCTATTTTTAATACTAGGAAATTAGCGCCGCAAGGTTCCGGTTCCTCTACTGTTACAGACAGGTTATTATTTGTGTAAATAACTATTCCGTCGTTTTGATTTAAAAACTTTTTTGAGTAATGTGTATTATACCCGTATAAATTAGGAGGACTTTTCTCCTTGGTTAACCAACATTCAGTAAGAACTATAACGTCTGGGGAGTAAGACAAAGCATTAATGTTTACAATTAAAGTGTCAATGTTTTTATAAATGCTTCTTATGTTTTGGGATAGTATTTTAAGGGTGTTCTTGGTATTACAATTTATAATAGAGGAAGCGGATTGTATATCACATTCTAAAGCATTAGCAACATGAAATTGGTCAACTTCTATTGCGATTTGTGTAGTCGACGCCATTTTTTAAGGGAGAATTTATAAAAGTCACGAAAATGAGTAAAAAGGTAAACCCGATGAAACTTGACTATAGAAATATAATAATTGAATGTAATATATGAGTGTGATGTTATTAATATGACTGTCATATAACATAATAAATAATTATTCCATAAATATATAATATTTTGACACAAATACGTAATAATTAACATAACATAAAATGTATTAATATGACTTTGAAGATCTGTTATATTCATAATAAGTATTATTTTACTTTTTTATATATATATTGGTATCTTGGAAATTATATAAGCTATCACTTCCAGAAAATATGAAAAATAAAAAAATAACAAAGCATTAGAAATAGTAAATCTAAGACACATTAAAAAAATAATTAATACTATAATTAAAACTAAAGAGCAGTTCCTTATGAAAATATACATTGTGAGGGTAGAATAAGGTGAAGTGATAATTGTCAGTCAAATAGACTTCCGTAATTTTTCAATATCACTCTCGCAGTTAATTGTAAATTTATTTAAGTGATCGTCCTTGCGAATGTATATTTTCCCAAAAGAAGTCCAGACATGTTTAAAGGCATATTCTTTTCCGAAACTGCGGGCCAGATAGTAAAGACGCTTAGCTTTGGGTGTTAAATATTCTGAAATATAAATAGGTTTTAATATTCCTGTTATACCAATATGTGAAGTATTTAGTTTGTTTTTTTGTGTTTTATTAAACACTCGAAAACCGCGTATTAAAGCTTCTTTTCTATCTGTGCAAGTTAAATCCACAACAATTCCCTTTGGTTGAACCATAGGTCCAATACGATAAACATCTTTAATATCTTGGTTACTAATATTGATATCTAAGGCCCTAGCCGTCTGAATAGCAATAGCACGTAGAGAGTCCTTATTTTCCACTTGCAATTTCGGTACATTTTTTATTTCTATTTTTGACAAATGTATCGAACGTTCCAAGAATTCTACCTTTTCCTCTAGACGTTCCATATAGGCACGATCTGACTTTCTTTCAGATTCCAGAAATTCCAATTTCTCTTTAAGGTCATCATATTTATTGGAGATAAATTCTAACGAGCATTTTATTTCCGTGTTTTGTGATATAATTTCTGCAATTGACGATTGTAAGGTTGTCAATTTTTTCTCATGCTTAGCGTTAGAGGAATTTAAAAGTTCTCTTATTTCGGCCATGAATAAGGACAGGCTATCGTCTCTCTTACATTTCATTCTAGTGCTAATCTGTTCTCTGTTGCTTGTACTCTGACTGGAAGCTGAGTGCTGAATTTCCGTACTATCACTATTATCAGAGGATATAGGTACTGGTGCTTTTGGCGAAATTCTTTTTAGTGGCATGATGTTTTATGAGTATAATATAAAAGCAATTTAAATTCAATAAAATTAACAACAATAATAAAATTTACGACAATTATTCAAAAAGTAAATAATTAAATTAATAAATAAGAAACACTAAAAAAACAAAACGAAACAAAAAAAAAAAAACAAAAAAAATATAAAATAAAATAAAGTATAAAGTAAAATAAAATAAAATAAAAATACAAAAAATAAAAATCAAATCAAATACAAAAATGTTCAAACGTTTATATTTTTATTAACACTGGATTCCTTTAGATACGAACTATACTTTAAAACGATAAAGTATTGTCGACACTTTTAACCACTACACCAAGCCGAACTGACACTGCGTCAATGAATATTAGTTGTATGTTTATAGTAAAATGGTCCAATTATGCATTTGTTGGTGCTGATTGGTTCTCACTAACTTGAGGTCGTTGACCTTTGCATTAGACACTTCACTTGTCCACGACCGAATTTATTGATTTTACTATGCACCGACTTTTGTTTTAAAAATATTCGTGTTTATTGGAAAGTAATAGTAATTTCACTATCACGAATTTTCACATAATAGTTGTTTTAATGGTATTGTCCACTTTTATAAACTCAGCCACTATTTTTAATATCACTTTTTATTTAAAATAAGAGGAGCACTCAAAAACACGTCTGCACAGTTTGATGACGGGGGGGGGGGTCTAAGTAGGTATATAAGACAATGTTACATGAAACTCACTTTCCGAAGCTTTTAACGATTAAACTAAGAGCACACAAGAGACGTCAAGCTGTGGAGGGATTACATATTCAATGAATCATTTAGGTTGTAAATTAGCTGTATATAAGAAAATTTAAATCTATTTAATTTAAGAGAATTATTAGAATTCAGTTGTAGGACAATATATACACACGTAGTAGTGTATTCTAGTAACGTCAAGAGTATTTATTTATTTTTGTTTAACACTTTCTTGCACTGTATAACATAAAAAAACAACAAAAATAGACAGTAAAACAAAAACATAAATATAAACCGTGAAAAGGGTCTTATCCCTTAAAGCAATCTCTTACAGACAACCTTTGAAGATGATTAACAATAAGAGATCAGAAGGGATAGTGCAAATGATAATACATCTTAATATTCATACGAGTAGATGATAAACATACTTATACTAGAAACAATATATATTTATATACCTAAATATTATATTTATATATATATATATATATATATATATATATATAAATGTATACTCTACTTATCTAGATAATGTTGCTTTAAAAACTGATAAAGTAGGAGATTTTCTAATAACCAAGGGAAGAGCATTCCAGAGTCTTACAGATTTTACAGAAAAAGAGTTAGAATAAGTGTGTGTGTGTTATATGACGGTAGTTTCAATTTCAATTCATTAAGAGATCTGGACTGAGAGCCAAAGTATTGAAAACGCTCTTTAAGGTAGGAAGGAATTAAAGGATGAAAGATAATGGTATATAAAACGGTGTACCTCGTCTTATCAAAGCAAATAGCCTAGTGATTATAAATATTTGTTAGTATCCTAATGCCATCATATTTTTTTTTATAATAAAAAATATTTAAATATTTCTACTACAAGAGTTCTAAGGTTTTTTATTTTACATTGAAAAAACTCCATAATGTAATAAAATCAGTATACATCGTACAGTACAAAGAAAGTCATCAATGTCGAGGATCGCCATTGCTTAAATTTGTACAATTTGATTACGGAACTCGAACGAAATGTGATATACGATAACCTGTTTAAAAAAAGTATACATTTTCAAATTCAATCAGGCCAATATTTACAAGAGTAAAAAAAGGCATAAGTATATTGTTGGTATAATAAAGGTGGAAACAATTACCATTCCATTATTGCAAATTAGATTCTTTGAGAACTTTTTTTGTTAAATACAAAATATATATGATGAAAACGAAAGTTGTTTTAAGCTTAATTGCTTTTAATAGCGGCCGGGTTTTTTAATTATTATTTTTAAAAATTACAATCATATAGACTACAGCTAAAAATTAAAGGACAAATATAAGCAAATACTAAATTTAACTAAACTAAATGTAAGTATGTACAAAATAAATAATAGCATCCCTAAAAAGAACCTTTTTGAAGACAACAGGTTGGATCTTATTTGGCGATTTAATATATCCTGAGGAAAATCTAGATAAAGAAGCAATAATTTTGCTTATTTACACCACTTCAATGTACTTTCTGAAAGTATTTTAACCATATTATGTCAGAATTATATTTTATATATTAAACAATTATTATTTTTTATTACTTAACCTGAATATATCAATGCTGTTACCCCAAAATTAAATTCAAAACCATGACATTAAAACAATAAAACTTAATCAAAACGTCATTAAAATACATTAATTAAGGTTCTTTGTTTTAACGTGCTATTTATTTCGGCACAAACTAATTACACTCCGTCATTACGGCTAACGAACAATAAAGAAATACATTGTAAATAATAACAAAATACTGTAATTAAATTGTTTTATTCCATAATAAGATTATAATGTATTCCATACACCTAATAGTTGTTCCATTTAATAAAAATGGATACTTTGGTTAACTCGCGGTCGTCATCGCAAAGTTTAATTACAATTTATCGTTAACTTATAAAGGAATTTCCTTTGATATTTTATGGTAAGATAATATACTTTTATATACTTTAATATACCTTTATTATTAAATCTGTCATTTTCACATTAGCTAAACTTACAGAACAAATAGTGAAACGAATATACGAAATAACTGATAAGGAAAGTGTAGGTTAAATGAGTTGATCAATCGTATTTCAATCCTAAACAAAAGGCTATTTAATATATTAAATAATAAAGCTAATAGTATTTAGTTGTCTGTTAATACAGTTTGTAGTAGATACGCTGTGGTTTAATCAGACCCTTAGAGTAATCAGTTCGTACTGAAGTTACTTCGTACTGGAAATGAAACTGATGCTGAAGAGTAATTAATATTAATGGATAGAATAATGCTAGGACATTAAATATATTCATTAGAACAGATCACGATATCATTGCTTGACCTTGTAGCAATAGGGCCATACTAGTTATTTATGACCCTTGAGAAAGGTAATATGTTTAATATTTTAAAAGAAATGAAGTTGTTTCATTCATGTTTTTATATAAATAAATATAATAACAATTCTAATTCCCTAAACCAATTTAGAATATTTTGAGGTAAAAAATAAAAATGCTTTTACCATCGCTCGATTCAGTTATTGTTCAATTATTTTATAAATTACGTCTCTGGCCAAGTCGATGATGTAATTACCTGCGGTCGATGGAGCGGTATATTGGTTTATATTTCACATTGTGAAATGTAACTTTATAAAACGTAATTAAATTATGAATCTATCTAATTACGGTGTCTGTTTTTACTTTTCTTTAAATAACATGCAATATACATAATAGATTACAAGTCTGTAAGTTCTACAAGCTGATACTATTTGATTATCTCAAAGTCACATAACAAGGAACCTTCTCTTTTGTAAACATATCAACATATCTATAATCAAGTGAGCGATACGAAGGTTATGAGTAATCTATCACCTATTTATTGTTATATTTTTCTAATTATGGTGTGGTTAAACAAAAACAAAAATTTAGTAAATAATAGTTACGTATATTTTTTTCTACGCATATGAATAATAAATCCAGGTAGATAGGAGAAAGAATATTTTAATTTAAAAGAAAGATTTATAAAGAACGAAATATAAACAAGTCTACAAAGTGTAATTAATATTCAATAATAGTTGATATTTTCTATTTTCAGATAAATATTATATCCATGTGATTGATGTGTGATGCTTCTTTGTAGAGTTCATGGAGGACTCTCGTAAATCCCGTACGGTCCTTTGTCTGGGTTGTAGTTATTTTTAACGGTACAGCGTTTACTATGAGATACCAAAATGTAGTATTATTACATTGTAGATCGAAATAAACTTAAAAGTATTCATTATTTTTAACGCTGCCTTAATATTAACATGATAATAACTTATTAGGATATTAACTCGATAATTGACTTTAAAATGTTATGCTGTTATCATAATTTATATATAATTAGCCCGATTGGTTTCGAACGCATTCGGTCCTTAGTCAAGAATCCAGAGCATGGCAGAACCGAGGTGTGATCACTACACGGTCAATTCCTTGCTCCGAAACCAGTCGCGCAAATTCTTATAAATTATATGAGTCCAGCCAGTTAAACATCTGCTAATTACAGCCGGTTAAATATTTATAATAATAATTATGGATTACAAAAATTTAACTACAAAAATACTTTATAATGTTATACACATAAGTTATTAAAAATGTTTGGTTAACAACATTTTGTGACTAAATTCTACTATTTTAATACTCTAATAAATAAATAAGATATGAATTATTCGAGAGAGACACAGCTTATATAATTTAACTTAATTTAATGTCTCCACCTATTTGGAATCAAGAACATGTCCGAGTATACTTAATTTACAAAAGTGATTTAAATTGGAAAATCTTAACCGTGTAGGATACAAATAGACAGCTTAAACGTGGTTTACAAAAAAATAATTTCAAAAAACCCTGTAGTTTATTTTGAATATACCACATTCTTCAATATTTTAAAATAATTTTATATTTAGTAAGTAATATGTAAGTAATAAACGATTAAAATATTCAATTTGATAAATTGTTTTAAATGTTCTTACATTTATTAAGGAGAAGAGTTTTGGTAATCTCCTAAGGCAATGAATCTTTCTTAATCCAAGTACAAAGCCTACTACGGCTTAACGAAAGTTTCACTTTTGTCGTGATAAATACAATTAAGCCTCTATAGTCCTGGGCACGTGGAGACATACATTTGAAGTAGTAAAGTAAATTTTATTTTATTTGTAATAATTATTGAGACTTTTAAGACAACTGCCTATTTTACCTATAAACATTCGAAAATAAATTAGTATAGGACGAATATTGTATTTAAAAACACGGTGAAAATTAAAAAAGAAAAAATAATGTTATAGAAGAAATGGAACTTTTTTTATTAGTACTGATTATACAAATAAAAGTCATATAATATAGTAATCTATATTTTTTTATTTCAGTTATGTAATTTTGGACGTGAATGAAGAGGAAGTAGTAAATTAAGTCGTGACAGTCAACAAACTCTACATAAAAAGGAACCCATTCTGTCGCGTGCTAGATACTAGTATACTGGAGTACACTAAAAAAAGTTTCAATTGTCTAATTGACAATTAAAAATATATTGATCTAAATTTGTTAAATAGCAATGTAGTGATAAAGTGACAATGGATATCAAATGTATTGTAAACATACTAAAGTCCTGCATAATATTGTCTACAATTGATAACTGTCAGTGAAAAACACTACCAAGTTATATTTAAAAAAACAAAGAATTGTATTTTAGTAAAACAAATCGCTTCGAATTTTACACGCACGAATATTCAAAGTAACTGTGATTTGGAAATTAACTTGTAAGTTATATTTCTACTAAGACTATAATTTCCCTTCTATGGTTTTATAAACATCAATTTAATACGTGATAATTACTTGATTAAGGTAATTGCTCTTATGTTTTTAATTTGATTTAAGGAAACTAAGACTGACGATTAAAAAAATGCAAATGTTACTTGTGTGTCTTAATAAAATAACAAAATGTTGAAAACAAAAGTAACAAACCATCTTGTCGGTAAAAGATTTCAAATTATAAAATTCTTAAAGATTTTTAGAGTTCCGTACCAAGAAAAGAAAAAAAGGAACCCTTATAGGATCACTTTGTTGTCCGTCCATCCGTCTTAGAGTACCTACTTCCCGTTGACCTAGAACTATATAATTTGGCAAGTAACATCGTATACAGAAAAAAAATTAAGGAATTATCTGAAAACATGACCGTTTGTAATCAAAACATAGAAGAATATAGTCTGATATTGGGATCAAATTTAAAATTTAAAACTACTAGTTAAATGAGATATCACATGAAAAGAATCTGTGGAAACCTTAAAAAATATTTTACTTCTTTTTACGACGCACAAATTGTTGTTTATTGTATTGTTTATTGTATTGTATTGAGATATGTAGTCAGCGGAAGATCCAACAAAGAGAACATATGGCAGTCCACATTTGGCGGTGGCAGCAGATATCCTCCCTTACGAACATTGATATTCATGTGTTATCATTAGAATAAAAAAATCTATTATTGTAACATTTTTTATTATTAAAGGAGTCCCAATATGAAAATAAATCATCCATATAATCGAACCCCCTTTTTCATTCATCTCCTTTCAATGAGGCTTGAATCAAACGAAGTCCTTCAATAAGGGATATTAAACCTCTCCGTAGACTTGGTACTGATAGTACCTGACTGCGTGATGTTTAATTATTTACTTAAATAATAAATTTGTTCTAGAAATAAAAAAATAGGACCTAAATGTAAACTGTTACTTAGTATCATGTATTTTTTATAAATACCTATTCAAAATAAAATGACCATCCGCCTGACCTTGTGTCGAAATTAAGGGTCGAGTCAACATGTTAGAATTTGCCACACTGTAGTATTATACGTCACCTCAGTGGAGAGCTTATTTGCCATTTGTAATTTTTGTATATACTTCATCGATGCCTACACTCTCTCTTAAGTCTTCAATACCTTAATAGACATTTAACACTCTTTCATTAAATACTTTTTATCCTTATGCCTTTAATGATGACATAAATACATATTCAAATCCTAGTTTCTATATATTGCATTATATTTTTCAATAATTTAGTATGTACTTAGAAGCTTTGTATGTTTATAAATGAAGTACTAACAACATATTTATACCTCGCTTGGAGTTCAATAAATACTCTAAGGAAGGTAAAAATATATTTTACATGCCGTTAGCTATATTATTATAAAGAACATTTTAATTCTGTGAAAATGTTATAATATTTTCCGAAAAATATTTGCTTATTTGCGTGTTTTCTGTTTCTACGATTGAACGATTTAACGATTCAAGTAGGAAGCAGTAGATAATGTTTTTATTGTAACGTAAAAGTTAAATTTTTAGCGCTACGTACGGAGGAGGCAGTCGAAATGACTTTTAGCAGTTAAAAAGTAATACAAATTTAAGATGTATATTACTACATAATGATAATATAAGCATTTAGTAACAGTTTTTCAAAAAATGTTATTATCTCCATCGCAAATACTTGTTACTCAATAGAACTTTTCTAAAATGTACAATAAAAATCTTCTATGATTCAGTAAGAACATAGTTATATGGATAAAATAGAGTCCATAAAGTAAATAAGACAGGTTCATGATAACACATTGAGGCTATCGCGACTATAACTCTCAGTAACGACTTGGTCTAATAATATACCGCTGCTGCGCCTGTAAATATCTACCCCATTTGTTTACGAGCTACCATGTTACTGGATAACTGCCTTGACAAAAGATCTATTCTAAAAAATACTTACATTGACTATAAAATAGCTGACAGATATATTTATATTCATACGTTTATGTTGTTTCAAATATTACCTGTAACTACCATTATTGTTATTTTTTTTTTTGTGTGTGTCTCTGCTGTTAGCCCTACTGGCCATGACAGCGTCACCGGTGGAATGGACGGGTGCTGAGACCCGCCGTTGAAAAAGGGGGGCCTGAAGGGCCCCAGGGGAACGCGCGTCCTGAGGGCGCCTCCTGTGAGGCTCGGACCACGGCTCAGGACGCTGTTAGGTGGGAAGCGAGGGTTGGATGTGGGTTAGGATTTGACACTAACGTCCTCCGACGGTAGAACGCCGGAGCAACGTGCTTGGATGGGGGCCTCGTCTTCGCCGGCGAAGACGCTGTGTGTGTGTATGTGTAGTATTTATGTTCACTTTGCCGCTTTTACGTAGCGTTCCCTAACGTAATCGCGTCGTCCGGATCGAAAAGTACCGACTTGGGTCTTCTCTTTCTGACTTTAGGAGTCTTACGGGCCGTGTATCCTGTGGACTTAACCACCAGCGGGTTTGGATGTCCCACAGCATTGTCAAAGTAGGTTTCGGAGAGCCCCTTGAAATACTATGCGATCGTCGGTAGGTCTATTTTTTTAATAATAGACACTACAATACACACTACAACAGAGTACAGTGTTTGTCTCCCAACGTAATCTTGAAGTAATATCATCAAAATGGGACCTACATTTACATTGTCATAGATCATAACGTATTATGTATTACTAGTATAAAGAATTTACAAATCTAATTATACACTACTCCAATCTCTATGCTATTCTAAGAAAATAAATTTCAAAAATAATACAGGCTTAAACTTTTTAAGAGTTGAAGTTATTAATTAAATTTAAAACAATCTGTAGGTGTATCTTCATTTCTCTTATTAATAATATTTGGTTTTATGTGATCATCATAAATACTCCTTAATTTATTATTTAGTTAACCCATTTTTAAACAAATAAAACCTTTTGACAGGATAATAAAAACAACACTATAATAATAAACATTTAATTAGTACGTAATAAATGAGGAATGCTAATGAAAACCGACATTACAATGAACGCGAGAGAATCCGTTTTTAGAAGTTTTGTACACCTTCAACAGATCTTATTAAATTGTCAAATTGCAAAATAAAATGACAAATTATGAAAAAAGAAACTGACAAAGAAAAACAACATCGGTAAAATATATTTATGTGAAAACAGGATAAGTTGCAAACTATGGTGGGGTTCCATACATTTTTATTATAATAAGTCAAATATTAAAAATTCACTGTCAAAAATATATATTAGTTATTATTATGATTTCTTTCCAAGTCTTAAATTTTTCTTATTATATAGTAGTTAATTATCAAAAAAGTCTCTAAGTAATCAAATTGTACTTTTAGAAGTTAATTTGTTATAATGAAAAACAGAAAACGCCTAATTTTATTCATATAGTAGGTATTCGCTGATTTTGATATTCACAGGTTTAATTAATGTAGTGTATTTTGTAACTTAAAATGCTTCCTCTGTAAAAAATAACATCTTAAATAATAATTGTACACAATAAAAGAATAACTGAGAAATGCAAATAAGATTTTGGAATGCATTTAAAAGGTGATAAAAAATATCGAGAACTATTATTGGGTTGTTTTTATAATGAAACGTCATAAATATATAAAGGAGCTGCGAACTTTTAATAGCAAAAGGTAAAGCAGAAGTTCAAAAAGATTCCAAACTTGTGGTTGGATCTTGAAAAGTTTACCACTTCAAAGTGTCATTCCTTCTTTTAAATCCTATATTCCCATGCCTCTAATATCAATAGTAAATAATATCAAAATAATTAAAATGGAAAATATAATTTATAAAGTAGATATCAAATAAATTCCTTGTAAACAATGGACTCGATAATATCTACCAAGGTTTCGTAAAAGATCACCTTGTCGAAACCGATTGCCTAAAACCTTGGGGCTGTGTAATGCTTAAACCATAAGAGAGAAGTATAAATAACGCTTAATACAAGTAATGAATTTGAATTCATTTTTAGACATATATTTTGCAATTTACAAAAAAAAAGTTAGAAATTAATTTTAAATTTAAAAAAATATTTTTTAGCAAATTGGCCCACCAATACAAATGCTTATGTACATCTATTATCCTATAACAGAATTCTAATAGTTATATTTCATTATATAGAATCATATTTCCTTATATATGTTTAATTAACAACCTAAATGATTCGTTGAATAGTTAAACCTTCTACAGCTTGATGTCTTTTTCACTTTCAGTTTAATTTGTTTTCTGATTTGTTTGTTTTTTGTACGAGATTTCGCAATTATTAAATCGCTGACAGCGTCAGAAAGTGAAATATTCGATTCATTATATCGATTTTCATGAATTCTTTGGTGTGACTCGTGGTCTTAGAAAACACTCAAGGCTTTGTAAAAAATTTATCTTAATAAAGATTTTTCAATCTTTACTACAATAGCTTTTGACTATGATCTAATATTGTATTATAGTTTATTTCATATAAAATTGTTTATTGATATCCTTATTAATAGGTACTACGTAACAAAATAACATTTGAATTTGATTTAAACAACTTGTATTTAAGTTGTTTTGAGATCTTGAACGCAACGCAACGCAACGAGTATAAGTAAACAATATACAGTACAAGTATACAATAAAGGAAAGCACTTTAATAATTCTTTACTTCTTAAATATATAACTACAAAAAACCGACCATTATAGTTTAGATTTCCTGAACCTTAAAGTAGTAAAACTAACGATTATTTCTACAGTAGTAAAGTTTTAACATAAACGGGGTCTAAATATCAAGACGCAAAACTAACAAACACCGAAAATTCACAAAAGAACTTAAATGTAACTTCATCTGAAGCCCACCAAAGTCAGTGAAAACAGAAATTTACCAACATCAGGGGATCAAACTGCAATTTGGTTCAATGATCAGGGCCTTTGTTTTGGAATCGACCAAAGTATCGAGGATAACACAAGATATTATTATCATTATGCAGTCGAACAGTTTATTTGTCTTATTTGATGTAGAAAGGATTATTTAAAATCTGTAAATTGATTTTCATCACGAAAATGAGTCACCTCGCTCTATAACGATAACATGACTGCAGTATATTTTGTGTACGTCTAAATATATATTTCTATTTATATTTAAACTCCTCATCATGCTATAGATAACTAACTATATATCTATATTTTTTTAATCATAAAGAATAAAAATTAAAAATTGGCACATAATCTTGTTAATTTCGATTTGTTGGATGTTATAGCTTTGTGAGAACTAGTAAACTTATTATTAATATTAACTTGGTAAACTTTGTTCAATATGTGACTCGGACTCGGACCTGTGACATCTCGGGACGGGTCTGAACCATATTCTAAAGATCACAAGATTCCTGCCCGTGTTAATGAATTTTTCATTTTTTTTTTATATTTTCAAAAGCTTCGTTATACCATATTTTAAGTATTTGCATCTCTTGTAAAGAGTAATATAATGACCTACATCAATTGACCTGGAAACTTCTAATTAGTTGACATTTGAAATTGAAGTCGAGTTGAAGAAGACGTCGTTCGCTCCTTTGTATATTAATGAGTGCTACTTCAAATATATTCAGTTACTGTATCTCTCTTAACTATTAAATTATTGATTATGTTACCTTCTGTGTATATAAAGTCCTGAACGTGCTCTCGTGAGACTTTTCTTTCACTCTCGAAAAACATTTATATAGAGAATCCAGTATAGTGGTTCTGTGCATGAAGTAGTATTTGTTGTTGTTGTTGCAAAATAGTTGACGTATTAATTTTTTAAATTGGATGTTATAATAAATAAAACAAGTAGTCTAATATGTAGATATGTAGATATGTAGATATGTAGACATGTGTTTGTTATTAATGAACTTACGTATCTATCTAGTTAGTTGATCCCAACATAGCAATAATAATATCAATACGCATTGCAGTGTTCTAATTATAATATTCGTATAATATTTGCCAGTTGCATCGGTATTCATTAAGTTAGTTAATAGCTTTACGTAATACACACGTTTGCTAACAGCGAGGTTTGCACCCGAAATTCATTTTACTATAAACTATATTTGATAATATAAGTACATTTGACCAGTTTAAAATATACACTTATTTAATTGGTAACTAATATTTATATTACACAATAAAATAAAGTTGTGGACAAATAGTAAAAATTTATCTTAACATGTATAGTTTAAATGTTTCAGATAGAATATAATATTATTACAATATTCCCAATCCCATGGTGTTGATATTGTCGTTATCAAAGATTTATGACACCTTTAATTGCATACAAACATACTAATGAATAACATCAATAAAATATATCTATATATATCTCCGTGTTTCAATGTGCAATATTAATATATGGTACATATATAGGGTGTTACAAATATCTACTAAATCGTTCGTTATTACGCAGGTAAGTATTAAGTGTGTGATATTCATATTCAAAATTCGAAAAAACACACAAGCTCCAATTACCTGTTCCATGACACACAAAGTAACCAACTTTATTTTGGAACAACGTATATCCTTTCTCTTCCAGCTCCCAGTAAAAATGCTGTAATTTTATCCTTTAATAAGTTCTAAAGAGTTTATAAGAAACGTTTGTTTGCTGAGAGGTGCCATATTATTGCACCGTGGGTATGAAATGTTCGAGGCCATACTACTTCAACATTTAATACAAATGTAATTTAGATTTATTCACAGCTATTCTTAAAAGTTTCAAATAAGCCCAAGCTGAGTTTCTATCGCCAGTCTTCTCAAGTTTGTGGAAAACATTTCAGAGCTGGTGATTGCTTTGAGAATGAAAATAAATACAACTAACTCTCAATAAGTGATTTTGATTTTATTTTGACTAACCACATCCGCATCGAAATTCATTTTATATATTGTAATTTTATAGGATTAATTTAATTACATTATATAAAAGTAAATAGAAATTAACTTGCAACCTTTACGATATTAAATGATTTATTCTGTTACCTGGAAACTAAAATGATTAGCGATCACTCGTACAGTAGATACTGTACGAGTATCTACTGTACGAGTGATCGCTTACTGTTACTAAGGTAATAGTAACATTGACGACGTTGCTAGTCGTCAATGTTACTATTACCTTAAAATACTTTTAAAAAATCAGGTTTTTTCCTCTTTTAAAAGTTTTGTACTTTCAAAAAAAAAAATGAAAGCCTTGTAGAATCATTGTGTTGTAAGAATGTCTCTCAAGCCTGTGGTTACGAGAACGCGTGGACATAGGAGTTGAAACTAAACTCGCTACAGCCCCTTAAAAATGTCAAAAATAATATTTCTTGATTAAAATGAATAAAGTTAGGAGTTTTCTGTTGTTTCCATTTTAACAATATAACTTCTATAAGTACAATTTGATTGCTTCAAGACTTAAAGACTTATAATTAGTTTATAACAGCCAAATTCGAGAATCCGATAGAAGCGGGAGAAAGTGTGTGGTGCATCTGATAAACTATTATTTCATTTTTATTTTAAGTGCAGTTCATTGCTTTATGCTTTTCTACTGAAACACTAAAAGACTTTCTAGAACGATTATTAAAAAAAAAAGTATTTTATAAGTTTGTGCAAGTCGATGCAAATGTTTGTGACATCGTCATAAAAGTAAATTCAATTTATTATTTAAATATTCTTATTTCATTTACTAAATCAACATAATATCAGCTTTCAAAAGACTTATGTGGGTTATAACTAAAATAGATGTGCCTGTTATAACTAGACATAGCTGGTGTATTTGAAGTATTTTGTGATAAAAGACTACCATATCATTATATATTATATTTATAAGACTTAGAAGGCAATCATCATAACTACAAAGAGATAAAACATACTTTTGAGTGTGAACTTTCAATATAAGACCGATTATTAAAAAAATATATAGTATTCCATCCCAGTTTTCAACTTATCATGTTTTCAAATTAAAACAGCGAGACACATACAATTATATTGTACAGACGTTGTTTTTCCTAGACAGGTACTTGTTTCTTGACATGTCATTTTATTTTGCAATTTGACTATTTGATGAAATCTGTTGAAGCTGTAATATTCAAGATGTAAAAAACTTTTAAAAACAGATTCTCTCGCGTTCATTGTAATGTCGGTCTTATTAACATTCCTCATTATAATATATAATTTATTATTAGGGACTAATTAATTATTGATCCTAATTATTATGGCGTTGTTTTAATTATCCTGTCAGGAGAGTACATTTCTTTACATAAAATAAGCTAACTATATATTTTTGTAAGAATTATTTAAAATAATCATAAAAATCAAAAAATATACTATAAATAAATATAATCTACAGATTGTTTTAAATTTAAATAATCCTCTTAAATTAAAGAATCTATATTTAAGGATTTTTTCTTAGATCTAGAGTTTGGAATTAGATGTGTATATTTTTATATTAGTAATACATAATCTATGATAAAGTAAATATAGGTGATGATATTGTTTCGAGATTACATTGTGAGACAAACACTGTATTCTGAATTGTAGATTCTAATATAAAAAAAACTAAAACAATGAGTATTAGTTATAATATTTGAAAAAACATAAACGTATTAAGTCGCTCGCTCGCATCGTTGACGTATCGACGTGTGAGTGTTATCTCTGGATCATTACCGTTCGTTATTAAAATGACTTCGCACACAGTAAAGTGTGTAAATTGCAATGTTGTTATTGATGAATTGTTAATGTTTATTATGAATAAAGTGGATGTAATGGACCAGGAAAGTCTAATTCGTATATGTGTGTCATCTTTCGATATTGAGGAAGTGGAGAAATCGAAAAAACTTCTCTTTGATTCAATTTCCACGGAAATAAAAAACATTAGAAGAAAGAAGAAAAACGATGGTAAAATATTAAGAGATCTAGAGGACATTTTAACAGTAATTAAAAGTACTGATCCGGAGAAAATTCCAGTTTTCGTGGCTAAAGATCTGCATAAATTACCACCGGTGACCTTCGATCATATAGACGTAACTGCCTTGTTAAAGGATATTACGTTATTGAAACCACAGTTAGATCATATAAAAAACAATTACGTTACAACTGATCAATTAAAATCAAAAATGGAAAATTTTAAATCTGATCCGTTATTTTGTACGCCTTGTCAGTCACCCTCATATTATTATTTATTAATAAAAAAGTGCGGAGGGTAAGCATTGCTGATATCGAGTCGCAGTCAATTGAGACGCCTTTAACCGAACATATGATCGGGAAACAGAGACAAAACGAATACTCTCGCTCACTCCCAACCGCATCGAATGCGCCGGCATCGAAGTTGAAAACAATGAATCATTGTGTCAATGAACTAGTGACCAACGATAGCGAGATTTCAACTGTTTGTACGAATGGCGCGGATTGTAAACAATATAGGCTAACGAATGATTTATATCAGAATAGTACTTTTGCGGCAGTTACAAGAATGGATGTTAATAAAAAAAATTATGAAAATGAAAACTGGACAGTAGTGGATAAGAAAGGTAAAAATAATAATATGAAATTCACTACCTTGAGAGGTAAAGCGCGCATAGAGGAAAATAGCAAAATTTAAACCTGCCGATATTAAGATACCCGTGTTTATAACTAATGTTCATAAGGACGTGTCGGAGGATGATGTTGCTCAGTATATCTTTACCAGAACTGAAGAGAAAGTAGTTCCTATTAAGATTAAAATGAAGCAAGAACGTAATTACAGTGCCTTTAAAATATATGTAAGTAAAATTAATTTGCATATATATCTTGATGACGGCTTGTGGCCAACGGGCATTTCTTTCCGACGTTTTGTACATATGACGGGTAAAAATGATAGTCATCAAAAACTAACTGTGAGGCATAACGCTGACAATATTAATGGATAGAAAAGGAAATGTAAGATTTATTTTATTTAATTGTAAGTCTCACAAAAGATCTTTGATAAAGATGGAGTGAGAGATCTATGTGACAAGGCGGACATCATAGCAGTACAGAAGACGTGGCTACTACCTCATGAGTTGGCTCATTGCTGAGAAGATTGAGAGACAGCAACAACGGCATCCTCAAGATGATTGCTTCACGCACTGATTGTCCGATTAAACCAAAATGATACGTATAGCAATAGGGCAAGAATGACTTATTTTTATTTTTATTGTTATTATTATTTTATTTTATTTTTTTCTTATTGTTTATTAATTATTTTGACATTGATTTTTTCTATAATAATGTTTGATATTGACATATATAATTGATATTTAAGTAAAAATAATGATTGAAATTAAATGTTAAACATATGTGATATATTGTAATCGAATTTGTAATAGTAATTTGTAATTATACTAACACTAGTTTTTAAGAAATATTTTGTAACTAACACTATATGGACTCGTCCTGAAATAAATGATTATTATTATTATTATTATTAATATAAATGTATCTTTCAGCTTTTTTGATAGACAATGGAAACATTGTCAATTTAAAGCAGCGTCTGCTGAGATTACCTTCCTTATATTATCTTCCTTATGACATCTTATGATACCTTCATTAGAGTATTTATTGAACTCTAAGCGAAGTAAATATACTTAGAAGTTTTATATAAATATATAATCTTTTAAGTACATATTGAAATATTGAAAAATAAGTATATATAAAAATGAAAGTAGGTAATGAAAAAGTGTTAAGTAGAATTCAGGATACCCCTAAGACCCAACAGATATTGAGCGAAGAAGGCATCGTTGGAGTATATGAAAAATTCTAAATGTCAAAGAAGCAAGTATATAGAAACTTGCTTCTTTGCCATTTAGAGCGATAGTGCTCTAATGGATAATGCTAGAATGTGTCAAAAACTAACATGTTGCGTTGACATTAATGAGGAAAACTTGAGACGGATGATCATGATGACCTCAATAAATACTTATTACAGATTACATTTAGGTATTTTTTCATATTTTTTTTAATAAACTTTTATTTAAGCAATTACTTAAATATCATATAGCCAGGTACTATCAAGACAAAACCAAGTCTCCGGAGATGATATTGTCCCTTATAGCTTCGTTTGATTCGAGGCTCATTGAAACGAGATAAATGAAAATGAGGGTTCGATCACATTGATGATTAATATTCTTATTGGGTTTCCTTTAAAAAATATATAGTAATATAAATTATTATTCTATTGCTAACACATAAATGATGTCTACAATAATAATAGTGCTAAAATTCTTACATTTTGCTAGCAAGCATACAATAATGCAATGATACAAGCTAAACGATATTGGAGTACATAATTGTAAAGTAATATATAAACAGGATTTTTTTTAGAAAATGTATAATATAAAGAAAATAACTTATTTGTTGTCATTGGAACCAAACATCGTTTTGTATTTGTAAGAGTTAAAAACTGGTGAGATAAAAAATGAATGCAATGCATTGAATGAAAAAAGGTGCACATAGTCTTAAGTTATTTCTATAGAAATTTATTCAACACCCGGCACAGCAGATAAAAGAAAATCAATTTAACGTCTTTGATAGTCTGTCCTTTGACTACAATTTTTAGTGGTCTTATATTTACAGTAATATAATGTCTACTTTACTTTAGATACTATTTAATATCTCTTTATTACTGTTATAGTTTAGCATAGCATTAACTACTAGAAACTCTATAATGTATCTGTATCTCACGGTAAAATGGCTAATAAATTATTAAAATCAATATTTGGTGTTAGGTGGATATTTAATTCAACTTACCGAACAAGATAAATGTGTGCAGTAATCTTTCTCTTTCTTTTATATCTGTTTTTTTATTTATATTTTTTTTTTTTTTATTTTATAGGAGGGCAAACGAGCTTGCGGGTCACCGTTAGTATGTGATCACCGCCGCCCATGAACTCTTGCAACATCCGAGGATTCACAAGAGCGTTGCCGGCCTTGGAGAAAGGAATAAATGCCTTTTTTGAAGGTACCCATGTCGTATCGATCTGGAAATACCGTCGAAGGAAGTTCGTTCCACATTTGAGTGGTACGTGGGAAAAAAGTCCTTGAAAACCGCACAGTTGAAGATCGCCACGCATCCAGGTGGTATGGATGGTAAAGGAGGCGATGGCGAGCTGTGTGGTAGTGAAATTCAGCGGTAGGCATCAGATCGAATAGTTCTTCGGAACACTCCCCGTTGTAAATGCGGTAGAAGACGCATAAAGAAGCCACGTCTTTACGCAATGCCAAAGAGTCCAGCCGTTCGCAGAGCACCTGGTCCCCGACAATCTCGACGGCTCTCCGTTGTACGCGGTCAAATGGTAGAAGCTGATATTGGGGTGATCCGGACCAGAGATGAGAACAGTACTCCATGTGTGGCCGGACCTGCGCCTTGTAGAGCGCAAGTCTTTGGCCAGGTTTGAAATACTGCCTCGCTCTATTGATCACTCCCAATTTCGTCGATGCCAACTTGGCCTTGCTCTCCAGATGACCACGAAACTGACAGTCGCTCGAAATGTCGAGTCCCAGTATACTTGGCGAGGCAATCAGAGGAGTGCTCTCGAAGAGCGGTGATACGACAAATGGGGTTTTTTTAGTGGTAAACGCGCAAACCTGTGTCTTCTGGGGATTGAACAGAACGTGGTTCAGTTCACCCCACTCAGAGACTATCCCCAGGGAAGTCTCTATTGAAGACACAAGTTTCTTTCGGCACTCATCGACGTTTTCCCAAGAGAGACCTGCACGTCCGGAATATACCGCATCCCCAGTGCTGTCATCCGCATAACAATGTATGTTGGAAATATCCAACATATCATTGATGTGCAGGAGGAACAGAGTTGGGGATAGCACGCAGCCTTGGGGTACACCAGCGTTCACGGGCTTGGGGTCCGAGCAAAAACCGTCGAGAACGACCTGTATGCTCCGCCCAGTGAGGAAGCTGGTTATCCACTTGCATAAACTCTCGGGAAGCCCATAGGAAGGTAGCTTCGAAAGAAGCCCCTTGTGCCATACACGATCGAAGACTTTTGCCATGTCCAGACTAACTGCCAGACCTTCTCCCTTGCTTTCAATAACCGTTGCCCAACGGTGAGTGAGGTATAACAGAAGATCACCAGCTGATCGACCATGGCGAAAGCCATACTGCCGGTCATTGATCAACTGGTGATCCTCGAGGTACGTTAGGACCTGTCGGTTTATGATAATCTCCATTATTTTGAAGAGAAGGGAGGTAATGGCGATAGGTCTGTAGTTAGCTGGGTCCGAGCTATCACCTTTTTTAGGGATCGGATGGACAAGGGCACACTTCCATGAGACCGGGACTACGCCTTTAAGGTAGGAGTGCCGAAATAGACGCGTTAGCACTGGAGCCAACTCAGGGGCACACGTTCGTAGCACCAGTGGAGAAATGCCATCCGGCCCAGTCGACTTATGAACGTCCAACGAAAATAGAGTCTGCCTGATAGTTTTTTGCCAAAAAACTATTTCCGGCATTGAGCTCTGACACCGCGGGATGATAGGCGGTGTCTTCCCTTGGTCGTCCAAAGTCGAGTTGGAGGCGAAAAGAGTGCCCAAGAGATCGGCTTTCTCTTTTGCCGTGTGGGCCAGAGAGTCATTCCCCATGTGCAACGGCGGTAGGGACGGCTGGATAAAGTTGCCCAGACTGGCCTTTGAAAGCGCCCAGAATTTGCGCGTGCCAGGCGGGTACTTTGCCAGCTGATCCCCAATTTTGACGACATGCTTGAACTTTGCTCTAGCGATTTGCCGTTTGAAGAATCTGGAGGCACGGTTGTATTTCCTCTTCAGAACTCTAGAGTTCGGATCCGTAGTGACTAACGCATTGGCCCAAGCTTGATAAGCCTGCCGTTTGCCAGCTGCTGCAGCCCTGACAGACGCATCAAACCAAGGCCGCGATCTGCCACCAAGTGGTACCACAGAGCTTGGTACAAAAAGTTCCATGCCCTGAAGTATCACATCAGCTACAGCCGCAGCGCAGTCACTAGGATCGTTGGAAGGGAAACAAATCGGCCCCCATGAGTAGGATGCAAAAAAAGACCGCATTCCATCCCAATCCGCTGACTTGTAGTGCCAAACTAAGGGAGCCTCGACAGTGACCTGGTACTTTTCTGGATGTGTAGTCAGTAGAAGATCCAACAAAGAGGGCGTGTGGCTGTCCACATCCGGTAGACGAGTGTGCGTCTTTACCAGCTGGGACAGACCATTTGCCAGAGCAAAGTTAAACACAGATCTCCCCGCGCAGTCGGTTGCACGTGACCCTAACCATTCGGTATTGTGCGCGTTGAAGTCCCCGAGGACTACGACTTCGGCGGAGGGAGTCTGAGAAAGCAGGTCGTCAATCTTCGCTTGAACGTGGCCCAACAGTTGATCTGTTTGTGCATTACCACTATGGGACCTGTAGAGGCACGCGTAGAATCTGACGTGATCGTCCATGTTCACGCGCAGCCAGAGCACGGACAGGTCCCGACCTTCAAAAATCTGAAGGCGACGGTAGCAGATATCCTCCCTTACGAACACAGATACCCCGGCGTGTGGTATAAAATGATGTTCTAGTTTATACCCGGGGTATGATAGGTACGCTGTGTCGCTAGGTTGAGATATCTGCGTCTCCGTCAAAAACAACAAGGCCGGCTGCGCCGTCTCAAGGTGGTAGTGGACGGCGTTTAGGTTCGAATGAAACCCCCGGATGTTACAAAAGTCCACATCTAGAGTGGAGCGGGGTGCCGCTGTTTGCTGTCGTTTGCCCTCAGGAAACATAAAGTGCGATACTTTGCCCGCCCCAGATGCGACGGGCAGCCCGAGCAAAATCCGAGGATCATTCCCCCGATTTTGCTCGGGGATCCCTGGCTTCATCAAAGCCGGTACCCTCCTGGGGTATTTTCCTTTTATGCATCGCGTTCATGTTTGGCGGGGGGGGGGGGGGGGTTTGGGCTTCCGGATTCTCTCACTCACCGACGGAACATAACCAAATGAATTTGGTTACTACACGTCGGTCTTCTGTGAGAGGGTGGTCCTTCCCCGGTTGAGCCAGCCCAATACGAGCTGCAGTCAGATAACTACAGCTAGGCTCTACCATCTGTTTGTTCTTTTGTGTCTGCCTTTAAAGAGAATCAAGGAATGTGTCTATGTATGTTATTTGTCATTTTTAATGCATTTTTATGTAATTGGTTTTCTACTCAGATAATATAAATAATAAAGGAATGAGGTATGATGAAACAGATGGTATGATGGTATGAAAAAAAGGGAAAGGGACAGCCTACGATTTTAATGATATCTGTAATATAAATTAAATGAAATACTTATTTAAAATATGAAATGATTTGTGAGGTATTTAGAAATAATCTTGGAATTATGACACTGTCCTGCATTATTGAATGTACAGGACAACTGGCTCAGCGGATATTAAATTCCTAAAATTTTATTTAGTGTCGGGTTTCATTCAGAGAAAAGTTTCTCTGCGTTCCTGTCTTCTTTATTTTATCTTCAACATAATGATATAAGCTACTTTAAGCATTTAATGAATACATGATACAGAAAGAACTAAATAAACTATACATTCGATTATTATAAAAAAAAAGCATGAAGTAAAAGGAGAAGAATATTAAATAATGTTCAGTCAAAAGTAGTTTATTTTTTTTTACTCCAACATTACAAATATACTTATATACTAAAGTAATATTTAATCTCAAGTAAATATATTTTCACAAATTTCAATGGCTATTATAATATAGTGAAGAACACTATTAGAAATGAATCGCTATATGGTCAATTTGTCTCAAATAAAACGATCGTTTAAATAATATATACAATTAGGTTATTATGTTTTAAGTAATGAATTATTAATATTAATAAAACTATTTGACTAAAATATAATATCCTGACAAATTTACCTTAAAAATATTTAAATATATTCTTACAAACATTTATTACATATATAAAATAATAAATAACAGATTTCTTAACACTATCTTGTATAAAATATGTTGGTTAATTACATAAAAGTTAATAGTTGGCGGCACGAAGCTAATTCTTCACTGCTCCTTAGTTTTAACCTAATATTGACGGGTAAATTAGTTCTTTTTCTTTCAAATGAACTTTTACTTTTCTTCAGTATTAAATACAGAAATCAAAGTCAGAGACCAGGCTCCAAATTTAACATTCAGACGAGTATCTTGCTCTCACATATTGTATAGGTAAATAATCCGTACCTAGTTGATTTATCGTAGTATTTTAGACGTGTAGCTAGTGAGTTGATTTAAGAAAGCAGATTGTATTGTGCTGTTGTTTTTTTAACATTTTAGACAACCGTGTGTGAAATATTAGCGTATGATAAATCACTTGTATGATGTTTATATATATGTCTAATATATTTATTTTTGTGTTACATAATTTCATTAAAAATATAAATTGCTTAACAAAAACCCATTGTTAATTTATATTCTAAAAAATCTTCCATATTTTTAAAGAAGAATACTAACTTATAGCGTATTTAATTTATCATTATTATCAATCACTAATTCACATAAACATAAAATCTTCAAATATTTTTATTTTATTTTCAAGAAATAAATCTTTAAGCTGATTTTGGAGAAGTGCAAGATTTAATCATATGTTTTGAAATGCCTTTCTGGCAAATTATTAAATATAAAATATAATTTATATTTTTTAATAAATTTATATATTTAGTACAGTTTATGTCATAAGTGCGGGTGCTGAGTTATTAAGGTAATGAACGGTCTCACCACAGACAACACAAAGCTCGTATTCATCGTATGACATGGACTGTGCCTTTGATCCTTATCTCTTTATGCAAACTGTTACGTTAATGTTTCATACAATTTACATCTGGATCAATAAACATGACGTATGTTTATTAACTTTTAGCCGAAAATATCTTGTATGAAAAAGTTTATATTCTTTTATATAAGATAGAATTACATACAGTAAATTTTACTGAATTATTAAATTTAATCTTGATATAAAATAATTTAACATCAAAACGAGAAGAATGATCATAAAATCACTACAGGTTATACTGGTATTAAAATGAATTACTGTATTTTAATGATAAAAACTCGTAAATTTTTATTTATAATAAAAATTGCAAAAAAAGCTCTGCGTGTGTAAAATGTTTCGTCGTGTGTCGAGAATGCAGTTGTAGCTCTAAATCAATTTCCTTTTAAACATTGAAGTTTCTCTGTTTTTCATTTCACATTTAATAATTTATTAAGTTATAATATACTATTGCATATTATGCTTTACTAGTGTCGTCTTCCTACGTCTAATTAACAGAATAAAAAATTAAATAAAATTACGTATTTACATAAATGTAATAAAGGAAAACTTGTTGACAATTTCAAACATTAAACTACTTAAACTAGTTCTTGTGAATCCTCGTGTAATAATATTTTTTTTTTAATATCTATTCCTTTAAGTAAAAGTGTAAAAAATTAAATAAACCAGATAAAGAAAACTATTTATTATTATTAATACAAGCTGCAATGAGTTACTAACACTGCAGTGTGTTTAACACCTTTTTAATATTACATTATATTCTTAAATTTTTTACACGTTTTTATATATTGCAGTAACTTACTTAATTATTTTTTCACTAAATATATTATATATTTTTTAAATATGTTGATAAAATAATAAAAATAGCACAATTTTATGTTACTTCGTTGTTTTCAAATTAACGTTAATAACAGAGGCGTTAGAAGTTATACAATGTTTATTATCTGATGTTCTTATTATTTTTTAATTAAAACCAGTTAGTTCGAAATAATATATTAAAGATAAAGATATTATTAGAGTAATTTTGTACTTTTATAACGAAAACGATCATCTTAATTGCTTCTGTACTCGTACGAGTATGTTTCATATAAATGTAGCGTTGACAAGATAATCGCAGACATGATCTCGTGACGCTCTGCACGCTTCAATGTTATACTCTGCTACTCACTTTAATGCACTTTAATAGCAGAAAGTGTCCTGATTCTAATGATTGATATACATACCAAGGTAACATATATATAAAGGTTAACATTTGTCGTACTATTTCTTTATTAAAGTAAGTTCTCAAGACGTCCCATCTAATAATTGTCAAAGAAGCGTGTCACCGCAATGAAAAGCTTTAATTTCACTTACAGCTGATGCCGAGACTTAATTAAATTTATTATGAAGGAGCCGGAATCTTATTAGTTTTTTGATTAAATTATGACTGCAGAAACATTTTCACTCTCAGTTTCGTATTAATCCAAAGAAATAGTAACATATTTATTTAAATAATTTGAATTTATTTTAATTAAAGTTCAAGCATCAATTTTCATGAATAGCTAACATTTACTATTTGACTAAGTCATGACAAGTGCTGTGTAGTGCAGTATAGTTGTATATTGTCGAATGTAAAATATTAATTCATCTTTATGTTTCATGTTGTGGATGGATAGTATGTTTATTGACTTTAGAGGGTTTGATCAAAAGGGTCCATATCTTCAAGTTGCAGAAATAAAAACTGTGATTTTTAGACTTCATAATAATCTATAAAATATTTTGTCGTAGATATTATAAAGAAATAGTATTATATGTCTAGTTACAAATAAAAAAACTATAATTACAATATTGGTAAAAGTTAACAAGACTAAATTTCACGATGAACTCTTTTTACTTCGCATAAATGTGTTGTTATATAACACACAGTCGCTCACCGCACTCCCCACCAGCGTTTTGGTTAGTGAATAGCTTAAAAGTTTTGCTGCAATTAAAAAACATTGTTTCCCATTTCAATTTTAAATATATTTAAATAAAGTAGATGTACTGAAACAATTCGTACTTACCTTATATTGTGTAAAAACTACAGTTTTATCTTTTATCGACTTCGTCAGAAGGACGTTTATAAGTACCGAAATTTTAGTTACTTAATTATTTCCCTTTTGCTGCCTCGCCGTCGAAGTTAGTATTATGATTTTCTGTTTACCATACATATGTATTGTCTGATTTATTTAAAGTTAGTATCCACAGCTCGACGGCGCAGTGGAAAGGTGCTAGGTCCATAATTTCAGAGTTTCGTGGGTCAAAACACTTCTGCTATATGCTATATTATTTATAAATATAATCTCCAGTATCATAGAGAAAAGAGTTTAAATGCTGATACCTTAGAACATCAATAATCAATACAACATTAACCCTTATTCGTTTTAAAAATCTATCTGAATGTCTTTAAAACTCAAAGTCAATATGTAACGTTTATAAAACACAGTAACAGTTTTTTTCATCTCTGATCCCCGCTTCGTGGTAGATGGATAAAACTCAGCCGAATCTCTTCTCGGATAATCTCCGCTTTAATTAGGGTTTTTTACCTGCTACCTGCTATTTATGCAAGAAACCGCAAAACTTGGTTAGTTCAACGTCATCTGAAACAAGATATAAAGATATTTAATATTTTAAAGCCTGCATTTTTATTCCTTCTACTAGAATAGAAGTAAACTTTTTTTGTTATATTAAAGTTATATAAATTATTATAAATAGAAGTGTGTAGAGAACAGTTATTTTTTTGTTAATATACGAGTATATGTATATATTGTAGCCTGCATTTAGTATATGTTATACATCGTGACCATAACAATATTTAACGTTCGAATATAGTTTCAGTTATCAGTTCAATTCAGGACTCGGAAAAACCCAATATTTATCGAATATTATCTTATGTTTGAAAAACCGAACATGTGGCAGTCGTCCACTGACGGTTTCGTTTACTGGAAAAGAGCCTTTAGCTACTCCTGAAATTCAGCTTCCAATACCTATATCTTTTTAATATTACAAACGTAAGAAATAACGGATATTTTTTATATTTATCATTACAAATACGTTTTGAAATATCATCAAATCCTTTCATATGATATCTCATTTGAACTTGTACTTTTTTTTATTAATTTAAATATGGACTTCCTAGGAGTTTCCGATTTTGTTCTTTTTAATTAGAAATGTTCAGTTTGCAGATTTTGTCTTGAACATATACTGTAAAAAGATGTTTCTTGCCAAAGACGGACAGACAGAAAGACGGACAACAAAGTGTTCCTGTAAGGGTTCAGTTTTTTCTTTTTAGGTATGAGACCCTAAAATTTGTTAAAAATTTATAATTTGAATTCTTTTAACCATAAGGTAGTTTCTTAGTTTTGTTCTCAACACATATTTTTTTATTGTATTAAGACACATAAGAAAGATGTGTATTTTTAATTATCAGTCTCATTTTTCTTTAGTCAACTAAAAAAACAAGAATAATTTACTTAATCACGTATTCAATTTATGTTTATAACCGTAAGAGAAGAATCATCTTCTTAGTAGTCATATAAGTAAACTTCCGACTCACCTCTGTCATCGCCTGTAATTTTGAATATTCTCAATACTTTGTGCTTGAAGTTGTCCACAACTGGTTTACTATTATTAAAGATGGCAGCACCGCTGTTATGAAACTGACTTTAGAGCTGTTTATAAGTCGCTCGTTAGTCAGATAAGGGCCTTCTGTAGTTGCAAATTTTGGAATCAAGAAGTGAAGTGACAAGTGATTATTAAAGTGAACTGAACCTTATATAATGTGTTTGTGGTTGGTGATGTAGTGGTTATAGTTTTCAATAAAAGAGACTAGTGGTCTTTCAATAACATTTAGCAATTGTATTGTAGTGAACATTATACAGGATTATAATACATTTTTATACCCCTTTCTTACAGGCATGTAATAATTATGTATACTAAATATTGTTTTTAAGGCATGTAACGTAAGACAGATAAGGTGCTTTGATAGATCCACAATTTAATTAGGTTTTATAAAGTAACTTTTCGAAATATAAACCAATATAACGCTACATCGACCGCAGGTAACTCCAACATCGACTTGGAACAGGGACCAGGGACGTAATTTATAAAATAATTGAACAATAACTGAATCAAGCGATGGAACAATCATTTATATTTTTTAACTCAAAGCATTCTAAATTGGATTAGAAAATTATAATCATTATTATATTTATTTATATAAAAACATGAATGAAACAACTTCATTTATTTACTAATACTGAACATATAACGTTTATGCTAAAGGACTCAAAGATCATAAATAACTAGTATGACCCTATCGCAACAAGTAATAATATCGTGATCTGTTTCAATAAATATACTTAATGTCCTAGCGTTGTTCCCTCCATTAATATTAATGATCCTCCAGCCTCAGTTCAATTTCCAGTATAAAGTGACTTCACTACCACCTGATTAAGGGTCGGATTAAACCACCGCGTATCTACTCCCGACTGTATTAACAAACAACTAAATACTATTAGCTATATTTCATATATATTAAAGAGACTTTTGTCTAGGATTGAAATATGACCGATCAACTCATTTAACATACACTTTCCTTCGCAGTAATTTTATATATTTGTTTCACTATTTATTCTGTAAGTTTAAGTTATGTTAAAATTACAGATTTTATAAGAAAGGTTTTTGTTTCATATTATCTTACCATAATATATCAGGGGAAATTCCTTTAAGTCGGTTAATGATCATAAATTGTAATTAAACTCCGTGATGGTGACTGTTACGACCGCCAACTAAGCGAAGTATTCATCTTTATTAAAAGAGTGTATTAGGTGTTAGGAATACATTATTATTTTATTATGATGAACGAAACAAATTAATTACAGTTTTTTGTGGGTTATTTACCATGTATATCTTTATTATTCATGTGCGGTAATTTCAATACTGTTATAAGCGCTATTATAAAGGAATGTATGTAAGCGCTATTATAAAGGAATATTATTTAGGGTATGTAACCGAAATTATTGCATTTTTATCTCGATTTTACTCAAGACATAAGTAATTGCCTAATAAGGTCCATACTATTGTCTCTAAATAAGACTCGGACCTTGTTAGACATGCTATTATTTATTTTATATACACTTACGTTTACTTTATTTAAATTTTTCGTGGTTACTAAACAGAAAAATATATATTAAGATAAGTAAATAAACATGTTGAATACTCGTGTATATTTGTCTCTTACTTATTAGACGCAGTTGTGGTCATAGTTGTTATTTTTTAACATAATAATATCCATATTACAATTAAAGAAGAACACAATTAAGAATTGTTTTTCTTAACTAGATCCAAGGATTAAAAATAAAAATAATCCCCGATTGGTAACATTTTGTTACTTTCTTTCCCATAGGTAATATAAATTAGCATAAAACTATAAATTAATTATTAAGCTATAATTCATATATTTATAAGGTCATACATTTCTATTAAATTTCTATGAGTTAGAACCATTGCTACCATGAGATATATTTTTTATAAACAACGTCTAAAATATTGCATTTCAATTATGGTCCTTATTAAGAACCCCAGTGCTGAACCAGGGCCAGAGACTCACTTTTAAAAAACGAATTATTTATACGAAACTGGCCATAAGTACCTTGTTTTTGTACCATAGTTGCTCTTTATCCGATAACGATTTATAAGAATAAATTAACACATCACAAAATTGTTTTATAAAAATTTCCAAGAACCCGGCCGTTATTAGAAGCAATTACCTTATAACTCACATAGGCTTGAAGATAGGCTTGAAAAAAATAGATATTAATTTGTAATATTGGAATTAAAAAGGTTGCACCTTTATTATACCAACATCATACATACCCTATGCCTTTTTACTGATATAGTATATTTGTAAGCAAATAAAGAGTTTGAGGATGAATACTTTTTTTCGTACATTCTTACATTGTGGATAACATTTCGTTCAAAGTTTGTAATTAAAAGGTACAACTGTACTGCTGTACAAATTCAAGCAACAGCGACCCTCGACACTGATGACTCTCCTTGTACTGTACCATGTATATTAATTTTAAAACCTTACCGTGATTTTTCAGTGTAAAGACCCTAGAACTGATGAATGAAGTAAAACTATTTTAATATTTTTTATGACACAACATTTTTTTTTCCTTGTAGTTAGAACGGTTCTTAAAATTCTGTACGCAAACCGACAAGCAAACTGACAAATATTTATAATCACTAGGCTATTTGCTGTTATGGGCTGACGTTACTTAAATATACTATTACACATGTATATTGTTCTAAAACTCGATTGTAATATTCTCTTTAATTATATGGATACAAATTTTCAAATATAAAGCTAAATTGCTACCTAAATGATTCGTTGAATATTTAATCCTTCCAACGCATTTACGTCTCTTGTGTACTTTCAGTTTAATTTGTTTGTTATTCTCTAGGCGTTATATTATGCAAATGCTAAAAGCCTCGGAAAGTGAAATATTTGTCTCTTTCCATCGGTTTTAATTTTAATTTAATATAGAATAAAATACCTCGTTCGACAGGGTCGATCGTGTAAGGTAGATTCCCGTCGGTCGGATCGACAAAGAAAAATTAGCCAGCAGTATTCTACTGGTCATTATCAGTCTTATGACGGGTCACCCTGCATATATTGGGTGAGCGGGGAACCACCTCCCACTCCTATCTCCTAAACGGGGGGTCGCATCGAAAAACTTTTCGGACAAAAAAGTTGCCTCTTTTAATTTGTTAATTTTCTAAGATTTTTCCGACGATAAAATTTTGCCTCCTTCTGTGACTTTTTTCGGTTTTTAACTTTCAACCCCCCCAGCCCCTCAACCCCCCGACCGATTTCCCCCGTTCAAGAACTTAACCTTCATTTTGTCCTTAAGAATGTGTATACCGAGTTTGAAAATCCTCCGTCAATATTTGCGACCTGTAGCGTGTCCCAAAGGTTTGCACTTTCACACCCCCTCCCAGTCCCCCCTTTCACTTTTTCCAAAAAAACGAGATGCTGCGTTTGTCTTACTAATTTATCCTATCGACCTGTAAAGTCAGATTTTGGCTACGATGAATTTGGACTGATGGATCATATATACATATATATATAGAGGGATATATAATTTTTTTTTTTTCGACTGATTCTCAATCTCCAGTTCATAAACGACGTAGCGCCCCTACTCTGAGGTCTGGGTCCCGTCATCGCATCGATTGCAATAGGTAGATTCATCTATGGAATCTACCTAAAATTATCAACAAGGGTAGGATTCAGACCTGCGACCTCTAAGGACGGGACGGGATCGGTCTATATCCTAAAAGTCGCACAAGTCGTGACTGAGTTGATGAATTTTAAATTATATATTATATTACAAGGTTTTTTAAAATATAAAAATATTTTAAAAAACCTTGTAATATAATATATTATGTATTTGTATCTCTTTTAATTAATGATACAATGATCTGCATGCACGTCAATTCACCTGGACACTTCTAATTAGTTGACATTTGACAATGAAGTCAAGTTAGAGAAGGCGTCGCTCTCTGCTTTGTATATTAATGAGTGTTACTTTGAATATTCAGTTTTATTTTTCTTTCACCTATTAAGTTACTTTTGCGACTTTCTGTTTATATGAATTTCTGAACGTGCTCATAACTAAAGTGTGAATTATTAGTAAAATATTAACCGTTCAGAAATGTATATAACGCTCTAGTGAATTATCCGAGACTTTCCTTTACTCTAAAAAAATATAATTTATATAGAGAGTCCGATGAAGTGGTTCTGTGTATGAAGTAGCCATTTTTAATACTGCAAGCATAAAGATATCAAAGTAGTTGATGTATTAGCTTTTTAAATCGGGTGTTATAAGAAGTAAAACAAGTAGTCTAATATATAGATATGTAGATAGTTGTTTGTTATTAATGAACTTACTTATATATGGAGTTGGTTGTTACCAACATAGTAATAATAATATCAATGCATATTGCAGTGTTCTGCTTACAACATTCGTATAATATATGCCATTTGCATTGGTAGTCACTAAGTTAGTTAAGAGCTTTACATAATACACATGTTTACTAACAGCTAGGAGTGAGATCGAAATTCAAATTGCTGTAAACTATAAATTTAAATACAAATAAGTTGAGCAGTAAACTTTTATTTGCTATAAATAAATGATAATTTTGTTAACTAAATCGGAAAATACCGGTTTCCAACCAATAAAAATGTTGTTCTCTCAAAAACAAAGTAACAGTAACAAAAGCTGCCTCGTGGGATCAGATACTTTAAAACGATCCTTATAGAACTTCTATTAGACTAGTCATTGTTCAACATTGTGGTATAAAACAACTTAATATTGTTTTTTTTTTTTGAGCTGTAATGTAAAATGTTATTGCTCGCTATATTTATTTATAACACTTCTATAAAGTCCATTTTTTGTAAAATATATTTAAAATATATTTTTGTAAAGTATATTTTTGTTACATAGTAACTCAGAATTTGTATTAAATAAAAATGCTTGATATTTAGTATCCGTACCTACCATTGAATATATTCGGAAATACTTCAGAAAAAATATAGGTAAATGTTTTTATGTTTACTTACTTTATTTATGAAGTTAATTTTAACTTGGACCTTACTTGGAAATACTTGAAATCTATCTTAGAATCTAGTTTGCAATTAAAATTAATAAATACCTTTAGCGACCTTTAACAAATTAACTTGTTTGTCCACGAATTTCTATAAGTGAAACCAATTTAACAATTCAGTGTTACTGAATAGATCTAATGGATCTAACGAAAGCTTTGTTCATAGAATAAAGTCTTTCAAATCGGGTACAAATGCAGCTGTACGATTTTTTTATGAGTGAACTTATATTTTATGTCTAATCTTAGTGCTACCAATGATTTCTACATTGTTTTCTCAATTTTAAAAATATCGTATGGTTATAAGTAAAATAATAAAAAAAGGATTATATTTAAAAGCTTTATTATAAAATGTTAATTGTCCAAGAAAATAACCATAATATATTGTAAATTTTTATAATAATATAACTAACGGCATGATATTTCTACCTTTGAGTATGTATAAACATACAAAGGTTAAAAGTACATATTGTAATAATAATAAATTTAATATAGATAGAACTTTGCATTACATAAAAGTATGTAATGCGAAGAGTGTTAAGTAAATATCACGATATTCAAGACTAAAGAGAGAGTGACCGAAGATGTCGTCGATGGCGTATACGAAAAATTAATGGCAAAAAGCAAGTCTCTACCGCGCTGACGGATAATACTAGACTGTATCAAAAAGCTAGCATTTTGCGATGAAACTTAATTAGGACAAGTTCAGGCGGATGATCTTGATGACTTGGATAGATATTTATTAGAAAGACGTGACACAAACGTAGAGATTTAAATTATTAATTTTGTTTTATTTTATTTCTTTATTGCCCAACAAGGTTCAAAGGTTGGGCTTATCGCTAAAGCATTTTTTATCAGTCAACCCAAAACGTGCAAGAAAATACATATGATATTTCATTTAGGTTATTTTTTTATATGTAGAACAAGCTTCTTTTATTTAAGTGAATACTTAAATATCGTACAGCTAAGTACCAATCCAAATCTCCGGTGAGGTTTTATTATCCCTTACTGAAGAGTCTCGTTTGATTCGAGCCTCATTGAAACGAGATGAATGAGAAGACCTACCTTAGGGTTCGATTATATTGTTTATTTATATATTGGGTTTCTCTTAATAATAAAAAAGGCAATACTAATAGAATATTTTATTCTATTGCTAACTAACACATTATTGCTACTATCAAAATACGAGTATTAAATTCTTATATAATATTGTTAGCAAACGTACAATGTATTCGATATTGCAATGCATAATTTTAAATAATATCTAATCCATATAAATTTATAGAAACTATATCATATAAGAAATAAGTTACTGGATGACCTTGCATCAAAATATAGTTTTGTATTTGTAAAAGTTAAAAGTTTCTGATATAAAAAATAAATGTAGAAATAATTATAAAGGTGCACATTGTCGTAAGTTATTTATATAGAAATTTATTCAACACCCGGCACAGCAGATATAAGTAACTCAATTTGATGTCTTGCTTTTGTTTCTGCCGTTAAAGAGAGTCGCAGAATATGTAAGTTTTTTGACATTTTTTTAAGTATTTTTAAGTAACGTTTTTAATCTTTTTCCCTACGAAGCCAGTAAATAACGCCCTATTTTCTAAAGTTTAAGAAGTTTATCTAAATTAAATTTTAACATAATGCTGTATTTCCTAATGTCAGTCGGTAGGCTGATTAGTGTCTATCTAAAAATGATCAGAAAACGACTTAAAGACAATCTAATTCCATTAGAACGAGACATAATAGGCTGCTGGAACTACATTTCTTTACGTATTGTATATACTGGAGAATGGAACTACATAGACTCTTATCTAGTTTCTAAGTGTTTGATGTTCTGTAAATTTTAAACCATTACATCAAACTTATTACATCTATACTATAATACTTATCTATGGTTATTTGGTTATATGGGCACGCTTCTATCGCTACAGTAGGATCCAGATCCAAACAGGAACAGACCTGTACTAGCTCATGGTAGTATCACAAATCATATCAATTGAATATCAATTTATCAATAGATGTACTACAACTACCGTTGGCGAAGCTCTGAAACGTTTCTAGATCTCGCCCGTTTTGTAGAACATTAGAATAGTATATTAATATTGTTCAATCACTTACACAACTATGAAACCTTCAAATATTTTTAATTTATTCTCAAGAATTAAATCTTTGAAAGGGTTTTAGAGAAGTGCAATATCAATGCATCAATTTTAAATGCCTTTTTTAAAATTAAAAACAATCTATATATTTTAATAAAAACTTAACTTGTTGCTATACAATGAGTATGTTTATATTTAGCACAGTTTGTAGCATAAGAGCCGGAGCAGAGTTATTAAGATAATGAACGGTCTCACCACAGACGACACAAAGCTCTCATTCATCGTATCACGTGGACTGCGCCTTTGATCCTCATCTCGTTATGCAAACTGTTACGTTAATGTTTCATACAATTTACTCTTGGATCAATAAACATGACGAATGCTTATTAACTTTGTGTTAGCCGAAGGTATTTTATATTAAAACGCCCATAAAATACATTTATATAAAGTGAAATTTACTAAATTGTTAAATTTAATCTTATAATATAAAATGAGTGAATATCTAAACTAGAAGAATGATCGTAAAACAGCTACGGATAATACTGGTAATAAACTCACTCACTCGTCAATTCTTATTTTTGTTCTTGTGAAATATTTCATTGTGTGTCGCAGTTATAGATTTAAATCAATTTTGAATTTTAAACAGTGTCATTCATCTGTTTTTGCATTCAATATTTAATAATTTATTAAGTTATTAGTATATAACTTGCATATTATGCTTTACAAGAGTCCGTTTCCTAACTATAAACTGTATAAAAAATGAATCAAAATGTTGTATTTATATAAGTTTAATAAGGGAAAACATGTTTGTAGACAATTTAAAAAATATATAGTAATAGAACTGAAAGTAAAAAACAAATATTAGTTCTTGTAAATCCTTATATATCCTATACTAATAATATATGTACTTTAATATAGGTTGCTTTTAAGTACAAGTTTAAAAAACCAGATAAAGTTATTATTATTAACACAAATTGCCAATTTACAAACACTTCAGTATGTTTAACATCATTTTAATATTTGTGCAGTGAGAAAGGTGTGTAAGATGTAATACAAGATCACCAGCCGATGGACCATAGTGAAAGCTACATTGACGATCATTGATCAATTGACGATCCTCGAGGTACGTTAGGAGCTGTCGGTTAATGATATTCTCCATTGTTTTGGAAAGAAGAGAGGCAAAGTCACAGAAATGAATAAAGTAATTTTGTATATGGTTAACATTTGTCGTAGTATTTCTTTATTGAAGAAAGTTCTCAAAATGTCGCATGTAATTATTGTCAAAGCAGTGTGTCACCGTAATGAAAAGCTTTAATTTAACTTACAGCTGATGCCAAGGTTTAATTAAATTCATTATGAAGGAGCCGGGCTCTCATTAGTGTTTTTGTTGAATTATGACTGCAGAAACGTTTTCACTCTCAGTTTCAGATTAAACCAAATAATTAGTAATATATAAGTCATTTAAATATTTTGAATTAATTTATATTAAAGTTCAAGTACCAGTTTTCACAGATATAATTAGCATTGACTATTTGACTAAAAGGGTTAAATATTCAACTTTTAGAAATTAAAACAGTAATGGGTATAGATATTTAGATTTCATAATATTCTACAAAATGTTTTGTCGTTGATATCATAGAAAAATGCGTATTATATGTCTAGTCACAAATGAAAAAATAACGATTATAATGTCGGTAAAAGTCAGCAGGACTATTAGAACTTTACGGTAAACTCTTTTTACTTCGCAGAAATGTGGTTTTATATAAAACACAGTCGCACACCGCACTCTACAACAGCGGTTTGGTGAGCGAATAGCTTCAAAGTTTTGCTGTAATTAAAATACTTAGTTTTTATTTCAACAAAACAGTTTTACTGAAACTATTGGCTTACCTTAAGTTGTAGAAAAAAAACTACAGTTTTGTCTTTTACCGTCTGTACCAGAAGGACGGTTATAAAAACGAGCTTTAATTTTACTTGATTATTTCGCTTTCGTTGAACCACCTATAAAGTTAGAATTATGATTTTCTGTTTATTATATAAACTATATTATCTCAGGTATTTTAGGAGATAAATTCGTAGAAATATTTTCTTTTCTACCATTATTCAAGTGGAAGAAACAATTATGTTATTATAATGTACCTTGTTGCTGATAATTAAAATGAAATTTGTACTAATAAAGAAACTTTCCTGAAGCACGACTCAGACAGTAATAAGACAAAGTTACAGAACCCAGTCGGACCATTTCGATTACATTACTACTTTATATTAAAAGAAAAAAAGAAGAAAATAAAAAAAATAATAAATATTTTGATCAAAATTATCCTTGTTTTAAGTACTAGTTGGCGTGCACGCTTTCTATTCTATGTGGCTTAAAAACTAAAATTTTTACAATAATTGGCAACAGTTAAAGGAAATACTACAAAAATTTCAAACTAGCTTTTGCCCGCGACTTCGTCCGCGTTTCCGTCGTTTTTCGAAAAAAAATTAGCAGATGTCCTCCCTCATAGTTTTGACGTAACAGGCAGATTCACTTTCGTATTTTAGAAGGGCAATAGTAATATAATATGCCAATCCACAAAACTGTTGAAAAATATAAGTAACCGCAGAATATTATAATATACCCACGCTATACCCACGACTCGGTCAGCGTGTAACTCCTTGTTTTTTATTAAGATAATATATTGCTAATATTTTTAGATCAAATTAAAATGTTTCAGCGCAAAGCTTCTGGGTAGACTATGTTAAGAGTCGACCCGTCCGGCACGTGAACGTAAAGATTCCTAGAATTGCTAACCCGGGAAAGAGCGACGTATAATTGACCATGCGAGAAACAGCTAACACCGAGATCTACTCCAGCAACACGAAAAGTCTGCCCTTGAGCTTTATTGATAGTCATGGCATAGCACACCGATACTGGGAATTGCGTTCTTTTAAATTGGAATGGAAAATTATTTGGTATTATGGGAATTCTGGGAATAAAGACAGTTTCTCCTCCACCGCAACCTGTTAAAATTTGAGCCTCGATTACATTTTGTTGCAACTGGGTTACTTTTAGCCGAGTTCCATTGCAAAGTTGAGGTGGTCTTAAATTTCGGAGCAGAATTATCGGTATGCCAATTTGTAAACAAATTATATGAGAAGGTAGTCCAGGCATACTTAAAGAATTTAAAAATTCTATCGGGTAATTAGTGGCTTCTTGTTCATCAACCATTCTATTTATTGAACTATAAACTTTGCTTTCTCCCTGTATATTAGACAGTATTTTATTATTAATTTCAGATGCCTGGTCATTGCGAGGAGTCAAAATGGACCTTTCGCAAAGCCAAGAATTGTCCCTATTTAATATAATTGTTATGTCACCGTAAACCGAAGATATAAGATGTTGTTGGGATTGCACTATACAACATAACTCAGGTGTCAGAATAAGTTTTCCTTGGTGTAGTTGTGGATAGGTACCTTCACCAATCTTCAATAATGTATCAGAAAATTCACGATTATCTGCGTTGTCTCCAGTTCTCACTCGCATATTTATAGTCAAATGCACCGATTGTATATCACGCCACAAATAAGAGCTTTTCAGGCAAGCCCTAATCTCATCAGCTCGGGTTCCCCGTGGTATTACCGGTGAGGTTTGTCGGAAATCACCACAAAATAAAACCGTAATACCGCCCATTGGTCGATCATTTTGTCTTATGTCCCTTAGAGTTCTGTCTACTGCTTCTACTCCTTTTCGATGGGCCATCGTACATTCATCCCATACGATTAAATTACACTCACGCAATACCTTAGCTTTGTCGCTATTTCTTGAAATACTACAGGTTGGACTTTCCGTGCGATCTAAATTAATTGGTATTTTAAACATAGTGTGAGCAGTCTTACCTCCTGGTAGCAATGTTGCAGCTATACCTGATGAAGCCACGGCAAGAGCGATTTTACGCTGATTTCGAACATAAGCTAATATTAATTTAGTCAAAAAAGTTTTCCCAGTTCCTCCAGGTGCATCTAAAAACCATATTGTTCCTAAATTATTCTGCACACTCTCGCACACGCGATCATAGACTAAGCGTTGTTCTGCAGTCATCATTGGGACACCGTTTTCTAATGTTACCAGCAGTTCCATTGGGTTGTAACCAATCTCTGCGGAATATTCCCTATTGGTAACCTCTCCGACTGAGGTTGGCGTTGGCAAACCATATTCACAAAGTGATTTACCGCCTACTGCTGTTAAGTCTTCCTGAAGAGCTAATAAGCACTGATTTATAGCCAGATCTCGAAAATTATCATTAGTTGCGCCTTCATTATTGTGAGATAAATTCCGAAGAAAGTCTTCTGCAAATTTTTCTTTATATTTTTCCCATAATTGGACAGGACCAGATAAATTACAAAATGTGAGTAATGTTACAAATAAATGGCGTAACCGTCGTGGATTATCACTAACACAGGATTCTGCTAAAGCGTCATCCCAATGTTGATCATTTTCAAGCAAATGACGCGCTTGGCAAGCTGCATGATAAGTTGGATAAACAACATCGTCTACTTTTCTCAAATCTATAAATGATGTTGGTCCTCGCACTGTATGTAATAATAATCTCAAATAAAAACACTCTGCGTTGTTAGGATGAACAGTATACACTCTACCAAGAACATGTTCTTTGAAAATACCTGTCTCGCCATCTACAGGCCTGCCTCGGCGTCTACGGTTAAAGACACCTCGTTGTTTATCGTAGGTATAATACGATGGAACTTCTTCATACAAAAGAGACTTTGCGAAATTATCAGTTTGGCAAAGTCGAAAGAATGCCAATAAAGTTGTTTGTCTAGGGTTCTCTAATCGTTCTGTAACATTTTCGGCGTTAAAATATATACGTTGACCGCCTTCCAGATGAACATCCAGATGGGTCACAGGTGGATATCTTTCGTGAATATTAAAACTTAAGATCCGCCACACAGCTTCTGAAGAGCTGATATATCTGCCTGACTGAAATCTAGTAACTTCATCATGTTCATTTCTTAACGCAAACGTAGCTTGGCCACTGCCCTTGTTAATGTACTTACAAATATATTTAATTGACTCTACACTATTACACATTTCTACATTTATGTGAGCTTGAAATGCTCTGGACAATACAGGCGAATACGGAACGACCCACCTATTATCTAAAGTAACCTGTTGTCCAGACATTCGCTTTTCAACAGTAAAACCACCATTGTCTCTTGAACGGCGATGATATAATGGGTATCCATCATGTCCTGTTACAGTTTCATCCACTAATGCTTTTGGATACCTTTTAGTGCAACGACCGTCTTGCATGCAAGGAGCATTTGCGTTAAATGCACCACATGGACCATGTATCATATGAGTTTTAACAATGTCGTATAACAGGGGATCTGCAGTCGGATCTGGAATTTCAGCACTGATTAATCTGTCTACATCATTAGGTCGAACCTTATCTTTTAACCAAAGCAAGATATGTGCGTGAGGTAAGCCGCGTTTTTGCCACTCAACACTATACATATAACACAATACTTCTCCAAAAATGTTATCTTTGGTAAGAAGATCTATCATTGATTTTAATTTTAAATGAAACACTCTTGCAATAATATCATGGCGGTCATGCGGTGCCTGACCCTCAAGAAGCTCCCGAGTGATTTCATCCCACTTGGGATTGGTAGTTACAGTAACAAATAAGTCAGGACGTCCATATTTTCTTACGTAACAAAAAGCGTCTTGAGTACGTTCATGCATGTAGCGTGGACCACCAGTAAAAGAAGAGGGTAAAATAACTAAACGACCCATATTCACAGTATCGTTATCTTGCTGAATGGCATCGCGAAGGTGCACGTATTCTTCAGCGCGCAGCTGCCTTTGATTAGATCGTATATAAACTAATCTTTCGGTTTCAATTTTTGCGTACATGTCAACAATAAACTGATTAAATAAGCCACGAAAACGTTGAAAGTATACCAATCTATTCCGTCTCACTTGCAGGTGGTAACAATAAAATTGAAGGCATGACACCTTTTTATTATAATTAGGTGCGCCTGTGCGCGGATCGGTTTGGTATACAGCGAAATTATAACCATCTTCCCCTCGACAGTATATCATAGGATATTGCAAACTGTCGTAAGCCCTGTGGGTTTCGAAAATACGTTGCAAACGATTGTCTCTGGAACGTATAACGATATCACGCCTATCACATTCCTGGTCGACCAGTACTACAGCAACTTCATTCGTGGATGGAACGTTATGACGCCCAGGGTGTTCCTGAGTTGGACGCTTATCGGCATTTATAACAATTTTATAATTGTTATTACCATCTTGAGAAAGGGCTTCTAATGCCGATTTAAAACTGCATACGTACGAATTAACCTGATGTAACATGTTCTGAAGTTGTGAAATGAGTTCAGTATTTAAATTCAGAAAATATTGATTTCTTATATTCGACTGTTCGTTGTAATCGGATACAAAATATATTTGAAGAAATTTAGGTTGTTCTTCAGGCAAAAGGGACCCTATCAAATGGTAAACCTGACCTTGTACCTTAAAAGTAGGCATGAAAGGGCCTTCTGAGATTTGTTTAGCACCAAAGGATGTCATTTGGAATGCACTATTATAAGTGCGAATATTATCTAAAAACTGTTTGGATTGCAAATGTTCCCCTAAAAGTAGTGATTTTAAAGGTTCCGGTGGGTCTTCGAACGAAGGCAAATTTATTTTACCTCCAGAACAACAGAAACCAGCAGACTCCTTCCTCCACTTCGAAGCATTACAAAAGGAACATACTACGTTCATATCGCCTATTTCAGAAGATGATCTGTAATCAATTGTGAGGTTATAAGCAAACCCACTTTTATATTTATCGGACCACGCCACCGAATTTGTAGATTGATCTACCACGTGTATATCTAAGTCATTAAGACCATGTCGAAATCTATCTGCAGTAAGACGGGCCTCTCGCTGTTCTTCTGTTTCAAGCGACCGAATATTTTCAATTCTTAATCTTTCATTAGATAAAGTAATCAATTGTTCTTGTCTCAAAGAATTGTAATAATCGCGTCCCGACTCTAGTCGTTGTTCATGCTCATGTTCATCTTCAAGAGATCGAATCATGTTATGGTGCGCCCTATCATTTGTCAAACGGTCTTGATATTGAGTAAAAGTTTCAGATTCTCGAGACAAAATATGACGTTCGCGATCAGCTGTAAGCCGTAATTCCCTCTCAGTGAAGGTTTCGGACTCGCGAGATAAAATATGACGTTCGTGGTCAGCTGTAAGCCGTAATTCCCTCTCAGTGAAGGTTTCGGACTCGCGAGATAAAATATGACGTTCGCGGTCAGCTGTAAGCCGTAATTCCCTCTCAGTGAAGGTTTCAGACTCGCGAGATAATGTATGCCGTTCGCGGTCAGCTGTGAGTCGCAATTCTCGTTGTAAAGCAGTTTCAGCTTCTCGGGATAACGCATGTTGTTCCCGGTCAATGGAACGCCTTAGCTCTCGTTGAGAAGAGCTTTGAGAAGCCCGTGTTGTAGCTCGTCTCGCTCTTTCAGCTGCTAATCGCATCTCTCTTTCTGGAGAGCTTTCATTAGCTCGAGATGTTGAGGCACTAACTCTCATAGAGTTTAACCGATGTGCTCTTTCCTCTTCCGATTCTTGAGAACGCGTCATTCTCATTCTCCTAGCTTGACTCGAAGTTCGAGATAAAGATGGTCGTTTTTTAGGTGGCATCGTTTATTTTATTTTTAATCGACGGTAACTTAAATTCTATTTAGTTACCCAACAAAAAACTTACGTCAGAGGTCCTAACTATAGCTAAGTATATAATAAATAGAATATAAATCTAAGTGCCTATTAAAACTAAAATAATATTCTAATCGAATTATAAATATGTACGTAGGTACCTACAAATTACAAAAGAATAAAAAATGAAAATAAAGCTATACTTAATGCGTGTGCAATACTATCTACACTTACCTACTTCACTTAAAAATGAATAATAAGAAATACCTACAACTACTGTAATTAATCAAAGTACCTATGCTAATACAAAAAAAACCTTAGATGTTCTAAGTACAGCTGCTATATAATAAAAAAATATAAATCTAAGTGCCTATTTAAACTTAAATACCTAATATTCTAATAGAATTAAACTAAGAAATATGTACCTACCTACCTACAACTTAGGTACAAAAAAAAAAGAAATGAAAATAAAGCTAAAACACGTGTGCAGTATAGGTAGATAGTAGGCAATATCTACCTATACCTACTTCACTTAAAAATAAATAAAAAATACCTATGAATACTATAATTAATAAAAGTACCTACCTACGCTTTTATCTACTCAATACAAAAAAAACTAAACATAAAATGCCCAAAACTAACCTATCAGTAACTAAAAATCTAACAATAATCTAATCTATCTATCTATTATCTAATCTAAAAATCGAATCTAAATCTACTTAAAAAGAAATAAAATAGGAACTATTAATAGTTAAGAATTTAAACAAAACTAAAACTAATTTAGAAAATAACAACAAAAGAAATTAAAATAAACTATTTAAAGACAAAAAGTCGCGCTGATAAGCACGGTTTATAAAATAACAATTATTGTCTGTCAATAAAGTTCAACACTCTGAACGCATCAACAGCCAAATATTGAATGACGCTTGCGCTCGCCTCCCGCCCCTTTTATACTCTGCCGCCGCGAGCCCCGTCGAGCGCGGCAACCGTTACGCAAAAATAATCCTTATAGCTTGATTCACTATTCACGCGCGATGTCTTGTTGGCGTATTTCATGTAAGTAAGTATAAGTTTGGTGTTTCTATACCGATTTCAATGATTCTTTTTTTATTGAATTGGTGCTAATGTTTATTTTTTTTTAATTAGGAATGATGGTGAGCATTATTGGTTTTATAAACGTAAAAGTAAACAAATATAATAAGAAATCTCCGAACTGCTAAGCTATCGAGAGTTATGCGTGTTATTGTGAGTTAACTATAAAAGGTAGATATATGCTGTCTTGGAATATTTTTCGTGTATTTTTATGTAGAATATTTCCGTTATACATAGTTTCTATGTAGCTCTAACCATTAAGGCTGCACACGCGACGGAAGCTTAAAAAATCAAGCAACTTCTCCCATTTTCTCAACATTTCCTTTCACTGCTCTGCTCCTATTCATTGTAGTGTGATGAAAAGTATACTATTACCTGCCCAGGAGTATAAAGAATAATTGTACTAAGTTTCGTTAAAATCCGTCGAGTAGTTTTTTTTTCTATAAATAACATACAAACAGACAGACAGACAGACAGACAGACAAAAATTTTTTTAACTGCATTTTTGGCATCAGTATCGAACACTAATCACCCCCTGCTACTTATTTTGTAAATATATTTCATGTACAGAATTGACCTCTCTACAGATTTATTATAAGTATAGATAATAAGTTTAGAACTAAATTTTTAAGCTGCGGGAGTTATCACAGGGGCCTGTGATCTTGAAAAGCAGCATTTCAGGTATCTTCCTTTTAAATGCTTCTTATATACTTGAATTTAAAAATATTTGTTGGAATAAATAGACCTCTAGACTAATCATTAAAATATACACCCTTGTTCAGGAGTTCATTTTAAAGTTAGTAATAGCATGGATGAAACCATAATCAGATTCTAAGAAGTTAAAGCTACTTAAGGCATGACATGAGACTTTTCAGAAATATGTGCACTTTACTTTTTTTCTCTGTCAATCATATAATTTTAAAAATCTAAGTTATTACGATATAATGTTAGTTTTGCATCTCTTTGGTAGTCATTTTTAGATTGGTGTATTATCTCTAATTTGGAAGTTAGGCGCAGTGGAAAGGTGCTGGGCCGGAGGTTCGTAGATCGAAAACACGTTCTGCTACATTTTATTACAAATACAATCTCCAGTATAAACCAGTATGAACCTTTCTGAAATTTGTGTAAAACTTATATTATTATTATATTATATTGACTTCAAATATATATAATATATAACTTTTATAAAACACAATAATCGATAGATGTAGCGGAGATCGAAGGCACATAAAACTAAGATGGTTTTCTTCTCGGAAAAAACTCTTCCCTAATTAAAGTTATACAAGAAACCAAACTGCAAAACTTGGTTAGTTCAGAGTCATCTGAAACTTTTTTTATATTCAAGTTATTTTAATCATAATATAAAGCAGTATGTAGAGGACGGTTTTGAAAAAACTTTTAATATCTCTGTATTTATTGAATCATATATTTAACATATATTTAATCTTAACCATAACAATATTGAAAGCTTGAATATGGTTTTAGTTATCAGTTCAATTCAGAATTCGGAAAAACCTAATACAAGTATATATCGAATGTGATATATTTTATTTAAAAAAACCGGTCAAGTGCTAGTTCGACTCGTCCATCGAAGGTTCCGTACAAATTTATAGGTTAGAAATAGTTTTGGAAAAGAGTTTTTACCTATTTCTAAAATTTAGCTGCAAAGACCTATATTATATTAATATTATAAACTTAAGTGGGAAACGATATTTTTTTTACATTTTATATTCTAAATAATAATTTATGCGTCCCAAATATATATATATGTTTTGAAATATCCACATCAAGTCCTTGTAAATGATACTTCACTTAACTAGTTTAATTTAAATATCGACCCCTACATAAGACATTCTTCAGTTTTAATTACAAATGTTCACTTTTCCGATTTTTCCATTAATTTGTACTATAATACGATGTTACTTGTCTAAATTTATAGTTCTAGGTCAACTAGAAAAGTTTTACTCTAAGACGGACGGAGAGCGACGGACAACAAAGTGATGATTCCGTTTTTACTTTTTTTGGTAGGAAACTCTAAAAATGGTTAAGAATATTATAATTTGAGTTCTTTACGGATGTGCTTGTTTTTTAGTTATGTTTTCAATATACATTTTATTGTATAAGGACACACACAACATTTGTATTTTTTAATCGTTAGTCTCATTTATATTTAATCAAGTTAAAAACATTAGAACAATGGCGACGCTATCATGGCCAGTGGTCCTAACAGCAGAGACTTACACAAAAAAAAATTAAGACATTCTAGCGTTGATACTGTTTGCATCAAGAAGTGAAGTGACAAGTAATTATTAAAGTGAAGTGAACCTTGTATATATGTTTATAGTTATATTTTATATAGTTCACAATATATATTTTTTTTAATATCAAAATTGCAATTCTGTTTTTTTTATTTTTCTTGATGTTTTTGCAATAATATGCAACATTGTATTGTAAAGAGCATTTTTCAGGATTATGATATTTTTATAATACTATTATAAGCCTCGCCGTTTTATCACTATTACGGCTTAACTTACTAATTCCTCTTACGATTCACGTCATAAATTACATAATTGGAATAAAAAAACATACATTAGTATATTGTATGACATTTTTATTTCTATACGGTCTGTATAAGTAAAAGGTTCCTATTCTCATTTTTTTTTTTTTAATTTCCTACAACATGTTTTAATTAAAATATTATTCCTATAGTGGTTTATTATCGTATGTATATGGTTGCTAAAATAAATTGTTGTCTTAAAAGTCTCAATAATTGTTACAAATAAAATATAATTCAAATTACAATTTTAGAATGTACATGTATCCACGTGCCCGGGACTATAGAGGCTTAATTATATTTATTAAAACAAAAGTGAAACTTTCTTTAAGCCTCAGTAGACTGAATACCTGGATTAAGACAGATTCACTGCTTTAGGAGATTACCAAAACTAATCTTCTAGATTAATAATATAAGAACCTTTAAAACAATTTATTAAATTGAATATTTTAATCGTATATTACTTCCTTAATATTTAATTATTTAAATATATTTAGAAACTCTTTCAAATGTACTGTATATTCAAAGTAAACTTCTTTGAAATTGCTTTTCTATACATTTAATCTCATTATTTGTATCCTACACGGTTTAGCTAAATACTGGTAGATTTATATAATGATACTTCATACATTGGCGGATGATTTCTTCATTTTCATATTATTTCAATATCGACGCACTATATCTGCTGGTGATTGATTAGTTTTCTTATTTGAAAGCTCATATCATTAACGTTTGACCGATATGAAAATGAGATTTTACGTAAAAAAATCGTTTTTCAAGTTAGGTAACTTTTCTAAAATTGGTTATACTCAGACATGTGCTTGATTCCAAATGGGTGGACACATTAAATTGAGTTAAATTTATAAGTTGTGTCTCATAAGTCATATCTTATTTATTTATTAGAGTAGAGAATTGAATGAAAAAGTTTTGTTAACCAAACATTATAACTGATTTTCGTAAAATCTATTTTGTCTTAACACCTGTTGTTTGTACCTGTTCTTGAAATATTAATAACAGGTAGAAGCAATATAAGTTTATTGATATATATTTCTTATTTTTTTGTTAAATCTATTAATTGATATAGTCATAACATTATAAAGTTTTGAGTTAATACTTATTAATTTGTTAAGGCAGCATTAGAAACAATCAATACTTTTAAATTTATTTCTTTCTAAAGATATAATTAAATAAAATTTTCGGATCGCATAGCAAACGCTGTTCCGTTACAAATAACTACAATCCAGACAAAGGAACGTACGGGATTTACGAGAGTCCTTCATGAACTCTACAAAGAAGCAATTGAGGTTCACCGGAGACCCGGCTGTGTGAAACCAAATCAAGGACTTGGTTTTATTCTATGGTATAATATTTAATTAAAAATATAAAATATCAACTACTACTGAATATTAACTACACTTAGTAGAGTTATTTCCATTTGTACTTAATAAATATTTATATAAATTATTTAGTTCGTTTTATTTTTTCGTGTATTACACGCTACTATTTTCTATTCCATTCTTCGCTTTATAATTCATTAATTAATTAAAATTTACATAAGTAGTTAAAATAGTTTTTTGAAATAGTATTATACATATACATAAGTAAATTAATGATTTAAATAAAAAATACGTAAATAATTAGGGATATTTTCCCGACACCGAAGATGACTGAACTGGCAATTGATTAAACAATAACAATTATTTTCCTGTATGGGTTGTGTACATATTTTAAATTTGCATATGTGCGTTAATACGATAGTGAGGAGCGTCATTTCAATTAAGACAAGGTCTTCCCTTACTCTTGTTTGAAATTTAAAAGAAGAGAATTTAATATGTGAATTTAAAACCCTTGAAAATGTTAAGTTTTGCAACGTCATAAGACTGTTCTTACTTATTTAAGAAATAGTAGTATAAATATGATCAAGGTTTTTACAAACAATTTTGGCAAATAAATCTTCAATACAATTATATAATCTTATCATATTTCAATTGTATGTTGAGAACTCAAAGAAAACAGGAACTTCAAATATCATAGAAGAGGACTAGCGACGATATTAATTAAGTGTTGACTCGTAGGAGATGAACGCTATTTGCTATTTCTACTCCAATATGTGTTATCCTGAAAATACAATACATACATACAATAAAATACGATTATCACTGTTCGTATTTTGCTGCTTACCTACTTTAATTCAGTGTTCTCTTATGTATTATTTACTGAATATATTTTTAGCTATATTGAATATTGTTTTTATTATAACATAAAACTTTTTTAATTACGGACTTTAATTTTTAAAACGGACAATAAGCCGTTTTAGACAAGTACTTCGGATGAAGCTTTGCGAACTCGTACTATTTGTGTAGCCGCATTATTTAAGATTAAACAGCACGTAGCCGTTTAATCTTAAATAAACCCGTTTAGTAAATTCCCGAATTTGAACAGCGGTTGCTCTGTAATTTATACAGGAGTTGTAAAGTTGGAGTGAAAAGTACCATTATTTGGATTTACTACAATTTCGGCCTTTACGTCAGGTTATTATGTTACCTTCTAGTAACGGTTACACTATTTATATCAGATATCTTTTTACGAATTTTAAATAAATACAATATTTCTAAATATCCTTTACAAATATTATATTTCATTCCTTATGTCAATTCTAATTAGTCTTCTTAAACAGTTAAAGACCTATGAAGTAGACCTCTGATGTAAATTTATATTTGTACTAGCTTTTACCCGCGGTTTCACTCGCATTTGAATCATTAAATAAATATTAGAGATCATTTTGATAGAAATGAATGAATACAATAACTTTATTTTATTGCTTGCCTGGGATTTTAATAATATATAATTTTATATAAATTAACTAAACACAATGAAGTTTCAAAAATTTAAAATATGCTTTATTGAATAACAACAAAACATTTAAAAATATATTTAAATATGACAAAAGTAAATAATTTCGAATTCTAACAATTTAAAAGATAAAAGGATTATTTTGAAAATGTAATCCAAGAAAAATTTATGTGATCATTAATCCGTTTATAAATTTTATTTATGTGAACTTCAGTACAAATCCAATCCCTTCTAAGTTTACATAGTAACGAAGTCTGTCAATAATTCACTCACTAAATATTCTCATTACTTTTTATTTTCCATTGGGTTTAATTATTTAGTTGAATTGTATTACAACCTTTAAAAATAAACTAAGCAGAAGGAATACTTAATTTTTATCGTAACATAATGTTTCTTTGCTGGAAAGTAAGTAGCTTAAGAAAATTAAACAAATTACCGCGTACAGATTTATTTTGATACAATAATAGAAATCATTACATTTGTGAGTAAATATTACGTATAAAGAAAAGGAGAGGAAGGAATATTGTCAGTTGATTTTGATACAATATCTGTACCTAATAATATTAATATATAGCTTAATTCTTTGCTCAAATTATTAATTTTTGTTCTGGGAGTTCTGTCTCCATGGTTTTTAAAGAGGCTAGTATTAAAATTTAAATCAAAATATATATAATGGAAGGATTTAAATTGTAGTGTTTTGTACTATTATTTTTACAAAAAGACAATTGTGTAAATCTAAACTTAGAGATTTATTCATCACGATTTCATAATAAATATCATACCTTACAGATTCATAAAAGCTATTATCTCACAACGTGTGAGATTAGATGGCACCAAGTATGCTTCATTATATTGGACAAGGCAGGCTGTTAGCGGACATAATTTGGACTACTATTATGTTTTATTGTTTTATAGTAAAAGTATATAAATAATTAGTAACACCGACATTTTTTTTAACTTTCTCTTTTAATAGTTCTTGTAATTCTGTAAGTATATTGATAGATGGTTTTTAGAGGTTAATAATAAGACTGCGATTTATTCCTAGATGATAAGAGATATCTATAATCACTAGGATATTTGTGTCATATACTCTCTACTATTTATATATATGTAATATACTATATACATTGTCGTACACTAATATTCAAACAATTCTCTGTAATTCCATTCGTATTTTCTTTTATGAAGCTTGTTTAAATAATATATAAATGATTCGTTGAATATTTAAATGTTCCCCTGTTTGCCGTCGCTTGTGTACTTTCAGTTTAATTTGTTTGCTAATCTGTTTGTTTATTCACGAGGCGTTCCAATTATTCAAACGCCAGATTGGAAACTGAAATATTCGTCTCTTTCTATCGGTTTTAATTAATTCATTGGTGTGACTCGGCATCTCAGGCAATATATAAGGTTTTAATCAAAATTATTCTTTGAAATACAATAAAGGCGAGTACTTTTATAATTTTTATGCCTTAAAAATACAATTCGTTGTATGAAGTAGTCATTAATTATAAAAATGATACATGTATAAGTATTTGTATTCGCTTTTTAAATCGAACGTTACAAGAAATAAGAAAACTACTCTAACATGTAAATGGTTTTTGTTTCATATAATGAAATAAGTTATGAATAAACCAACACTACAACAATGATATAAACATACATATTTGTTCTAATAACAATAATAAATGTAATATTTATATTATCAATTAAATAGTGTATGCCTTTACAAAATACATACGTTTATAAAAAGCGAGGAACTCCCGGAGGAACCCGTAATTATATAAATTGTTGTAAACTATAAATTTATATGCGAGTACATTTAAATAAATTATAATATAAAGTTATTTTATTTTCTTCAAGAACGCCAAAAATACGTAGGTTTATTTTAATGTCTCTAAAAGAATAGGATTTTATTACAATATTTGTAATTCAACTGCGCTAATACAATACAAATACAGAAATACACTCAGATACCTACTATAAGTTTTAATGTTTTACAATTATTTGCAATACCTTTCCTTATAATGCCGACAGGTATTTAAAGTCTTTACTTTAAGCCTATCATGTAGTTATGAAGTTAAGTTCATGAAAAATGAAATATACACTAAAATCTAATCATATTTCTCAAAATAATATTCCATATTGATATTATAGCGTTTTCGAGAATTAATTAAATTATACATTTATGTATATTATATTATTAACTAACTTTATTACTAGATTAAAAAGATCAGGAACTCAATATTATCAGAAAGTCATAAGTTAATACCTTATTTTTAATTATAATGTATGTACATTATAAGATAGTAAATAACTAAATTGCAAAGTTTGTAGCGATAGACCATAATTTATTCTGTTATCTGAAAACTAAAATTGTAACCAGTAAGGTAAACCTTTATAAGATTCGCCATTTGGCAGTCACTTGTATAGTAAGTACTTTGTTGTAATGTTCAGTTTATCTTAAGATAAAATATACTTAAAAAATGAGATTAACATTAATAAAATTTTAAAAAATGCTTAAACTTTGGATGGGTTATAATTCAATTTATTTATTTTATACTGATAATAATGATTTGGGGCATTGACAGTGAAAGGTTTAGGAAACACACATGGGGTACTTTATTAAACTTTTAAGAATTTGGTAGTTACATTTCTCATTAGCCTCATAAGTAAAAAAAATAAAGACAATATCATATTACGTTATAACTTTGCTTTTCCAATTATTTAACATTGGTAACTAAAATTACTTAAACATAAAAAGATTTCAATAAATGATTTATTCTAAGAAATTAAATTATGTAATAATTCAGATAATAAAACTAATCTTTTCACAAATATTTTTAATACTTCAGGAATATTTTACACATAATTTTGTGTCTGTTTTCTGAGACAAGGCTTATATAATTTCTTTGATATCGTCGAGTCGAGGAAATGTTCACTTATCACATAATGATAAATGTTTTACTCCCGACTGATGTGTTTAAGTATAACTGGGTGTTATTGTAATGGAATTATTATTTTAATAGATTTATGTAGTCACTATTATCACAAACTAAAATTAGAGTCTTTTTTCAATAAAAATGAATACCTTTTTGACATGGGGGGACAATAAAATTATGGTAAAGTTTTATTAATTTCCAATTGCTTCAAAATAATAACATAAAAGCCATTTATAACGTTTAGGGACACAATAATCTTTATCTCTCTTTTAAATATGTTATATAAATAATAACTTCACAATGAACTCAACAATGTCAAGTGAAATCTGTATCGAGGTTTCTATTTGCAATGACTTTCTGATTGTGTAATTCACGATTACTAAAAGTTAAGGGAATCGTATTACAATTTTCTTAAGAGAGCAGTAGACTTTTATATGCAATAAATATATGACAATTTTGTTAAGAAAACCGGAAAATACCGGTTTACAACCAATAAAAATGTTATTCTCTCATAAACAAATTCCAAGTAAGAAAAGCTGCCTGAGGGATGAGATAGTTTAAAACGATCATAAAAAGTTTGATTTAACGATACTTCGCTAACAAATTGTTGTTCTTCAATTATATTGTGTGGTGAGATACAGACACCACAAAGCTCACATTCGTCGTATCACATGGACTGTGCCTTTGACCCTCATCTCGTTATGCAAACTGTTATGTTAATGTTTCATACAGTTTACATCTGGATCAATAAACATGACGAATGCTTACTAACCTTGTGTTTGCCGAAAATATCTTGTATAAGATAGACTATATTCTTTTATATAAGATAGATTTAAATACAGTAAGTTTTACTGAATTAATAAATTTAATCTTGATATAAAATAAATGAATATCAAAGCCAGAAGAATGATCGTGAAATAACTACGCATAATACTGGAAATGAACTAAAGAAACTGAATTTCAATAAAAAAAACTCGTCAATTCTTATTTTTATTAAATTGAATAGAGAGCTGCGTCTCTGAAATATTTCATTTTGTATGGAGGACGCAGTTGAAGCTTTAAATAGAATTTAATTTTGTTTTAGAAAGAGATATTTATCTGTTTTTTTACATTAATTATTTAATTTTATATTATAATTTAGTGAAATCCTCGTCCTACCTAATAAACTTCATAAAAAATAATAAAAATTTTGGATTGATTTAAGTTAATTAATAAAAGTATATTTTCCTACGATTATTCATAAACTTATATAAATAAATAGAAGTAAAAAACAAATATTAGTTTTTCTGAATCCTCATATTATAATAATAATAGTAATAAAATTTCAAAAACAAAGTTTCCAGAAAAGAAGGTACCATGCATATGTGATTTTAAGATACTCCAATAGTATATATATACTATATATACCATATATGGCATATATATGCCTGCAGATCTTTCGGATGTGTAATCAATTATGTATACTGAATATTGTTTACAAGAACAACATATAAAGTAACATTTCGCAATGTGATATATAAACCAATTTACGGCTACACCGACCGCAGTTTATTCCATCGTCGACTTGTCCACGGACGTAATTTATAAAATAATCGAACAATAACTGAATCAAGCGATGGAAAAAGCATTTTTTTTTACCTCAAAACATTTCAAATTGGATTAGGGAATTAGAATTGTTATTATATTTTTTGCTTACAAATTTATTTATTTAAAAATACTAACCATATTACCTTTGTGCTTAAGGACTCAAGGATCATATATAACTAGTATGGCCCCATCGCAATTAAATCAAGTAATAATATCATGATCTGTTTCAATAAATATACTTAATATCCTAGTATTGTTCCCTCCATTAATATTAATGACCCTCCAGCCTCAGTTCAATTACAAGGACGAAGTGACTTCAGTACCACCTGATCACTGAGGGTCGGATTAAACCACCGTGTATCTACTACAGATTGTATTAACAAACAACTTAATACTATTAGCTATATTTTAAATACATTAAAGAGATTTTTGTTTAGGATTGAAAAATGATTGATTAACACATTTAACCTACACTTTCCAATTATTCCGTAAGTTTAGACATTAATTTTAAAATAAAAGAAAAAGTTTTGTTTCATATTGTCATATCATAAAATATCAATGGAAATTCCTTTAAGATGGTTAACGATACATTGTATTTAAACTCCGCGGTTATGACCGCGAGTTAGGGAAGTATTCATTTTTATTACATTATTATTTTATTATGGAATGAAACAAATTAATTACAGTTTTTGTGTTTGTATTTTTTTATTGTTCGTTCGCCGTCATTTTAATAATATTGTAAACGCTATTATGAAGGAGTGTAATGAGGTTGTGATAAATAAATAGCACGTTAAAAACTAAAAAGCATAATTAATGTGTTTAAAATGACCGTGTTAATTAAAAGTATTATAAAATTAATCAAGTCTCATTGTTTTAATTTCATGATTTGAAATTTTGTTCTGGTTAATAGCATTGACATTTGGTATTGACATTGTACGTAGAGTATAGCTGAAGTCAGTATACCTATCACTCTTTATAGAATATCAGTATGTCGAACCCGGATGCATAAAACAAAAGAGATATAAATAAAATTCAAAAATTAAAAAAAACACAGAATGAGTCCGCTTAATAAGGTCCATCTTTTCAAACTGCTCGAACTTAATAAATATTTAGAAACGGATATCGTGCAGCCCGCCCCAGTAACCAAACATAAAAGCGCACCGTGGTTCTTTCCTTTCGTGATGGCCATTTAGTCACTAACTCTTGCTCTTTGTATAAATTCAAGTGCGGTCAACGTTTACCAATAAATTTTTATATGATTCAAAAAAGGTCAACAATTATCAAAAAAGTTTAAGTTATAAAAATATTAAGTATTTTGACTGGATACAACTTTATTCAAAATTAATTATATACTGTAATAATTATATACACTGTATGTAAAAGGTATTTAAGAAAAAAATCTTATAAATTTATTAACAATATCTATTTTAGTTTGGACATATTATATTTGATTTGAATAATATTAAAACAATAATGATACCACCGATCCATACAGACCTTCATCAAAGTGAGTGTTTGAGGGAAGTGAAAGGGTAAGAATTCACTTGGGAATTTATGTTATTAAAATTATAAGGATGAGAAAAAATTCCAATTATCTTTAAAAGGAGAAAAAATTGGAGAAAAAATCATATATCTTATAACTTTGCTACTAATATTATTACACGTGTAAATAATTAAAGAGATTAACATTTTCTGAAAATACTGAGAAAGTGAGTGAAGTGTGCTATGTACAAAATCAAAATACATATTATGTAGAAAAAGATCTGAAGTTAGACATATTTTTTTGAGTATCATGTCAATCTTTTAAAATTTTAATATTAAAATCCTTACATCTGTTTGTATTTTAAGTATAAGAATTTAATTATTATTTTTTCTCGTGTAGATATCTGCCTGCTTACTTACTTTACAATTACCTTAAAAATATGTCAAGTACAGTGTGAAAGCGTCGCCGCAATAAGCGAGTGAAATGAATTCTAGTTTCAGTGACATCTTTATTTCAAAGTTTAAGAAAGATTTTATTTTAATACCCACTTTGTTGTTCAACTTCATTTTGTCATAAAATAAGATCAAGTTAAGGAAAGTTAAAGGAATTGTACCACAATTTTCTGAAGAGAACGGTAAATTTTTATGTGCTATAAATTTATTATAATTTTGTTAACAGAATCGAGAAATGCCGGTTTACAACCGATAAAAATGTTATTTTCTCAAAACAAAGTCCCAGTAACAAAAGCTGCCTGAGGGATCAGATAATTTAAAACGTTCTTAAAAAGTTTGATTTAACAATACTTCGTTAACAATTTTTGTTGTTAAATTAATTTAGACATTTTATTAAAAGTTATTTGTTATTAGTATTTAAATATTGATACTTATCTTTGTAAAAGTGAGTTCGGTGTGTTGATCTCGGCCTTTGTTGAAATAAGTTTAATATTTTGACTATAATATAAGATGTTATTGCTTATCTGAGCTTATTTATAACAACAAACATATTAGGTAGATTCCATAGATGAATCTACCTATTGTAATCGATGCGATGACTTGACCCAGACCCCAGAGTGGGGTCGCTACGCCGTTTATGAACTGGAGATTGAGAATCCGTCGAAAAAAAAAATGTATATATCCCTCTATATATATATGTATATATGATCCATCAGTCCAAATTCATTGTAGGCGAAATCTGACTTCACAGGTCGATAGGATAAATTAGTAGGACAAACGTAGCATCTCGTTTTTTTGGAAAAAGTGAAAGGGGGGGCTCGGAGGGGGGGTGAAAGTGCAAACCTTTGGGACACGCTACAGGTCGCAAATATTGACGGAGGATTTTCAAACTCGGCATACACATTCTTAAGGACAAAATGAAGGTTAAGTTCTTGAACGGGGGAAATCGGTCGGGGGGTTGAGAGGCTACGGGGGTTGAAAGTTAAAAACCGGAAAAAGTCACAGAAGAAGGCAAAATTTTGGCGTCGGAAATATCTTGGAAAATTAACAAATTAAAAGAGGAAACTTTTTTGTCCGAAAAGTTTTTTGATGCGACCCCCCGTTTAGGAGATAGGAGTGGTGGGTAGTTCCCCTCTCACCCAATATATGCAGAGTGACCCGTCATAAGACTCGTAATGACCAGTAGAATACTGCTGACTAGTTTTTCTTTGTCGATCCGACCGACGGGAATCTACCTAACACGATCGACCCTGTCGAACGAGGTATTATTAAATAGAGATGCATACCATTTTTACCATGAAATATGTTTGGACACAAAAACTTCAGAACAGATATACATGTTTTTAGTTTACTTACTTTCATTCATTCAAGGAATAAATTCTTTCAGCTCGAGTATATATGTAAATGTAAAATTATTTTTGTCTAGCTTATATTTTATGAGTTATTTTAATGCTACTAATGGTTTTCACAATTTATTTAAAAAAAATATATGGTTATATTTAACTATTAAAAAAGATAATAGAAGTTTGTACTCCTATTAAGAAATATTATAAAAATAACTTTTTTCTTTCTTTTCGCTTTCATGACATTCGATTCTCTCACTAATAATGTTTTCTTGTAAGCTTTTTCTCGTATTCTTCACATTCACATTGATTGCTCTCTTCCTACATTCCTATTCAAAACAGTTTTTCCGCTTTCCCCATTTATTCTCCATATAAAATAATTTACTTTATGGTGTGTATCAAAGCTTTATAATAATAACATTTTAAAATATTGTACTACAATATTAAATACTATAAATCATATCATAAAATAATTATTTTACACTTATATGTACTCGTAGCAATAAAAATTCCATCTGCTACTGTCCTTTTTTAATCGTTTACGGTGGTTCAAATACTACTGCGTAGAAACAGATAACAAACATTTGTTAAAAAAGATTATATATTTCTTGGTATCTTGTAAATAAATATTAACATTTGAGAAAACAATGTTAATTTATTTATAGTTTATATGACTTTTATAGTATTTTCAGAGATTGACAAATATTTAACGTTTTGGGGTAATACGGTTATTTAGTGCTAAGGATAAAAGTTTTTACTATAAAATGTCACGGGACTTAGATGTTTTTTATGATCATGTAGCTACTCGTAACTGCATGTAAAATGTATTTCTACTTTCCTTGGAGTATTTATAGAACTCCAACCGAGTATAAATCTGTTACTAGTAGTTAATGTATGTATAAACTTCTAAGTACATATTAAAATATTTAAAAATAGAATGCAATAGATAGAACCTATAATTTGAATATATGTTTAAGTCATTATTTAAGGCAGAAGGATGAAAAGTATAATGATAAAATTGTTAAGCCGCTTTCATGATACCCAAGACTGAAAAGAGAGTGACCGAAGAAGGCATCGATGGAGTATATGAAAAATAAGCGCTGACGGATAATACTACAGTATATTAAAAAACTAATATGTTGCGCTGACTTTTAATTACAAGTTCAAACTGATGATCATGATGACTAGAATAGATATTTATTAGAAATACACGACACGAAATTACAGATAACATTTAGGTTTTTTGTATTTCTTAATCAAACTTCTTTATATTTAAGCAATTACTTTAATATCATATAGCCAGATTAGTACTTGTAGTTCAATGCCGAACTAATTCTCCGGAGAGGTTTATTATTTCTTATTGGAGAGCTTCGTTTGATTTAAGTCTCATTTATAAATGAAAATTAAATTAGTTTACAGTTAACATTTTTTCATCTTTATGAACGTAAGTTCTCAAGATGTCGCATCTAATTATTGTTAAAGCAGTGTTAGCGAAATGAAAACTTAATTTCACTAACAGCTGATGCCGAGATTTAATTAAATTAATTATTCAGGAGTCGGACTTTCATTAGGGTTTTTATTGAAGCAACTCTCTCACTTTCTGTTTCGAATTAATCTAAAGTATTACTAACATATGTTTTATTTAAATACATAAATATTCTGAATTTGTTTGTATGTATTGTATGTATTTATTAAAACTCAAGTTCAAGTTCAAAGTTCACTTAAAGTTCAAGTACCGATTTTTGAGGACATAACTAGTATAGACTATGTGACTAAATCATGAAAAGATCAGTGAACGTAATATCAAAGGCAAAATAAATTTTTTTTCTTTATCTTCCGTGGGTAAGCATGGTGGATGATAGGATAAGTTGTTTACTGACTTTAGTGATTTTGACCTACAAAATTGTAGACTATTTAAACTTTAAAAATTAAAATTGTAACGATTTTTAAACTTTATAAAATAATCTAATAAACAATGTTATGTCTTAGATACTATAAGGACATGTGGTGAGAATAAATTAAAAAACTAATAAAAAACTCGTTAAAAGTAAACAAGGGTGTTTGAATTTCACGGTGAACTCTTTGTAGTTCAATTTTATGTAGGGGAGACCGGGGATGGTTGATCGATTCAGTTTAAAAGTTAATATTTTCATTTCTTTAATGATTATTTTTGTGAAAAGCAATGCCATTGATAATGACACTATAACACAGTCGTACGCCGCACTCCGCAACAGCGATTTGTGAGTAGTGAATAACTTAAAAGTTTAACTGTAATTTAAAAACACTGTTTCCTATTTCAATTTCAGACACTTTGTTTTCCATTTCAATAAAACAATTTTACTGCAATAAATTTCTTACCTTATATTGTAGGATAAACAACAGGTATGTCTGGCTGTTACACCATATACCAGTATGTATGGTAAAAAACAAACTTTTAGTTACTTGATTATTCAATGCGTCGCCTTTGAAGTTGGAATTATGATTTTCCTAGTAATATAGTAGCAACAAACAATATAGCGTCATGTATTTTAAGAGACAAATTCATAGAAATATTTTCTTTTTTACCAATTATTCAAAAAATAGAGACAGTTAAAATAATTATGTCATTATAATATACCTTTAACTAATCATTTAACTCAAATTTGTACTAATAAGGAAACTTTCTTACAGCACAACTTAGATAGTAATAAAATAAAGTTCCAAAATCAACATCCAGTCAGGCCATTTTTTTCATTAAAACTTTCCCTTCTTTAAAAGGCTTGTATGCATGGCGTGCATGCATTCTATTCTATATGGCTTAAAATCTACTACAATACAATACTACAATCTTCACAATAATTTGCAACATCTAAAGGAAATACTACAAATATTTCAAATAATAAGTTTAGAATTCAATTTTTAAGCTGCGGCAGTTATCACGGGAGCTGTGATCTTAAAAAGCAGCATTTCTTACTTAATTAAAAAATATTTCTCTTGGATCATCATTAAAATAAAGTCCCTTATTCATGAGCTAATTTTAAAGTTAAAACTAGCACGATGAAACAGGTTTTAAGAAGGTAACACTATATACCTGAAATGACACTTTTCGGAACCAAAATATTTATATAATTTTCACGAACGAACTTTATTCGTTCTGTATCGTTTTCACTTTTCTCGGATGGATGTATAGATTTCTGTAGACAGGAAAAATTTTCATTACTGTCGAGAGATGGCGCTGTTTTTAATTTACTAATTTAGTTTATTTTCATATTTAATTATATTACTATTTTATATTATTATTAATCACACATTTTAGTAATTTTTTAATAATTATAAATGAAAATATGTTTAACATTTTATTTTTTTCAATAAATAATAATAATTTTAATTAAAAATCAATTGTTTTTTTATTAACATTTATAATTTCGTCAAAGTTAGTTTGGTAAATACCGTGGGTATTTGCATATTGACTGGTTCTGTCTTTAATTCATATAAATTTGAATATCAATGCTTTTACGGTATTATGCCAGTTTTGCATTTGTTGATCGTCATTCTCAGATAGGAATATTAATTTTAAAGTTAGTATCCAGCAGAATGACTGGCCGAACCCATAAACCAGAAATCCGTGGATGGAAAACACATTCGGCTATACTTTTTTATTAACACAACCTCAAGTATCGGAGATAAAAAAGTTTAAAAAGCCAAAACTTTCGAGGTACACTCACAATCAGTATAAGATTATCCCTTGTTCGTTTAAAAAATCGGTCTGCATTTTGTGTTGAACTTGAAGTCAATATAAAACTTGTATAAAAATTCGAGTCTTTACCTATTCCTGAAATTCAGCTTCATAAACCTTATATTATCTTATTGGTGGCGTCAAAAATACAATATTATTAATCTTCGACACGATCACATGGAGCAGTAAATAGTAGAAAAAATTTGACTCGCAAAGGTAAGAGTAAATAGGAAACCATGCATGCACCGAACTCAGAATCCAAAAAGATAGCACACGGACCTCACTTTTATAAAGAAAGGCATTAATATATAGACATTTAAATACTAATAACTTTGAATAATAGCTATAAAATAATTTAAGAACAACAAATTGTTAGCGACTTCGTTAAATCAAACTTTTTATGAAGGTTTTAAATTATCTGGTCTCTCGAGGCAGCTTTTGTTACTGGAATTTTGTTTATGAGAGAACAACATTTTTATTGGTTGTAAACCGGTATTTTCCGATTTTGTTCACAAAATTGTCATAAATTTATAGCAAATAAAAGTTGACTGCTCTTTTCAGAAAAGTGCAGTGTAATTCTTTAATCTTTTCCTAACCATAGGCATATCATATGATTTGGTAAGGTTGAACAAGTGTAGGTATTAAAATAAAATGAAACTTAAACTTTGAAATAAAGATGCCACTGAAATTAGAATTCATTTCAATCACTTTCACACTGCACTTGACATATTTTTAAGGTAAATGAAAAGGTACTATTTGTCGGAAGATATTTAAGCGAGAGAAAAGAAGTATTCAATTTTTTTACTTTTAATGCAGATTTTACAAATGTAGGCAATGTCTAATATCAGATCTTTTTGTACATAATATGTTCTGTTGTACTGTACAGTACAAAGTCGCAAACCTCACTCACTCAGTACTTTCGGAAAATTGGCTCCGAACTCAATACTTAATAGATAATCAAACCTTCCTTACTTCACATAGTGAAAACGATTGCCAAGATATTTAATTTTAAATTGATTTTTTTTTACTTTTTAAAAGCAATTGTAAATGAATAGAATCTTTTCTTTACTGTATTATACGAGAGACGTAAATTGGAGGTCATTTTATAACATATCATAATTGAAAGTTATATGTATTTCTTTTTAGTAATTATACATACAAAAATACATTAAAATAAAAATCCTATTACATAAACATCGAGCTGTATTTAAATACATCAGTTAAGATTAAACCAAGCGTGAAACATTTATCATTATGTGATAAGTGAATATTTTCTCGGCTCGTATTCGCCAAAAATGTGTTCGAGAACATTTAACATTTATAAAAGAAATGATATAAGCATCGTCACAGAAAACACTCGACGGAAAGATATAGAATCTACTGTTAAATATTTACTGTGAGTGAGAAGTAACTTGTTAATTCAGATATTATTTAATTACATTGAAATAAAACTGTTTATATATTCAAATCTCCTTAATTATCCATACGTGTAATTAAAGGAAAAGCCAAGTTATAACATTTTATGATATTTTCTTCAAATTTTTCTCCTTACAAAGATAATTAGAAATGAGATCCTTAAAAATGTAATAACATAAATTCCCATGTGAATTTTCTTACCCTTTCTCTTCCACATCCTTCCAAACACTCGCTTTGATGAGGATAATATATAAGGGTTATATATTTTACAAATAATACAATATTTCTTTATAGGAGATATACTATAAATTAACTCAAATAATCATTGTTAATTGTTAATTATATATATAAGCGATTTAACACTCACTGACTCATCACGAAATCGCCGAAACTATCTGTCCGATTAACTTGTGTGACTTAGTTGTGACGTAGACGTCCACTAAGAACGGATTTTACGGAATTCCTATCCCAATGGATTTCAACCAATTTCAAGTCAATCGGCCTTATAGCTACAGAGGTTTCATGATGTGTGTATACATAGAAGGAACTAAGAGTTTCTATAGCAACGGTTACCGTGGCAAGGAGAGTTTAGATGAGATTGGGGGGGGGTACAAAAAGTTAAATTTGATAATTAAAAGTTATCATAAATAAAAAATCAAGGATGTAAGAATATTGATTACGAAATTGAATTTGATATATTTGAAAAATTGTTTTAATTAATTAATTTAATTTTCGTAGTATAGGCGTACTAGGGATCCCGTCACATTATGTAACGGGAACGTATCCCAATACACAGCTCATAGGTGACGTGGAAATCTGTGTATTCACTGACTGGCGTTATATTTCTCTATTTAAAATTTTAAAAAATTACACTAAATATAAAATAGAAATTAAATATTTTGTCAATACAAGAAGTCTTAGTTCACATTCAAATTAATGGTGTGCTCAGCGAAGCGAGCCGAAATCAAATAGTAAATTTATAGGTATTTTTAAAATTGTTCTTAAATCCCTGTTACATACAGAGTATACAATTAATTTTTAATACAATTGTATCCATTAGAAACGCTTAATACTAATAGACAGTCTAAAAGAACCTACGTCTATTAAATTCACAAATTGATTTCTAACCAACAAAAAACTATTTAGCTGAGTTTAATTAATTGGATCTATTAGCTCTAAACATATGATTTCAATTATTGAACTCCTTGTTGTAAGTGTAAATATATTATAAAAGAATACCAGATAAGTGCGAGTCCCAACGAAAATTAGGTACAAATTTGACAGAGGGACAAGGAAATTATCTTATAAGGATTCCATTTTTCTTTTGAAAGTACGAAACCTTTAAAAAGGAATATATATGTGTTTTTTCAAAGTATTTTAATGTAATAGGAATATTAATGATTAACAATACTATATCAATAAAGTATCTATCGCGGTATTAAAATAATTATTTTTTATTACAGAACTGCATTTTAATTATTTTTTTAGTATAGTTTTGCTTAAATAAAAGTTTATTGTTATGTTGATTAGTAAACAGTTGTAACTAAAAACTGGCTAGCCGCCTATTGTTCTCGCTGGAGGCGGGCACACACCTGTCGACCGGCTGGCAGTCTATTGTGTCGCCGTTCTCCCCACCCGCTACGGTTCCTCCGCGAGCTCCTACGGAGCGTCAGTTGCATTGATGCGCCTAGCTTTCAACCTATTCCTATTTATTTGTGTAGCTACGTTTACTAAATATATACTTTATATCTCATCTACTTGTTTCTATTGTTTTTCCGCTCGCTCCATCTGTACCTTAATACTAGTAATTATGATTGTTGTGTGTTTGTACAAAATAAACAATAGTCGTAGAAATACCTGTCTCGCTGGATTATTCCAACCTACCTCAAAACTGAAAGCACCCACAACAACAACTACAACCAACAACTTTATTATCCAAAGTGGACTGCATACAGAGTTCGACTTAAGTCTTTCCTCTGTGAATTTTCGGTGTTTGTTAGTTTTGCCTCTTGATATTTAGACCCCGTTTATAGTAACACCTAACCTCTGTAGAAATATTGTATATTATTAATAACGGACATGCCGTAAATACCAGAAAATTAATAAGTAGGTCTTAAAGGATGTCCTGTAGGTCCTAAAGAAATCATTAAGTAGGTCCTAAAGAAGGTCCTAAAGATGAATGGTCCTAAGAGTAAAGAATTATAAAATTGTATTTGCAACTTCTTTTAAGAAGATAAATAGATAGTTTTCTTTTCCATTAGATCAACTGTTTCCACTCTCATAAAAAAGGTGCTACAACGACACATATAATATATCATAAAAAGGCAATCTGTGACACAAAAAAATACATTGTGACGTCAGACTGACATTAAGTATTTCCAAGCGTTGCCTAGAAAAGGTTATTATCAATATTTATCTATTTGCGGATACCGAAATTGTTTTTTTCTATAACCTTTGGTTAGTAATGTGAAGTTTATAGGTTAATCTATTACTAAATTGAAGTACCTACATTATATCAATTTCAATTCTCTAGTTTAAGATCTAAAAGCAATTAAAATACAATTATTTATCTGAATTTCAATTTTTATTTTATTATATAGTATCTATTTGCAAGTATGGATATCCTATTATATAGATATATACAATATTATATGAAATGAACTGTTAGACATTGTAAGATAATATTGAAAAGCTATTATCGTGGAAATTCTGAAATCTTTTCAAAATTAATAAATTTTGATCAAGTGTATTTACTAAGACGCCGAGTCACACCAATGAATTAATTAAATTCGATAAAAAGAGACGAATATTTCACTTTAGGAAGCTTTTAACTATGGAGTGATCGGGACACTGAACTGAAAGTATACAAGAGCAGTCTAATTACTTCATCTAGCTTCTACCTACAAAGCATCAACAATAAATATCAATATGTATTATGAAACAGAACTACATTTGAAACCATGAAATAAAAACAATAAGACTTGATTAATTTTATAATACTCTTATTTAACACGGTCATTTATATTAAATAATCTTCTTTATTTTTATCTTCCGTCCTAATAGCGTTCACAACAGTATTGAAATTACGGCAAACAAACAATAAAGAAATAAAGAAATACATGGTAAATAATCCACAAAAACTGTATTTAATTTGTTCTATTCCATAATAAAATAATAATGCATTCCTTACACCTAATACAACCATTTAATAAAGATGAATACTTCAGTTAACTTGCGGTCGTAACAGTCACCATCGCGGAGTTTAATTACAGTTTATGATCGTTAACCGACTTAAAGTAATTTTCCCGTGGTATATTAAGGTAAGACAATATGAAAAAACCTTTTTTATAAACCTGTCATTTTTAAATTATCTAAATTTACATAATAGATATTGAAACAAATATGTAAATTACTGATAAGGAAAGTTTAAGTTAAATGAGTTGAATCATTTTTCAATCGTAAACAAAATTCTCTTTAATGTATTTAAAATATAGCTAATAATATATAGTATATAGTAGATACGCGGTGGTTTAATCCCAGTAAAAACCTTCGAGTAATCAGGTGTTACTGAAGTCACTGCGTACTGGTAATTAAACTGAGGCTGAAGCGTCATTAATATTAATGGAGGTAACAATGCTAGGACATTAAGTATGTTTATTGGAACAGATGACAATATTATTACTTGACTTTGTCGCGATAGGGCCATACTAATTACTTGTTATAGACTTGACTCTTGAGTCCTTTAGCACAAAGGTAATGTTTAGTATTTTTTAAATTAAATGTTTTTTTCAAATATTTTTATAAAAATAAATATAATAATGATTGTAATTCGCTGTTTTGAGGTAAAAATTAAAATTGCTTTTCCATCGCATGATTCAGTTATTGTTCAATTATTTTATAAATTACGTCTCTGGCCATGTTGATAATGTGATAACCTGCAGTCGATGTAGCGTTAAATTGGTTTATATTTCGAAAACTTACTTTAGAAGATATAATTAAATTGTGTATTTATCTAATAATAGTATCTGTTTTTGATGTTACATTCCTTAAAAACAAATATTGAGTGTACATAATTGATTTCAAGTCTGCAGGCACATAGTATATGAATATCTTAAAAACACATAAACAAGGAACATTCTTTACTGACAACATATTAACATCTAAAATCAAGTGAGAAAAGTGAAGGTTATAAGTAACCTTTCACTAATCATTGTCTACCTATTTAATGATATTTTTTATAGAGTAAAAATTTAAACAAAATAAAAAATGTACAAAACAATAAATATGTATACTTTTTTCTAAATATAGCTAGACTGTTACTGTTAGATACCTGTAATAATTCAGCCATAAATGTGCTGAAATAAAAGCCACGTTAAAAACGAAACAACATTAAATAATTCTAAAATGATATTATAATATTCTGATAACTGTTGTTTCTTGGAAACGATTCTAAAGTGTAGATAAGTCTAGTTGAAAACATTAGAAGTAAATAATTCACACTATAACACAAGTTCCAAGAGCTTTAATGCGAAAACTAGTCGTAAAGCTGTTAAGTGCTTTGTAACTTGTCTAAGTGCACATTGTGTGTTTTGGATTACTATCAACTTGTTAACAACTTTGTTTTATGGGATGGGATACGCTCGTTAAATTAGAAGGGTCTGAATTATTAAGTCTACCTCATGTGTTAGTGATCAGGAACCTAATAATCTTTACATTTTATTTATATTATTAAGAGAAGAATTTAAATTTATTTCCTCATTGAAAAAGCAAACTGCGCCAACTTTTATCACCATTATCAATAACCAGCTTTAGTTAAAATTATTAAATATCATATAGAAATAACTGCTGTGTTAAGACTAGGGTTATTGCAACCAATGGTTCTCTGTACTTTATAAGTAAAGTACAGAGATAATACTTTATTTTGTATAATTTGAATTACTTGAGATGCTATAAATGTATATTTAAATTATCGGTTTTATATTATACAGTATGGACAAGAGCAGCGTCACTAAATATATTATTCCATGTACATATAAAAAACTGTGATTAAAATATAGATTGTAAGGATGTCTAGAAGTTAAAATAATATTGTTATAACATTTTTTTAAAGATAGTACTTTAATTTGATACTATGTGCTTTATTTTTTAACAATATCTTTTAAAAACAAATGTTCTTTAATTACAATAATAAAAGGAAACACTAGTTGAGACCCTACTTGATGCACCTAAATAACAATTTAGAAAAAATCGAATAATACTAATAATATTTTAAAACATGTTTTATAATAATATTTTTCGAAACAATGCTAATAAGGTTAATTTAGTTTAGTTTAGTAGTTGTTGATCAGATTATTTACAGTGACATCTATCCAATCAGACACATAATTTCTTGGGTGTCTGCTTTACAGGTTCGTTTTAAGCAAGACCTCAGAGCTAAGTTAAGTTAAGCTTTTCTATAGGATCACAGATGGCTCTAGTATGTAAAGTTATTACCGAATGTAACATACATTTATATTATTCTCAATTAAAGGATTTTTTATGATTTTTTTTAACTAACATTATTATAATTAAAAAACAACTAACAAACTAACAAACCGAAATATAAAGAATACAACTTGAAATGGCTTGATTAAACTGTGCCAGATAATTTAATCCAATTATAAAGTTTTAAATTAAACTAAAGTTAATAAAAAAAGAAATCAATTTTATCTAAGATGGCAAGATTAAATTACATTCAAGCCGAAAAATGAAAATATTGAAATGGGATCCAATCAAACAAGACTTACAATTACATTTATAAAATATATTAATTAAAAAACAAAATTAAAAATGAGAACTATCGATCCTAAATCGAATGTCGAAATAAATGAGATTAATAAAATGAATAACATACTTTCACGCTGGTTAAATAAATTGTCAACTATATTAATCTTTATATAACAACCCTCGCTATAACAAATTATTTGATATAATGAATATTTTCGATTTTCCTTCAGTATCGTTATAACGCCGTTGTACTATAATTGCAATACTTTTTATATTAAATAAAATTTATTAGAAACCAGTCAATATGCAAACACCCAGGGTATTTCCCGAACGAACTTTGACGAAATTATAAATGTTATTAAAAAATAATTGATTTTTAAGTAAAATGATTATTATTTATTGAAGAAAAGAAAATGTTAAGTACATGTTTATTTATAATTACTAAAAAAATACAAAAAAGTGTGATTATTAATAATACAAAATAGTAATATTGTTAAATATAAAAATAAACTAAATCAGTAAATTGTAAACAGCGCCATCTCTTGACAGTAATGAAATTTTTTCCTGTCCACAGACACCCATACATCCATCCGATAAAAGTGAAAACAATACAGAACGAACAAAATTCGTTAGTGAAAATGTCAATTAAACAAACTAAAAACTAAATTAGTAGGGGAAACTTAAAAAGTTTATTAAAAAAATGCAATATAAGAACACTTTTATTATTGGTATTACAAGAGAGAGATGGCGAAAGAACATTAAACATGTGTTACGTGTTACTGTATTTTTTTATATCTATTGGGGTCCTTAATAGTGTTAAAGTAAACTAACTTCACAAACAGCACATTTGTAGAATAAGAGCTTGATGTAATTGTCAGTGTCACTTTTCACTATCATGACAAATAAATAATAACATAACCTTACAAAGTTATAAGTTAACGAATTACAAAATAATAATCTACAGTGCCTAATAAAATAATTATTTATATTTTATATTAATTCAATATATTTATTTTTATCTAAAGAAAATATGTTAGATTCCAATAAGTTTGTGCGATAATCAAATGTTATGAAAACGTCAATAAAACGTATTCGTCTTATTTTGATTTTGTGAGATATGGAAAAGAAATATAAATGTGTAAATTGTGGCCACGGAGCTGGCGCTCTGTATAGAACATATGGCCCTTCAGTTCTAAAGCTAACGAAATGTGTAAGTACTTATTTACCTAGTAATAAACTATCCATTATAATATTAATGATTTCAAGAAAATAACACAATTCAGAATAGTTACCATTCTAGTTTCATTGCAGTTGAAGCTCAAAGCAGTTTTTATGTATTCTCAAGGGAATGAGATATTTGATCATGTAAAAATTGTCTCAATTGTTGTTTCTAGCAATGATTTAACATTTAGTTTTTTATCAGTTACTTAGATTACATCAGTATTTAATATTATTTTATATTATGAGAAAACTAAATAAGCCCACAACACATTTTATGTGGATTTGATTGTAAGACCACAGAATTGTTAAATAAAATATTTTGCTTGCGTATAATGCTTTGTAAAGATATCTTAAAGATAACACTAATATAAAGGAGTAGTAGTAGTAGTATTTTAAATTGACACAACTTTTAAATTTCTCGACTGATTTAAATAAATCAACCACCACACACAAAATAAACAGATAAACCGTCTAACAAAGTTCTAAAAATCATTGTTTTGGGTTCTCTTTGTTACAAAACATCTCCAATAATAATTTCTTCAAAAATATCTTCTATGTGGAGATGTATATATTATGATAGATAGTAATATAATACTTATATAGCTCCTATTAAAAATTATATTCTTTTTCACTTCAAATCTGAATATTCTTTACCAGCTCTTTGTACCACCAAATACCACAAAATTATCTTTTTTTCAGGAAACGTGTAAGGGCATTGTAGATAAATATATAGAATATGATCCTGTGATAGTCATGATTGATCTGGTGCTGATGTCAAAGGAGGCTCAGCGGCACATCATTTACAATACTGACTTCAAGGTATGAATTTATATTTAAATAAAAGTTAAATAATTTATTGATATTTGTTGAAATAATAGTTGGTTGGTTGGTTAGCTGGTTGGTGGTTGGTTGGTTGTTGGTTTAGAATACTAAAAATTATTGATAAGTGTATTTTTTTCTGTAATGTGGATTTGTTAATCTTCAAAATTAGTTAAGAAGTAATTGATGTATAATCCTATCTAAAATAATGACTATAATCTCATATATAACTCAATTTGAATGTACTTTTTACTGTGTAAGTTACAATAGACTGTTGCGTTGTATACAATCTAGTATTCTACAAAAAATTATAAATATATTTACAGATATATTGGAAGCTGTTCATAATATTGTTAATGCTGGAGACATATGGAGTGTGGAGAAATGACAGTTTATTAAATATTGCCATAAACACATTGTGTGATATTAGAAATAATTGTACACTTAACACTACACATATGTAAGTGAAGTATGCATGTTAATGTCAACATCGATGTCTATATATTAATGTATATCATTGGTTATTAACAATTAACTTTTTATTCCAGTACTTTACCAATAGAATTAACTCTTCCTGATTCCTACAGAAGCAAATGTAAAGGCTGGGACATAGAAGATAGGGACACCGTTGACCTTTTTATTTGGGAAAAGAATTTTTATATACAATTCATGTCTACATTCATTGGTATGTTATTAATTAATTACTAAATCTAATAGTCTATTTTAACAATATTCTTACAATCAATCATTTGAATAATTATTATATAAATTATTTTATATTTTTTCTATAATATTGTATTTCTTTCCAGGAATAGTAATATTTATATCAACAGTTCACATCACAATGATAGTGTTCCAAAAAACATCAAGACTGAATAGAGGTATCTAACTTTTATATCATGATCCAGTATATTTGAAGATAAACATTATCATCATTGTCTAATTGTTTCTAAAATTATTATCAAAATGTTAATAAAATAATGAAGGTGGTTAGTTAATCATAATTTAATCTTATTTTTTAACAGGGAAACATATTTCATTTTAAACAATTTTATTGATGAGAAATTCAGTGATAAACTATTGAACCAATGATTATGAAGGTGTATTTTTTAAATTATTGTTCTTATTTATTTATCCTATTTTTTTTTATATAGCTTTAAGATTAATTTGATATGAGTATCAACCTTCTATTAAATTAGTCAAAATTTTGTAGTTTTATTCATTTAAATTGATTCAATTCAAACAACCCTCGGAAGTGAAGTTTGTAATTATAGTTTTGTTAACACACTACCATTTCCTTAAATTACATTTTATTACTATAGACTGATCACAATTTTCATAGGAATAAAAATAGTATACATTCAAGGGTAACTTCAGGGGTAACAGACAGACCCCACATGTATAAAACTAATTGTTCCAGTGTCAACAATCAGTGTATTGAAGTCATTCTCCCTCGCTAATACCAGTTTACTGTTTACCCTGCCTATGCTGGTGTGGGGTACCAGTGAGACCCCGCCCGAGACCAGACTGTTACATTACTCACTTGTGTTTGGATACAGCTTTGTGGTGTACTACAACGTGTTTTATGGTAAATATGATTTGATTACAATTTTAATATCTATAGTATAGTCTATATTAGTCTTGATTTGTTTGAGATCAGTTCAGTATTCAGTATCAAAACAGTGTAATTAATTATGGCTTTTTATTTTAAAAACTGTTTTTGTTGCCTGAAAATGTGGGTGAATATGTTTGGAGCAATAAAAATTTTGCAGTTGTAATGGGTCTGTATCTATTGTCCGATATTTGATTAATTCCTGCTGTATTTACTTTTGTATTTACATTTACTTTCGTCTGTTGGAACAAGATAACTTAATAAATTATTTGTTATTTTGTGATTATCACAATAATATACCCAATATTCTTTTATTTCCAGTGCTCTATGAACGTCCAAAGACAGTCACAGTGTTAGCACTGGTTGTCAGTAACTGTCTAAAATATCTCGCCACATTCCACGCTACACCACTCATAAGACAACTATTACAATAGAAATTTTTTACTTCATTTGTATCAACATTTTTATAATAATAATTTGTATTTTGTAATAAATAAAAAATATTATTATTATATCACAGAGTATTTATTTTCAAAATATAATCAACTTTACATTTATATTTTGATTTACAAAACTTTTAAAATAACAATTAAATATTATTAAACAAAATTTTTAAATTGTGTTTCTGTTACCGAGGAAGACGCAAACATGAAAATTACTCACATTTAATATTAAGTGTACAATAAATAAGTGTATGTATTGAATTATGATTAAATACAAAATTAACAAGATTCTTATATTTAAATATCTAATAATAATGAAATGCAGCAATAAATACATTCCTATATACAGACGCAGATGATTACTAATTCTTATCATAAATAATAAACTCATATTGAGCGTTATAATATTTTTTTAATAATAAATTAATATTATCTAAATTGATGAGATTTTGTTTTTTCAAATAACCAACACTGCTTTGATCTCATTAGTAGATAATCACAAGAACATGTATATAACAATGTTTAAATATGAAAAATAAGATGGTGATGTAAAAAACATGATTCACAGAAAATATTTCAAAAATATTGTACAATAATATAAATAAACAAAATGATTAAATAGACTTTAGAAAACCATGAAATTGTCATGTAATTTTGATTATTTTGTAATAATGTTCAAGGATAATTTGTAATTTGTCACTTGATATTTAATAAAGTAAATACACTTTTGATAACAACGAAGTTTTGTCTGACCAATATGCTTTTTAATTAGGTTAGTGGCTTATTTTGTGATAAAGACACTTTATAATCTAATTTCTTAGCTAATAAATTTTTCTCATCATTATTGAGCGAAGCGAGCCGAGCATTCTATGAGCCTTTTTGCATCCCATGTCCATGGGTCCTATGGGGTTGGCATGAGATGCTTTACCGATCTTCATGAAATTTTGCACATTTATAAAAAAAAAAACTCATGTCGTTGAGCAATAATCACCAAAAAATGACAGTCCTATAGACTTCATTGTAAAAAAAATTCACTATGTGTTATTTGATTATTCTATATTTTCAGCTTTGAACTCTCAATTCGCCAAACTCTACTAAGATTTTGCGAGCACATAGATTTAAAATCAAGGTCCGGTTAGCGCCCCTAGTTATTTTAAAGTGTTAAAAAAAAACAATAACCCAATAACAGTCTTTGGTCAAATTGAGCTACTTTATAAACTAAATTATAAAATTTATCACCAAATTATTTTTTTGTTTAAATAATTTTTACTATACAATAAAAGATCAAAGATTATTAAATTTATTTTATCAGTACCCATTAAAGAATTCAGAGAAAAAAAACATTATTTCATTATTTATTACTTTTGGTTTATTATCAAACCTTAATATTTACCAAAATAATGGATTTTAATGGGATACAACAAAACCCTCGCCAAACTAAGTATATAGGAAATGTGGGTAATAACCCACTATAGTTTAAATGATCAAGTTGGTTTACAATTGATAAGTGTCTCTGCAATACAGTTGTGTTTCTAAACAAATAACTTCTTGTCAAAATTCTCACTTATTACTTGGTGTACTAATGGTAACATTTTATACAATTTGAGATTTGTTTAAACATTTCTTACCAAGAATTCTAGCTGATCATTTCTTTTTTAACAACATACGGAAATTGTGTTTTTCAAGAAGATGATCAATTATGTGCTGTATTGAATCAGGTGCTACAATTAGATGGAAATTGCAACAGGAAAAATATACATAATAAGCATTCAAGCTTGGTCAATAATGTTTAAACATCAACAATATATTACTATGCAAATAAGTTATACTTAAGGCATCTATGGTACTAATGGGGGATCATCTTGACCAATCATAACATCTTCATACATTACATCCTGATTTCGCTTTATAAAAATCTTCTGGCGAATATATTCTACTAAATGATATTTATTTATCACTAGCACAAGACCAGCAACTACAAGAGCTATAGTAAATATTGAAACAACGGCTGCAGTAACGTCGTGATCAGAATCCGGATTTTTATTTTCTGTGATGCATTGATCTTCATCCCTAACGAAGCCCTCTAAACAATAACACTGTAGAGTAGCTTGATCACATTTTTGATTTTTCCCGCATGAAAACAGTTTAGAGACGCTGCAGGGCAGGATATGCTCTGTTAAAAAGAATAAAGCTGTCGAGTATCACGTCCTGAATAAATTGATTCAATTAAATAATTGTCTACTTACCCGTAAACGAACAATGAACAAAACTCAATATTATCGTTGCAATGATATTAAAGATTCTTGAATCCATGTTTTATGGCGTTTAGTTCTGAGGCCTCATATCACAAACTGTAACGGTATAAATAACTTTTTGTCTATTTTCTTACCGAAATTTTGTAGATAATAGTCGCGCAAGCAAAACAAATGTCATTGTATCAATTTCTGACAGTTGAATTTATACGATATGTCAATTGCTTTGTAATATGGCAAGTTTGTGCGTTCCGTTACTGTTTAGAACTTTAAATGCAAACTATGGGATTTTAAATTATATTCTGGATATTTTTTGATGCTAATACTTAGAATTATTTTATATTGATGAGCGAAGCTGTTGGGATAACAAAGATGATATATTTTAATAAAATGCTAAATTGAACTTAAGATATCAGAACCTTCGTCTTATCTACATTCAGGTTAAGACCATTAATTTCACACCCATCTTTCAGAGTGGTGACCAATGCCTGCAAATTGCATTCTGATGATGCAATGAGCACTGCATCATCTGCATATAGTAAGCAATTGACCTTAAGGTCACCTACTTTCACTCCCATGTCACTATCTTTCACTCCTTGGAGACAACTATCCAAATACAAATTGAACAACCAAGCTGACATAGCGCAACCTTGCTTAACACCCGATTGGATGTCAAACCAGGGCGAAATGCCAGCTCCTACTCGCACACAGGCTGAGTGATCTCGGTAAAGAGACCTTACAGCCTGTAGCAAGGGTCCGTTCACATTGTATCGGGGCAGTATCTCCCATAACTTCTTTCTCACAACCCTGTCAAACGCCTTTTCTAAATCCACAAAAGCACAGAAAACCTTTTGGTTTAGGGCCAAAAACTTTTCCGTGATCATGCGGAGGGAAAAGATCTGATCTATACACCCTCTTCCAGGTCTAAAACCTCCTTGTGCCTCCCACAACATCCTTTCAGATCTCTCTTGCATTCTTCTCGCTAAAATTTTAGCATAAACTTTACCGCCCAAGCTAATCAAACTGATGGCCCTATAGCTTGCACAGTCTATCTGTGAACCTTTGCCTTTATACAAAGGTACGATGACTGCACTTCGCCAATCGTCTGGGACCTCCCCAGATTTCCAGCATAAATTGCATAAAAACCAGAAAAAGTCCCAGACGCGTGGCCCACCATATTTGATTATCTCGGCAGTAACTTCATCTGCTCCAGCAGCCTTACCACATTTCAGACTTCGAATCACGTTCTCTACTTCTTCTAAACTGATTTCACCATCGGCTACATCTTGACTCAGCATTACGCTGGTAGTCAAGACCGAGGCGTCCTCACGTTCATACATCTCCTTATAGAATTCCGCCCACCGCTGCAAAACGTGTGCTTGCTCGGTTAAAATTTCACCGCTTTTCGAAAGCACCCCTTTCATTCTACAGGTTACCGAACAACCCCGGGAACCACTAACTTCTCGCCAGAAAAGCTTCGTGTTTTCCCGGAAGTTGTTCGTCAACCTTTCATCCCTTTCTCTCTCAGAATTTTCACGCTTCATCTTTATAAGTGCTTTCGTTTTGTGCTTTTGCAGCTTGTACGCTCTTTTTCTTATCTCTCTCATACTTTTATCCTTACCAGAGGCTTTATAATCCAGCCATGCTTTCTTCTTTAACTCTACAGCGTCTTTCACTTCATCATCCCACCATTCATCGCGCTTTTTACTAAAACCTCTTTTCCTTTTACCACATACTTCTGTCGCTACTTTCACCATACCATTCCTAAGGTTCTGCCAGCATAGTTCAACACTTTCATTTCCAGAATCATAGCTTTCAAGCTTCTTGGAAACCCTCTCTTGATATTCCTCTCTGATCGGTGGATCCTGAAGCTTCCAGCTTCTTATGCGATAATTCGACGCCAAGCTTGGACACGTCGTGCGGCTGCGCCAACCTGCGAACAAACCTCTTATTCTAGCAACGACTAGATAGTGGTCCGTTCCCAGATCAGCACCTCTGAACACTCGCGTGTCCATAACTTGACTTCGAATACGCTGGTCCACTAGGAATAAATCAATCATACTTCTTTCTTCCGCTCGCTCCCATGTGTACATGTGAATTTGTTTGTGATCAAACATCGTGTTTGCCACAAACAAATTTTTCTCCTTACAAAATTCCAAAATAAGCTTTCCAGCCTCATTTACCCTCTTATCACCATATTTGCCTAGCACGCTTTCGTAACCGCTTCGCGCGGTTCCAACCCATCCATTCATATCTCCACATACTATCAACTTTTCATTATCTCTGACACTACTTAGAACATCCCTGACATTCTCCCAAAACTCCTCGAGCTCGCTCATTTGAGCTGAGGATACTGGCGCATACATGGCTAACAAGAATACTCTTGTTATCCCCAGCTTAAAGCGAACCCAAAGAAGCCTCGGGTTAATCGCCTTGTATTCTACCATTGCATTAACCATTCGAGAGGACAATAATACGCCTACACCTTGGCAACCTCGCTCACCCTCTGGAACCCCAGCCCAGAAAGCGACCCGGTTGCCAGGCAAATCGGTCGTATCATTGCCTTTTCGCTTGGTCTCAGACACACAAATAACATCCAGATCTTTGTCATCCATCACATCTAATAATTCATTCATCTTCTGTTCCATTCCTCCCCTTACATTCCACGTAGCTATTTGTAGCTCCGTCCTCCACCTTCCGCCGTTCGGAACATGGCGTGTTGGTTGGCGGTTCCCAACGCCGCATTTGTTCATATTATATTACATATTATAAATATACATTTTATTTCAACATACAATTATAGTTTTAATTCTAAATACAAAATACAAAAATATTAATATTTTAAATTATTTACATAAATATATATATATATATAATAAAGTAAAGTAATAAAGTACTTTTTAAATTACAATAACTAAGTTTATAATATTTTACACATGAACATTTCGGTTTTTATTCTGCAGTTATCATAAAGCTTATCTTCTTGTAACATTCACAATATGAAAAAAAACGTTATAAGAAAGTTGTTTTTTACAGTTTATAATTTTATTCATATCAACAAGTGGGTAGACTTTAAAGTGTAAAGACGTGTTTTTAGCTATCTCATATATTTATTTCCATAAATATTAAATTTTATAAGTTTTCTATACTGTGTTGCCAAATTACTTACATGGAGTAGTTTTTAAATTAACTACCAGCTGATTATCACAATATTCAAACATCACTTATTAAAAAATACACTTTTTCTTTTGTTCTTGTTTTTAAACTATTAAATAAACAAAATGGATCCAATTTTGGAACTGCAGCATAAAATGGATGCTTTAACTAAGATGTTTTCTTCTAAAATGTCAGCATTTGAAGATTCAATTTCCACTGCCAAGACTCCGGATGTTTCTTCATTAGCAAGTGATTTCAATACATTTAAATCACTGATTTGGAAAACAGTTTCTAATTTGAAGAGTCAATTAGACATTATATTTAAATATCTGGATACCCTGGAGATGAAGTCAAGGTCCAATATTCTTCTTCTACATGGTGAACCGGAGACAGCAAATGAAGATATTTTGGATCTCTCCGTGAATGTTTGTAAAAACAAACTTAATATATGTAATTTTTCAAGACAAGCAATCATTACTTGTATGAGACTTGGTAAAAGTGCTGGCACTAACAAGCCTCGACCAATTTTGCTCCGCTTTGTTGATCAGCAAAGCCGTGGTCAAGTCTGGTCTAATAAAAGTAAACTTAAGAACAGTGGTTTAACTCTTTCTGAATTTTTAACGAGCCCCAGACATCAGGTCTTCATTGAAGCACGCAAATTGTTTGGTGTGAAGAGTTGCTGGACGTGTGACGGCAAGATTGTGGTTTTGTGTCCTGATGGTTCGCGTAGAAAGATAGTTTCGCTGGAAGAACTTAACGCGATTAATTCCAAGCCAACTTCATCTCCTAGTGCCTCAAGTTCCATGGGTGCCAACGCAATGTCTGTGGATGTGCTCAAGGTCTCAAAATCTCGTTCTGGTCGTGTTTTTAACAAAAATAAGTAAAGTATGCCGAATTTTATTCTATATTCTTATCTCGTTATTTATAAAGTCGAAATTTCTAAGTAAATTCTAAGTCTAATTAGTGACAATTATGATTTATATTTTATAAATTGCAAAATGTGTAAATATTATTGTTGACGTATGACTTCTGTCACTCTGACAAGCTTGTCATTTCGTCTGGAAATTAGACTGTTTATAAACTGTCACTACAGATACATGAATTGTCAAAGGTGTTAATTTATGCATTAAAATATAAATAGTAGGCAGAATTAAATATTAATATTTAATATTTAATTAAATATTAATATTTATTTACTTTTTTTACAAGGTATTAAATATGTGTATTCCTTATGAATTTTATTTTGTTCTAGTTAATGTAGTGAAAGCTTAAATATATTGTGTGTGTGTTTTTTACAAAACTATTTACAGCAGCTGGTGTTATTATTTTTATTAATTTAATTTAATTTTGTTTTATTTTATTATTATAATTCATTCTTATTTTTATTTTATTTTATTATATTTTTTCTTTTTTTACTCTTATTTTATTTAATTTTAATATATATTTTTTTTATTTAAGACAAATAATCTTTTATTATCAATTTATATATTAGTTATATAACTAAGTGTTTTATTCGCTTTATTTGTACGGTGTTTAATTCATCACCACAATGCCTGATATCTTAAGTGACAACTCGGATAGTGAATATTTCTCAATATGTTCGTCTTCGGACAGTCTATTAGACGCAGAAAGCAATTCTCCTGCTATGCCGTTACTATCTGAAAGACTGCGTGAGACTTTCGTGGCTTATCCTGGTAATCTTAATGTGGTACATATAAATGCTCAAAGCCTACCAGCTCATTTTTCAGAGATGCAAGTAAATTTCGAAAATAAGAACATTCATGCAATTTTAATATCAGAGACTTTTCTAAAGCCTTCCTTGGCTTCTGCCTCTTTCTCCTTACCTGGCTATCGTCTGATACGAAACGATAGAACATATCAACGATCAAATGAAGGGAAAACTGTTGGAGGTGGTGGAGTGGCCATTTTCTTGCGTGATAACATACCTTGTAGTATTGTTCTCAAATCAACAGCTGCAGAAAATTGCTCTGAATTCTTATTTCTTGAAATAATCTTAAATCATACTAAAATTTTACTTGGTGTAGTCTACAATCCGAATCCGAACATTAATTACTTTGAATCTTTTGAAACCATTTTGTCTAATTTTCGTCCGTTGTATAACCATATAATAATTATGGGTGACTTCAATACGTGCCTTATTAAAGATGACCATCGCTCCCAAAAATTACTTTCGATTGTAAATTCCTTAAATCTGTTTTCCTTACCGCTCTCAGCAACACATTTCTCACATAACGGCCCGCCTTCTCTCCTTGATATAATTATTGTCGCTTGTCCGGAATTTTGTGAGTCACACGGTCAGATGAGCGCGTGTGAGTTCTCCCGACATGATTTAATTTTTGCTTCCTACAAAATACGACCACCAAAACGTAGACATAAAATGATTCTTATGCGTAATTACCGAAACATTGATTATAATCAGCTTAGGGTTGATTTCTGTAATGCGGATTGGCGATCGGTTCTCTCTGCTTCTGATGTCGAAACAAAGATTACAGCATTAAACAAAATCGTTTTGGCATTATATGACAAATATGCTCCACTAAAAACTGTGCGAGTTAAGCATTATCCAGCCCCTTGGCTCACTCCTACCCTAAAGAATCTGATGGCGTCTCGTGATAAAGCATATTTAAAATATCGTCACGATTGTACTGATGCTAACCACGAAGTATATAAATCCTTAAGGGCTAAATGCAACAAAATGTGTCGTGCAGCTAAAAGACGCTATATTCATACGAGGATTGAGGACTCTCCGCCTGAAAAATTATGGACTTTTCTAAAGTGTCTAGGGGTAGGAAAAGACTGCAGCAGTTTACAACCAGCGCTTGATATAGACGCACTTAATGTCCATTTTAGTACATGTCCAGCTTTCCTCACTTCAGAACAAAAAAGACTAACTCTTGCTAGCCTGCAGAAGAAGCAACAACATCTGCCGCCTTTTGAGTTTGACGAAGTGTCAGCCTCAGAAGTTTCTAAAATTATTAAGTCTCTAAAATCTAAAGCAATAGGAAGTGACGGCATCGGATTGGAAATGATCTTACCAATAAATGAACAAATTTCTCCGGTTCTGGCTCATATATTTAACTACTCTCTTCATTTCGGCGTTTTCCCTGCAAATTGGAAGCTTGCTCATATTATTCCCCTTCCAAAAAGTTCGCATCCCACTGACTTCACTCATTTTCGTCCTATTTCCATTCTTCCTTTTCTCTCTAAGATATTGGAGCATATTGTCAGTCGTACCCTTACTAACCATTTACGTAAATTTGATTTAATTAGCCCGTTCCAATCTGGTTTTCGATCTGGGCATAGTACTACTTCTGCTCTGTTAAAAGTTACCGAGGATATTCGTCTAAACATTAATGAGAAAAAGGTGACAATTTTGGTACTTTTAGATTTTAGTAGCGCATTTAATTCTGTCGATCTAGACGTACTTGTCGGCTCACTGGAAAGAATAAACTTGTCAAAAGTTGCTATATCATGGTTCAAGACCTACCTTTATGACCGTCAACAATTAGTTAAATATAATAATAATCACTCTAAACCGTGTCATCTTACATCAGGTGTACCTCAAGGTGGAGTACTCTCACCCATATTGTTTTCCTTTTTTATTAATTACATAACTTCGATTCTCACTTGCTCATACCACCTTTATGCAGACGATCTGCAAATTTACGCTGCGGCTTCGATCACTGATATTGATGACGCTATCAAACAATTAAACGATAACCTTGTCTTAATTTCAAAATGGGCAGGAAACTTTGGTCTTGCAGTCAATCCGCTCAAATCTCAAGCAATTATCGTGGGTAGTTGGAGCTATATCTCTAAGTCGCGCGAAATGGTGTTACCTAATATTGTTTTTGACGGTATTCCTATCCCATTTACTACTACAGTTAAAAATTTAGGTATCATAATTGATCAAACTCTGTCCTGGGCACCGCATATTAATGAAATCAGTCGTAAGTTATTTTTTTCTCTTCACTCGCTTAAAAGATTACAACATTTTTTACCAATAAAAACCAAGGCTATGTTGGCTAATTCGTTATTATTACCTCTCATTGATTATTGTGATGTAGTCTTCCTGGATCCTTCTTCGGAGTTGTTATTAAAGCTTGAACGTCTTCAAAATGTAGCAATAAGATTTGTTTTCGGTTTGCGGAAGTTTGACCACGTAACTGAATTTCGCAAGAAACTTAATTGGCTACCGATTAAATTTAAAAGAAATACGCATATACTCTCACTCCTGTACAATATTCTTTTTAACCCCACGTCACCAATATATTTAAAAGAACGTTTTAAATATTTGTCCTCACTAAGTAAAGATCGCTTGAGATCCGGCGCTAATTTAACACTTGCTGTTCCTATTAGCAACTCACATTGCTACTCAAGGTCTTTCACTGCTCAAGCAGTGAAATTATGGAATAGCCTCCCGAGATTCATTCGTGAGTCATCTTCTTTAGACTCATTTAAGAAAAACGTCCGCAGGTTTTACGAAAACGAATAATAAATACTTGTTGAAATTTACGAGTATATATATATATATATATGTATATATTTTAGTTATATTTTTTATATATTTTATATAAGTATTGGTTATATTACGATAAAACAAGCCCATGTGGGCAATATTTTATTGTTATGAGTAGCACTTTAGATTAAATTAGTTTTAGTTACTTAGTTCTTTATAGTTATTTTCTTTTTCTTTCATATTATTGCTTTTTTATTGTGTTCTTTCACTTTAGTTTACCATGTGATATGTTTTATTTGTTCATTCATCCAGAGGTTGACTGGAAGAGATCCCTTCAGGGGATAAGTCCGCCTTTGTGCATATTTTTTTTTTTCTTGTTATATATTAAGCTATGTACTTTAGTATTATGTATGTACAATAAAGAGCATACAAACAAACAAACAAACAAGTACTGATACTAATAACTTCGGTTAGTGATAAACATATCAGTAATAAAATATTCAGTTTGATCATCATAATCATAATATATATTCTTTTCTTTCTTGTCCAAGGTTTCTTTTTTTTTGTCCAAGGGAGGCCCTTAGACAAAATATTCAATTTCACTATTTACACTTTCACAATACAATTCAACGTCTCACGGATCACGTCCGGCCCGAGATAGGTATTATGTGGAATGACCTATATATAAATAGGTTATAGGTTGGCAAGCTCGTGTGTACCAGGTGATGTCGTCCCCAGTATCATCGCCTGCAAACTTGCTAAAATCAGTCGTCGCGTGGTCGATACCAGGAGTGCAATGAAGTTCGGGAGTTCACATGTACGACGCTCCAGATATATAATTTTTTTTTTAATTTATTTTTTCCATTGATTAATTTAAATAATTTAGAAACATTTGACAAAAAAAACACGTAAAATATTGTAAATTAAAAATATTAAAAATATTGAAAGAAATGAAGAAAGAACAGAATGTAAGATCAACGTGAATGATAAGATAATAGAACAAGTGAATGAAGTGGTATATTTGGGAAGTATGTTTAGCAGAGACGGAAGATACGAAATGGATGTGGAAAGGCGTATTGCTGCTGGTAACAGAGTCAATGGTGCTTTGACTGCATTGTTGAGACGGCAAAACGTCAGTATAGCTGCACGTTTGGCTGTACACAATGCAGTTTTGCTACCGACACTGTTATACGGCAGCCAAACGTGGGTAACACAGAAGAAGAATGTAAGAAAGATGAATGCTGTGGAGATGCGATCTCTTCGCAGAATATGCGGAGTCAGTCTAGCTGATCGAATCCGCAATGAAGAGATCCACAGAATGGCAGGTACTAGCGAAGATGTCACGGTGAGAATGAAGAAGAACGTGCTCAGGTGGTTTGGGCACGTTGAACGAATGAGTGATGAAAGAATGGTAAAAAAGATTTATATGGGAAAAGTGAGCGGTAAGAGAGACAGGGGGAGGCCTCGAGTGACCTTCGAAAATACAGTAGCTATGATACTGGAGGAAGGTCACGTAAAAAGCATGAGGACCCCCCGGAGGGCATGTATGAAGAAGTTGATGTCTGTGGCCGAGGCGAAAGAGGTATGCAGAGACCGTAGCGTTTGGCGCTCCGTCGTCTCTGGCTACCCCGCAAGGGATATGGCGTGAAGGTGAAAAAAAAAAAAAAAAAAAAAAAAAAAAAAAAAAAAAAAAAAAAAAAAAAAAAAAAAAAACTTAAGATGGTTGTGCTAAAGGAACATTATCCCCGTCAAGTCATGCCCGTGTTGATGAATTTTTTAACTAATATAAATTTTAGAGTAACATTTAATAAATAAACGAAATGTTTTAATTAATTATTTATTTCTCAAAATAATTGAAACAATATAAATAAATGTAATTAAAAACAAACTTCGTAGCCAAAAGTCAAATTTATTATACAAACAGAAATGTTTGGATTTTATAGTAATACAAAATAAATTTTAAATTAATAACAGTCTTTGGTATTTTATAAGATTGAATTTATTAATTATATTCGCCTTTTATTTTGGTAATATTTTTTTACCTAAATTATTAGTATAAAAAATAGTTAGTAAAGGTTTATTTTTTTATGATTTAAAAGTTATATTGTTCTCCGGAACCATAGGTATACTTTTCTGGAAGAATGTAGTCTTCGGGATCGTGTCCATATGCTTCAACTCCGCCATTACCATCACTGACGCCCTCTCTAAAATATCATTTTTGTTGTTAACTTAAAAGATTATTTACTATTATCTGGGAAAAAAACCTGTATAACTTACTTTAATTCTGCGTGTCCTCTCAAAGGCTTGTCTTCTCGATCACTATTCTCTCCTCCCTCAATTTCTTCGGCCTCAGGTTCTCTATACTTCTTAGCTGTGAAATTATTTTTACTAACAATGAAAACAATATAATGTTTCAAAGATATATTAACATGTTCTATATTCTTTATTACAGATTATATTATCATTATCGAAAATCTCAATATTCTAAATTATCCATTTCAAAAGTCTCCTTAAAAATTTTAAAGATCGTCTGATAACGGGCCTGGCTCTGAATTCACCTTTCGTCTCATGTCGATTGCTATGAGCTCCAGCATGATCTTCCTCTTCTTGTCCATATGAGTCTTGAGTTTCGAGCTCGTAGTCGTCTCCCGCCTTCTTATGATAGGAATCGAAATGTTGGTATCCTTTCTTGCCACCGCCGTTTCTCTTACGGGAGAATCCGATCTCACCATCGCCGTCGCTTTCATATGACTTCTCGTAGTTTTCGGGCTAGAGCAAAAAAATTTTATGAAAATTATTTCTTAGACATAGAATTACAATGTATAACGTAAAGAAATTGATATGAATAATACTCTTACTGGTGCAGCTCTGACTTCTCGAACATATGTGCCAACTGAAAGAGTATCGTCTACCATTTGTAAGTCCTGAAGTATGGTGGGCATGGCTGCCGACATGTGTAAGAATCCCACCACAAGCAACATTAAGCTCATCATTATCAATACTGAAAACACATGATGTAAAGTGTCTTAAAAGTTCTTTTTTACTGTTATTAATGCCGAAAACTATGGCAGTTCCAACTATTAGAATTTAGCTTAATATAATATTTGTTATATAAGTGATATTAAAATATGTATTGTTTAATGTTTTTTACCTATTTTTACAAACTTGTCAATCTGTACCGCAGTGTTTTCGAACTCCAGACAATATTTCAATTCTTCTAATTTATATAACCCTCGATTGCAGCCGCTGAGCCTTTCCCAACGTCTTTGACTGCGTCCGCGAACGTGATTGCTTCTAACTTATTTCTTATACTCTATTGTTTACACCATTGGGTATAACCAGGGCCGGACTTAGGGGAGTACAGGCAGGACCTCAGAATAAAAATTAAAAACAAATCAGCAACTATTAGATTTTCCCTTTTTTGGTTCTTAATAAATTGTATTTAACTTTAACGAACTACTATATTATTTGTTAATATAATTTTATTTACTGAAAATAAATATTTGAAATACTTCACAAAAATCTTATATTTGGACAATAATTAATAAATTCACTCCTTCGTTGCTCGTGCCTCCAGACTTTCAAATCCGACACTGGATAACCTGGATTTCGTTCATTACAAGATTGTTCAAAACAGATAAAAATTATATACAATTACATAAAGTAAGTTATATATTTAATTCCTCATATCCTTAGGAACACTTTCAAATCAGGAGATAAAATACGGTTTTAAAAGAAGATGGCGACTTCTTATTCCGTGCAAGTGTGGTAAAACACAGAAATATATTGTCACTACAAACTGTTTCAAAATTTAATCCGTTGCTTGAAATATTTTCGAGGGCACGATAGCATTTCAATTGATGGAGTTACGGATAATATTACTAAACAGATAGACGTGATATAGTTTCTAATATAAAGAAAGAAAGCACTTTGTGTCGTAATAATAATAAATGAAATATTTGTAACCTTATTCATTTCGTTATATAAAATGGTAGGTTTCTTAATTAAGTTACCAATCGATAAATGTTTTGTTATCTTACTTAATGTTTGATTTGTTTTTAGGTACTTTATAAAAACGTTAAATAAATAGGATGTAAGCGATTTTAAATTATTTGATGCAATTGCTAATAGCTAGCTGTGTCCCCGACTTCGTTCGTTAAATATGTTATTTAAAATAGTAGCAGTTGTAAAATAGTAGTAGTTATTTCTTATAAAATCAGATATCCCCGAAAGTCCTTGAAATTGACCGTTTCAGAGATTAGCCGGAACTAACATACAGAAAGTCAGAGAACAACAATTACTTTTTTTATCTCAGTACCTTATGTACTTTCATATGCATTTAACGAAAATCTGTTAATTTGGAATTACAAACAGACATAATTTTTTTGTAAGTATGGTTTTGTAACTGCACATATAAGCTTATTCTAAAATGAAATCAATTGTATGACCAAATAATAGCCTTTGATGCTTTTTTATTATCTGCTACAACTCTTTGTTAGGTAATAACTTTAAATATTATATAACTTTGTCTAATAGCTATGATTTCTGTTTATTTTTTTGGGAATTCACATGATTTATTATCATTAATCAGCGTGTGGAAAAGCCGTGAACACTGTGACGGATTTGCCTTTAGTTTCAGGTTTTTCATTATCAGACTCCTCGTCTTTACTCGAATCAATCTTGTATATTTTGATGGCTGTCGGCGAAACTTCGTAATTGAATTCGTATTCCCTTTTGAGTTGCAAGTTTTCTAATACTTTTGCACTGTAAGTAACACGCGCTTTTGAAATGGATAGCAAAATAAAATAAGTATTTATTTTCGTCTAATAGTAATTTATAAACTTATTTACTAAATAATGTATTCTCTTATAGAAATAGTTTTACTAACATCGGTTCATCAGTGACATCAAATCTGAGCACAGAATAACTCAGGTCTCGGCCGCGATGGATGGAGTTCTTAGCGAGCATGTATATGACCTCAGCGGCGCGAGGGGCGTCCGGTGGAACCATTAAAATCACCTTTAATTATAATATATGACATTATATTATCTTGGGAAACCGTTGAACCATCTATTTAGTGTATATATGACCCAGGCTTACTTGCAATATATTGTGCACATTGTATTTATCATGCAAGCCGGGTGCCCTCAAGCAGTGGGCTGTGAACATCATAATTTTCCTGGACTTAGTACATCGAATGCATTTTGCCCACTTCTCCAGCATAGTGGCATCCCAAGGACACACACAAGTGTTCAGTGCGACTCCACGTATCTGCGACCAGCCAAGCTTTGCTTCTTGTTGCTCAGCTAACATAGAGTGACCTAAGCATAAATTTAATGCAGATTGTATTTTGTAGGTAACATAGGACTATGATAGTCCCGAAAGACCAAAGTAATTAATTTGTATCCAAGTATAATTATGTTATATTAACAAATAAATAATTGTATGTCCTACAAATAGATCTTTCTAGTACCTTGCGCTAATGTCCTAGCAACATAATCGGACATTACTACATGGTTTGTCGAGGATATCTGGTTCACCAATCCTGGCCACGCGAGTCGAGCATTGTCTTTGACAAATCTAATCACTCGGGGTATGTCAGCGGGACGAGCACGGCGCACGCGCAATACTGCGTCGTCAGCCGTGCCTTGTACCTTACAATAGTTAATGGATCATTTGAACAGAAAACATTTATTAAGTAAACTCTACTCGTAAAAACATCCTAAATACGTTTCTCTATACAGAACTATGAGACTACGTCTATCACATATAACTCTAATGATTACCATCACTTGTTTAGACGTGGAATCCACTTTCGGGGTGTCTCCGTAATTTCTGTAGAATTCACATATTCCAGACTTGTACATGCCACTCCCTTTGTTTACATTTCTACAGAATAATTTTAATAAACTGAATCTCGGAGGCATGCTGAGATTTTGAGACCAGAACTTGTGAGTTTCTCCGGAAAGAAGAGATTATTGCAGATACTATTTACGTTTATGGTACATGATTGTGAGTATTTTGGAGGGTTTTATATACAAATATTATTTAAATTATACGCAGACATGATGACAGCAGAACTGACATCTCGATTTACACTATTTAGTTTTTTTTTTAAACTTTCATGACTCACCAGGATGTAATATGAATATTTATATAAATTATTTGAGTGGTAAGTATATTTAGGTAAATAATATTTCTCTTACAATTTATCTTTCATATATATACATAAATACATAATTGGTAGCCAATTAGTTTAATAATTTATGACACTAATTTAAAGAAACTAATACTTTAAGCAAAAAAACAAGTGGCTGGAGTAAACATAACAAGTCCTATACAATAAGTACACAAAGAGAACAATTTAAAACTAAATAAATCAATCACATTCACTTCTGTCAGGGAAGCCGTCAACAAAATAAAATGAAAACATTCAAACTAAAATTAGTAATAATTCTGTTATAAATTTTAAAAATGAGGTGAATCACAATGAATCACCTAAAAACGCTTACGAGCGGCATATTGACCGGGCGGTCACTTGCATGTATAAATTCAACCTCAAAGCGATTCAGGAAACAATTACCTTGCGATGTGTGTTTATTCACCCCCGACAAGAAACCGGTATTACATTCTCATTACTTTATTTTATATCACTTTTTGATAAGGTCATACTATTGTGTTATAGATTTTGTACAGTATTGGTCAACCGAATATTTTTGTATGCATCTTCTGACCTAAAATCTATTCATTCAGTGTTTCGACATCGGTAGTGTGACTGTGGAGCGAGGCAACCAAAACCATGGCAGAATAATCAGATCTTTCCTCTACAACCATTACTGGCCGCGGGAACCCAGCGTCGTTGGGCTTTGGATGTGTTTGAATTGCCCGTACCTTGAAGTTCTTACGGAGAAATATGCTTTTTCTGGTATATTTTTCTTTTATGTATATTCTGTTGGGTGCCGTTTACATCCGGGTGATTTTTAGATTATACGAAAAAGCAGTTATAGATTATACATGTAATGGGAATTAAATTATAAAAAGAATTATCGTAACCAAAATAGCAACCTAAAAGATCGATATTATTTTACACACTCTACAGGCGATCGTTTCCTGGCATTCGAATTATTAAAACGTACCAAAGAAAGAAAGCTAGCGGGTGTGTGCGTTGCTAACATGACCTTTCCATGGATGATCACCGAGCTTGAGGACTGGGCGCATTTCACTGCTTCCCAACCTGAACGAAATAGGATGTATTTCATCTCTCATTGCCTGAAGAGCCCCAATCTATTTAACAAGTATAACGTTGACTATTTGTATGATGTGAGTTTTGAGAAATTTTATCACGTTCTGACATAGTTAGGTTAAAAAACGCCTGACATTTCTTTGAATTTTTCATTCCCGCTAACAGTATATAAATATATTTGTATATCTTGGCGTGTATTAATTGCCTGAAGTAGATATTATTATGCTCGACATTACATAAACTGTCCTCGATTCAGTTTCAGATATGTTTGAGTGTTATAAATTAGAATACGTAGAGATGTAAATAACCAAGCCGTTTATACATTTTGAATCTTTGTTTCTAAAGGTTGAGATCCTTGGAACATCAGCAGAGGTAGCTGGACAAGGAGTAGGAAATCTTCTTCTACGAACAGTCCTCGATCATGCTGAAGAACTACGTCATCCATTAGTGCAAGTGATTGCTGTTAGTCAATATACGTAAGACTATTTTTAAACAATGAATACATATAAATGATCTTTATTTTATTACCTCAAAAGGCAAATTCTTTGCTATAATTTTGTCTTTCTCTTCATAGTGCTAAAATCTGTGAAAAGTGCGGTATGAAAAGAGAGTGGTCGATGAACTACTCTGACTTCGTCGACGACGCGGGTCAAAGGGTTTTCTTCCCTCGCCGACCGCACCAAACCGTCAGCATCTACGTCAAGCATTTTAATCCTATTTTGGGCGGACGAGAGCCTTGCAAACCACCATTCCTGTCATAAATTATTAGTCACTATGCTTGATTTTATAAAGGAACAAATATATAATATTCTTGAGTTTATTAAAGAGATCATAATGAAAATTATAAATTTTGCCAAAAGACAGTCAAACAACATGATCGAATATTCAAGAAGACAGACAGACAGAGTACTTGAACGGTAGATTTGTATTTTTTTTTTACATGACGCTATAATTTAACAAATAAAGAGGAGAAGAAGCTATCAATTTCCATAATCATAAATATCTTAAAAGGAATGTTTTATAGTTAATTATAAAAAGATGAAAATAAAAAGATATTGAATATGTACATTTATTCTTTCTTTTTATAAAAAAATAAAAACCTAGCAAATTGTACAACTCGTATTTTCCTAAAAGCTATTAATAATTGTGAAGACAAATACCAAACGATAACATGCAAGATTAATTATAAATACACATATTTTAAGGTTATCTCGAAGCTTTATTTCGATACGAATAAAACAAAATCGAGTGGATCTTAACAAAAAAATACAATCAAAAAATTGTCCAATCTTGAACAAAAAAGAAAGTGTAATTGACCTTATGACGGTTTCGACAATTATTCAATTTGTTCCAGCGACTTGCTCGATGAGATTCCGTTTTTACTTAAACTCTGATTCAAATAACAAACGTGCTGTGAAATTATTTTAACGCACGTTTCTGATAAACAACCTTAATTATACAGTGTTAATAAAATACGACTGCTTTCGTTCCGCTATAAAAGAACAGCTACTGAAGAATATTAACATAATGCAGAAAAGCATTTATTGTCTTCCAATTACGATATTGTGTAAATATTTTTTCAACCCTTAACCTAAAGGGGTTTAATATATCTCAATTAAAAAAGTAACACGAATAACTTATTCTTTTGTCATTGCAAAATCAAGCAAAAAGAATTTTTATATAAAAAAAATCCAAACGAAATATCCATTAAATATAACTCAGTACCATCATTACAACTAAAACCAATGAACTTAACACGTTATGCTATTCTATTATTTAAGTTTCAGATATTAAATGCTAGTTCTTCTTGGCATAGCCCCACTGTGATCCTCCTTGTTTGCCTCCTTTCTTTCCGTGTTGGGAGTGTTCTTGTTTGTGTTCTTCGTGTCCTTTCTTGCCTTTGTAACCTCTGTGATCGGAGTCTAAGTGACCTTTGTTGCTGTAATGAGATAAAAAAATGTAAAACACAAACTGTTATTTATAATGTTATATTTTTGAGTATATAATTTAGACTATAGTTGGCATTAGTTTTAATAATATAAATCAAGATAACTCACCTGTATCCCTTCTTCCCGTGTTCAACAAAGTCATGGCCGGCATTTACACGCATGGCTTTCTTCTTGCCACTCTCGTTGCTGGCGTGCTTCGCGTTGAATTTGCCGTATCTGTGGTGCTCGCCTCCCTTGTGGTAGTCGTCGTAGAACTTATGCTCCTTGTGGAATTCATCCTTATGATATTTATTGTGGTATCCTATAAGGTTTTATTATATATCAGTAAAAGAAAGTTGAACGATAGTATTTTATTATCTATTTGGGATATCTAATTGGGAGAGATAATCTCTTTAATTTTTTCTACGTATGTTTGTTTCTTTTCTTAATTATTATGCTTTATTTTGTCGAGCTTAGCCTTGCTAATAGCTTGCCACATATACTGATACAATAAAGTGACTGACGAAACTAATAAACAGAAAATAATACAGATATAGTTTTTGTCGAGTAGTATTGCAGTAGAACAAATAACGCAAGAAGCTATTGTCATAGTTTTGTAATATAACCTGACAAGCTTGAAAGATCTACCAAGCAATATGTCTTGGTATTGTAATTTAAGATTAATTAGGTGAATAACGTTATGCAACGTCGGTCTGACCGACTGGAGTTTTTTTCATTTTTTTTCGACCGAAGCTATTATTGAAAGATAAACAATGTTTGCGGTTGAGTGAAAGCTGATCAGATTGTTACATAAAGTTATTTGCATTGAAGATTTGATTTGTTACACGAATTATTTATCGTTCTTCTTTTAATGATTAGTCATTAAAATATTTTAATTCTATTTAAAAAAGCAAATATAGATATAACATACAGTTATATATTTTGTCTATTCTTTGAAAACTGTATATGTACATAAAATAAAATGCGTTAGTATCACAGACATACCCTTAGTTTTGTGTCCCTTTTTATGCGCTTTCTTTTCTCCGAAGTGGGATCCTCTTTGTCCAAAAGCCTCTTCATCATGGCTACCTTTGTGGTCCGCCCGATCGTGATGTTTCTTCTTTTGTCCGGCAGCTTCTTCATATTCTTTACGATGATTCTCATCGGTTTTATGACCTTTCTGACCCTTGTCCACGTAGTGGTCACTATTGGAACCTTTGACAGTCTGCAATTTACAGTTTAAAAGGAATATATATTATTTAATATTTTTACCTATAAAATATATATTTGTTGTAATACAACTAACTAATTAAAACTAAACGGAAACCATTATCATGCCAATAGTTATACTTTTACAGGGATTGCTTTTATTTAAAAATGGGAGGCAATAATTATCAATTTTGCAGCTCCAGCCTCTTAATCAGTATGTTGTCAGTGGGACGTATTGGCATATTGGTAATGGAGTGAGGCGTTTTATTGAATCAACTACGTAAAGCCTTTTATATATATAATTAAAATAATAATATTAATCATTTGGTTCCATTGGTTCTAGAAGATATGGAAACAAAACTTCCTTGAATGTAATTCAAATTTGGTGGATTTTATGTGTTAGTCTAAATCACTAGGTATTGAATTCTTTAAGGTTTTAAGACTTAATATTTTCTGTTTCTTTTTTCATCATGATATAAATAGGAGAAACTCACTGTCCATCTGTGCGTTGACATGAAATGTCAACACATCGCTGAACTAAGAAATTTCTAATAATAAAATGGGGTTAGTGTCGAACATCTACCTACAAACGGCATAACGAAAATTCATTCAAACCAACATACATTACGCTAAAAAAACGATAGGCTTTTTATATTATACAAACATATGAAGCAGTGATATGTTTTATATTAGGGATTTTTGTACAATAATTTAATAATTACATTAAGGACAATTATTAATGTTATCAGATAATTTTCATTCCCAATAAATAGTTCATTCGTATTGAATAAACTATTTATATTAATACTGCAATTTGAATTTTCTTTCCTTTCAACTTCAAACAAAAACAAAATTAATATTGATTTTAATCTCAATGATGTTGAATACACGCGATGGGGACTCTAATATGTGAATGTTAAAAAGAGATTACCTTGAAGTCTAGTTTTAAATGAAGGTTCAACTAAAATTAAATATTATTTTCATCGTATTTTTAAATGCAGCGTCAACTAGTGGCAAATAGCAACAATATTTTCCATATTTGTATAGCATTAATTTACTAGTGAACCATGTAGAAGTTTAAATACTTAACTTACCATAGTGATAGCCAACTTTAATCAAGGTTTTATAATGACATATACATATATAATGGTCTTATGTTTTCATTACTGATATTTACAATAAAGATTATAAATTAATTTTAACGAGAACATAGTATTTGCCTACTTGTTTAGTTTAATTGTCTTGCTGTTTGCATTATTTGTTATTGATAGAAAGATAACATAACTACATATAAATATTTATCGTAAATAATTCATTTATAAGCACACTAATAACAGAGTTCTAGATTTAGAGATCTAATAATTTTTCTTTGCTTGTTAATATTGTCATTATTATTTGTCTTTACTAAATTAACGTTATTGGTAACTTATATCATCAGTGGTTTGTTTAAGACTCCGTCCATTAGCAAATATTCAAACTCATTTAATTTTGAAATAAGCTATACATATATTATAAAAATATAATTACACGTGTTATTCATGCATATAAAAAAAATCTTCCGGATTTATTAAAAAAATTCAAAAGCTAATTCTTTCAATACCGATTTTTTAAACGCTTAATTAAGCTGAAAATTGGTATTATAAAATAATAAATTTATAAGGAACTCTTTACTCAATGTTTTTCTGATTCCCAAGAAAGAAATCACTGTTTTCCAACATTATAAGTGTGCTTGTGACGCAATCTGACTGCCATGACCACGCAAAATACGTCTTGGAATTATCCACTAATTGTTACATTATAAATACTATATGAAATACTATTATAAATACATTAAGCCACCTATACTATAACCTATATTCGTTGATAAGCGAAATATCTTCACCCAAATTAGCAATTGCGTTGTCTTTTATCTGACAATCATTTGTATTTGAACTAATAATTATATTTTATAGACACACTCGCATTGTTTTAAATTAATTTTTCTGTGATAAACTAGTTGAGTAATATGTTGATTAAAAGTAATCTAGAAACAGAAGTTAAAGTTTTTTATAGTTAAAATCATTTGAAAACATCATTACGATTATTAGAACAAAATAAATTTATATTAATGAAAAAACATGAATATTTTAACTGCTGATAAATAAAGATACTTCAAATTCGAGTGAATTATCTTATGCTTGGGTTTTATATTAAAGAAATGTCAAAACAAATAGGTACCTACGGTAGCAATTATTATCTTTTAGGAGGGTTCGTAAAATACCCACATCACAAATATATTTTACATTAAACAAATAGTTTTGTATTACTAATTCCTTAAGTTGTATACAATCCGAACTTATTTAAAGTTCATAAGCTTATTCTTTTAATAATAAAGAATAACTACCTACTATATAAAAATAATATCATTTCAATAGAATATTATAAATATGCTTAACATTTCTTGTTAGAATATATTTATTTTCTGTAAGAATTAAGACAGTAATAACTATAAGTAAGATAAAAATCTGTTAAGTTTTCTAATAGATATTGAATGTAGCCTTGAACGTTGACCTGACGTTTAAAATAAATGTAATTTAATACAAAGAAAAGATTAAGAGGCAAAATAATGAACAAGACAAAAGTAATTATTATAATTACGTACTTGTTTTTACAGAGGAGAAAAACTTCATTGTTAAATTATAATTTTGGTCGTAAAAAGTATCAAAGTCACCTTTCATCAATCATCAAAATTAATTTTGATTTGACTCAAAATTAAGTAGGTATCATCTTTCATTATTTAATGATAATAACTTCACGTCCAACTGTAAGACCGATGTTGACGCGTATTAGTTTTATAGTAATACGTACCTTTCCACCGCTGGCGCCATAATGATTTCCTTGATGTTGATGCCCACCTCCTTTAGAATACCCGAAAGAATGAGGTTCCTTCTGTTGATGGTGATGCCCAGCAGCAACAGACAAATCTGCCACCTCCGAGGGTTTATTGGCCTGATCGATATTTGTCACATATGCGGGATCAAAAACTGGTGGTTGAACGAGTTTAATCGGATCAGATGACGCAGGAGCACTAAAGGTGAGTGGGCCAGCGCTTACTTCAGGATTTAAACTACGAGGTTTTGGTGCCGGAACATAGACTTTGTGATAATGTTCTGCGCTCGCTGCTAACATTTCCTCAAAAGGTAGTACCGGTGTGGCAGCCTCATCGTTAACCTCATGCACTTCATATTGGTGAACTTGACGGGGTCGCCTAGCGTAATCGGCTGAACGTTTCACTCTTTTTTCATCTTCCTCACAACCTCTTTTAACCCTAACATGCTCTTCAAAGGGTCCTTCTACATACGCTTCCCGCTTCGTTCTGTCATGTTCATCTTTATAATCGTACTGGTCACCTACATCTTCTTCTTCTACCCACGGTTCGTCTGCTATTTCTGCGACCGCGATCGCCGCGAGGGTCACTACCCAGATAGCTGTTCTCATCTCGGACTGGGCCGCTACTCACTGTTTTTTTGCTATATATCCCACCTTTCACTGTTAGCAACGGCGCGGTATTGCCCTTGTGCAGGTGCAACGCGGGTTTATATCGTGTTGTGTGCAAACATCTCGACAGTGATATTTGTTCAACGTTCGTGCGGGATAAGCGCGGCAGAGGGACTGCGGGCGGCTAGTGTAGAAAGCGTTCATAACCCGACACGAATGGTTTCCCCTCTTGATTTTCGTGATTTTTCTAATAATAAAAACGACGACCGTGAATTATTAGGCTTTTATTATTTAGCGGCGATAACTTCTTGAGATCATAAAAAGCGTTCAAATCCAATTTGTTGGATATCCACTTTTTATATAAATATTGAATCTTATTCAAAACATTAAGTTTGTTTCTTTCCATCAGTTTTTCAGCATGTTAATCTATTATTATTTAAAAATTTTCAATGTTAAATAGTCATACTTTTATAGTCACACTTTATAAGTATGTTTAAATAAACTTATTGCTTTATATTAATAAGTATTTGTAAGTACCTACATAAAGTTTTTAATTTATCCAAAAAGTAGACAATAATTGAAATTAATTCACTAATCATTTTAGATAATTGAAAAAGATATTAAGAAATTAATTAAATTATCTATTTTGTGTTCCACAATCATCCTTGACCAATTATTTAAAAAATATTTTAGTCTTAATTCCATTATTATATTGTAGGGTCACGGTCCTAGAAATCGAATTAGATTTGCATAATACTGCCCTACTTTCTCACATTTATATTAATATTAACATAATATTTTTTGTGAAATGAGATTTATTAAATGGGATTAACTTTATCGTAGTATATGAGAGACGATTTATTACCGTATATAATACAAACTTCTCAATTATTTTGGTTCATTTATATAACAACTTGGAATTTTCTTTACTATGGGAACCAAACTTATCGTATTATATTTATATTTATTATTAATGTTATTCACTTTTGGTTAATTTATAACGTGATAAAATACTTAATATCTTTAAAAGTTTAATTTCGAACAACATAATTACTTTTATAATACATCACGTGACTTCAATCTATTTATAATTACTAGTCATTTAGCAATTTAGACTTAATTAATTTACGAAATTTATATCAAGGAAACGTTCAAACTTTCTCTGTTTGATGCCCGAAATATTGCGATGCGATATAGGAAGTTGAAGTGCTATTGCATTTTAATGTTTTGGTCTAATAGATAACAGATTTTAATTAGAAGTCATTCTAAAGAGTTTGCTCGATACGAGACGAATATTAACACTAAACCTACCGACAATTTTTGTATACTTGTTCCTACCGCACTCCGTCGAATTGACCGGCAGTTAAAAGTTATTTTATTATATAACGCAGGTAATAATGGAAATAACTAAAAGTAAAGAGTGAAGAAAATATTATATGCATATTCTAAGAATTGTCATGTAGTTTGATAACGATATTATAACGTTTGAAAATGTGTAAGTTTTACAAAAGTTTAGGAACGGTCAATTTGACCAGTACTTGGTAGGTTTAGTGTTAAAGAAACGCTAATATTTATTATTTAGAAGGAAAACATTGCCATGAGACGCTAGGACTAAAGATAGTTATCACACTGACTATCCTGAACTTACCAGTAAAGGAATATAAATGAAAATCTTTAACTGTTTTATTTCACGTAAAATCAAATAATTCATTACAAATAAGTGCTTATGACACATCAGCATGTAAGGTAATTGTTTATACATACAGTATGCACATGGTCTTACGTACTAACACAAGTTATATTTGCATCAAACGTAACATTGTAGAATATTTATTGGATTATCGTATTTATAGATATTGGGGTAACCTTTTTATATTTTAAGTTCAAGGTTAAGTGCTTATTCTACACTATTTACATTTATTCGTGTAGTACCTTATAATAACATGATTCATAATCAAATTACTTCTAACTTAAAGTCAATCTGACATTTTATAGAAATAATTATCACCATTTATATGTCAATTATAAGTTAGATAATTTATAACCTCGCATGTATACTAGTCTTATCTTATATTTCACGTATGATTTTTATGTACAATACTTTACAATTCCAATATGGCACGCAGTTTGTTATAATTATATACAAAATTATTATAAATTATAAAAAAATTATAGAGATATTCTTATTTCAGCAAGTTTTTAAGAGATGATCGGTCACGTAGGGTAAGGTGTCGGAGTCTTTAATGTCCTTGTTCTTGTGTAGGGGACAGCTCTTCTGTTTGATACCGGAGTCGGATTTATTATGTATGGGTTTATACTGAGCGGATATTGATAGACTTTTCTTATTTTCTAGTTTTTGGCAACTCGACTTTATTTCTATGGCACTGGATTTCGATAGTGTCCTCGAGTGTACTGTGTCTGTGTACGCGGCCGGTGACACCTCCAGCTGACTGTGGTGGAGACACGTAGCCGTCATCTATATATAGAACAACACGCTTTAAACCATCTTACATTTACACAAGCAATATGTTTACAGGCATATTAGTATTATTGTCCTTGTACTCATATACAGATGTATCAATAATTTATATAATGGATCACATCAATAGATGTAACCACTTTTAAATATTAAAAGTGGTTTTAGAAACATTAAATTTATATACTTTTTCTTAATAAATAAATAACAAAGAATGTAAACCAATACAGAAAGAACAAATAAGACTACCTATATAATGCGACCGCGCAATTTTTTATCATTTTTTTAATTTATAAAGTAGAAAATTCAAAGCATTATTAACTGCATAGCAATAGCTGCAATTTAAATAATAGCTGCAATTCAAATAGTTTCATAGGTTTCATTTCAAAAATACATGGGTGCATTTTTTTTGACAATCCCTCTCACTTGGTGAAAATCCGCTTTAGGAACTAAAGTCGCAAGAGTTAGATTAATTGAGTGGTAAAATACTAATGGTAGTACAGTACCACGGGTTGCCTCGCGTACTTGGCGGCGCGTCCCTCGAGCTCGCTACGCAGACGCCACGCCGCTTCTGCAGCACGCCGCCTGCCCGCCGCGCCCGCGCCGCCCACACGACACTGCCAACTGACAATCGGGGTTATATATATACACATGTGATGGATGGTCACAACAATTACACTAAACTTTCTTTGCCTAAGACTAATCGCCCTTCTCCGCTGTTAGAAAATGAGGGACTATTGAATTGTCAATTATTACATTAAAAAGGTCAGTATAGTCAGTCCGTGAGTAAGCTACCACCGAATCGGAATGGTGCTCTACTGAGAAGAGCTGGTCAAAAACTCAACAGATGTTCTTTTTAAAATTAATTTTACAATGTTAGATGACGCACATTATAATATCAACCCTGCAATACAGAATTGAAATAGTTTCGCTCTTATTTCTATATTAACACATCGTTCAATAAGTCCCGGACCTAATTATGAAAACAACATTTTATCAGCAAAATTCTTTATTTTTCATCAACATAATCTCTTTCAAGTGTAATACAATTATTCCAACGCTTCTCTAACTTTTCAATGCCATGTATGTAGAACGATTTAACTTTTTACTCAAAATGAGCTTCAGTAGCAGCGATCACCTCCTCATTCGAGCCAAATCTTTTTCCCTGGAGCATCTTTTTGAGATCCTCAAAGAGTCAGTAGTCGCTGGGGGCCAGATTCGGCGAGCACAGAGGATGAGGAAGCAGTTGGAAGCCTAATTCGTTGAATTTGGTTATCGTTTTGATTGTTTCTGGCATTGTGCGTTGTCTTGATGAAAGATGACTTTCTTCTTCTTCATGTGTGGGCGTTTTTTCGCTATTTTGGCCTCCAAATGATCCAATAACACCATGTAGTAATCGCTATTGATGGTTTTTTTCTCTTTCGAGGTAATCAATGAAAATTATACCATTCACATCCCAGAATACGGACGCCATCACTTTGCCGGCCGACTGTTGTGTTTTTGGACGCTTCGGGCGGCTTTCACCGGTCGTACGCCATTCAGCTGACTGACGATGTGACTCCGGAGTGAAATGGTAAATCCAGGTTTCGTCCACTGTCATATATTGAGACAAAAATTCCTGTTTATTGCGAGTAAACAGTGCCGAGCCGAGCTTTCCGAATCATTGATACGTTGTTGCTTTTGTTCCATTGTAAGCAAACGCGGCACCCATTTGGAAAAAACGTTTTTCATAGCCAATTGTTGTCGCAAAATAGTAAATGCACTACCAGTTGATATGTCCACCATCTTAGCTATCTCGCGCACTTTCATTTTGCCGTCACCCATCACGATTTTCAATACTTGCTTGGTGTTTTCGGGAGTTACTGCCTCATTTAGCCGACCCGAATGTTCCGCATCATTTGTATCAGCACGACCGTGTTTGAAGTCAGCATACCACCGACAAATGGTTGTTTTCGAAGGAGTACAGTCCGGATAACGTTTTTTAAGCCATTGCTGAGCTTGAACAGTGTTTTTTCCCATTAGAAAACAATGTTTTATCAACACACGAAACTCGTTTTGGTCCATTTTTTCACGATTGCAAAGGTAACGTCACTTTAACCACTATAGCTTTCTTGGTTATGTTTTGAATTACATCAAATTTTGACACATCTTATCTGAAGGTAGGTACTTCGGAACCTTGGTATATAAATGGCATAATTAGCGCCATCTCTACGCTAGTCCCGGGACTTATTGAACGATGTGCTATGAGTATAAAGTGTAAACACAAAATAGAATAATTGAATTCCTACCTAATGATTAGCCTGAGCAGGCGCGCGCGCTGTCCGGCGCCGCGCAGCAACAGTGCGGCGGCACGCAGAGCCGGCAGCGGGGCGCGCTCGTGTTGTAACGACGCCGCCAGCGCCGACGAGTAGTACGACAGAGACAGCGGCCACAAACCTTACGATATGGCTTTAGGTTATTCATTTATTAAATTTAACTCTTATAAATATTTGGTTTTTTTAGCATCACGGTAAAAGATTATTAAAGAGATAATTGACCTTCTATAGTCGTTTAGTCTCGGTTTATTTTTTATCTTTTACCCAGTATAGAAAACTGAACAGATTTGTTTAAAAAACGCAAAATACGCTATTAGTATAACATAAAAGTTATACTAAACTCAAATCACTTGATTAAAGATTTGATATATAACATTAGCTTTAAAAGTGTATACTTCATTATTTCGGTTACAGCGGTGAAGCTTTTTCGTTTCGATATATGTATACTTGAAATATTAAATCGCTAAATATATATTGCGAACTCAGTCACCTCTCCCCTTCAGCCAGTTCCCGTATAAGTAGTAATGTTCCCAGTTCCTTGGTTCCAGTTCAATTAACATGTCGAGTGTCTGTTTCTTCTCGTGCTCTGGTGTGATGTGTAACAGTTCGAGGTAGGCCTGCACGAAGCGCGGCTCTAGGGAGATGCAGCGCTCCAGCATCTTTTGAGATTCCGGGATACGGTTCTTTTTCCTGAAAAAATAAAATATAAAGTTATCTCTTATCTTATTATATCCTACGTCAACGCCGAATTTAATATTTTAGTAAGAATGTATAATACATTATTCTGTAAATGTTGCATTCCAGGTCGTTCTTTGGCATTCTTAGTTAAAAATAAGGCATTATATAATAATTGTTACTTGAAATGTTTAAAGTTAGTTAGTTTACCTTGTAAATTTTTGATTTTGACATCATTTTCACAAATCATTTTGTATATTATGACTAATTAGGTACCAGTTCATGGTCACGCAAACAAACTTAAGATGTACAAACATTTAATTGTTATAAATATAAATAAGCGTTTATCAGTCAAGTGCTGCTCAAGCAAACTAAGAGATATTGACGTCAACACAAAGTACACACTACTATTTATTTTACTTTTTAAATATGAACTAGTAGGTTAGTAAATATTTTGAGTTTCTGTAAGTTAAGAAAATACTGTAGGTATTAGGTAGGTACTGTACTATTACTGTAGTGTGACTATTTTTTTATTTCATAGCGTTAAGGATAAATTAATTATTATTAACTTATAAAAGATATTTGTTTTGTATACAACAATTATATGTAACTAAGCAATAATAACAACATTATAAACCACACCATTTAAACAATAGTATTAATTAATAGTACCTGAATACGTAAACATAAACTAATTAAATATATTACCGATATAATTTAGCCAAGTTATAGTGTGCGTTGACGTGGTCTCTGTTGTACTTGAGCGCTTGTAGGAAGTGATGCTCGGCGCGGCCCGACGCCAGCACTAGCGTGCCGAGGTTGTTGTGAGCACTCGCGTAACTCGGCCAGAGTCTGGAAACAATACAAGTTATTGCATTTATTACAGTAAAACATTCTATAAACGTTTTAAGTATTACTTACTTAAGGGCTTCCTTATAATGCTTGATGGCGTTCTCTTGTTGCTCGATATCTTTTAGGAAGTTTGCAAAATTGTAGTGCAATTTTGCATTGTGCGGCAATACTGCTAAATCGGCTCTGAAATGAGTCAATATAGAAAATTTAACTAGATTGTTTGGCTAAAGCATCACAAAAAACGACGAAAAAATGTGCTCAAAAATTATAAGATTTTCTGTCTCCAGTCTTCATATAAATCTAAAGCAAGTCCAGTCGAAATCCAATGTATGTTTTTTTTAATCAATTAATTAATTAATATATTTTCTACTTTGTTGTGATTACTTGTGTTCGTTAAAGGAGAAGGACCTTTTTTGATAACAAAATTATCTAAAGACACTTCTGTAAAGACTATAGTAATTAGTAGACTTATTTAAAGTTGGAGGGTCCAACTTTAAATAAGTCTACTCATGTTCCAAACGCGCCCTGCTCTGAGAAGAACCACACAACAAACAGAGCCGGGTTTTTTATATTATTGTGATCACTGTTTCACAAACGTCAATATATTTAGTGAGAGTCAATATATTACGAGCAACTAGAGCCCTCTCAATCAAATTGTATTAGCCGGCCTAATAAAAGTTAATAAAAAGAAAAAGGAAATCCGTGGCTAGCAACATGACAAGTTACCATAAGCAGCACCCGTTCACGAGCATAGTGTAAGGGTTAGCCATTAGCAAATTTGTTTACATATGAATTTGCTAGTGAATTTTCATGAATTTATTTTGATATCGGATTTAATTTTGTGGCTGAATTAAAGTTTACAAATTAACATAAAACAATTTAAAGCTCTAACAGACGAATATTTTATATTTCGAATTTTACCCAATGTATTGAATGTTTTGCCGCAACCGTACTCACAGGCGACATACATCAACCACAACCACAAAGCACTCAGTTAATTCTCTCTGCTCAAATATAGATATCTAAACATATAAAGGTTATTATAAATATTAGGTCCCTACATATAAAATTGGTATTTTGTACTGGCCATTTTCATCACAAATTTTTAAGTTAGGAATTGCAAAACTTAAATTTATACAGCTATTTACACATGTATTTGTACCATATTTCGTTAACCGTCATTCGTTTGTTTTTTCTTCTGTTTTTTCTTTGCGTTTGCGTCATTCAGTTTACAAAATGGAAAACTTGAAATATCGCGTTTTTTTACGAGTACTAGTTCCACTGTGGCACCAGTGCTGCGGCAACGGCTCGAAAGGATAATCATGTGTATGGCTTTTGTGTCGCAAAAGAAAACAGAATGCGTTTTTGGTTCCAACGTTTCGGTTCTGGAAATTTTGACCTGCAAAAAGGAGCGTGGACCGCCGGAGACCCAAGTTGATAATAAAGAATTGAAGGCTTTTGTTGAAGTGGATCCATCGCCAACCATGTCCGAGTTAGGTGCAAGCTGCGATGTTAGTGATAAAATGATTTTAATCCACTTGAAGCAAATTGAAGAGATTAAAAAGCTTGAAAGGTGGGTACCTCACGAATTGAGTGAAGCAAACCGGCAAAGGCGCGTTGACTGCTGCGTTACATTACTTAAACGGCACAATAATGAAGGGTTTTTAAATCGAATCATTACCTGTGATGAAAAGTGGATACTTTACAATAATCGGAAGCGCTCATCGCTATGGCTGGACCCTGACAAGCCAGTCAAATCCTGCCCCAATCGAAAATTTACCAAAAATAGTTACTTATATGCGTTTGGTGGATTAGTGCCGACGTCAATTGACCGACGAAAATTGACTTCAGATTTGAGAAAACTGAATTCAGTTGTCTCAAATCTGGGTAGATGATTACGGCAGATGTCTATTGTCAGCACTTGCAAACCATGATGGAAAAGCTGTCTGCTAAACGACCGAGACTGGACAATCGCTCTACGCTACTGTTGCTTCACGACAACGCTAGACCACATTCAGCACAACAGATGACTACCAAATTAGAAGAGCTTCAATTGGAATGTCTAAAACATTCACCGTATTCCGCAGACCAAATTACCATTTTTTTTACCCTTGCAAGAAGTTTCTTGCATGGGTAAAAAAAAGAAAAATTAAACTCCGATTGAGCCGTCCAAATCGCCTTCAAAGATTTTATTGATTCCCGTCCGAATATTTTTTTAGTAAAGGGACCAATTGACTATTACTACTGTGATAAAAATAGTGTATACTTTGATTAAATAAATATATTATATTAAAACATATTGAATTTTGTTTTTCCCATACGAAACGCCAATTTATATGTAAGGACCTAATACTTGATATAAGATCTGTTTAGTTAGTAGTATGAGCACACCTCAACAGGGTCTCCCTGGTTCTCCAGTCTCTGTTTCGTGAGAGGGTCCTGGCGGCGCCCGCGGCCACCAGCACGGCCATACCCAGCGCCAGCATGCCACGCCTTCCACCACGCCCCCCGCTCCGCCCCCCGCGACTCCACAACACCTGAACGCCGTACACTGACACTAACACTGACCCCACGCTGAAATTATCATCAAAATATGTTATACATATGGACTCTTATGTCGCAGAGGCTTAAATACATTAATAATTAATATATTTATATAAGTAATTGTTGTTTTATATCTAAAGTTGATCCCTATGACAATTCAAAAGACATAATTTTTTACATTGAACTGTCGCAATATATAAATAGTTTTATTTACCTAGGTATGTAGAGAACCCGTTCAGCTACCACAAAGCCTACGGTGACCAGCAAGTTAGAGGCTGGTAGGTATGGGATTACCAGAAGCATTAACCCAACCACCAGTGGCGTATGACGATGGAGCTGAAAAATATATTTTTTTATCTCTCTTGTTAATTTAAATTCTCTTCTTTTGTTAGTAAGCGTGCATATTTTTCTATATTGATATCACGACTCTTACCTCTAAATCCATCAGGCATCTGTAAGAGAGCGCCATGAGTGCTACCAAGGCGGCTCCGGTGAGCAGGTTCCTCGGGTCCCACCCGCTGGTGATGAGCGGTATGGAACCCATCTGCCAGTCGTGACTGAGGGTCCAGGGGCAGAGCAGCAACCACCAGTTAAATGCCGCCAGGTAGCAGAATGTCATGAGTCTGAAAGTTGATTATAAGGATCAAAGATTATTTATAAGTAACTGCCATCTTATATCAAAATCTGTCTATCTAAAAAATCTTACACCACTTTAAGAGGATTTTAATTCAAATATCTATTATTATAGACATATTTTAATATTAATATTTATTTTTAATATAATAATAATATTATTTTTTATTAAACTTTTTATGTTATTAAATTTTGGAACCATAAAAGTAAAAACCCATATATAGAAGCCGGCTTTCATGACTTCATGGCCTTTCATGGCTTCATGTAAATATTCATCTGTATCTGTATAAACTCGATAAATCTGTATATATCTATAATCAATTAATCAAGTGTAATAAATTACTTTGAAAAATATATTCAACTACTTATTATCAATGAAATTAATAATATCCATAAAGATTATTTATTAAATTACCTGATGATAAAAGATTGGTGAAACGCTGGTGGGTTATCCTGTGGCGAGAAAGCTGGTAGAGATCCTTGGAGTAGGGCGAGTCGTGCGACTGCTAACATTATTAAGAAAATAAGCCCCTTGCTGACTCTGCTCCAAACACCATCATGTCGCCAGCGGCATTTAGACGGTGACCTGGATTGATTATTTAAATTTTTCATTTTATTCTCAGTTTTGAAAGTATTGTGCATTTGTTGAACGAAAAAAAATCATCAAGATACAACTTTCTGAAAAATATGAGCATACTAACTACAGCCTCAGTGAAGATGAGAGTTAATGATCGCTTCACTGCACCTACTCGAGAGACACCTTAATGAGAGTTGTGTGGTATCACGAGTTATTAAATTTAATGTAACAAGTATGCTTTTATTATTATATGTATATTTTTATTAAATGTTTCATTTATTTTGTTTTATATGGCGTTGGTTTTTAACTATTGGATATATATAATTTACTTTTACATATTTTGAACATTATTATTATTAAATGTTAAACCTTTATAGAATGAGTAGTACTTAGAAAATACCAATTACCTTGTCATTGAGCTCCAACTACGATATAAATCAAAAATCAAATTAAAGAGTAGAGCAGTAAGTCCAGTTTCCTTGGCTAACATGCTAAGTGCAGCTAAGACTACACTTGACCACATACGCTTGCGACCCGACGACCTGAAAAGATTTAAAAACATTTTTAATAATTTTGAAATCAAAGTAACCGTCATTGATACTAATTATTTTGTAAATAGTATATTTTGAGCTTTGAAAATCTTTAAATGGTAGAATGGATATATCAGAAAATCACCCTTAAGACTTTGATCCAAACAAGTAAAATACCCACCATATATTCCCATAAATATTATCCATTTAAAGAGGGTTTAGATACACACGACTTCCTAATACAATAAAACAATCCCTAACCTTTCGGGCGTTGTAATACGTTTCATCCAAACTTTTAGGCAGTTACTAACATTCTTTATAAAGTTTCTTACAAAATAGGCCAAGTCGGTAACAATATTATAGAAGTGGCAAGTAAGCTGTTCGCACGGCATTAAAGTGCTATTTGTAAGGTTTCTTCAAAGATGTCAAGGGAATTCTTGTCCTAGATAACGTCTTATCTTGGCATGATACCAAGTTAGAAATAATAAGTGACAATATTTTTACATGTTAATAGTTTGGCTAACCTCCTTAACACTTTGAATTTGAATCCAAATGTTATTTTAATAGGTCTAACGCAAAAGCATATTTGCTGGTTTAGTATTCTGAAGTTGTCGAATTCGAAAAAATTTTTTTACGTTGATGTAATTGAAGCGTACAAAATGTTTTTGAACATACAGGTAGAATAAAAAGCAGGAATAAATAACAATTCACCACAGTCTAGTATCATTTATGCTTTTAAAAACTCACCCGTGATAAAGAAGAATGGAAGAAAGGAAAAACACACAAGCCAGGACATCTGCTCGACCAACCACACCCGCCACCTGGAACATTTATTTATATAACTTCATGATTAAGAACTGAAGACTTAAAATGTAGCTTTAAACCTTTTACCTCAAGGTTAGGTACTGTTTATGGTTTGTAATTATAATGATTGCAGCACGTAGATGTGTATCATTCGGACAACGACCCATAATTCGTGCTTAAGCATATTTAACGAACAACTTAAATACCTTTACGTTTAATGTAAGCCACCACAGCGCCTACAGCGCAATTAAGGAGGCCCTAACTGCATCGGGGTTTCGTTTATTTTCCTAAATAGCACAGTTTATCTGCGAGGCCATTAAGAGTAGGTCTTAAATATGGCGAATGAAAATAAAATGAAGTCTCTACGTTGTTTGGTCTTGCTTTTAGAAAATATTACTAACAAATTTTTCATGATAAGATATGTGTATATTTGGAATAATATTAAGTATATGTAATCTTTATATATATATAAGATTTTGGATAGGACTGAGTTACATTTTAAAAAAACGTATATATAGTTCCTTTCGTATGTGTATGTAACATAAAGTAAATAGAACATTTAACGTTGCAATTATTCGACCACAGGCTACAGCGCCATTTATTTTAAACAACGCAAAACACGCGTAATCTCATTGCGAACTCCATTATCGCAGCATAATAACTGGCCAGATAAACTAGATTACCTAAAATTTACTGAAATACGTTTAGCGAGAGTACTATTTAGGTACAAAAATTTAATAGTAAAAGTTACTAATGACTTATAATGAAAATTATTTTATATATAAGGAAGATTGAATAAATGAGAAATTTGATTAAGTGTTTAAACTTTGCAGGTCATCTTAAACTATAATCTTTAATGACAATTAATGATAAAAGATAAGTTTAATGTACATTATTCAGATATTAAATCAGTATTAATTTATCGGAAAATTAAATGAAGTACATACATGTTCGTTAATTTATTAATTGTAATTATTTACACCGCCGCTTGTCACTGCAAAAATAAGCGATAAAGTACAGTCGGCGACATCGATTAGTACAATCGGGCGGATTAATTAATTGAGAGAGAACCGCTCGTTACCCGGCCTTTTGTAGCCGATCAATTATTTTGTTTTAATTACGAGGGCTTATTAAGGCTATGTCCAGTGATTGCATCGTCTGTTATTATGCCGCTGCCTTTAATTTAGATAAATTATTATGTTAGCTCTTTGTTTAAAACATTGCAGTTGCCAAAATTAATAAGCTCTAAGGAAAAACATTTTTTTTTTAAATATAAAACGCCGGTTGTTTTACTGCCAGACATGAGGTTCATATTGTTAGATAAGATTACACTTAATTGTTCTATGGGTGTACGCAATACTTTTTCCTGAAATATCTTCTCAAGGATAGGTGAATGTAAATGTGGCTCTGAGTTGTAGACCTCGTAATATGATGTGATACAGGCCATTTGCATATTTTTTTTACAATTTTTCATCCCCTCGGTGCCTCGATGTGTATCGATAAGAAATTGGTATTGACAAATAAGACCGTCTATTTTCGAAGTGGTGAAATAATACAATAAGAGAAAATTAACACAAAAATTCCATCTAAACCATTTTAAACCTGTGGAGGTATAGCTGGACATCAGAACAGACAGACGAAAGCAGTTTTGCTAACGCTAAGACACTTCGCTCTCGTTTCGTTCTCGCTCGATCAACTATTAAAGCAGTTGATGACACGAGTACCAAAATTATGTTTGATTTTAATTAATATCAAACTTTAAGTTGTAAGGTTAAAATGAAAGCTTATAATTTCTGTGCTCGTGTGTGTACACACATACTTTATTAGAAAGTTTTAACTAACGCAGACAATGCTCTCGTATATTACAGAAATAGTGAAAAATGAGTGCTAAGTTTCTACATAAATTGCATAGCAGTGGCAACTTTTCAAATTAAACCTCGACTGAGACAAGACTGGCAATCAGCCGACTAATAGGAAAAGTTTAAGATTATTGCCTTCCAATAGTTCACATTAATGTTTGACGTTCGTCTATTTATCTTTCTTGTCTCGAGTTTACTCTTACTAGGGTTTCTTATTAATCTGAAATGAATTTTACTTTAAGTATACTATTGACCGTCATAATAATGAAGATATTTTTATACTAACATCAGTGATGATTTGGCGCAGTAATTAGTTATGATGTAAAACATGGAACTAATTTTAAATTTGTGGTTTCCTGAAAATGTTACTAATATTTATACCTTTGACTCAGAACAAAATAAAGGTATGGGTAAATATTTGATAAAAGCAAATAAACAAACACAAGCAAGAGGGCACGAAATCTAAACATAGGCTTATAAAATATGAAATAGGTACCTATTATTACAGCCGATATGAAGCCGGTCTCATACAATTCAGGTAAAAGCAAACTCGTGTCACGTCTCGACCCACGGTTTATCTAATGTATCTTGGGTTTTATTTGACGATATAATTCCAACCTTATTTTTCCTGGGTTTTTAATAAAGAATACTTATATCTTTACTTCGTACATAATGATGATTGTTAAATTTTGGTTTATTAAATTGTTATTCCTATAATGTTCTTAGTTTCATCTTCCTACGAATAAACTACAGATGTCATTTTTGTGTATCTTAACTAAAACTATAAGGTTATGTTTTCTTGTCAAGGTTGTGGTTTATTTCATTTCATCTGTGATTTTCTTTGTTATTTTTGTTTGTTTCCGTATTACCCTCACTACATTTTTTCTGTTACCAATGTTAGTTCACTAGTAGATACAGCCTTAGCAGTAAAATCACCAGTTGTACTATTTTTTATGCAATGAAGTTTTGACAAATAAATGCTTGTTTTTAAAATTTCAAGTAATCGATAGTAAATCATATTAATAGAAGTGAATTTGTGGGAATATTGGGAAAATATGCAAATAACAAAATGATTTTGATTTATTCAAGTAATCTGAAAATAAAACAGTTAACACTCTTACAGATGAATAAAATCGCGCCAATGCTTAACATAACCTGTTGAATGGATTTATAAGTGAGGGATATTAAATCAAATTGTTACTTGGATAAAAAGAAGTAAGATAATTAAAAACTTCCGTCGCATTGGTTTCCTTTTATTTTTTTTATATTTAAAACATATTTCATGTGTAAGTCAAGATACCTAATATAATCAATAAATGACGTAAGTAGCAAAATACTAAATATAATTAAAGTTAAAAAAAATTACGAGATGCGATAAATAATGTTAATTATGTCATCCAACTAAAACTACACAAACAGGTATCTGAATCATATTTAGTTTAAATCTTCAGAAGCCCTAAAATGCTTTGTTGGAGCCAGAAACAATATACGAGCAGAAAGCGTTAATTAACGCAGTCGAGTCGAGTCGCTAATCTTGTTTAGCGTTCCGCTTGATAAGTTTATTTGATGAACTGTGGTAATAAAGACATGAAACTAGACCGTTTGTTTGTTTTTAGTTTCTGTATACAAGTTTTTCTATATCATTTTTGTTTACAATTCTCACTAAGAGAAATATTTAAGTATATAAAAAAGTAGATTTAAATTATAAGGATTAGAAAAAAAAATCCTTTCGCATCAAAACAATAGACGTCTCAACAGAAGAGTGAAGCTGATGTGCCGACTTGAAGTAAAAAAGGCTTAAAAATATTATGAGCTACCTACGTGCAAGCTCTTAGAAATTAACTTGATAAATTTATTAGGATTATATATTTTTATCGAAGTATCAAGTGTGAGAGTATAATTTAAATTCATACTAAAATAGATCTTAATGTATTTTATTGTCATTAGACTTAAAAAATGAGATAAATAAGGTAAAGAATTTATGAAATCTCAGATCTAAATTCGATTGGACCCGGCGCCGACTAATCTTCCTTAATAATATATAAAGGAGGGTACTGAAATAGTTTACGATTTGTATCAGCCTTATCCTAAGAGTAAAGCCTCCGGAGGCATAAAGTTTTCATGGCGAACATTATGAAATATCGAATGACCTAGAAGCAATCGAGATAATGGGTAACGTTATGTGTCGTAATAAAATAATACATTATGATAGTGACAAGAATAAAATATAGTGTTGTGGAATTTATCGTTGAAGAATTGTATTTCTGATCGCAAGTTGTGTGGTCGCTACAAGGTTCTTAGAGAAATAAGTATTCGCCTATTGTTTCAAGAATTATACATAATAAGAATTCAATAATACGATAAAATAATATTTATTTATAGTTAGGCTTCAATCTGAAGCCTTTTAATATATTAGAGAAATTAGAAGTACACCAATAAAATTATAAACAGTATCCAGTAATAAACGGCAGCTGTAATCTGATATGCCCACTTATCGAACACTACGACGCTCATAAAATAAATGGGGAACGTATTAAGTGTACTGCTCTCGTAATAGAGAATACTTATGAGACACACGTTTTTTCCTATCAACATTTTCTGGACTATAATTTTTATAATGAATATTATTTTAAATATATTTTCTAGGATTTCTTTTATTATCTTAATTATATATTCACAGGGTGTCCTTGTCTGTCAGTTTCCTTAACAAAAGGAACAAACAAATGATGTGATCTTCCACTCGGCGTTAAACGGTCAGTGGACAAATAACAGAGCCATTGAACTGTCTTGTCTCTGTCAAAACGTGATGGATTACATTGAATGCTTTTTCTTTTTACAAATACTTTTTATTGTAATAGCAATTTTATATTGAAGTCTTTTAATTTATCTTTGTATAAAAGACATTTAGTGATAAAGATATACAAAATTATGATAAAATATTAGTTTACCTTACTAATGTATATCTGTTATAAATTTTTGCACGATTTCGCAATTGGTTCGTGATATAATATATAAGATTGTAAGAATTGAAAATACAATAGAATTTCAAAATTGGAAGTATGGAGTAGTTAAAAAGGTAGATGGAAAATGTTATTCGAACAAAATAAACAACAGTTGGCCAAGTCAGCCAAGTTGTATTGGTTTAAAATTTTTAATGCAGTTCAGTGGAGTAGTGAAGTGCGCGATTGTTGACGAAACAATGGCGCTCGCCTTGAGTGAGTTCTTTCGTATTTCACTAGCTTAATATTGAGGTTGAAGTATGTTCTATTTTATATTATATTATTTTTCCAATGTACATTTTCAATTATAATCGTTGTTTTGCTCTTTATTTATAAATGTTCCAAAATGAGCATCTCTAGTACTTTAGTTTATATATTTTAATTAGTCCGTAATAAATTTATTGTTAAACTAAAACAATACCAAATAAAATGCAATAACATCAGAAATAAATTTACAAATCGCATTACGAGGACGTCGCGGGGCTATTGTTGTTAGCCACTCGTCGTCAACCGTTTCACTTCACTTGTTATTTTGCTTTATTATGAAAGCGCATTTCGTGAACGTTTTAGTGCACTGCGACTCATGATTATTACATTACAATATTAGTGTATATTAATATTATTGTTTGAAATAAGTTTGTGTGTGTAATAGAACTTTAATATATATATATATATATATATATTATTTTCATTCATATCTTTTACGTTTCATACCTTATTTATGTATTCTAAGCCCTATCTCCCTGAGTAAGCTTTACTAATTAAAGTGGAGACTTTCAAGTGGGATAATCTCTCCGCAGTGAATTAATCTTCTGAGTTGCAGTTGGGTAAATATCTCGGGTAAATACACTGCAGCTTTTGACTCATCTCCCTGCTTATCCCGGGATGTCAAAATATTTTTTTTAACACGTATTTAAATATAATATTACATCGTTTAATTAAAAAATATATATAGCAATATATAATATTAAAAGAGCTTGAATGAAATGAAATTTTATTAAAAATACCTTAAAAGTATTTAAGTGTTTTAGTGCTTAATTTAGTATTCAAGTTTCAAATTCAAGATCCGTAGCAGTAAAAGCAAAATGAATATTCATCGAGATGGTCGCGATAGAAGGCTTTATTAGATCAGCATTTCGTGATTACGCTCCCGTCGCTGCTCAGCCTTACGCCCTTCAGCTCTTAAGGCGTCATTAAAACAATATTTTCAATTACATTTATGTTACAACAAAAAAATATTTGTGTTCGTAGCAAAACATACAATACAAATCTATTACTTTTTATCAAAATTATGTTAATGATATGATAATAAAAAATAAAGTGACCTCTCTTATTATCAACATCAGCCTTAAAATTAAGAGTCCCTAATTCGTTAAAAGCTCATTTGAAATCAAAGACTTATAAAACAATACATCAAACTGATTCGGGTCACGTCTGCGCGCAATTAACGTTCCCCAGACCTGAAAGAGAACCGTAAAATGACTTACCATTCTATTGTTTAATGCCTAGTTGCTGAGTTTTAGTTCTGTATTTGGTGCTATTGTGTAAAATTTGGCATAATTTAATACGACTACGAAATGTATGAAAGGAATTGAACTAAACCTTGGATGTTTAACAATTTGGACCAAATTATACTACTATTTTGTTAAATGGGTTTTGTTTCAATATTCAAGTAAAAAAATTTGCTATCAACTATATTTTGTCCATTAATCTTAAATAACACTGAAAAGTCGCAAATTAGAAATAATGTCGTTACATAAATTATCAAGTTTTGAACTAAAACAAGGTCAAAGTCAAATATTTGATTGCGTTTCCTGATTCGGTACAAATACAAACCTTCAGGGCTGTTCTTGTTTAATCACATAACTAACTCGAAACTAAATTATGTTATTGTTTGTCATAATATTATATTTCTGACTAAATGTTACAGATTTTTTTTAACGTTTGTCTGTTTATTTGTATGTTAGTTCGAAGAGTATACAAGCACTATGTGATGGATTTTAATGAGATTTGCCATGTATAGCTTTCTATCGAAGCTCTTAAATATAACATTTTTCTCTGAGCATTTTATTATATTTCAGAAGCAACAACATAATAAAATTGATTTCTCGCTTAAATTAACGTAGATTTTGATTACATCACGATAAAGTATGGGAAATCATACGAAAATCAGTTTGTCTTTCAGTAGCAAGAGCGCAGAAGAGTATAACAACCACCAAACGATCGGTTGAGTTCGTGAAAGCAGGTGCGTTCAAAAAATCGAAACCAAAGCCTTATTCCATCTTAGACGCGTCTTCTGAATGGACTCTTGTGATGGACACGTATGAATAGCAATACAAAATCCCCGGGGATATTTGTGTTTCGTCATGTAGGCCGGACTTATTGCTATATTCAAAAAACTAAGGCGCGTTATACTTGTGGAGCTTACTGTACCTTCGGCAACAAACATACCCAAAGATCATACATTTAAGCTTAACAAGTATTATTAGCTATGTATTTGATCAGGAATAAATTTATAGTTAATTTGCACGCTGTAGAAGTAGAAGCGAGAGGTATAACAGCAAAATCTCTCTATAACTTACTTTAAGATCTCGGCTTGTCTAGAACTATCATCGGCTTATTTCTAGAACGTATTTCAAAGGCGGCCTTAGTAGGTTCTTATGACATTTGGTTAGATAGGGAGAGGAGCGTAGAAAATGAAGGTGAACGTGGATACACCTGGATCGCAAGTCCCAGGCATTGTTTGAACTCCTCTCCTTGCAACGCGATGGGCCCGGCAACCCGCACGGTGAATCCATGGAATGCGAAGGAGCTTCGTCTCATGGTGTACCTTTATTATCTAAGATTGTTTTCAATTATATTATTTATACTTATATAATACAAATAACAAGTTAACTAACTAACTTAGGACATAGGGCTTAAAATTATACACCAATCTTTACAATAGATCTTTTAGATGGACGTACGCTGCTGAAATCCTTTTTGCGAAATGCCCTTGTTACGAAGGTGTCTTACAAAAATAATATACTTTATATAAAAGAAAATCTTACAATTTCTCTAAAGATATTACCATGATTGTTTATCCAGCATTGTATATACCGATAGATTCCAATACAATGGAAAATACGATAGATCCGAACAAGATTGAACAGCGCGTATAATCCGTTATTGGATCGCGGTGTAGCGCTTAATTCAGTAATACTTATTCACGTGTGAGTTTGCGAATGATGCCGAGATTTAGAATACTTATATACCTCAAAGTACATATAATATTTATTAAATAATTCTCATATTGCTTGAACTAATATTTAAAACTTCAATTTGAAGAAAATACTGCTATTTTACATAAAACTATTAAGTACTTTAACGTTTATTATTATAACCTGACATTTGAAATTCTTTTGCAATAATTGTATTCTTTAAAAAATCATATAATATTTTATTCATTTCATAAATTATATTAATCTACCACGATAGTGTAAATTTTATAATTTTTACCAAGGCTGTGAAAAACATTAAGAGAATAAATATAAATGAACATATTTATTATAATTATATGATGTATAACAAACACTTAATTCAAGAGCATTATGTGTCAGATAAATGGCTGCGATAACCCTCGCTCTCAGCATCGCTAATGGGTGTTTTATGCTGTCATTTTTAGAACAAGAGATAAAAAAACCGGCTTATGCTAAGCTCGACAATATTGTAATTGTTTTTCCTGTGTAATATTATTTGAGGTAAAAGTATTATTTTTACATTATGCATATATATATGAGACATTTACAGCTGGTATGTTAATCTTCATGACCCATCTTCGTATCGTTTAACCACGAGTGAACTCATTAAGCTCTTAAAGAAAACATATACTATATATACTAAACTATAATATTTCAAAATCTCAATAAACATGTCAATCATTTTAAGTTTATTTTATATATATAACTAATATTGAATTAAAAATTCATCAATAGATTACATTTTACAGTAATTTAAGGTTTTCTGGGTTTGCTGAGAACCAAGAAATTAAATTGTATAAAAATTTGTTTATTAAGAGCTAATTTATATAGATACATTCTACTTCCAAACAAGTCTCGTTGACAGATTGAATATGAAATTCATACCTCTTTGTCCAATTCCGCATAGAATTTGATGGCTGACAGATTGCGTTCCAATCCTCTACACCTGTCAGTTTCAACACTAATAAACACTATTTCATGCGATGTTATTGTCTTTTGTATATAATGAAATATTTGGGTATATTAAATTAATATTTATTACGTCGCTCAAGGAACTTCCACTCGTGTAACACGTAATTTTCATATTTGAATTAAATATAAATGAAATATGGTTATATGAAAATAGTAAGAAATAAACATTTCAATATTTTGAGGAAGTATCGTTACTATATACTATTGATATTAATACTCGTTAACATATTCTGAATCATAAATATCTAAAAACCTTATTACACTTGTTTTTTTAAACATATCATTAATGTAAAGAGAAGTGGAGAAAACTCTATTATAGTTATTTTGCATAACAAAGGATACTGAATAAGATTTCCGATACAAAAGTTATTTTCAAAGGTATATATCACACTACCAAGTTTTTTTTTTTATTAAAGTGAGGAGTTAAGAATAAATAAGTATTTTATAACTTTCCATTGTTAATAATCTCTGTATAGAAAAGATAAGAAGAAAAGGGGACAACAACATTTTTTATTTTTTATTTTTAATAATTGTTAAAATCTTTAAAATTTTTAAGTTATATAACTTGTACTTACAACCTTAATTTGGTAATCTTGTTAATTGTTCTCCAATTATAGAACTAGTGTGTCTGACAACTACAGATTATTTGTTGTCAAAAAAGAGGGAAACTAACTAAGTATAGTTAGTTTTTCATAATTTCATTCGTTTCATATTGTTGTAAAATAAAATAAAAATGACATTGGCATATTGTATGTATTTAATCATTCATTCCATAGTAACTAACAGCTATTATTTTTGACTACACCATACACTTGACAAATTAAAATCGATCGATGCCCCGCTCAAATATCTATCTTAGACACGTCGTCGTATCCAGTTAACAACTAACACCATTTCAATACATTCCATCTACACACTTAACCAATTAAGTTATCAGATTACAGAACCCAAGATACAATATACTTAATTCTTACTAATCAAACAAAATAGTTTACTGCTTAAAATAAAAAGACACTTTATTCCCAGCAGTACAACTACTTTTCGATACTTTTATAAGTTGAAAAAAAAAGAACTACTCAGAATATGCAATATACTTTTATTACCACAGCACACTAATGTACCATATCGTATAATTCCAACAAACAACGCGAGAAACTAAAAGGGACATCTGTCACGGATGATACATGAGAATATAAAAAGACCGTGGACTTTTGTGGTAATATTTAAAAATAACAGACTTAGCTTTATCTAGACGAATATAGGTTAATGTAGGCAAAACAAATTTTATCGAAATCTAAACAAAGTTAAATGCAAAGACGCTTTAAATTACATTAACGCTATTGGAGACAAAGGCGGCAATTAGAGAAGCGCGAAAAGAAATTCATTTTGGCTCGAAAGCGCATTGTTTGAGCCATTATAAGCGCTTTGTCTCTTATACGAGAATTACTTAATGGCTTCTAACTAAACAAATACCTTAATGGATTTTGGTTGTGACTGAATTAGGCGGGATTAATATTAACATTCTGTTTTGAACGGATACCTCTTTATTATTCTCATGTATTTTTAAATTTTGTCTTTGTTTAGCCTTCAAGTGCTTTCGCTTAGTATCTTAGACATCATAGACTACTTCTTTCAATCTATTGTAAAGTGATTAATTCTTTTTCTTTGATGATAACCTTCATCGCTCCAGATATGTTTAATTTAGGTTAATTGAGAGATAAACACATTAAACTATGTGATATTCGAGAAACTCATAGAAAATCCAGATATATATAATTAAGGTAATGAAATCCGTAGAAAAACGTAAATATTGAAAGGTTGCGATAAGAGGTATATTTTATGATAATACTAATTGTCCAATCGGATAAATCTTGGAATCTGTAAAAATATATAATTGTAATTGAGTCTTTATAGGTACTTGAGCATATAATAAGATATACAGTGCTGTCACAGTTAAGTCACTGAATTCTTAAACGTCGTCCAAAGTCCTAAAGAATGTATTTGATAAATAATTACATGTATTTATCGTTTATATTAGTATCACTATAAACGTCTCCCTCTAATGTATAATATACTATTTCTTTATACATACTAATAGAATTACATATAATTTTTTTCTGTAATAATATTTGAAAACAATAAATACTTTATAGCCATATCAACACAGGCAATATCGATGAGATAAACATTAAGAAAATCTGAAACAGAAATAAAACCGTAAACGTATACCGGGTTTATCTAACGTACCCGGAGTGGCCAGTAAAAGCACTATAAATATTTCAAGTTACGACTCGAAAGCTTTCTCTTGTACTTATTAATGTATCTTGGGCTGTGTGTTTGAGGAAATGAAAACTTTATACTTAAGGAGAGAATATGAATATCAGTTATATAATGTATATGAAATAATAAAATAACGCAATTTTCAATACATTGATAATATCGCGGTAAGTTAAGAGAAAAAATAATAATAAGTTTGTTTTTAATTCTTGGAATGTATGCGTTTAACGGAAATGCTGCGTTCCTAACCACTTATGCAATCTTTGTGACACTTTTGGGAGTTGGACTATCTATGAATAAATTCGTCGATTCTGATATATTAGATGTTTTATGATTTCAGTACTTAAGTGTAGTACGAGTATGTTTGTATTACATGCTCGACAGATTTGATGAGAAGAAATGGGATAGTCCGTTGACAATAAAAACAAACATTCATGTAAGAAAGTGTTACATAGAAGTGTTTAAAAACAACTTTGTTAATATAAATATTATACTAATAAATATTAAGGTATAAACCCCAAATTAAATTATTTTTATGTTTTAATCGGATCAATGAAATGAATTTACTGGCTATATTTTTGTGTCCATTCATAACAAAATTAATTATATCGCTAAAGAGAACCATTTTTAAATAATGTATATTTAATTAAATGACTCTAATAAAATGAATAGAAAATGAAAAGAGTTATAGAAAATTTATAGTTATTTTTTTTTTTTTGTCAAATAATAAAGGTTTAAATTTATAAATCAAATGGGCATTACAATAACTATTTTTAATTAATCGAATAATATATTGAAATCAAAATAATTTAACTACTAATGATATTAACTAAAGATTTATTACTACAATATATTATTAGTATAATATAATATTTTTACCACGATTATGAAACATGTACTACTTAAGCAGTTCGTACTGCTAATGGATAATTTTGTAAGACATTAAGAGTTTTTTGTTTCAGTTGGAGTTGGAGTTGGAGTTCCAGTAAAAGGCCCACGCTTTAACCTGGTTTAAACAATACACACACAATTATACGAAGCACATTAAGGCGCTTAACCCCAAAAGTTCCCATCTTCATTATCCGCCACAAATGGTTCCGAATTCAAACAGATTTAATTAAAACGTCATTGAGCAAACACGTCGTGATCGGCCCGTCACGACTTGACGACATTATAAAGTTTTTGCAGCTATTAATGACTCAAATTAACTTACGAGTATCTAGTCAATTTAAATTTAGTTTTCCATATTCATTTATTTATATCAAGTTTGTATTTTGTGTAGTCTAAATATATTATAACTGTATATTTAATATATGAAATGACAAAAAAAATATATAATAATTATTGTTAATAACACGATATAAGTTATTTTACTTATCGCGTTTTTAATGGTTTACAATTTTTGCATTCCTACCAATATTCATTTTATATTTAACAGTAAATATCGATATCCGATGTAGTGCTAATTATGCCAGCGGTTTGTGATAAAAACATATTGTAAAGTATATCAGACAACCCGCAGGGTTTATCAACGTGTGAACAAAGGAACGTAACGCAGTATCAGCGGTTGTTAATCGGACGCACCGAACTCGTTAACGCACCTGACCATAACTCACGCGTTAACGACCAGTTTGTTAACTTGCGAATTAATGTCTCTCCACTGAGGGAGCGTCGATCTTGAAACTTTCAAAGGGCTAACTCAATTACGGTAAATATTAGTAAAGTTATTATTCACAATTAAATCAATTTTATATTACAGCACAATACAGTACAAGACGCAAATATTTATTTATTAGTCAACTCAAACTTTGGATCGTTGGTGAACATCGATCAACGTCTACAAAATTGAAAAAATATGACATATTGATAAATGTAGTAACGTTGTGTTTTTTGAAGTAATATTTCAGAGATAAGCCTTGGATAAAAGTTGTTTAGTAGTCTTAGTGTTTTGAAGTTAAATTGAGAAAATTAAATATAGGAGATAATTAGGACTAATATTCATAATAATTAAAAAAAAAAAAAGTAAATTTAGTACGCAAATCTCATTAGTTACTTACGTAACTGGAGACAGTATTTTGTGGACTTTATAACATAAGCTATACGTCTTAAGCAAATTACTTTTACAGAGCTAAGTCCCCAAATCTAAGGTTTAATACGGTACGTGATCTCGCCTTTAATATTTTAAATATTCGCCGGGAAAAGTTCCGAATCGCGAGCGGAATTATTTAACAGTTTCGTAGCACTCCAACCTCACTTGAGGTAATTAGGAATACGGCTCGTATCGGAACGAGCTCAGTTTCATAGGGTTTGGTGTTAATTATTTATTGCCTATTTCATTGGATTCTCATTATTTAGGAATCCTAATTAATAAAATATGAAAAATTATATTACATTTATTAAATTTAGGACGTAGATGTAATTAGTTAGGATAGGTTAAATTAATTGGAGTTACTAGAAACATTAAAGTTATAACAAGAGCATTAGATTGGAGATAAAGTTAATCAAGATTGATTTTAAATTAAGTACTCTTTATTTTAGAAAAAATATAAAATATAGTGGAAACGAAACAGAATAATCATATTTTGTATATATATTTACCTTCATTATGCAACCAAAATAGCGATTTATTTATATTAATAAGGTAAAACTAATTGTTCTTAATAAAATAATACTAAAATAGTAATGAGTTAATTAAAACACTTAACAGAGTTATAGAAGTAAAGTAAATATTATTCTAATTAGTATTTCGGCCGTATGTGAGCTTAGATTAACAATAAAACAGCAATAAAAGCGTCCTAGGATTACATCGCGGTGAAATATTGTGGCCCTGTTTGAAACTAATAATGGTACAACTTGGAAACAGACTGTTTGTTACAGTTATATAAAAAATACATTATTTCATCGTCTTCCGTGAGTGTGTTCCATTTTCCTTTACAACCGTAATAATAAAAGTGCCATTGGTTAAAGTCCAAAAAATGTTATTGGTTAATTAACAATAATAATAATAACCGATAATTGATAGTACCTAAAATATTAGGGAAAGCTTGGTAGTAGCACCCGCGACAGAAAAAAAAGAAAGCCGTCTGTCATGTTATGGACATATTATGAGGAGAGATGAAAGGCATGTAATCAAAAGAGTGCTAGGTATGGAAGTGGAGGGATGCACAGGTAGAGGACGGCCGAAGAGAAGATGGATGGATGGCGCGAAAGACGATATGGAGCGATATGGAGAAGAAGGGAGTGTGTACAGAGATGCTGAGTAACAGGAGAATATGAAAGGAAAAACAAACTGCGCTGACCCCAAAATTGGGATAAGGGCATATCTAAAATAATGCCTAATTTGGAAAATCAATAATAATACGTTATAGTACAAGTCTTTACCATATAAAAGACCCGTGATTAAAATGAAATATGATTAAAACATCCTTATTATTATCAGATTCTCAGTCGTTACTTCAAAGACGGACGACCAATTAAATTTTGTTTCTCAAACAAAATTAGACGGCGCATTCCTCTGCGACTCCGAGATCCCGCTTCTGTAATTTGTAATTTACAAAAGGTTTACAATAAATGAACTGAAATTTTGATTATCTTTAATTATAATTGAACGTATATAAAAACTAATTTCTCACCCATCTCTACTTACTGTAGGTAACATAATCCTAAACATCTTAAAGTTATTGAAGCGTTAATTCAGAGCGTTAGAGGAAGTTCTTGCTATCTAATTATGAGGACGGCGTCATAAATTTCCAAGTCAACAAATTGTCGGTTAACGCGTGACTTATAGGCAGTTGTGTTAATGAGTGCGGTGCGTTCCTAACGATTAACAGCCGCTGATACTGACTAACGTCCCTTTGTTCAGAACTGAATACAGAACTATCCTTTGTGACTGTTCAGTGTACTAGCAATTTGCTAACAAGATGAACTTTATTGTTTGTTACTCTAATTTGTCTTATCTTAAATGTACTAATATGAGATATGTTTGAATGTACAATAATAATAAAGACAATCTTATTACAGAAGAATATAGGTATAAATCATAAAGAAAATGCAACAACTTTATGGAAATATATTTAGTTTTTGAGATATTTTAATCTAATACCAAAATAAAAATTTATATATTATGAAACGGTAACGAGTTTTTATTTAATGTTATTAATGTTCAATGGTCGGATAAGTAGGGATTAAATAATTCATTATTGTAAATATCTATTCTGTAATTTCGATTGAAAATAAGAATTCAAGAATGTTAATACAAATAATGATAAAAACAAAATTTCAATAACGCTACAAAAATATTTATTCCATCGCAATATTGTATTGGTTCATGAACCGAAAATATTTACTTACTGTTAACCTCAGACCGAAACGTGGCGGAGTTGTATTTTTACAAATAATATTCTACTTCAATTTAAATAATCTTTGCTGTTTTTGATAAGCAAGGACTTTAGTGAATATATTTCTAATCAATTATGACATTAACCAAAAGATGCGTGGTCGGAAATTATGATATATGAGAAGATCAAAATATGTCAAGTAATAAATTGCCATATTATATCTCTATATATATTATCATAATGATCAAATCATAAAGTATGTTCTTATATTTAGTTAAGAATAACCTCAAATGTAACGAGACACAGAATATCACATAGCACATAAATCCCCACAGCGCGTTTAATCTACCGATATCGGGACACGCCGGCCTGATTGCGAATCACTTACGTGAGGATCTCACTTATCTGTTCGAGAACTAACTTTTGTTTTAAACTCACAAACTTTTTAGGTACATATATTCGTTTTTAGGAATATAAGGAATATATTTGTTATTCCCCTGTTGAATTCTATTATAACAGAATTTATTTTATTCGAAAAGAAAATTGGGATCACTTAAGTACGTCATTAATATTTTGTATACATTTCCATAAAACTGTTATATTGAATAAATTGTTTCCTCATAAAAAATCTCATTGATCTGATTAAACATCAAATGTTGAAGTGGAACGATTTAAATTCAGACGGCAAATAAATCTTGCTTGGAGAGTCGTTCAGAAAGAAACAGCCGCCATTTCGCATTCCTTCTCGGCAAATGTTTGTCGAGCGCTCTGAATGACGCCCGCAAATTAAAAGCCTGTACATGGATTTATCAAGCTGTTCTCGGCTCTACGAGTCTTTTTCTTTATTCAGATGATACCTTAAGAAGAGGACATTAGTTCCAAAGTTTACTAGACATTTTGATTTTATTTAAATCTCTAATAAATCCAGTTTAGTAAACGCTTTTGCGCTATTACCAGATTAGAATAAATGAGTAAAAAACATTTCATTTTATTAAGTTCTGAGCAAATTTTCGGTTAAATAAAATATTTGTTTTTCAAAATTTGTTAATGGTAATAGATTATACCTAAATTGGTATAAGTACTGACTATCTTTGAGTCTTCATTGAATTATAATAATGGTAAGAAATTATTTTATAAGAGTACCTAATTATTATGAAATTAAATCCAATTACTCAAATATTTCGTTTGTTTAATATAGTATGTTAATAAAGTACTGAGAAATTGTTCTTCATTATCACCTTGATATTATATTTGCAATATTAACATTACTATAAAGCTTTTTTATTGCTTTTGTATGAGAAATAAAATGCTTTGCTCCATTTTGATAGCCATTAGTTTTTATAACTTTTTTGACCTCTGCCTTGTTTCTCCTCAACTTTACGATTGCACTGAAATTCCGAGACATATTCCATTGCGCGTAAATACGACTCTACCAAAATATAACATTACTTATATCTTTATTACTCTGCATTTCTTTTGCTAAATGATAATATAATTTGTATATTTATACATTTTAGTTTAATTTTATAAAATTTGAGTTAAAGTGGGAAGTTATCAATTATATTAGTTAGCTACATACGGACATTATTACTATTGTTATATACATATGTAATACTGACAATTACATTTAGTTATATACAGACGAATGAACATTGTATTTGGGTTGTAATTCTAAGGTGCAATTCAATAGCTAGTGTTAAATGTTATCTGAGTAGTGGATGATATGTCTATGGAAATCCTAAATTAGGTAGGTAACAGTATCGCCCTGAGGCGCTTAAATTCTCAGCAACAAACGGCCAAGAAGTGCTGATTGAATCATGATGTCAAGGCAATAGGTTACCTAACCTAAGTCAAGATCAAACAAAGGCTTGCAACAAAGGGATTGCTGATAAATGTAATCGATTGATTGTGTAAATTCGTTTATAAGTATGTTTCAAATATGATTTTATATTTTACTCGTATAAAGCGTCAAAAATTTAATGAGGATATTATGTAAATAAATAAAGGAAATTTCTTAAACTATAATTTTTGACACTGCATTTCAGTGTTTTTTATTCTCGTACTAACAGTTGCTTACCACAAGGAACTATCAAAAATTATTTGCGTTTGTTCTTTTCTATGTAGTATATATTAAAAACTGAATTATGGATAGCAATAGCCTCTCTAGTAAGTATTTCTAGGGTGACCTAGTTCTTATTATCATTACATATGTATTCTGCTAATTGGAAACCAAATCAAACTGTATAATTATCACGATGAGCTTTAGACATTTAATAATTTCAATATGGAAACAGATTTTCAAATGTAAATGTATCTAATGTATACAATAATATTATATAATTATTATATCTTACCATATATGATGGTATATATTCTACTCCTAGGAACTTTTATATTGAAATGAATTTTACAGATGCCTAAGACAAATATAAAGAAATATATATATATATATATTTTAAGTGAAACTTCTTTAGAATCATGATTTGAAACCCGATGTAACGAAAATGTGTCACGATAAAGAAACATACATATAAATGTATAGGATATATAGATAAACTCTTCAACCTAAAATCAACCTTAGTAGCTTCCTTAAGTTTGGAACCCTAGTAGGTTCCAAAAGAACCCTACCCTGCTCTAAAAAGAACCACACAACAAAGGCGCCGCGTATTTCTTTATAGTCATCACTGTTTTACAAACATACATTTTTAGTGAGCAATTTACAAACAACTAGAAACATCGCAATCAATAAGCCGGTCCAATGATTAGAAATCCATGGCTAGCATTATGACCAGTCACCGACTTATGCTAGTTTTATTCATGCAATAAACATAATTATAGCCAGTACATAATTATTCTGGAAAACATTTTATATCATGTTTATTTAAACTTATCACTTACAAATACGAGTCTAAAATAAAGCGCTTACTCATCAAACTGTCCGCGGTATAACGAGGTGTCTGTTTGTACAGCGACGTGTCGCGTCCAACGTCTACTTATAATTTGATGGCAAACATTTGCTGAGTGTTGTTTGTAAGTTAAAATTTAAATCGTGTTATCTCTATAGTCTGGATACTTGTGCTATAAAGCTTAGAGCATAATTATAAATGAGTTTATTATGTTTAAAATCATGGTTCTAAAATTTGTTTTATATTTAGTTATTAACTGACAAAAAAAAATATTTTTTTAAAATTATTATAGCAGTATTAATAACTATGTTATGTTGAAAACGTAGCTTTATGGTTTATTATTATATGAACGCAAAAGTTTTGTGAAATCCTTGAGATTTTAGTATTAAGAGTAAGTCCATTAGATGACTCAACTGTCACATTGTGCCTTCTCAGATAAGAATCTAGAAATAAAATAACCTTTTCTATTTGTAATGTAAGCTCTACAATACTAAATCCAAGACATATTTTTACTCTATAAGCATTTTATGAATACGAGATATTCAAAATGCACATCTCGAAAAAGGAATGTCGTAATATTGAGATGTATATCAAGAGATGTAGACTATTACGCTATTTGCTTTACCATCATTCATATTTTTGCTTTCACAAAATAGAAAAATATATTTTCAGAATAATATTTTCATATATTATTTAAAAAAATAAACGCTACATAACAAAAATACCTATAATAACAAGAATATTTACGTGCAATTCAATTAAATAAATTGTTAATGCAACGTTCAAGTTGAAGTTCAAGCAACCGTAGTAGCAAAATTACTAACCGCTTCACTATGCACAGGATGTACCGCGAACAGTAGAGCTGCTAGCGCGGCGAAAGGGCGCTGCAGCCGCGCAACAACCGCACCCGCGCGTGCGACGAGCGCGCAGCACGCCGCATGCAGCGCGATGTTGCACGCGTGCCACCACCAGGCCGACAGCCCGCAGAGAGCGAAGTTTAACCTGCAATTTATTATATTTTATTCAAAACGTTTTGTCGGTCGGCTTGAATGAAATAGAAGTAAAGTAAAGTTTTTAACTTGGCACTTTAATTTTGTATCAGGTTTCAAACTTTATACATTGTAGCTCGTATTAAGGAGTAGTCTATTACAGCCACTGTATGTTCAGGTTTAATTCAGTCTTAATATTTCACTTAATTAACCTCATACCAAATAATATTTATAAAACATATATTAAAAAATACTCTCCACTTTCTTTGGTCAGACGTTTCTTTGATCATTTAGATTTTTTTCTTTATACTCACAATAAAACCAGCTTTATTCATTTTTCCAACTGTATTATGTAGTGACCTTCAAACGTACAAAATTTAATCCAAAAGAGCGAGTGTAATAAGAAAATTTCATTATGTTCCAACACCAACAGAAGTTAGGCATAATAACTCTGGTCTATATCTTACAGTCCGTATCTCAGCTTTATCCCAAGTCTCGCTTAGCAGACAACACTTAGAGCTAAAGGCTTTCGCCCCAAATTCCTACATTCAAGGATGTATGGGCGACGTCTTAAATGGGCCTTGCATTGTCTTGCCAAAGCTCTAATGGCCTTGTGGCTGGGACAGAGATTTTCTTAATGCTATAATTGCTTTTCGTGTACAATGTCCTTTTGAACGCAGCAGTTGTAAATAGTCTGCAATATTTTAAAGCAAAATTGTGTACATACACGTAAATTGGAGTAACTTAAAGTGATATTTCATTTAACTTTAAAGGAAACAGATTAGACAAATGTCCGAAAAGTTTTATACATATATTACTTTATAATTGTATAAAAGAGGGTCTTTTATACAATTATAAAGCGTGATACGACATTATATTTAGCATTCTCATTAAAATATTTATTTTTCCATAATAATCATGCTATTTTATGTTTTGATTAAGATTTCTTGATAACAAAATTAAATGGTGTTAATGTCGTGTATTTTCTATATCTAATGAATACATAATGTTATCGTATTCTGTATATTTAATAAAACAAAGTAATATTTTCAAAATTATAATTTAAAAACTATTCTTGTATAGCCAATTGACAGTGATACGAGATGTAGGTAGATTGTCAGTTACTCGTGTTCATTTGTTATCTATTTCGAACACAATTCCTTTGTTCCCGGACTAGACTGGGAGTGCACAGAACATACTAAAAGTTTCTAGAGGTGATCATAGAAATTTTATTCAAATGTGATATTGTCCAAATATTTGAAAGTCTCTTTTAAATGTTATGAGTATAAAATTTTGCGATATCGTAATATTATACTTTATATAACTGTTTTATTGCTACTTGGCCCCACCGGCAGCGTCGTTCCCGTTTCGGGTAATTACTTGAATATAGTTTACCAAATTGGTTTAATTTTATGGTTACTATTACGCTCTTTTGGGTCATAGCAAGATTTTATATAGCCTATAACCCTATTGATTAAACAGACTAACTACCCCTTAAATAAATTTTAAAATATTTGTATTTCACATTAGGGCCAATTAAATTATGCGTGTTTCTCTTTTTACTACAATCTTAATTATCACCTTTTTCATCACCGCTTTTTTGGTTGCCATTTCATATTTCAAGAGTGAAAATAAAAAAAAAGTATGTGATATTACAACGTTATTGATTACAATTATTAATGTTTACAATTTGAGTAAATACTAATCAAAACAGCAGTAGCATAAAAAAAGAATATATTTACTTATACAATTGAAATAAAAATATTGTTATACAATGATATTAGTAGAAAAATCTTTATTTAAATACCAATTTCATGTTCGTTATACATTACTAAATACTTATACAGTTACATCTATAGATTTGTAAGGACAGTTTTACAAACGGCTAAAATAAGTATGGTTTAGGAGACGCTTTATTGTTAGACGCTGATGCCGAGGTTAGGGGTCGAAATGTGCGCAGAAACAATTCAAAGTTAAGGTTTTGTTGACGTCAAAGCTATACACGTGAGACACGCCGCAGGCGGGTGAAACAAAGCCGTGTCACCTCTGAAGACAGCTGTCCCGGCCTGGACGTGCTGCGCTCTTGGAAACTTTCATTTTGAATTTCTCTTACATTAAAATACAGAAATGTTTAAATCAAATTATAATTCTTTATTCCTTGTGCATTAGTGTAGTTATGAATTTATTTTATCCATTTTATGGTTTTAGTATTTGTGTAATTTCATATTGTAATCAATATTTTTATTATACGTATAGTGCTTTGAAAGTGATTAATTAAAATTATATAACCGTGTCATTCTATCAAAAATATTTTGTCCAACAAACTGTAATGATCCCAAGATGTTGGTATTCAAAACAAATGTAAAATATAAAACTAAGATAAAACAATAATCTTTTGGCAGAACATATGTACCATCTGTACTATCTCTGTACCTATGTAATGAGGATGGTAAGACAGCTTTATCTAATATTTTCGTACAGAAAGTTCAAGCTTGGTGTTTTACAACTACCTCCATAAATATAGACCAGAATCTATGGATGAAATATATACAGGGTCAGTTTGTATGGCTTAGAATATATTAACAGCAAATGATCTTGACGACGCGATTACGTTAGATAACGCTACGTAAAAGCGGCAAAGCGAACATAAATACTATACATACACACACACACACAGCGTCTTCGCCGGCGAAGACGAGGCCCCCATCTAAGCACGTTGCTCCGGCGTTCTGCCGTCGGAGGACGTTAGTGTTAAATCCTAACCCACATCCAACCCTCGCTTCCCACCTAACGGCGTCCTGAGCCGTGGTCCGAGCCTCACAGGAGGCGCCCTCAGGACGCGCGTTCCCCTGGGGCCCTTCAGGCCCCCCTTTTTCAAGGGCGGGTCTCTGCACCCGTCCATTCCACCGGTGACGCTGTCGTGGCCAGTAGGGCTAACAGCAGAGACAAACAAAAAAAAAAAAAAAACAGCAAATGAAATATAACAATAAACCGTAACTAATCCTATAAATTCATTTCCTATACTCACATAGAGAAATTAAAAATGTCAAACAAATCTGAAAAATAATCTAATAAAATATATAACATTATTGGAGTTAATATGCACATGGTTCACTAACGTATGAAGAGCGGCAACAGCGCACCTCGAAATACGTTAGAAGTTACAGATATTTATGTTACACATATTAACTCGTTACTTTTTATTTAATATTATATTGTTTCATTAAAATAACCACAAAATAACTTTCATAATTAAATTTATAAGAATTCCGTAAAATGTTATAATTTCAACTTTTCAACATGGCAGCCATTATCAATAATGTAATAGTTGGATCATTCTATAATGTTATTTCGTAACTACAAATGAATTTAGTTTTTGAAGACACATTATTTGATTTCAATACATCTATTAAATCAATCTACCTTGAGGACGTTAAATAATGCTACCTTCAAATATATTGGTTTCAAATGTATTGGAAATCAGGTTGTTAAACATTTCGCTTAATTGTTTTCTTGCACGCAGCACGGAATGTCCTCTGTCCAATGTCTTTACGGTTGCAATGAAAGCACGTTCTAAATAAATAATAATAAGAATAACAGAAACTAATCACTGAATATACTTTAAAGCGCGAAAAAAAAAATAAAACAATTACACACGTCACCTTCAAGGAGCCTTAGTGGCAACTAACAAATTAGTAATTGGCGGGACTAGGGATGGGGTTCTGAGAGCGTTTAATCGATAAATAGATTTTTAAAGTAAAAAAAACTTTTTTAGATTGATTAAAGTGGTAGAATATCGGTTAATTTAATAAATCGAAATATAAAAAAAAATAAAAACGATTTTTTAAACGATGTGTCTCGTCTCTAATTCGGGGCGAATTACACCGACGACAGTGACCTTCAGGGAGCGGAGTCAAGCGGCAACACTTTTCCTTCAAATCCTTTGAACTAAATCGCCGCGCGAGATAATAGAACAAATAGTTAACTGGCTTTCGAACTTTTATCTGGACAAAATAGTGTATTGAATGTAATTATTATTATTTAATATAGTCAAAAGTAAGTTGTTGGTTAAAAATATTATGAAATTCAAAGTTCAATAACGACTTTTCACATTCCTTTTCGTATGATCATTGTACTGATTTATTCATCTACAGACAAAGATACAATTATCTTGATATAAAGATATAATACTATTTATTGAAATGCAAAAGTAAAGTTTTCCAATGATAAACATTTTGTTAGGTAATAAATAGTATTAAAATAATCATTGTTAATAGTGGTCCAACCATATTTGTTACTTATTATTATTACGCCGATATAACAACAAATAGTAATAGAAACAAAGAAACCTATTCTTATCTCTTTTACACTTACTACAATTTATATTGAAGTGATCGCGCAAGAGGTATGTTACTCGTAATTTTTAAATAATTATTATAAAGAAAATTTTTTTAAATCTCATAACTGCGTCGGGAAGACTACAATGTTTTAATTGTCATTAAGAGTAAAAAAGTATTAAGCTAAGGTCGATAAAGGGCTTTAATAAACTATTTTTAGTTAAACATTAGTTTGATTATAATATTAATGTAATAAAAAATATTAATTTTGCCTTTATGGCATCATAGCAAATGAAACATACTCTTTAAAGTTTCTATTGAGGTAAGAGGTTTGTCTTTTTTAAAATTTTTAGTTAATATTATGCTACAATTAATGACTCATTGTTAAATGTAAATAAAAATTGGTAAAATGCCTTTTAAAAGAACCTTAGTGCGTTTGTATTAATACCAGAACATATAAAATATATAATATTAGGTCTACAACTTTGCTCCCGCCGTTTTCCAAAAGATGGCGCTAGTAGCCAGTAATAGTTCAAATAAATAAATCACAGTTGTTTTCCATCAGTTTTGACATCTATAAATATAACCTTACATCGATATTAGTTAATTTTTGTTTGCGTCATATAGTTACACTTAATTAAATATGTCAAATTATAAACCGAATTCACGTAATTTGCGGGAGATTTTACTTTTTCATTTCAACATGAAAAAATCGGCGGCTGAGGCTCATCGGGTTATTTCAAGTACTTATGGTGATGATACTATTAGTGAAAGAACGTGTCGCGAGTGGTTCCAGCGCTTTAAAAGTGGTGATTTTGTTGTTGAAAATCGGCATAGCGGTGGCAGAGAAAAAACTTTTGAAGATGATAAACTGGAGGCTTTACTTAATGAAGACTCATGCCAAACTCAAGAACAGCTAGCAAAATCATTGGGAGTAACTCAGCAAGCAGTATCAAAACGCCTGGAACAGCTGGGGATGATCCAAAAACAAGGATACTGGGTGCCGTATCAGTTGAAATCAGGAGATGTTGAGCGACGTTTATTTGCTTGTGAACAGCTGCCTGAAAGACAAAAACGAAAAGGATTTCTTCATCGTATTGTTACTGGGGACGAAAAATGGGTGCACTACGACAACCCTAAGCGACGCACATCATGGGGATTGCCCGGCTACACTCCTACGGCGACACCTCGACAGAATATTCACGGATCCAAGGTCATGTTGTGTATTTGGTGGGATCAGCTTGGCGTAATTTATTATGAGCTGCTAAAACCTTCTGAAAAAATTACTGGTGCACTTTATCGAACGCAATTAATGCGTTTGTGTCGGGCATTAAAAGCAAAATGGTCGCAATACGCTGATAGACACGAAAAAGTAATTTTGCAACACGACAATGCTCGTGGCGAAAGTAGTAAGGACGTACCTCAAAACACTGAAATGGGAAATTCTACCTCACCCGCCATACTCTCCAGATGTTACTCCATCTGATTACCATTTATTTAGGTCGATGGCACACGGCCTGGCGGGCCAGTGCTTCGATTCTTTTGAAAAAGTGAAAGAATGGATCGATTCTTGGATCTTATCAAAGGATGAAGAATTTTTCCGACGCGGGATTCTTTTGTTGCCTGAAAGATGGGCCAAAGTAGTGGAAAGTGACGGACAATACTTTGAAACATAAATAAGATACCATTTTTTTAATATAATTTTTAAAATTAAAAAAAAAACGGCGGGAGCAAAGTTGTAGACCTAATAATATACTTTTATATAGTAAAAGTACATAGGTAGTGCATTACTTTACAACGTCTTTGTGAGATGCAAAGATGTAAAGTAATTGTAAAGTTAATTGTTCATTATATTATTCGTGTGCTGAAGTACTTTAGACATTGAGGTTTTTCTTTCATAATCTTGTTTAATAACAATAATGTGTAAACACCCTTTGAAGGTCGTTGACCATTCGGTGATGAATAATCGGGGGAAAGATGTTCGGATTTTGCTTGGGCTGCCCTTTCTATCTGGGACGAGCAAAGTATCACGTTTTGTGTTTACTGAGGGTAAGCGACGAGTCAACCGGCGGTAGCGAGCTTACATGCCGTCCACTATCATCTAGAGTAGAGTAGACAGAGACGACCATGCCAGAGTCTAAGCATGCCTCTACAGGTCCCATCCATGTCATGTCATGGTCATGTCCAGGCGAAGATTGACGACCTGCCCCCTCCTTCGAAGTCGTAGTCCTCGGCGATTTTAACGCACACAATACTGATTGGCTAGGTTCACGTGCTACTACGCGGGGTGATCTGTATTTAACTTTGCACTGGCAAATGGTCCCAGTTGGTCAAAACACACACTCGTCTACCGGATGTGGACAGCCATATGCCCTCTTTGTTGGATCTCCTACACAATTCTGACTTACATTCTCTGACTACACACCCCGGAATATTTTCCGAGGTGTGTAGTCAGAGGATGTACCTCGTACTCCAGGTCACTGTCGGGGCGCCCTTAGAATCTTCTGTTCATTGGTTCTCGCATAAGACCTACGTCCTATCCACGGAGACCAGTTTGTTTCCTTCTAATGATCCCAGTGACTGTGCTGCGGCTTTGGCTAAAGGGGATGGAATTGTTCGTACCAATTTCTGCAGTAAAAAAATATAATAAAAGTACTTAACCGAAAGATATAAATGTTAAGAAGCTAAAGAGGTGTGAAAAATATATGTATACGAATGTAAGTGCGCGTGTCTGTGTCCGTGTATGTGTGCGTGCACGTATACGTATGCGTGATTGTGAGTGTGTGTAAGTGTAGCATAACTGTATGTTAATGTAAATATTTTTTTTTTATATTATTGAATGTACGATATGAAGTATTGAAATATCTAGTTTTTTTAAAAGATGTCCTGGTCATGTTGAAATGATCTAGCTGGGAGTATAGGTCATTATAAGTGCTGCTAATATGATTTATAACATAATTTCGTCCATTATTTATATTCATATGAGAGGTGGCAAAGAGTGATGTATTTATTTGTATGTATGTACTCTTGCTAGGTATTCTAAAGTGGAGTGCTCTGATGTGTTCACTGAAGTCAATATCATAGAACAATAAATAATTTATATTCTTCATCATTACTTTACAGTGTTTACGTCTTGTTTCTAAAGTATCGATGTGGCATCACCTGCATGCTTTAAAATAGTTACGAAAAAATATATGCTCTTTAAAACTTAAAAATTTTAGAAATTTCTTATGTATATTTTCAATTTTATCTTTATAAATGTCATATTGTAGTGACCAAACTACGTAAACGTGTTTTAATAAACTACGAACATATGAGAAATAAAAGAAAAATTTATTTTGGACCAGTCTAATCGAGATAGTTTTTCATTAATCGCGTTATATTACGCGCTATAAAAGCGAACTTTGACTGGAACGTTGGCGAAGTTATTAGCTTTTTAAGTATCATGCTTGAAGCGCTTATTTTAAGAGTAGATGGTTTTTATTTTCACTAACAATAGATCGATCAGAGCGCTGTACATATATAGGCATATTGCTCAAAATTAGTATAGGGTTCTAACCAATTCTTTGGTTATCTTTCATATACTGTATCAAACACTGAGAAATTTATAAAAAATTATAAAGTGTTATAGTGTGCTTTTGTGCCAGCACTATTGTGTATAGGTCCGGACTTAGTCCACTGTGCATTTGGCAAGTCAATATTATAGTTATCATATGACTAAGTTATGTTACTGAGAGAGTTCTCAAAGGATTCTATACGCTCTATTTGTAAGTACTTCAATATGGAGGTTAGTGTTACCACAAAGTTTTTGTGATGGTTTGTAATCCAAACAGTTTCAACACCCTCAAATAGTTTATCGGCAAAAAATCATCCGAAAGTCTCTCTTTTTTTTTTGGACGCTCATAAGTCGAGTGGGCTTGATGGTAGTTCTCCAATTGTGCTACGAACATGTGCCCCTAAGTTGACTTCAGTACTAACGCGTCTACTTCGTTATTTAAAAGCGTAGTCCCGATCTCATGAAACCGTGCCTTTTTTTATCTGGTCCCCAAAGAGGTTGGCAGCATAGATCTAGCTAAGTACAGACCTATCGTCATTACCTCTCGTTTCTCCAAAGTAATTGAGAGCATCATCAATCTAACGTACCCCGAAGATTACCAGTCGATCAATGACAATTTGGCAATATGGCTTTCGTCATTGTCGATTGGCGTGTGATGTTCTGTTATAACATCTCACTGGGCTGAGCGTATATGTAGTTTTCAACGGTATTTGCTCCGACCCCAATCTTGTGAACGCTAGTGTACCCCAAGGATGCATGCTATCTCCAACTCTGTTCCTCCTGCACATCAATAATATGTTAGACAATTCCAACATTCATTGTTATGTGGATGACATCACAGGGGATGCGGTATATTCCAGCCGTGCAGTGCTCTCTCGGAAAAACATTAACGAGTACCGAAAAAAAATTGTGTCTTCTATAGGAATATCCCTGGAGATGATTTCAGATGGGGATGAACTGAACCTTGTTCAGTTTAATCCCCAAAAAACTAAAGTTTGCGCGTTACCACTAAAAAAATCTCATTTGTTGTTTCTCCGCTCTTTGAGAGGACTCAATGCCTCGCCAAGTATCAGAATACTGAACCTCTCAATTCAAGCGACTGTCAGTTTCGCGGTTATTTAGAGAGCAAGGCCAAGTTATCATCAATGAAATTGGGAGCGTTCAATAGAGCGTGACAGTATTTCAAGCCTGGCCAAAGACTTGAGCTCTACAAGGCGCAATTCTGGTCTGGATCACCCCAATATCAGCTTCTACCTTTTGACTGTATACAACGGAGAGCCGTTCGGTTTACCAGGGACTCGGTGCTCTATGAACGGTTGGACTCTCTAGATTGCTTTAAGACGTTGCCTCTTTGTGCGTCTTCTATTGCATTTACAATTTACATGGAGTTCCGAAGAGCTATTTCATCTGATGCCTGACGCAAAATTGCATCACCACACAACACGTCATTGCCTGCAGTACCATTCGTACCACCTGTATACGTGGCGATCCTCTATTATGCGATTTTTAAGAAACTTTCTTCCACATAATACTAAAATGTGGAACGAACTTCCTTCAGCAGTATTTCCGGATCAATACGAGATGGATTTCTTCAAGAAAGATGTATACGAGTACTCCTACCTTTAAGGCCGACAACGTTGCAGTGAGTTCATTGGTGGCTGTGAACACCTATCATCCGTGACTCGCACGCTCGTTTGCTCTGCTCTTAAATAAAAATACTAGATTTAATATCACTTTATTCAAATAATAAACAAAACGATCATCTAATCTTAAATCATATAAAGGTATCTACTGTCTAAAATATAATATTTTATAACAGACATTAAATTCAGTTTCCTATAACAGAAAGCATCAAATCCACGCTCCGACTATTAAGGTTACGCATATGTTACTTTAATATACTCAGCCGCATAACCTTCGCGGCATGCCGTTACGTGGTACATTAAATGTAAGTGTCTTATATCGTAGTGCCTCATAAATTCTACTTGTTTATAATTCCTCCATATTAATAAAGTTGTATCAACATCGAAGTGACGTGTATTTCATGTCAAGGACGATGGTTTGCATGGATTAATAATATGTATAATTCATAATTGCCTTTATTAAGACAATCTTATACGGAAACAAACCATGTTTCAACAGGGTTACCATTATTTTTTGCTTTTATATTTATTTGTTAAAAAAGATACACTTGGATTCTTTCAATATACATACATAATATAATGATAACGGCATTTTTACTTACGTTATTTTGTCCTAAAAAGTGAAATGTTGATAAAAATGAGATTTACATCAAACGAGGGCCGCTCACGCACTTCACTCAATTATTGTAAAAACAAATTACGTATAATACATTTTTGAAAGCATGAATAATGTATAACATTAACTGATAGCTATAAGATTGAAGGTCTTTTCCTAGAAGGGAAGTCTATAAATGTCCTAGATGTGGGCTTCCTTCCACTTCGGGTTAGTGAAATATTACATTATCATATATTTCGTCAAAAAATTTCAGACATATCATGATTTCACGTAAGAACCTATTGATAAACGGCGGTAATTGATTATTTCTATTTAATTCCCTTTTTAACGTGAATAAATACAAAATGTTAAAGTGAAGAAAAGAATAAAATAATAATCGTAGTTCTTCTTTAACATAAGAACTGATACTCTGGAAGTGTTAGTAATTTGTATAAGTGGAAGTAATGTTCAGTGGCAGCGAGCTCTAACTTCATATTACAGTAAGCAGGGTTCTTTGAAGCTGGGACGGATAGTATATTTAACTTATCATAATACTTTAGTAAAACTTTTATTCTATTTACTTTATAGTAATGATGAATGTCGTACTATAGTAAAATAAAATAAAATGGTTGATTTTTATATATTTTTTTATTGCTATAAAATGTGTATTTTTTATAGTTTACTATATAATACAGTAATGGTCTATAGCAGAAGGTCGAGAAAAATATATGTCTTATATATATTTAGAACAATAAAGGAATTAAAATTTATAAGAAATGGATGGTCTTAAAAGTCATATAGCGATAGTGCTCTCAGTAACTTCATATTATTAAGCACGCATTCTCCTAAGCTTGGACATACTTTACCATTAAGAGATAGTGCTCGCATAGAAAATGAAACTGGGAAACGTTTTACTTCAGACGTTATAAGACTGTAATAGGTTTAGTATTTATATATTTTATCTTTTGTTCCAAATGAAAAGTACATTTTCTATTAGCATAGCCTTTGCAAGTCATGTGTGCTTGTGACAATCGTGGATTCGATTCTTTTAACACTTGATTGAGTGTACTTTGTGGTACATAAATCTAAAAAGAGGTGTCTTTAATACTTAATAACAACTGATCTGCTATCCTTATAATTTGAAATTGACGTGCATATAATTTGAATTAGATTTATATAAACCCAACAGTTTAGTCTGACCGCTAGGTCAGAGTTAATTAGTATAATATTAACAGTAATTTACATTTCATATTATTTAGGCTGTTCACTCCAAATACATATTATAAATGATAAATAATACTTGCTCGGTAATATTATATTTTTTATTTATGATCTGAATTATACTGTATAATGTTGTACTGGTGTACGTGACTGATACCGATGCGTTTGACGTACGGACACACTGAATATATCTGTAACTTATAGCTGTATATACTAAAAGATAACTGCTGATGCAGCTGTAAAGCCGGAAAGTGTAAAGTCCGTACAAATATTGAAATCTAAGAGTTTGATTTTCGACAATTACAATATTGCATACTTGCCACAAGTAACACAATTTATCATAAAACAATTAATGAGCATAAAATCATAAAACCTTTTCTCCCGTACGGTCACCATATCTCCAACGATAAAAGTCCTTCAAAATTTGAATTCTTTGTAGACATCCTCGACCAGAGTCGTCATTTAATAGATACTGAACCGCTCTGCCGTCTATTTACTAGATGTAGATTTTAGATATGTATTCATGTCTCGGAGAGCCCGAGGCATCCGCATAACAAATTTTATTGACAGGCAAACAGCACCGTTAGCGTATTAGTTTTACATAAAATTTAACATGTATTTAACATAAAACATGAGTTTTTGGTAAACAAAGAACAACCTCAAAGTCAAATAAGAAGAAAAAAGTCCTAAAAATATTTATTTTTGTTACACTGTAGTATTTACTTTATAACATATATTTTACCATTCACTAAATTAGATTTATCTATTTAGTACTTTACGGTACCCAACATTCAAACTGAATAATAAATATACCTACATAGTACATACAGAGTAGGACATTGAAAGGTCTTGTTGCTAAGAACGATCTATAGGTAACCTTTAAGGAATATTATAATTTATAAAATATAAATATAACTATATATAAATGAAGTATTATAAGTATCATATAATATAGTGTAACAAAGGATTTTTTTATAATAACAGAGAAAAAGCTTATTATTTTGCAGCATTATAAAAGATTGAGATTTCCATTATATAGTTATAAACGAACATTTCATAACTCCCGATGATATACCTAAATTCATTCAAAGACGGCCCGCAGTGCCTTTTGAGACGGGAAACTTTAATAATAACTTTACATAGATAAAATAAGAGTTATGTATTATATATACTAAATTAATGAAATATCCATATATATAACATTAAAATACACTGAAAATTAAAAAATAAACGAACAGAAACAGCTAAGTTTTAGGACATTTATTTAGTCTTAATTTCATTAACAGAAAATAACTTAAAACTTAAGCTTAAATATGAGATATTTTTGTCAAATAACATTTCCTTAGAAAATAATTAACACACTCAATATACGAAAAAGTGTATTTCTTTTATTTTCCCTTCCTAAAATCGGACACAAATAATAATAATCCCCAACAAACATTCAACCCGCGAACTAATAGTAAGGAAAATAATCTCGCCGGCCATAGAACTAAGCGGCTATTTGCACAGGACGTTCATTTTCACGAGCTCCGAACTGAACGTCGCGCTGATTAAATTACAGTACACATAATAATATACTCCTAATGATATTGTTACAATTATTTCGTTTTATTTATGATTCTGTTATTACCGCAATGGTGTTCATTTATTATTCAAAACTTTCTACATAGATTTCACAGCAATATTAAAGTGGATCGATTGTCTGAGCGTTTTAATAAACCTTTTCTAAGAATACGGTAAGCTATTTTTTTCAGTTATTGAAATTAAATTATATTACAGTTGCTTATTAACTAGTATTAGTATTTGTCATACCTAAATAAACCCAGTTGAGAGTATACACTTATTCTCTTAATAACAGTTTACTCTATCAGATTTATCAATAATCATTTAGTTCATCGCTACAAAGCAATTTATTCTACTTGTAAAGTATTTGTTGTAAAAGAGCACTATCTTCACAAAGTCTACAAAAAACTCATTCCTATCGTTCTGTAAGTTATTTCTCAGCGTGCTCATCTAACTGCAAATGCAACTTTAAACTAGTTTTCGGTCCCTTTGAGGAGTTTAATTAATTTCTCAGGTAAAAAACGAAAGACTGGAACTTGAATGTGAAGAATTTCGAAACTTTCTGCGCAGCTGTTGTGGTTTGACTAGAACTTCATATTTTAACAATTTAGAGAATGTCTCTGTGTAGGGGTACAACTTGAAATAAACACAAAATTTTGTAATAATTCCTAAAATATCATTATACACATTTTAAAAGATTTGAATAAGATCAAGACCTATGTACATGACCTAATAACTTATACTGTCATTTTGTAATAAAAGATTTCGTTTTATTATAAAATAATTAAATAATTTTAAATAACAAATAAACATTTTTTTTATATTCTTGTTCTATTGGATAAGCGTCAGTTTTCAATATTTGTAATCAAATATTGAAAACTGACTTATTAAGATAATTCAAACCTTATAACTACGAAAACTGAATCATAGAAATGTTAATCATAATAAAAAGACAAATAATAATGATTTAAAAATGCTCTAAATGTAATTGAATGACAGGATTTCCTTTTTTGTTATAATTAAATAATCACAAAAACCGTGCGTTACTCGTTTTTGATTCAGCATGAATGAATTGTGCTATTGTCTGATTACAGAACAAATAGCGTCATTCGTCCGCAACAAATCAACTCGTCTCCTTTGTTTTGAATACAGTGTTATAAAACAAGGAATAAAATAAACAATGGGGGTTCCTGTTTGTTTATTTCAATTTGGTTTATATTAGCTTTATTAACGGTTTCACATTAAATATATTGTTACAGGTTCATATACAACAGTCTCCAACTTTTTTTTTTTTAGAGTTTTGTAGTCTAAGAGTTAATATATAGATTAAATTCCTCGTGAAATGTTTATTTCATCTATACATATAATGAAATACTAATAACGAAACAGCTATATAAGATTTAAACTGTTTAGTAGCTATTTAGTACAAGACAGAACTGAAAGCAATAGTTTTTATTTTCTATTGTCTCTTTGTCCATATCTGTGTTCGCATATCACTCAAAGTTTTAATTTAAATATGAAGTAATAGAATATAAGAATATTATGTGTAAATATAATGTTACAAGTACTTATTTGGTAGTACAATACAAGAATATTCAGTACATTTTCCAGAGGTATGGTAATTCTATCTACCGATTGTAAAAGCTCTTCTGAGAGCCAAAAATTACATTATAGCAGAAATAACTTTAGAACGAAGCGCTGAAACTTTTATTAAACTTATTTAGTTTTTTATATGTAATATGCAAGTTTTAATAAAATTAAATACAAATTCCAAAATTAATGGAAGTTTTTGTTGAAATAAGTATTAAGGAATGTTGATTCTGATTTAATTTAAAATTAATTACTGTAAATAAATTTTGAATTACCCATATATTTAATTACCCCAATAGTTACCCATTAAATTATCTCAAAACATCTTAAACTAAATGAGTGACTTTGAAATTCTATACTTCATTTTACAAAGTGCTATTAACTTACATTTGAAGGGAACATATGTACAAAGTGAATGGATTGCTAATAAGAACCGCAAATTCAAAGCGGGGTTTCAAGGAGCTAATGGAAGAATACTTAAAGACTTGGGTTAAAATTAATAAGAAAATGTTTTGCCACGCCCACTAAAACTCTGTGTCTTTCGTTTGCAAAATATTTTGATGGTAGAGCATTTCAGGAGAACTACCTGTCGCTAACAATTTTAAAAGTAAATAACACTAATCAAAAACATTAAATCTCGTTTATAGAAGCCTGATTAAAAAAAATATATACTTTTGATATTAAATCCCGAAACCTTTCTAAGTGTATGTTAAAAAGAAAATCATAATTCTTGGCAGTGCTATAGAATATGAGCGTTAATTCAAGAAGACCGCAAGTTGATGTCTTTGATATAATATAAACTTAGAATATATTTACATATATAGCTGTTTTGCCTTTATATATTTACAGGTATATATACTTAAGTAAACGGCACATAAGCGCTCGCTTGTTAAGCACTTATCATTAGTGGTGACAGCTCAACGTCGCTCGTCACGTCCGTCTGCGGTGAGGAAGCTCAGCGCGAGTCAAACGCTCTTAGTCTGCGGCATTCATGTGTGTACAAAGCCACATGGAATGTGGTATGGTGTTTCAAATATATTTTTACGACACACATTCCATTTTTATTTTGTAGTTATATCTTAAAGAACTTCTGATTTTTTCCGGGTTATTATATTCTGATATATTTCAAATTTAACATAATTATGTAAAGCAGAATTGAATTTATTATTATATACACTGTCCATAAAAATGTGGGTCGAGGATAATCAAGGTCTTGCACTGTTCGAGATAGCACGGTATCCAGTAGTAATTATCGTTTCGAGATACCATTGCACTGTACTTGAAGTTTAACTATTGTAAATTAATAAATCGTTTTAGCGACACCAAATTTAATTACGTACATTAATGATTATTTGAACACGTACTTGTGAGTTCTTAAATGGACCATCATTGCTTTAAGACTTCTTCAATATTTATGTTTTACACTTCTATGTCCTTTTCTAACAATAATATTGAATTATGACATAAATAATGCTGTGGATTTTAGAAACGGTATTATAAAATAATAGGAAATTAACATCAATTCCTTTGAAATTAGTAATGTTTTGCAAATAAAATTATTGGAGAATTAACTTCGCAGGGGGTTGGTCGGGTTTACTTTCAAGTTGCCAGCTTATTTAGGTATAACATGAAATAAGGTTTAACATTTTGTGGTACCGGCCCTTTTTGGCCACTAAAACAATATTTCTATAAACTTCTCAAAATTTTTAGAATAAACTTAAGTTATGATAATAAATATTTCATTTTATTTATTCTTTGTAAGATAAAAGTTGTATTTTAAAACTTAAAATATCCGAAGTATAATTGTTTCAATGAATCATAAGAAACTATCAGATATAAATTTCAAGATAACATTCCTTGTGTCTTAAGATAAATATTTATTATATTTTTTATCACGTCCTAATACTTGATATGTTGTGGCCCGACATGATCTTCTTTGCAACGTAAAAGTATCTGTCGCTCGGAAGTAGCCGTCGACAAACACTTGCAGGTGAACATTCAGTTTATTTTCTATTAGTCATTTCGTGCCCTCAATTCACTTAAAAGGCAACATTTTTGTTGAAGTGAATATGTAACATCGCAAATTCATCTTTTTAATGTAATTCAATAATGAAATGTTTAATTAAAATTTTACTTTTAAAAAAAAATCTTTTATCTTTCCGTAGTCATGTTTGATGCCAAATATGAAACTACAACAAGGACAAAGATAATTTATATTTCAGACAGAACAATGTCGACTACTGTTAATATTTAATTACTCGTAATTTAAATATGATCTCGGTTTTACAAATGACTGATTAAGAATCTTACACAGTATTTAATAAACAACCCCTCGTAGCACCTGCTCTCGTCCACGTGTTTATTTTATGTATTCTGTGTGATAATCTATATAATAATGGCTTTTAAATTAAAGATAAATATCCTAAATATTATAACTGACTACAACTTAACAAATAATTTAAAAGTATTGAGTTGCATAAATAAAATTATTTAAACAGCAAAAGAAATTACAATATTAAACATTTATAATTTCGTAAACGAATGGATAGTTGAAGTTGATTTATGATCTCGATTTGCATAAGAAGCGAAGATCAAATGTACCATTTTATTCGATTCATTCTTGAATCAATCACAGTCAGTTGTATAGTTAGTTAGTTAGAGCTCTGTATACATATGCATTCAGCTGACTGTGTACTTCGACATTTCTGCTCCACAAGCGAAGTGTAATTGCTAACCGGAGCTTGCCTAAGCGCTTATGCTTGGTTTAAATGAAGAAAACAATAAGAGTATTCATATTTTTAATAAACATAATAACAAATAATATATTTATTTATAAATGCTCTTGAAAACAATAAATTGTAAAAAAACTAAATTAACATAACTTTAAATTAGAAATACTTCACGAAGAGCATCAATTGTGTATCTGTATAAATCTCCTAAGCCGTACATTATTTTGAATAGGAACAATGACTGATGCATTTTTTCGTGAACGTTTGCTGAAATCCATCACTGCCACTCACTGTGATGTGAATGGGTTGGAGGCGCGTTCATACACTCTACCCTCGTATTCACAAAAACTTTTAAAATATGAAATTTCCCTAAAATTATCCTAATTTTCCATCCACATAAATGTTTGAAATATTTTCAACAAATATTACTAAAAGTTAATCAACATTTAGTATCAAATATACCACATAATATTTGAAAATATATTTGAAGCACAAATTGAAATATAAATAATTAACAAACCATTTAAATAGATGTGTACCGTAAAGTAATTAATAAATCTCCATTTCCATATTAACGTTAAAAAAGGGGGAAGGGGTTCGGAAAGGAGGGATTGATTAATTCATTTAATTAAAGCTGAGGGCACCGGGCCGTGTGTTCCTATATTGGGAATTAATATTTTTTTCCACCAACAGCCTGTCAATTTTATTAATGACCTTCATTGTACGACCAGGGTTCCGTTTTATTGGGTGATTTTGTATTGGGTATTGGAATTTTCCCTTGTTATAATTAATGGCATATTCTTATTTAACTTTAATATTGCCATCTTTCATTTATTCACCAATAACTTTATATACACGGATTTATTATTCTATAAAATTATAATCTCTATATTGTGGGAGATAAAATTGTTAGGTATACGTCACCATAATTCCACTGCTACTTCATTTAGAGGCTTCACGCTCGAAGTCACCTCAGAAATTTATGAGCACTAGAACTGTGAGCCGCGAAGGCAGTTCTTTCGTTGCCAGTGGGGACGCAACAGTAATATCTTATACGGATGAATTGCTCGACCCACTTTTGAGAGCAAAAACGAAAGAGGTTTGATGTTTTTTTATCACAAAGGCCGTATTTTAAATTAAAAATCTTTAAAATAATTTTGTTTTAAACATTTATACACGTTTGTATATTATGGTATAAAACCAAATATATTTACTCTAAAAATATTATTTGTTATATTATTATCATTTTAAGAGGATTTGGGTCGATGTTGTTTTTTGACCAATATCTAGCGTATCAAGCAACCATTCGCGCACAAAATGAAAATAAGATATATTATGATATTGATAAGTGACTAAGTTCATTAGTCGGTAAATTTAAGTCAAAATTATAATAATTACATTGAAATATCAATTTTAATAATGATAACTGTACTATTTAAACTTCTAACTTACCAGAGAAAAAGCGAGTGCCAAAATTTATTTCAATCGATACAGTTTTGAGAAAAAATCTCATTCATATAATCTGTTTCACTTTTTAGATTCAAGAACAACAAGAAAATAGAAGAGTATTGAGTTGAGTGGCCATTTATACAATAGTGGTCAAGTTGGGAGACAAAGTTTGAGCCTCTAAATACTACTAACTAATATTTATTCATGGCGGGGTTCAAGTTGGTATAACATTTGTTATTCAAACTTCACCATTGAGATTTTGACAATATCCGATGAATTATAAATATCATAGGAGGGGATGGGATTTACAATAATTTTATGATGATTTTTAAATTAACATGGAACAAAAAAATATTTAGAGTTTAGAGATATCTGAATAATAAATGTCAAATATTTTTGTTATTTTTTTTAATCTACAGCTTCTTTAGCGTTACAGTTTTTAAAAAATATTAAAAATATTAAAAAAATATGTCATAACGATTCGCCTATTTAAATAAATCGATTAAATAACGGATTATATTTGAATTTTAATGAATTATATTATCTCAACGTTACAAACAAGATATGTATATATTGATTATGGATTAAATATATATATATTATATATATATATATATATATATATATATATATATATATACTCGGCATATTTACAATATTTTGTTATTAAAGCATTAGTAAATTTTATAAAATTTATATTAAGTTAGTAACTGAAAACTATTTTCTTTACAACCTAGTGAATATCAAATATTATTCTTCTAATTAACTCTACTTAAATAAGTGTGTACAAAAAACAAAAGCGGATTTCGACTCCTTATAGATGTTTTAACTTCTTTTTACAATGTACGTGGAATAAAAAGTAAGCTTTATATAGCCAAAATACACACAAATATATATATATATATATATATATATATATGTATATATGTGCACTTTTTAGTTAACTCTGTGAATTACTTTTTAAGTATTAGGCCGAGAACTTCAAAGATTTTACTTGGCAAATTAATTATGACCTTGCAAGACTACTCTTGTAAGGTCGTTCTCTAACATAACATTACATTCTATACTGTAAATAGGAGGGGTCGGAAGGTGACCCGTTATATTACTCATTTTAGTCTCATAACAATTTTGGGAACATCCTTGTCAGTTGTTGGCAATCACATGTATATAATATTTCGTAAATCTAATCATTTTATATCTAATTATTTTTCCTTTTATTTGTATGCAACATTTAATACTTACCAGGTAGTTTATTTCTCCCCTTAGTATACCAAATTTAGATTTATATAGATAGTATTTTTGAATACGTTGTTATTGTTTTTGCATAAAGAGACTTCGCAATATGCTAACCTGTTCTTTGTTTATATTATATAAAGCTAACAGATTCTGCTCTAGGTTTTAATTTAAAAACTGAACGGCTCTACGGTACACAAAAAATAAATAAAACTAAACTGGAACATTATAAACAGTTCCGCTGAGTTGGTATCCATCATATACTCAACTTAATTTCTTGTATAAAATGTTTAATGCATTTAAATGCATATACTCTACATTGCTGGATGTCTGTCTGCTATCAGCGAGAGATTCTTGAAACGTTTAGCGGTTTGAAATATTTTACCATTTGCCGTGCGTTTTATACTTTTAACCAAATGATGTTGTAAAATACTTTGTTTTATATCTCTGAAGTCGATCATTAATTTAATATAAATATATATATATTGATTTTTCTCCGCCATAGTCAAGTATTTATTGGTTTCTAATTCAGTTAAGAATACCATCAATTTAGGATTGGATTCTTCAACAGTGGTATTTTATTGTCCTTATACTTTCAAAGGCTTTTTAAAATATCTCTATTTGTTATTTATTTATTTAAAAAAGTCAACATTTTTTTAGGTCCCCTGTTTACTTCGGTTTTTATAAAGTTGACGCTGCTGGAAGGTTTGACGTTGGTCAGATAATTAATATGTAAAATTATGTAAATCTTTTTGCCTTCCGCAAGAGACAGCTAAGGGACAAAATACCTCCAAAAGGTGGTGAAAATTCCACCAACAGCCAACAGATAATTAAAGAGGCGAGGGAATTAGCGTATGTGTGTACAAGAGACAAAGTTTGGGTGAAGATTTGTGGAGGATACAAAATTTATTATTATGGTAGAGAACAAAAACGGAATGGGATGGGAATAATATTGGATAGATGTTAAATATATTACAAATGTTACAAAATTTAACGACAACATAGTTACTGTGATATAAAACTGTTTTTTATTTTTGTAGTTTGACAATGAGTAGAATAAATAAATAGATTTGGAAAATCGAAGGGGAAATGTATGATAGGATACATGGCAGAGGAGTGAAAAGAAATAAAGTGTGGTAAAAGAAAAGAATAATTAATTCAAAGAGTAGCAGAATACCAATTTTAGAAATGAAAGTGTGAAAGTGAAGAACAAAGCTATAAATGAACAATGAAAATAGATCTAATAGTGCGAAATAATAATTATATAATAAATTGTATAAGACGACTTTAGATGATATGGTTGATATTTATGAAAATGATAAAACAAAAAGCAAGTTTCCAATGTAATTACGTATCATAGAAGAGCTTAAAAGAAATTGACGTATTGCGCAGACCTCATATAATTTGGAGAAGAACGATGATGATGCATGATCAAAATATTTTATTACCAACGCATCGCTGTATTTAGTTATACAATATTAAAAAAACACATGGCACATCCTTCGTAGAACTCAAGCAAGGGATTTGATTTTCTAATTTAGACAGTATCATTTTACCTCTCATCAAATAAAAAAATGTAATTAACCTTATCCATAGCAATTTAATCCTGACTAATGAAAAGATCCAAAATATCGAAATCCATTTAAACCTACGAAATAAAGCATGAAATTTCACGAGAAGGGATTAATGAGCGGCCCTAATCGTTTTAACGTATTCTTCGCCACGGGTTCATCTTATAATGAGGGTATTAAAATCCATGTGGATGTACATAATGCTCTCCCTTACATAAATGATGAAATATTTTTACTGTTCTCGGTCATTTTGTATATAATGGGTGTAAGAAATTATTTGTACTCAGAACAAAGCCAATTAAGGTAATATAATACATAAATGGCGTTTTCAGAATTCGGAGGCGTTCAATATCCAAGGAGCTCAGAATAATCAATAAATGTGTTAACGTTAAATAAATGTCTGCAAATCAAATTCATACATATTATAATATTTGTTTCTAGTCAATTTTTTGTTAAAAATTTATGCAAAATGTCCTAAGGATTACGCGACGAGACAAGATTCATAAATTAGCATACCCCTGATTTTTGTGAACAGTAAAATCTTATAAAGAAATTAATTTCATTGTTATACTTGCGACTTTATTAACGAATTTCAATTCTTTCAATTTTAATTAGTTAATAATTTTGTAAAAGGAATTCGTTGAAACCTGAAGAATTTCGAAGTTCCTGAAAAGCGCTCTCAAGTTTATATCCAAGCTGAGATTTGATATAATTTTATGTTTCGAGTTTGAAAATTCAAAGGTGTGACGGTGTTAAAACTTTTATATTAATGATTCACAAAGCTCATGATAAAGTAAACTGTGATATGAATAAATTTAATGTACTCGCAACATTAAAATTTAAACTGATTCACAATTTATAACTTTTTATCAATCTTTTCGAATCATTATCATTGTAGTAATGATTAAAGTATATAAACACCACATTTATATTATATAAATTAAGTAAATATGTAGTTAAATACAACTGACCCACAAATAATAGGAGGAATATTATTAAAGTTATAGAACTAAGCGGCTATTTGGCTGGTGTTTCATCATGAGCTGGGCTTTACGGTCGTGCTAGAATAAGTTAATACACATCCCTAATATTTTATATATTTTAACATCGTTTTGTAACTTTATGAATTTGACTTACTCACTCATTTCATTTTAAGGTTCAGAAGACTTATTTTTTCTTCTAATAAACTTCTGAATCTAAAAAAAAATATTTCTCCTCACTTTGTTACTTGTTTTATGCAGTAACTTTATGTAACTTCAAACTACCAGATCTCATTGGAAGTTTAATTAAATTCTTAAATTGATTCTTCTCTATTAGAGACACTCTGCATTTCACGGAAAAGTTATAATAAGTTACGTTTAAAAACTGTTTAAGTGATCAAACTTTATATTAGGAAATAATAAAATAAGCAATTATTGATCATAATTCATTTATTGGTTCATGGTAAATTGACACTGCCTAAAAATAATGATAATTAGGACGGTTGAAAGTATAGGACACTTTAAAACTTAGAATTTGTAAGTTTAACTTATTTTACCTTTTACATACAATACAGTATTACATAATTTTAGATATGTTTACGAATTGACTCGAATATATAATAAAATATTTCTCAGTCACGTCACAATGTATGTAACGAATTTCATAAACAAGAGAGCTAGTTTATTTCGTCACGCATCGCAATAAAATTTCAGAAGAAATAATGTTGAAAGCTATTTGTATGACAATTTTGTTTTCTAGCGTTTTTTGCAAATATTGTCATGTCAATTGAAGAAAAATTGTGTAGGAAAGAGTTTTAGTAATAGCAATGTTGTTATGTATTCATTGTTGTCTTGTCATTCAGATCTCAATCTTTTTCACATTCAGAGACGATAAATATAAAGAGAGATTAACGATTAATAAATTGCGTCGGATTCTATGTTCAATTTGTGTCAACTTGAACCAGTGATATATCTATCACAGTATGCAGTTGGGTGATTACAGAACGTATCGACCGAATTGCCTCTTAGGCGTTTTGCCAAAATGGGTCGGAGATTATCCGACACTTGGCTATTCTCTTGAGCTAGTTTCTTAAATTTATATTCACAACTTGCTGAGCCAACCAAGTATAGTAATTATATGATGGATACTTTGATAAAACATATCTCTTTTGAAATAAGTATTTCCAAGTATTTATATCAGGCTATTTTAAAGCACCTTCCCCGATATTAATATCTCTTTTTTCTGTTTTCGTCCAATCTGGGTTAAGTTAAAGTTAATTTTATAATTTTATTGTCGTATCAAACTAATATCATATTTATAAAAGTAAAAATTTTATATATAAGACGCAACTTAAGAAAATATTCGCAGTGATGCGAGCATAAGATGGCAAACATGTGAAATAGTGTATATATTTTACAATTTATGATACATACATTTTATAGAAAGTTAATTTCCAATTCTTATACAAACTTGTTAGTGTGACATTAATCCCGCGGTATTGTGTACGTGAACACAACTGAGAGCGTTTGACTTCGGAGTCAAACTCAAACGAGTTTGAGCTCAGGCTCACACACCACACGGACGCGACGAGCGACGTTGACGAGTCACCACTTCCACTAACACGTCATTATTTGAAGTATACAAGAGAATCCTTAATATTCGGCTCGTAATAAGCTAAAATCCGTTACAACCATACAGATTTTTATATTAATGTTGGCCTCTGATCGGTACCTATTTTTACTTGTTATTATGCCTTTGACAAAATTATAATTTTCGACATGCAAGGTAAATGGCCATGGAGTTGTAATACCATTTAAGCCCTAACACACTGAAATCAATTACGTTGCCTATTGTATTATAGTTTTACACCAGATTTAAAGTATCAAGTAAATATTGATTTTGAAGACTTATTCAAAACAACTAATTGCGTTGATACATTATCTACGTACTTCCCTGTTTTTAAAAACCTCCAATGATTAATATATTTACTGCAAGACTTTTTAATGGCGGCCAATCATATTGTTTGCATATTTTTGTAACCGACTCTTTTCTTTAAATATCCATTTCATAAATATTTATGTTTCAAAAGTACACCCGTTATTTGTGGGCTTAATTAACGCTCACGACTACAGATGTCCAGTTAATTACTGCGTATATGTTGACCTTTTTACTGCAACAATCCAATATGCCATACATCAAAGTTGACTGAAACATCGGCTGCGTGAGTCCACTGAGAGCAGAATGACGCCTGTTATTGTGACGGGAATTATACAACTATCTATGTATAATATTATAAAAACATTTCAAATTCCGTTACAAAAAAGTATACTATACAACTACAAGGTTTGTTCTTTTACCCTTCTTGTCTAAGCGTCACTTTAATCGAGGTCTATATTCGTAGCTTATCATGTTTTTTTTAAAATAAAGTGCAGTGGTTTCAAATTCACTAACTTCGAACTTTTCTCTATTTAACCATATATCTTTTATATCTTTCTTAAAATTATAATATAAAAAAAAACCAAGATCATTACTACAGTATACAAACCTACGACCCATGCGAATATGTCATCGTTGAAGAGTAAATATTTTATTCAGTCTATATTTAATTTGTTAAAATACAAATTAAATTAAATCCAAATTATTCCTTTCAATAGAGCGATAAATAAATATAAGTGAAAATAAAATTAATTATCACTTGCAGTCCCACTGCTTAAACTTTTCTAACATATTTTTTATGAGTGTTGTGATCCTATAACTCGTGTTTTACTTTAAATGTGTTTCGATTTTACTCAATACAATTACTATTACCAAATCCTACTAACCTTTACACTCAGTTACATATTTATTTAAGATAATACATATTCAGACGTGATTTCAACTGAATGTGAACAACCATTAACACTAAACCTACCAAGTACCGGTCAAATTTACCGTTCTTAAACTTTTGTAAAACTTACACATTTTTAATCGTTATAATATCGTTATCAAACTACATGACAATTCTTAGAATATGCATATAATATTTTCTACACTCTTTACTTTTGCTTATTTCCATTATTACCTGCGTTATATAATAAAATAACTTTTAATTACCTGTCAATTTGACCGCGTGCGGTAGGAACAGGTACACAAGAATTGTCGGTAGGTTTAGTGTTAAATCGGAAACTCTAAAACGTAACACTGTTATGGAAACAAAAAATGGAATATAAGATATAAAGATATAAATCATTGTTTGTTCCCTTTAGAGTTAATTTTCTAAATTCCTTCTACTTTTATCATAAATCCCTTTAAATGTAAGTTAAAGGGAAATTCGCTTCGAAAGTAATAGAGAAAAAAGAGAAGTTGGTTCTAAATTATGTTTGAATTTTGTTTACAGCTGCTTATAAGAGGAAGTTAAATAAAAGCTTTGAAGTTTTCTCGCAACAATATGCTGAACCACAATTTAGATATACTTACACAAATGAATCTATATGTTTTTTATCATTAAATACAAAATTAAAATTATAACTTAAATAATAATATTACTTAATCGAGCTAACTAGTTACGAAATTTAGTTGTTACCATCGAGCATATATTAGAAACAGCATAACGAAAATACTTTGAAACCAACATACTTTACGTACGTACTCAGGCAGAAAATAATAATTCAATATTTCTGTATTAATTTATTTAGTTATTTATCACACTTGAATAGAATAAATTATATTATTGATGCAATTTCAATTTCCTTGACTACAGAGTAGACCATTTACCATATTATGTAAATATGTGTATATGCGGTACTCCGCTCCTATTTGCTTGAACTGTGACGTCATGTTAAGGCAAAAACAATGTTGATTTCAAAGGCGTCTTTAGTATTTGTATCCACGAAGGTTATTAAGTTTCTTTGACGGAATAAGGTAAACGAATGGGAGATATGTTATATAGCATATAATGTATATACTTAAATAGTTAAAGATTTTTATAAATTTATAAGAGATAATACAATTTACTAAAACATCGTTTTGATATATAGATAGTTTGACGTCTGGGGAGCGACATGAGCTAATTATTGTACCAAAAGTAAACCGTGAAGTAACGCTGTGATTAAGTAACTAAAATTAATTAAATAATCGACGTGTGGAGCAGCGGGCAACAGTTAGTGATAGTTAGTTTATATGCATGGCGTTACGAGCATTTAGTAAATGTTTTTACAAAATTATTACTTGATAGAGCATTAAAATAAAATATGATTACAATTAAACTTACATTACATTACATATTTTGTATAAACGTAAAATATACTAAAATATTTATATGTTAAACATTTCAAGAACCCGCATTGAAGCAATTACAGTGAAATGCGGTGAGGTTGGTGTCATAGCATCGCGTGAGCCTCATTACCGTATTGTACCATACCATCCACCGCCATTACTCACAGACTTCGCAAATTGCTTGCATTCGTCACGAGACACCTTACATCGACCTATAAGAACTATTGTTAACCTGAACACAAAATTATTAATATTTCCTTTGTTTATCAATAAGAATTATATATAATTATAAATTGTGATTGAATTTAGAATGGAAAACTTATGGACACGTCCAGGGCTGGAAACTAACATGGCCAAACATATTTAAAAACAATTTTAAATACTATGTGTCATATTACATATCACAAATGTAAAATTTACAGAATATAAAAATAAATAATCTCTGTAAGATCTAGATAAATTTTGAACTCATTTATTTTTATAACATGTTCTTTTATGAAATAAAGACTTATCTGTAGCTATATCTATTTCTACTTAATAATGAGTGTATATAAGGTATATATATATATATATATATATATATGTATATATATATATATATATATATATATATATATATATGTAGTATTTTTTGAATACATGTTCGAGTGGTTTTTATGTACATTTGTGATCACTTTTTATCTGCGTGGTAAAAAAGCTTTTACATCCTAGGAGCGAGAAAATCTAAATACCTTTGCGGTTTTGCACTGACATCTGAATAGCAAAACATTTTTTCGGATTCAGGAAATATTGAAAAACAAGGAAGAGTTTTATGGTCTGGTACTGATGAATTTTATAACAGAAGTTTTTTTATCTATTGCTTCGATGAATATTCTTATGATTCTCTATCAAGCTCAGATAATCAATAATATTGTATCAGACATAAATACAGGTTTTGTATTTAAAATTAAAGAAACAAGACCGTTTTTTTTCATCATTGTGGCAATTGACTTATCAAAGTCATGGTGAATGATAATTTTACTCATAAATTCAAAAGAATATTGTTTTTAATAATTTCAACCGTAAGATGTGTTACCATATTTTATAGCAATTTCTAAAAACCTATTAAGGTTTAAAAATGTCGTAGATAGAAACAGCGTATATAGAATTATAGAAAATTATAGAAAAGCGATTATACAATGAAGTAATAATAATTAATATAATTATACTCCAGTATTATTAAAACTATAAATTTCAAATTGCTTTTCAAAAGTCAACTTACTTTTTATATTAAGTTTTTGTAACGTAGATTTTTTTGAAACGCGAAAATAAGAATTGGATTTAATAATTCACGGCTCGTGTTGCCCTTATCTTTGGAAGTAACATTGCATATAACCTTAAGTATATATGATCTATATCTGGTCAATATAAGCTTAAGGTAATAATAGGACAAAAAATATGACACGTTTTGATTATTCTATTCAATTAGAATTAATCTGTAATGGCAGTTGAAACACAAAAATTATAAACAAACAGGCACTAGAAAAGTTTTTAATTTTTATTTTCTGTGAGATAAATTTATAGTTTTTAAATCATTTTATTATTAATAATTATGTAGGTAACAAATAAATTAATAAATTCGTTAAAAGTTACATATAAGTATTTGGTACTTGGAGACGACACTAGACAACATTAATAATAGAGTTTGGTCCCAGTAGGATTAAATAAAGAAATGTTCCCTTAGAAAATTTATCATGGGTAGCATTTAATTTCCAAGGGTTTTCCACGAACTCATCACTGTGTCGTTTATCACAGCGTTTGTACCGTCCATTGTCTTGAGAATCTCTGACCTACTTATTGCAGTTTTTGTAGAAAATGTGATAATTAAAATTAATCCTTAACACGTATAGTTAAGGTTGATTTTAAATACACAGTCCCCGTGAATGGATGCCACGTTTTCAAGTATCTTTATAGTATAGTTTCAGAGCGCATTAAAGTAATGGTTAAACGGAGGTGTTCACTCTTATAAGGACAGTAAAAAACCTTTATTTTGTACTATAAATTTTCCTAAATCTCGTAAAGAATATTGAAGCCGTTCAGAGTTAATGCATTATTGTTTTAAGGTGACCTTTGTTATCTCAGCGAAGTATAGTTGAGATCTAAATGAATATTTTAAATTCAAACACTGTGCTGATTAAAAAATATCAAGAAAGGTAAAGAATAAATAATAAATTCTTGAAATTTTTTGTATAAATGCCAATTAAAACAAAACAATTTTCCAACTGTTTCTCGATTGAAATATTTTGAAAAAAAAAGTACCGAATTGTCTATATAAATGACGTATATATGTCCACAGAAAGTCCCAAACTTGCGACTTCTCTTACACTATTCGATTTTTATTTATCGTACTTATTTTTTCAACCGGTAAAATCGCTTTCATGGCTGAAGATTTACAAATTATATTAATGCTCTCTTAATAATTATTTAGTAAAAGATAATTGTTATATTGAAAATGTTATTAATATTAAACTCCGCAAAATCTTAATTAATAAAAGCTAAAAGAAGAAATTAATTCACATTGTAATAACATTTAAAATTACACAACCTTAATATAAGGGCTTCGTGCACTTGACGGCGTTTTATCATCTCCTTCAAAGGAACGTGTACATTCTAAAGAAATTTAATATGCTTCCATTCTCCTTCAGGTCAGTGCAATTTTAGGAATATTTACACATATTCTTTCTACGTTAAAGACAAAGGCTGAAAATTAAAATGGTTTACAAGTTTTTTTTTAATAAAGCTAGCTGACCCACGCGACCTTGCCTGCGTGAAATACCTAATAGTATACATGGCACCATGTATTTACTGAATATTGAGGTTTCTTCATTCAGATTATGGTTTTTTCATTTAGATTATGTCGCTGTAAAATGTACATATATTATTATTTTTATATTCATGATAACATCGATAATAAATGTTCATAATTAAAAGATATTTGCTCAACGAATTGATCAATTTTAATGATGTAAAGACAAAAATATCTATTGGAAATTATCTCGATGATGAAAGATATATCCCCTCGCAAACTTCTTTGTAAGTCATAATTACTTAGAAGTTCATTTCGTCATATCTTTAATTAATTATAACCTATGTATATACTTCCTGATAACACAGCTTTGTAATAGTGAAAATAATGGTTGTAATCGCTCCAGTAGTTTTAGAGCCTATTTGATACAAGCAAAGAAAGTTTTTTTTCTTTATGTTTATATTATTAAAGTAAAAATGTAATGTAACGCGATAGTTACGAATATTCAGAAGATGTGATTGCAAAAAACGTGCTGACACAAACCAATCTAAACCGAATAAATATACATAAGACAGGCCAAAATAATTTCGGTTTACAAATGAACACCGACGGGATAAAAATAACAAATCGGTTTCTCTCCATTCACATAGCGCCCTTGTATTATCTACATCTATAAAAGATATCTGAATCTACATATCACACGTCCCATTTCCTCTTCCACGAAAAAATGTTTAACAAGTTACTTTATACAAGTGAAGAAGGATTTTGTGGCGTACGGAGTAAGGATTATAATTCTTTACGTTTGAATTTTGAATGTGTTAAACGTTTTTGCATGCCAAGTGTAGCTCGCCACCTATATTAGACTTCATATCCGAGTTACAAAGCTTATTTGATAGTTGTAATCCACAAAAACTCAAATATTGAAATCCATATGATAAAAGAATTTGTATGGGTTGTCTTTCAGATTAGTTTACCAAATAATATTATGATAATATATTTATTAGGCAAAGAATATTCATATTCACTTTCTGATTCATAATAAATAAGTGATTAAACAATTAAATAAGAATTTTGAGGACTTCATAACAAATTTTCATGAGAATAAAGTATTCGTATCTGAAATGAAATTGAAATACTTTTTTTGGTTTCAAAAGTACCTATACTATAAAGTTTCAATTAAGCTGGGTTGACATTTATTTATACAGTGTATAAAAATAAATAACGAACACTACATGGGAGATAATAATAAATTCGCTAAGCTACAAACGAAATCCTCAACCGACCATGGGTATCTGTCTCACGAGTTAGTCCCTTACTATTACCGTCCGAAACTGACGCCAACATTTGTTTAACACCAGGAAAACAAGATCGCATGATTTGTGAGGGTAAGGGACAAGGCGGACGATATAAAAATACACTCGATCGGGCATCGCTAGGGAATGTAAACACCAATCACCTTTCGTCGGATTATACTCCAACTGGTTCACATTAAAGTTAGGCCTGAACAAATATTTGCATCTCATTTTAGCATCATATATTTTGAATAATTTTCTACTTTAGATTATATTGTTCAGTAGCTGTTTTATTGGATTTTACTTCATTAAAAATAGCAAAGATCTTTACGGATTAATTGATTATATAATTAAATATATATGAAAGTGTAAACAATTTTCTTTTTCTGTAAAGATATTGTTCGTTAAAAACGAACAAATTTAAATATAGTTATTTAAGTAGAGTATTTTACTTGCAAAGTTATTTGTAATGTAAATCTAAAAAAACAATTTATATCATTTTTATAAGCATTTCTTTTTATTTTGTTATGATATAACTTCGTTTTGATATGTTCGCTTCATCGGACATGTTTCTCCTTTCAACGAACCTCTCAAAATCAAATATAGCGAGAGACGGTAATGCGCAATTTACCGTGTCACCAATACTAATGAAACTGGTATATAATAAAAATATATTTACATACATGCGTTATTGTTTTATATAATGTGTGGATAATTAACGAAAATAACTGTGCTTTGTTTAGTACATAATGACAATCATAAATATAACTTAACAAATATTTAACTCTTATTCTGTTGAGCTTTATATAAAAAATGTTATTTAAACTTTGCGGCTCCGGCTGCGGGCAAACAATAATTAATAATAGCTTGACCACATCGCACTTTATCGCATCGGGCTTTGTGTGTTTTTTTATTAAAATTGTTATGAATATAAATCATTTTAGTTTATAAATTACAAAAATAACAAACATCGGACTTTAGCCCCCTATCTGACATTAGCTTGGAAGAACCAGCATAGCATCAATATTATTATACTGCGTAAACATAACTTAATTAGTTTTTTTTAGATTACATTATCAATTATAGACTACACTATTATTATTAAGTACATATATTATTAAAGATTAATAATATATGTACTTAATAATAATAGTCAATATAAAACTCACCTGAAAGTTAGCGTAGTGAGCGGGCGGTAGGACTTGTGACTTCCAGGATCCGACATAGGTGTCCCCCAAAAATCATTTTTCAGAGTTCTTAAGAGTGGGTTCACTCCGGTGACGTCACCGTTCGTCACAATCGCAGGGATATCGTCGTGGACGAATTCACCGTTCAAGCTATTGGAGTATGTCAGAGCACCAACCGACGCTACTAAAGTGTATATCACCCATTCATTCTCACAAAAACTACGCCACGATTTCACGTTTGTTTCGCGAACCGATGGTAATGCACGTCGACGCATGATTAATATTTAAATTTCATTTTTCATCATTCAAAAAGTGAATCAAAAGATTTTAATAATTCAAATAAAAAAAAAATGCGTTACCGAAAAGATTATTGAAAACTTGGTTTAACACTTTACGTTAAAAGTCAAAACCTTTTGAATATGTATTTTATGCACAAGTATGTATTTTTATATGAGTGCTTATATCACGGTTGATGGATAACTGGCACATAAATCAACATCGCGGGTCAAGGAAAGACCGCTGATGTCATATTCATGAGTACCCCGAAGCTAAACGATGACCCGAAGGATAGGTTTCGTTCTTTACTTAGTTTTATATGATTGTCTTGCTACCGCATAACAATCTTCGGATTGAACTGTCGTTTCAATAAAATTTCACTTCGTGTATTGTGTAATCTGAAACAAAAAAGAAAATTGTTTTACTTCGCCTTTAAAAAGTTACAATTAATCATAAGCAGGTTCTTCGTCATTATGACAGAATATTGGGTAACTTTTTAATAAATATAATTCTTCAGCTCGGCAATTCTTTCAAATATACTTTTTATGATTCAAGGTTTTCTTGATTGAAAGAAATCTTTACAATTTGAATTCTCTTTATTCAATAATTCGACAAAAAGTATTCTTTGTCAATTGATATTCTTCGATCATTATTCAAATATACGGATATCTATAGAAAAGTAACTTCTAGCGTGAAAACATTTCAAAACAGTTCCTGTAACGAATACATTTGCAATGCTAATACATATTATGTTTCCCTAATTCTCTTCCGTACAGAACGTATTAAGGACAGACTGACTTAATTTAACGATGGCTTAATATTAAGATGGCTTTTATATTAACGCATTTGCGAGTATTATATTAATAATATATTTAATCCGCAGCGCTTAATGAGAAGTGGAGGATTACAAAAATAAACAATTTATTTAATAAGGTATCTAAAATTTCTTTTAATTTTTTTCTAAATAAATTTCTTATTCCACACTTTCTCGAAGGTATTAGATTAATTATCGCTGTATTACACTTTTATTAATTACTAAAAACGGAATAAACTATACTTAAAATTTCTTGCAAATTGCAATAATCTTAAGCTGATTCTAATTATTGTTCCCAACGTTACATTGTGTATGATTGATTAGAGTCAAGCGAGGCGCTGTGACGTCACAGTCCAGAGAACGGTCGACTAAAGCCCACGATCAATTTGCCCTGACATTATTAATTTATCACTGAAAAGCGTTAATAATATTTAAACAGTTATTCAATTATTGGAAAAATGTAATGTACATTTTTCGAGTATTTGACACGCACGAAGTGCAAACTAAATTGTTAAAAAACAGAAAAATGAAGCAATGTTGAATTTTAATAAAACAAATATTTATTTTTAAATTGAAATCGCAATCGAAAGGCTACATTATAATGAAAACGAATTCAATAACAAAAATGTTGCGCAAATACAAGTAAAATGTAACGAGAATTTTGTAAAACACACACGCGAATAATCAAAACGCTTTTAGGGTTCCACGGCCAAAGGAACCAAAGAAGCTTAAATGAGCTTTTGTACAAAATAAACTAGAAACCAGATATTTACACGCATTATGTATTCCTCAAACAGTTAGTTTTAACTCAAAGGGAAATATTATTGCTATATATTTTAATTATTCCGATGACTCCTTACGATTTTGCGTTATGAATACATGAGGTCGTGAGGTTCAAAAGAATGTAAAATACAATATTTTATAAAAATAATGTAACATACTGTAATAAAAAATTAAGTTAAGATTAATTTAAGGTCAAAGAAACGGACAAAACCAATTTATTCAACTTCAATCATAGTTTATTGCCAATTTTTTTCATTTTTAATTTATAGAAGAAATAATAGCGAAGGAAAAAACTTTATATTATATTCTCAAACATTAAACCAGACCAAAAATTACTTAATTAACACTACACAAAAAGGAATATCTTTTTACATAAAAACACTAAAAATACCAAAACGGCACGTGTAGTAGGAAATTAACATATTATCCCGTCGAGATGAATTTGTATGTAAAACAAATTCAGAGAATATTTTTCAAGCAGACGGAGCTCGGATTTATTTAGAATTTAATCTCAAAACGCGATATAATATGTGCGAAGATCTCAACAAAGAAATCCGCTGTAACATTATGAACGTGCTTAAAATATTACCTGTTCTTTTCACAAGTAACCACAGTATACGTACAAACTAAAATATGTAGACTCAAAAGTCTAACATGTTTTAAATTGTAGACGTTTATAATTAAATGCGTTTCGAAGCTTTTCTTTATAACATTTTTCGGAGCTAAAGCAATAAAATCGACATACATTACCGAGCCCAATCCCAGTGGGCTAAGTTTTCGCATCAAACGCGAATTTTTCACAAACTTTCAACTTTATCTTGATAAGCGATTTTTAAAAACAATTTACGGGATAACGAGCCGGGATTGAGAGGCGCGGCGAAAACGTAACACATTTTTTGAACAAAGTTTTTACTTACATGCTTTTTCTATTACATTTAGAAAAACGTGTGTAAAACAATACTATGTTTTTGTCTTTAATAATTCAAAATTTGTCTGTAATATAAAAATAACGAGTATTTTGATCAATTTAATATTTTAAATTCTTTATCTGCAACTTTTATGAGTCATGTTTTATCTACACAAATGACAAAACAAAGTCTAAGTTAAGAAATTCCCGAAATTAATTGATTCGCTTCCAGATCGAGAGTCCTATGGTCAGGTAGGATTCAAGGGCGGGAAACTATTCAAAACGTGAAAAAATCCAAACCTAAAATATTACGTTGTTTTCGATGCTGCTTTGTTATTGCTTTTCTAAATAAATGCCTTTATTAGCTTCGCCATTTAATTTAGACCGAAATCGTATATGAATAAAACTTTAGAAGATATAATAGAAATTATACGCCACGCAAAAAATATTAGCTAACGTTCCGTAGATTAGTAATTTATTTGATACACTTATATGTAATCAAATGGGAAGTCTCGTGGTAAAAGACAGTAGCCTCCACAGCGTGAGGGAAGCCGTGTGTAACAGCTAGTATATAAGTGAGTGTCGAGTTAAATTCGATCGTATCGAATCAACCATTGAAGATGTACATAACCATGGTGACGGATGTAGGTCACGTAACAAACAAATTAAGTTCTGTTGGAAATCCAGTTATAAATTGGAAAGCGAACAGATAACTATTATGAAAATTATTATGAACGTCTTTAATTAAATTAATTAAAATAATTTATTATATAACTTGATAATTTAAATCTGAAATTGATTAAAATTTATTAAACAATTCTCATCCCGTATGAAATGAACTGTAAAAATTCAAGAGATATGAACACGTTTAATTCATAAGTAAATCTTTCCTATTTACAAGTCCGGTCACCTATCATTAACTTGAAGGTGCATTAATCTTCGGGCGGAACCGAAGCCTTAACCGCGTGAAGTTAATCTGACGCCACTTCGTAATTCGATTAAACTTGCCAACTTCAACCTAATTATGTTTTGCATTTCATTTTGCTTCTCATGCGACCTCGTTTTCGTTGCCAAATAAAAAGTGTATTGCGATGTTATGAACGATATATTTTTAGCTTTAATAAATTAATATAATTAATTATTTATTAATAAAGTTAATGAGATACTACAGATAATGAATTTCACAAGTTTATATAATAAATTTTATTTTTTATATTCATTTATATGTGAAAATGAATTTAAATTTATATAACCGAAAATAAAATGTTTAATTGAAATACAAGTAACCATTTAAAATTTGATTACACAATCGTATCTCTATGATATATATACATTTTAGGGGATTAGTGGTGTCCAGAACACTAAGTCTGTGATCAATCACTAGTAAGGGTCATTTGTCCCAATGTATACTTGATTACCGAAAATAGATCGTATTTCCAGTGGCTTAGAGGAGGAAGTCGGTTGTTAGTAATTGCAGAACAGCTGCATCATTCTAATCAATAATTGATATATTGGGAAATATTTCTTTCCTTAATACAGGGAATCCCACAATACACTTACATGAAAGATAGTAATAGGACAGTTACTCACTTAATGGACTATATTTATCAAATTTGGAATAGTCTTAACAAAAATGGAGATGGTTATGGAAGTAATGATTTATTATAGTAGGAAGTAGTTTACGAGTCTAAGATAAGTATAGAGGGCGCTGTATCCCGAAGTATAAAAATATATTATTTAATTTTATAAACAGCTCAAAACACAGACAGGATTTTTGTTAAAAAAATATGATAGATATTACAAATTCGTTATTATTAGTTGATTTGTATTACATATATGTAAGTGATATGAGCCAGCAGAGAATTGTTAAGAAAATTTTTATTAAATGTAAGTAATGGTTGAGGTTTCAAATAAGGTTGTGGTCTAGGAATTTATAAACGTACAAATGAACTTAGCTTAGTCGAGCTCGTTAATCGTTAATATATTTTATATATTAGGTATATTTGGTATATTGGGTATATTTGGCATATTGGGTATATTTGGTATATTTGGTATATTTGGTATATTTGGTATATTTGGTATATTTGGTATATTTAGTATATTTAGTATATAAAAATCTTTTTTCGTATTTGGTGAAATACATATCGCTAATAACAAAAAGTTGCTATTTTCCCAAAGAAAATATTTATATTGTCTTATTATAAACTAATAATTATTTTTGTTATATGTTCGTCGAAATAAATACATACTAGTATTATTAAGATTAAAATATTCTTTTATTAATAATGTTATTATATTAAATTCAGATAATATTTTGATTGTTAAAACATAATTATTTGAATCTATATATTAAGTATAATTATAATTTTCATAAACTTTGAATACAACAATTTAAATTAACATTACATCTTCAAAATTTTAATTAACATATTATGTTCGAAATATTTTATAAACTTAATATTATTCATTGCGGAATATGATAAGGCTTGATGAAATATTTAAATGATAATTTCACCCTTGCTTAACCCATCTCAGACGATTATCTTTCGCAGAGTTGAGAGTTTTAATTTTACGCTGTATGTAGATGTGTTTGAGTGTGGAATAAAAAAAAAATCATAACATTTGCCTACGGTTAACTGGTACCACAATTAAACCTAGCATCAAATCCAAAAGTTTTGATTAATAAGAAAATTATTAAAATTAAAACAACTGGACATTTAAAATAAAATTCCTCCATACATTCCTCCTATTCCTATATAAGCTAATTAATAAAATAAAAGAGTTACATATATAGATATATGTTAAGTATTTAATAATTAAGAACGCCTGCAAAACATAATTAATAACTTTTCTTTTCTCATTTAAATAAATAGTTGTAAAGTGTTAATAGCATCATTAATAAGAATGAGTCAACAGTCTCCACTTTCAATAAACGATCCCGGCGTAAACAAATCGCTTCTAAGTAATTTATTCACTTTTACAGCAAGATCTTGTATACAATATCGTCAGATGACCCTTTTGTTTAAGTCCTATTTACATGAAGAAGTCGATACCTAAAAATTTAAAAAGCTTTATATTATTTATTAACTTTAATACAACGAGTACCAAATGTCAAAAGAAATGAACTAAATTATAGATATATATCGCTTTGCTTAAAAAGACTAGTCATATTTAAATATGGACACTACTTCTGAAAGATTAAAACTTAAATAATAAACGAATCGTGTTATTATCTTATAATTAATTTTAACAATCTTATCTCAGTGTAATTAAGTCGTAAAACTCACAAAGAATTAATTCAACCGTTTAGGTACCGGTGTGACAAACTGTGACTTATCTTTGGGAAGTTTGATGAATCAGGTTCTAACATTCTACCCTTAAGTCGGAAAAGTCGATTTGAAATGTTAATGAAGCGAATTTCATTTCAGGTAACGAGCCTCCTCACTTTATAGTAACACAGTAAGTGCTGGACCTCCCTGTGAATAAATAAAAGAGACGTTTTGACTTTTCACCATCCATGTTTCGAATTAATTTATTATTTATCATGTTGTTCTCGCTATGTCTGAATAACAGACGTACGCAATAAATTGAGGTCGGTGTTGTATGGGGTATCACGTTATTGCTTATGTGTGTGTGAGTGCATACGTGCGTGTGTGAGGGCGTGCGTGCGTGTATGAGTGCGTGCGTGCGTGCGTGCTTGCCTACGCGAGAGCGTCTCTGCATGTCTATTTGCATGTACGTGCAAGTGTTTTAAGATGTTTATTGAGTACATAACATTAGATATTTTATAGAAAGGTTAAGGATACATTAAGTGAAAGATAGAAAAAAATAGATAGCCGCAGCATTGAAGAAGGTTAAGTCAAATCAAGATGGATTTAATAAAGTTATAGTAAATAACAAATACATAAATATATTGAAAATACTAACTCCAATATCAAACCAAAAATGTATTCTTATATGGCGATGGTGAGAGTATTTGATAAACTGTCAAATCATCATTGTGACACCGACGAGGGTCATTTTATCCAAATTTGAGGTCACGGAGTAAAGTATCTCAATTTATTTGGATCTGATTTGTTCAGATCAGAAATGTATTATGTTAAAAGATTTGAAGTGATGATATGAGATCATTATAATAACAGTTACTTAGCCTATTTCATAATAATCACAAAATCTGACATTTCCGTATGTATATCAAATTAAATCAGTTATTATATTCAAATAAAACAAACGGTGAGGCATTTTTGTTTATTTTTCTGCCAATAATGTATATTACTCTTCATGAATGAGATTTCTGAATGAACTGCTGATGGTTTATATATTACAAATGAATTTATTACAGTCCGATTATTATAGAATAATAAAAGTAATTTTTCAACAGTAAATTATATTTGATAAAATATTTGGATTTTAATGAGTTTTGATTAACCTGACCTAGTTTTATTATACTATTGAAAACATTTTAGTAACCAGCATTGAAGTATAAAATTCTTCTTGAGAATTTATATTATTCTGTGTTAGAAATGTAGTTTTTAAATTGAGACGGAAGGAGGTTTATATCAGAAATGGGTTACTCTAAGGAAAACATCCACTCGTTCATTTCGAATTAATGAGAATCTGAAAATAAGTTAACATTTTAAAATTCAAAAGCAATAAATTTCTTATAAATCGGATAACAATGGCTGTTTTTTTTAGTACAACAAATGCTTATTGCAAAGTGTAAACTGTGTTTCTTACATTAACATTGAAACAAAAAGGTTTGATTAAAAAAATAAAGTAATAATAAATAAAAAGTAACTAAATTAAAAATAGTTCGAGGTGAGGAACGTTCGAGAGCAGTCGCGTGAAAAGCTCAGTGGAGTGAAGGTGAGATTCGCAGTTTGTGATTCCAACTTAAGTCGTATCACTTTTTCAGTAGAGCGGATTCGTTGTTTGGTTGAATTTATAGGAGTCAGTACTGGCAGTCTCCATGTCGCCGGCCTCAGACTCCACTCGATAGTATAAAATAATTTAGGAGTTTTACTTGTATTGAATTTAATGATCTTGAATTTCGATGTAAGAAACAAACAATATATAAATATTAAAATGAATAAATCCAAAATTTCAGATCTTTTGTAGTTTCTGAGATTAAATAAGTTAGGTTAAGTCAATTTTTAGTTATGAAAAACAAACAGTCAAAGGTTATTTCGATAAAAAATGTTAAATTGATTAAGTGAAGTGTAATTTATAGACAGAACTCATAGTTTCATAAAATAGTTTAATTAAATATATAAGCAAAAAAAGTGTATCTATATAGATCTAAAAAAATATCTCTAATATCTTGTACCAGATTATAATTTGAATGACTTTCTGATACAGCGAGCTTGACTTTGAATGTTTGTTGGCAGAATTAAATCCCGCTGACCGAGCATCGTTACTCCGAGGTTTCTTTAAATAGCTTCCGAGCACCTGACCTGCTTCACGTGACCTGTCTGTCATTTGAATCGCATATGGTATGACAGGTTGCTGAACTTTGGAGTGTCGACTTTGAATGATATACAACTACATCATTCATTTGTATTACAGAAGATATGAATTTGATTTTCAAGTCAACATGAAAATTCATATTATCACGAAAATACAAAAATTGCAATAAAACTAAATCTCTTTGGTATGAATTTTATGTATTAGCAGATATATTATCTTTGAATTGCGGTAGGCGAATAGAAGAAGTCGCAACCGAAAGCTAGTTTAATATAAATATGCCTTAATAATTTTACTTAGATTAATGTAGAAATTGCTTTGGGCTAGTCAGCTCCATCAATTAAATTACGACACTTCATTAATTACCCACTAATTAAGATCCGAGATATTCGTAAATAAATCTAGATTCGAAATTTCTATCTCGTTATTTATCTTGCTACAATAACTGAATTTTAGATTTTGCTTAACAATAATAGACGATGATGAAATTACGTGAAGTAAAACTTTGCAAGAAATTGTTTAAAATTACCACTTTCATATTATGTTTTAGGACTTAAAATATAAACTCAAATAATGAATGATTTTCATGCTACAAACGTATATACAATAGGATAAACCTTATTTTGAGAGCGTTGTGGTTGTGTAATCTATATATATATATATATATATAATATATATATTTTACTAAATTCACATGAAAGTATATAATAACTACATAAAAACAATTTTTAACATTTTTTAGTGTCATTAAGTACTTACTAAAGCGGTTGGACCGGTTTTCACTGGCGGATAACTGACATTATAAGAAGGAACTTAAGCTAATTTTTATTTAATTTTTCATTTTAAAAACATATCCTCGCAAACGGAGTCATGAGCACAGCTAGTTCGTAATGTAAAACAAAACACTTTCAACTACGTTCACCTAACGTTTTTATTTTTAATACTGTACTATTGAATGGAAACAAGAAACTTTATATGAAATTAGAATCAACTTTTGGATTTATTATATTTTGTAATAAGGTTGCAAGATCCTTTATTATTTATTTTAAATTATTTATTCAGTATCATTCCATACATCTCCGAAAGCCCCAACATCACATTATAACAAGAATAATATATATTTGGTAAAACGTACCTCATATTTTTATAAGGGTGCGTAAGGTAACAGTTTATTACCCCTGTCAGCCTTATGTAAAATTAGGGTTGTTTTCTTTTCTAATAAAAAGAGAATGAATATATTTTTACGTACAATACCTGCACAGCCTCCTTGCTTATAGATTTTATTACTCGTAGGAACGTTTCCATGTTTTGGCTCGGGTTACTTAAATAAATCAATTCAAACTCCTGTAATATTTGAGAATGAAGATAAAATATTTAAATAAATAAATAATAATTGCAAATATTTTTAGCTGAATTGAATACTAACTAAACAAATATACGTCCGTCTATTGCTTATTAGTATTTACAGTTGTACCGATTTCAGTATCTCTTTTATTGTGGCATAAAAGTCATTTTATATCCAACTCCATTTATTTTTATTTGCACTTTTGCCATTTCGAATAATGCTTCCATTGCGTCAAATAATGACACTTACTCGATGTAAATGATTTTAGAAAAAACGACGTGCGCTGTATTATATTTTATTTAATATTTGGTTTGACTTTTATATTAAGTACTACAAAAAAGTTTTCTATAAGTATCGTGACCGCATAATAATTAAATTATATTTCGTTATGTCTTACAGTAATAGTTTCAGGTATAATAAATAGACTTTGTATATACCTATTCAAATATTATTAATTTCTCCTGAGTGGCAGATCTTAAACCTGCCTCTGCCTAACCTAACGTAAACCGAACGCCGGGGTTATTAACCTGAAATTTTCACAGTAGTTTCCCTTTGTTAAATAGAATTTATAGAAATCACACCCGTAAAGGTGATTGAACTTTATACAGAAATCCGTTACCGTCTAAGTCACAAAGCGTTGAATGCAAGCGCTAGTATTGCATACATTTGAACATAACTAAGTAATCATTACACCAATTAGTACATGAGGTACTCACGGAACACTACAAATTGGTGGAATATACCGGTATTTGTATGAACTGCGCAAGTTTCCACCGCAACTAATAGAATTGCTATTCTATTCCGCAGTCAGAGTATTAACATATATTATTGCAGCTTGTAACCGCAAAATGTGGGGTATGGCCAAAAATGAATACATTGCGAATGTTGGTGCGCGAATTGTTGGATATGTATGGATAAGTACATATATATTATAAAATATTTTCCTATATTTTACAGCAGAGCAAAATACGAACGCAATTCAATATTATTATAATTTGTTTAATTTCTTTAGCTGCGATTGAATATTATTTTTATTTATCATTTCATCATCTTCTTGCCCTTTTCCCAATTTTGGGGTCGAAACAGTATATTTTTTCCTTCCATACTCTCCTGTTACTAGTCATCTCTGTACACACTCCCTTCTTCCCCATATCGTCTTCCACGCAATCCATCCGTCTTTTCTCTACCTGTCCATTCCTCCGCTACCATACAAGCACTATTTTGTATACAAAAATAAAATAAAAAAACATAAATAAAAAAAATCCTAACAAATATATTATCTAATCCAGGTATTATTTGTTATATGAATACTTTCGAAATACTATTCCAGTTCTATACATTTTTTTAGTATAATCGAATAAAAACAGTTTGTTTTTTATATACCAATGAATTAAAGTAACATTTTCCAGAACACGAAGCTATATTGTCAAACACACAATATGGTGTACGGGATGGCCGGCGCCGCCCACACAACAATAAATACTTTTATATTGATTTTCATACGTGAATATACATTATTTGATGGACAGTATTGGACAAATTGTATTAGATATTTATTTAAATTGTAAATAGTTTTTAGTATATATTCATTTGCGTTAATACCTATTAAGTATGTATCTACATCTACTTGAAGACATATGTACGTACGTAATTGAACTAGTGCATAAAATTAACTACAGTCACTCCTCGCCCTTTAATTAACACTAGAACTAATTAACCCGCAGTTTATTCACTAAACCTTAATTGCGAACAACGAATTTTTTATTTATTTCGACGTCTCATATTTAGTCCCAAATTAGAAGCAATCCTGCACAGTGCATTGAAAAAACTAATGTTTAAGTATTGTTACAATTTAATTACATTACTTCATAAAAAATCATTTTCCTTTATCGCAGAGCTTATGATTGGACTATGTACTTTGTATAATTAGTTATTATATAGGTTACCTCACAGTATCATAGCGACAAGGATATCATATAACTCTTTTTACATAATTATTATATATTAAATAATTATTATTATCAAAATCATAATTTTCAGTCTCATTTTTATACTTTATCCTCTAAAAGTAATGCTTTTTATTAATAAAACAAAAGCGATTAACAAGAATCCAATGTCGCTCAAAAAAATTACTATATTTTATTTATTTATGTCTCTAGCATTCAAGAAACAAATGCCTATAATAACCAATGACGCGAATTACGACTCACTCTGCGTTATCCAACTGGGAATTCTGTTATACACAGTATGCAATTTGTGGTCACCGGTCAGCAGTGTCATAAACACCAGTGTTCTGATATTCAATTTGGAATATTTGCACTTTTACCTTTATTAATTATTTTAAAGCTGGAGGAATAAATTGTGGTTCCAATCATCATTACGGATTTTTCACACTCGTAAAGTTATGTTAGGTTAATTTGTACTCATTACAAAAATTCTCCTAAATATAACTGTTTTATGCTCAAAGCCAATTTTAACCAGAGATAAACAGAATTTCGTATTTCCTACGGAGAAATGAAACGCCTAGATTGTACCCAAATGTTTACTGTCAATTTCCGGACCATGGGCCCTTGTTATCCATGACTGCACTTACAAACACATGCTAGATTGACTTGTAGCACAATTTGAACCTTATCGCTACATTTTAGGGTTCCAAAAGGTTTGTTCAGTTGATTTGTTTTGTATTACGGTTTCATGGTCCATTGCTTTTGGCAAGTGTGACTGGTTGGTGACAACTAGATGTAACGCGTTGGGTTATCGCCATGTATAGTTATTTGACATAGTACTTTTGTATGTAGGGTAGTGTTTATTACATGGAATAAATTTTAAAATATGTAATAGATATTTGATCATTGTTATTGTATACCACCAAACCTCGTTAATATGACGTGAGTATGACGAAGGTAACCACATCAAATCCACGGGCAAGTTATTAGGAGAAAGGAAGCTCATAAATAGAGCTTAGAAAATTAAAGTCTCGGACTCCCATTGTTCGATGACAATATTGAAGATGTAATGTCCCCATTATAAGATGCGAGGGGAATCTAAAAGACTTTCAATTCAGAGTCTGCTTAAAAAGATCTGTTTAAATTATCAGAGCGTATACGCTATTGTATAAGTAACGAATGTAATCGTTGAAAATGTTATTCCTCTACAACTTATTTCCCCAGAGAAAAGAAACACAATGCACTTCCTGATTCTACTTCTAAGGAACTTGTTAAGATAAGTGTTGTAAATGTGCTGTAGAAATTTTATGTTTAATGTTTTTAGATTTTATGGGTCTTGGTTCATTCGTACAGACCAAGTCAAGCGAAGAAATAAGAATAAGATAAAATGAAGCGAGAATACCTAAGTAAAATATTAAACCAGTGCTATTTTTTTTTACTACTATATTGATATTTATTTATCCAGAAAATATTTAAATATCAATTATTATTATAGAATAATGCAATAGAACTTATCTTTATACTTATTAAATTTTTTGTATGTTTATCTGTTTATACGAGAAAATTACTGGAAAGATTTTGATAAAATTTAACGTGGCTTCAAACACGAAACAGCTAAAGAGTAATAGGGTATTTATAAATCAAATAAATATAAAAATATTTTCAAATATGTTACATATATAGTAAGTAGGCTTATTATCTAAATCTGGACTGGGAACAAGCGGAAATTGCCAGTTATTGGAACATTTACAATACTATTATTTTCACCTGTCATATTATTTATTTATTGATATTTCCTTCTTTTTTGTGCATTCACAGAAAAATTATTAAAAAAACATATTAGAATATAATGTATCTATGTAGGAAGGAAAAAGAAAATTAATTATTGGAAAGACGCGACTTTTTTGAAGCCTCTAAAATGTAAAGGCGACCTACGCAAGGAAAGTAAGTTCTTCGATCCTACAACATAATTTACTTTATTGATTAAAATTTACCAAAGGAAGATGAATGATGAAACTTGATAAGTTAAAAGGTTTCACATTTTATTAAATTCTTCTTTACGTAAATACTTTAGCATATATTCCTTTATCCTATTTACCAACAATTCATTAGAATCTGTCGAAGTTCTGGCAAAAGGTTGGTTTCTAACACCGTAGTTAATGGTGCGTGAAGTGATCGCTCACTAAGTGATGACGTGTGAGGTCCGCTGTACTCATTGTTGTATTAAGAAGTTACTCCCAACGTTTTTATTACTAAACCATACTTAAATTCTACCAGATTATACCAATATTAAAAATTATTAAGATTTAGAATGCTCAAAAATATCAACAAGAAACACAAGTCTATAGATTATTATTATTTCGTACAACCGCCGTGTCAACTGATTTATTAAATTGCTACAGGCTTTGATAATTCATATATTACATAGAATTAATATAATATATTTAAATATCACACTAAATGTTTATTTAATATTATAAAAGTCCAAGTCAAAGATTTCTATGTTAAGTTAACCATTAAACTCTAGTCGCACTTTATAACCGTAGTCATCAAGTTACAAAAAATTTATAAATTTTTAAAGCTTCATTAAGACGCTTCCTAACGGAGGAAAGTGGCAGAAATTGAATAAATACACTCAGATATCCTCTGGTTTCAAGGAGCAACGTGATCTGAATTTAAACTCCAGTAATGTTTATGTAATAAGCGTACCTAAAGTAATTCTGAGAAGCGAACCATCATAATGGCTTTAAGCTATATTATAATACGATGCATAAATATTGCTTCATTTATTTTTTGTTAGGTTTATATTAATATAATTTTTATGTATATTTTAGTTGAAATAATTCTGGTATTAGTTATACGAGTATAGTTAGTGTGTAATTTAGAACAGTAAAATTGCAGCCTGACCCCGGATACCGTTAACCCCAGAAGGATAGAGTATGCCAAATTGACATGAGCATTATAAAAGAGAATTATTCAGGCACCCCTGGCACCGAGTGCCGACTGCATAGTTTTACCTACACTGAGTTTGTAGCACTCGGTAGCTCGTAGAACTACGAGTATATTTCTATAAATATTAACCTTTTTCTCGTTAAATTGAAGTAATTGAATTTTAAATATTGATGAAGTTTTATTCAGTTTAAACTTTTATTTAATCATTAAGTTTATATTCATTCAGTTATTTTTTTAGGGATAAATATTTTATACTCGCAAATAAATTAGTTACAAAAAACTATAAAATAATTTCTTACTTTATATTATATAAGGCTTATAACATATATTTTTATATACAAAACAAAAGCAGTATTTAATTATGACATATTTACCCACTACGTAGACAAATAATTAGTTATAAAAGAAAGTAAAAAAAGTATCTTTTGTAAGGGACAAAAAATACATTACGAGAATATTTAATATTATTATGGAACGCCATTACTTTTAATTTTAATATAATTCAAAATCTACTATTCGAATATTCATTTATAATTGTTTAAATATTAAAATTAAATTTATCTACAAAATCGCTACTTGAAGTAATACAGAGATAAATAGTGTACGAGTAGACACACAATAATATTGACTTACACCATATTTGTTAGTTCTGTTAATGAGTTTGTAATAAAATCAATGTTCGACGCTAACGGATACGCGATACGACTCTGGCTTGATTAATTTTGTATATCATAATTACTGTGATGTGATAAATAATAATATATATATTCTATTTCTTGATATTACAAGTTTGGGGTGTTTGTTTAAAGAGTAAAGTTTATATACCAGATTGTGTACGTTTTTTATGTCACAAATGTCCTAACGAACCTATTTTTATGTCACAATTATTGTCCTAACTAACTATCTCTCTCCGTGAGTACCGAAGGAAGAGAATTCTTTTTACATAATATATTATTGAAGCAAATTTTGTTTTCTAAAGCATTATAACAGTCAGTTGTTTAAATTGAATTAGTTATTATAAAATGTAATAATTTGTAACAGAATCCATACATGATATTCACATAAAAGTTTAAATTCAAATAAATGGCCGCGTTCCCTCACAAGTGGGATGAACCGTTATAAAAATGATTGGTGGGTTTCCAATATCTACGTGACTGTCGAAAAGAAAGTAGTTTTGTTTCTGGCACCAAAAATAAAGTATGTCATTTATTCGCAGTTTTAATATAATATCACATATTATATATTTTTAAAAAGCGTTATAAAAATGATTTGAGACATCAAATTACTGACTGATAAATATTATTAATACGTACAATGAAAAGGGAAAATCCACTTTAATAAACGGAAAAATCTTAATCATAATAAAAATTCTCATTGTGTATTCCATTTCGAAAATGAAAACTTACATAAAGAAACCGCAGCTTCAATTTTTCATACAATCAAGTGATGGGTTGATCTTGACATTATCTAAGACTTCATTAAATCTGCTTCCAACTTCTACGATTTCTTTTTCGTTGGGTTTTTTGATGGGTACAGCAAATAATTTTGTAAATTATTTTAAATTTCTAAATACCAATATCAAACAATTTAGAAGATTTGCAAAATGTAAATCGATATTGTGATTCGTCGGTTACATCTTATTTAGCTTTAACAATTTTGTTACGAAATAATTAAATTTATACTTTATTTTTAAACAATAAAGTTTTATGAATGTCACAGAATCAGTAAAAGATAATTAATTAATTAACATTTTTAAAGTGTATTATACACTTTAAAAATGGATAATTTTCACAATGTTATATTTAGATAATTATCTTTATAATATTTTATTATTTTTTTATTATGACACAGGATGGGAAACAAAAAGAAGGTCATTTGACTGTAAGCCCATTTCCCACGGACTTGGAAATAAAGATGCAAATGCGTTGTCTTCGATTAGAAATAGGATGAAGGAAGCTGGAAATGGGAGGAGAAGGATGATTTGGCTTCTGACTGTCTGACATAGTATTTATTTGACACCAGTTCTCTGTGAGAGGTAAGTATTTCCTTGATCAAATGAACCCATATAGACTGCAGTTAAATGACAGCTAGGATTTACTATTTAGGTACCTCTTTAATAATCTATGCAGAATTTGCAAAACTGTTAGAAAAAAAAATCATGTAAAATGCACTCAATATTAATTGCGCAGATATAGATTGAGTAATAATGTCATTTAAATCTATTTCACAAGCCAGGAACTATGATATTCACGAATCCCAAAACAGATCAAAGGTTATAATATATTTTTAAGACAGAGGTATTGCCTCATCCGTGCTTTATACAATCAGGTGATGGCTCGATAACAACATTACCCCGAAGCCTTCATTAAATCCACCACGAACTTCGTCAATTTCTCATTTTCACTCTAAGTTTATTAGAGCTCACCAAGGAATATAACTATTACAAAACTAGTTATGAGTTTTGGGAATACTTTGTCCCTTATTTTTTCTTAAGTTACAAATATTTAAAAAAATACACAATTATACATTGTGTCCAAAATATTTATTTAGTAGATACTATACTCAAAAAACTGTTTAGTTAGCTCTTACGCTCTCTTAAGCTCTTACTAAAATTGTCTAAAGAAGTTTAAGGTATAATTAATTATTGATTTATACAGAACTATCTCATATGAGATGAAGACCTTTATATATTTATATCGTAGTAATAGTGTTTTGTTTTCGTTTTGATCAATACCAGAATAGAAATTGATATGACGAAATAAACAGAAGCATCACAAGTTCCATTTAATTTTGGATTAGTCGGGAGATTGCAAAACAAGCTGTATTTACTCTCACGGTATTAAACTCATAAAATAAAGTACTATGGATTATTGGATCCCATAACTTGCACGAGACCGCGGCTTCATTTGTTAAATTATTGATCTTTTTAATTGTTTTAAAGTTTGGCTTATAATAAAATATCAAGTCAGGATAAATTACAATTGATTATATATTTTTATTATTAACGTACATAAAATTTATTTTACTTTTTAATATATATAACCAACTTATAAAATATAAATCCTATTAAATAATATTCAATTATTGTCGAGTATCAGTTTTATCTGTAGTATTTTATGCATCTAAATATATTTTGTGTTCAGTAGCTTTTACAAAAACTATTGTCTTATTTTCATTTTAATTTCAATCATATTCCACTATACGTTACTTTGAAATATAAATATAAATCGTTCCTTGATCTTCAACTGTTTATACATTCCTTTTATTAATCCTTATCTTATCTTATCTATGTCTTTTATATTTTTATTATGCTACAGTTTCCCTTTAATTTCGGTTTCATTTTCAGTTTAGATATAGGTTACCGATAACTTATACCAAGTTATAGGAGATTATAAAAAATTACATTAGGTTGAAGTGTTTTGGTATAATTGAAAAACAAACATTCATCTATTTTTATTACAATGATTGTTAAAGTAAGTAAGGAAAATAATGGGATCTATTTTCAATATCCCATTTGGTGTAATGTCATTTCACGAGTATGAATAATCTGTTCGCTCGGTGAATCTCACATCGGAACGTATATCTTAAACAGCTTGATGGGCTGTTCCGTAATCGGGACGACCCATCTATCGTGTGCAAGTGATGTCGGTAATTTGCTTTGTACGGTACTTATCCAAGGATTACTAGGGTATGCTTGCTCTTTATCAAATTAAGAAAGTGAAAATACTAAATTTCAGGATTTCTATATAAAGAAAACAAGATTATAAAAATAACTCATTAATTCTGCATAAATTATACAACATTATTATGTTAAATGTTGTTTTCCCTTTATAAGTAATACCCTGTGTAATGAAGAAATGTAGCAATTTATTTAAACTTAAACAACATTACAGTACCAATTTCCCGTTTACGTGACTCGCATATTTTCATTTCTAAGGCTTGGTCTACATTAGATACGTTACAGTGAACACAAAAATAATAAATTTATGAAGAGCTTATTTCCATCATAACTTGCCAGTTGTTAATTAATCAAAGTCATGTATATGTTTTGGTGTTTCATTCTTTAAACGATTATGTGCAAAGGTAACTTACAGCTCCTATTGAAATTAGAACAACCTAAGGCTGAGCTGTCAGATGACGAAATGTATACCAACCTTTACGTAACACATGTTCGACAAATAAATTCATATGCGGGGAGCCGTTGAATTTTATAGTCCGCGGGAACAAAGTTGTCGGCTTCAGCTTAGCGTTTCTTATGCCTCAGACGACTGCCATTATGAGTTCATACAGGGATAAGCTCTTTTGAGACGTGTAACTTATTTGCTCTGAATTTTGATGATATTCAAATAAAATTACTCTTACTTACTACGTAATTCCGTTCTATTATATTATTTCATTTCAATGTATTAAGTATTTCAATCGGTATTTCCAGGTAAATACATATATTCATTTTTTATATTGACATATTTCAATGTGTTCGCATCACTGAAGGCGAGAATATATTATACATTTTTTAATTTACTCACCGAGAATGACGTATATTTTCAATTAATCTAAATGATTTAAAACAATATACCGACTGTCTAGGTTGTCGTTATAATATTATGAATAATATTATTAAAAAAAAACAAATTTTCAAAAGTGGTTTAAATTAAAACGGAGAAAAAAATGTTAAAATTGAATATATATTATTTCTATGTATAGAATTGTTAAATTGAATGAATTATTTTAAGGTTTTTAGATACCTCTAAATAACATAGTAGTGTGTTACTAAATAAGATATTTTAAATATTATCACAGTTCAATTATAACGACACACCATAGCAAAATCAATTTCAACCATTTAAATGCAAATTAAGCGTGAATTATGCGGGTTTACAATATTTGGTGAGCCCGCATCACGAGCAGGAGATGCAGACTCACGTAATGCTGATTCTTTATGCTGGGTCAGACGTTTGATTAGTTAGCTGAAGACGTGAATTTCTGTACGCCGGTGGAAAACTTGGTGCCGTGTTAGAAGAAATATACCCGACTATAATGTTAGATTTACAATTATTACGGAATATATTAATAATTTTTATCTTATTGCTTTTTTAAATCTACTACATATTTAATCTGGAAACTATGTTTCCACTAAACAAACAATCTGTTAAATGTATATAAAAAATATTTACCGAGAGTTTCATAAAATATTTTACTAAGACGTATATTTACATATAAAACATTTTATATATTCCTCTTTTTTTAAGAAATTCTTTGAAATTCATATATTTCAATTTTTTTAGCATTTATCAGAAACGTCCCACACTCGTGATAAATTATGGTGAGTAGGAAGATAGGCTTTTATTTTTAGCTTTATTATGATTTGTGACGATGTAAGGCGTAAGTAAAGAAAAACGACATACCATATTCCGTACACGGAGTTAGAATAGAGGATAAAATATAGAAATATGTTTTACATGATACGTTTTGTCGTATTCAAAACATGTTATGGGAACTTTGCTAATTGACAATACGGGTACATTGAACTCACCACCGCATCGTATTAATTAAGTACCTGATTGAATTTTGAGTTAAAGTTGTCTATTTATTTAGTGACTACGATTACAATACAAGCAATTTGAATGTTGACGAAAAGGCAGTATTTTATCTAAATTAAAGGGAAGCAAGGGCGTTAGGTGGAGCTGCTTTCTCTAACGAGTTTCCGTTGCCAGGTGACGGACAGAAATTTAAATGACAAAATAACGTTGACTTATATTTTCAAGAAAATATTGCGAAGTTAATAACAAAAATATCACTGTAATAAAAACTAAGTTTTGCATTACATCTATAAAATATGTAAAGTAAGAGGAGAAGGTTACTTTACCTATGCAATTTAAAGTCAAATTAACTCGTCACTCGAAAATAAAAAAAGAAAAATTATATCTCCAAATTTATACAACTTGGGTTAGTACTTAATATAAATGTAAGTTTTCTCAGGCAAAGCAAGCAAATATTGTGGCACTAATGAGCACTTCCTTTGGCAGTCTAATTCAAGCAAATGCGTCTAGTTTCGCAAACCGTTGGGTAAACTATAATTCAAAACCACAGAGCTGCAGCACTGCTTATTGCCTCATAAATTAATTCCTCGAGCGACAATATGAAATTCCCAGTTGCTTGACGTTGTTATTTTCTGTTGGAAGACATCGGGAGTAGTTTTACATTATAGTAAGCAAGAACTTAAATATTTAGCTTAAAATTTGAACGTAGACTTTTATTCAAAAGTCAACAGTTGGAGAGGTATAACTTAGGCCACTGTTCATCAATTTTGCAGCTCAACTGCTGAAACTAATATTTAATTCACGAAATGGTTCCAAAATATAACAATGGCATCTCATAATTACGTAATGCTGAACTGTTTTTTAGTTAACTTTAAGACCTATAATCGATATAATTATATAATATGTTAACATAAATAATTCAACATAATAAAGAAAATAAGTTCAGTAATTCTCGTACCGCAACCGACATTCTCAGAAAACTTACACTAATCTAAAAGGCGAAACTTTAAGGAGGCTTGAACGTGCAAAGCCGCCGCGGAGGTCGGAGTTTTAACGCGACTATTCCCAGAAGCTGATATTTTATTCATGGGAAGGGCCCAGCGGCTCAGTAATAGCATTCTATGATCAAAGATTTAAACAACTTGCGGATTTTTCGTCTGACCTCGAAACACGTGCTTTGGCGTTGTTTTTGAAAAAAAAATCTGCTCCTGATTTAGCAATACGCAAACTTCAGGAATCAATAATTAGTTCCAAATAAAATTTACATACCAAACGATATGCTGATGAATTATAATAATAAACATTAAAGAAATAGAAAGGTTCATGTTCTTATAATTAAATGGCATATTTTGCATTTTTGCAATTATAGGTAATAACTTTTTTATACTTATATCGAGAACTATCACAATTTAAAATTTATAGAAAACACTAGAACTATGTTATGTAAAAAAGCATTTTTTATTAAAATAAACTGAAAATTACGTATTTGGATATTGGCGTTGAAGTGGATTTCACTATTGGACATCGTCGAAGTCCAGCTCTGCTATCATTATCGGGTAAAAATATATATTTAATATATATACCATTATAATGCATTTAAAAAGAAATAAAAGCCATTTATACATCTAAAGGTATATATATACCCACTAAGAAAATAGTAAGTTCTAGGTAAAGTTTCACAATCTTAAGTCGAATTCAAACCGTTTTCAATTCCCATTAAGCAATAGATTGGATCAATGTTGGATAAACTTTACAGCTAAATACCTGTTCTAGATTCAACTAAGTACCACTTGAAATATCACAATTGAAATACAATACACTTAAAAAGAATATTCGAAAGTGGCACAACCATTTTGTATTTACCTTTGACTGACGGATTAAGTTACGCGTATTTAGTGTTGAAAATTTGACACTTGATTCATCAGCACTATTGGAAAGTGCTTGTAAATTGAATCTCTACTATCTTCGCTAATGGAAACTATTTAGTCGACTACCATTATACCGGTACTGCAGGAACAAATCAGGAAATATTATGATGTCCAAGTTTAAGTTTTTGTAAATAGTTTACACATAAATTTTCAATGTAAATTTTTATTAACTGTACTCATTTTTTACAGTCAAATGTACCTGGAATAATGTATTAACTAATAAAGTTAGTAATAAGTATATTTATATATATAATATAGTAGTAATAGTTTTGGTTCGTTCATACAGAGATTTTTAAATATATTTTTAGATTAGGATATTAATTCAATAGTTTTATTTTAGTATTTTATTAAGTTATTTTAACAACATTATATATATTTCTGAAAATTAATAATCAAAAACGAAACTCAAAGTGAACGTCTGTACTCGTATAATTAATTTAGCAGTGAATCGTGTAACATCGCAGCTTTACTGCGGCGTAATTAGCTATTTTAAAGAGGTTATCAAAAATTTACCACTGACCCTATTTTTATGAATTTTTCTCGTTTATAATTAAAATTTGTTAATGTTTTATAAAAATTCTTAAGACCTGTAAACCATGACTATGAAAACGATTTTTTGTACAGAATTAATAAGTTAGAATTTGTAATGACGTATTCTTTTATTGGCTGTATATTATCGGTCTGAAATTAATGAATTTCTGTTGATAAAGATTGAAAATCAGATACAATATCAATTATAATAGAAAAATGCTGAGCATATCTAAGCTTATAAATAAAATTGAAGGGTCTGTTTGTAATACCAAATTAAAAGCTTTCTAGAATTTGAAAATGTACATATAATAACATTAAAAAAATATTCTCTGTACGTCTGCTTGACTGTTTGTTCAAGCTAATCTCTTAAACGTTTGGACCGACTCTACCACGATTTTCACTGTTAGATATCTGATATTATTTTCCTTATAAGGGCTACTTACATATTTCACGTTAAAGAAGTAGTGGGCACAGCTAGTATATTGTATTATTTATGTCATTAAAAACTCCTTCATATAAAACTCCTTGCGTTACTATGTTATTTTCAAGAGAGGTCTAATTTTGCACTTTGTGTGATTATTCCCACTTTTTTATTTATTACAATAAATAGATCACATATGATCTACAACATTCATATTTCTTTTAACAAATTAAGGCATCATTTCCAAATAATATTATTCATTTTTGTATATATTAACCAAAGCTGAAAAAAAAATTATATGTTTTATCTGATATAGTCACACCGAAGGAGCTAACGTAAGATGGAAAACATCTATCTGGACTCGCTGACCTTCACCGGCACATTTTTTTCTTAACCCTGCAAGAAGCTATGAATCCATTGGAAACAAACGTGCTAATCCCATCCAATCTTGTTACTACTTTATTTTGACTAAACTAACGGACAAACACGAAAATTATATTATATACATTCAGCTCAAATATTCAGTATTTTAAAAATATTTATGACACACTAATAAGAAATTACAAAAAGCTAGCAATAGATATTATATAAAATATTCTCAATAACTTCTATAGTATTAATATACAGCTATATTATAATGAGAAATAGATTTATTATGAATGTTATCATTCCTTTATTTTTAATAAAACTATAGAAATTTCGAATTATTTTCTAAGAACAACAAACAGCTTTTTATTTTATTTGCTTTCGAGCGTTTCCACGAATCGAATGGATTTTGGTAACTCGTGCTATTGATACAGTTAACTGTGTTTGAACTTAGATTCTGCGAATATTATCTAAAACTCAACCTTTATATAAATTTATATTAAATAAATTATAACATTCTTATCAAAGGAAATTATTTTATTTATCCTCTAAATAAATTGTTTTTTAATCTCATCAAGACTTGAAGCAACATAATAACATATTACAAGATTTTATTTGAGTTAATATCCGCATAATCCGGTATATTACAATAATTTTTGTTTATTAAGACGACGCCAGTACTCAAATTTATAAGTATCATTTAATAATTACATTAGATAATAACAATAAATATAAAAATAAAAGGAAAGAATCCAGGTAGTTGATCAAAGTTTGAATATTCAAATAGTCATAATTGTTTTAGAGCCTTACTATAAAATAAAGTAATAATTCTACAGTAGGACCGCTATTACGCAACCCGCAAACTTTTGCAACTTTTGAGGCATTTCTCAAACATTCTAATCGGATTGTCACCCTTCTCGTGTCCCGTCTTGTCTCTGCATTAAATGTTTAAGCGCTAATAAATTATTTAAAGGTTCCGAGCGTTTAGGGTAACTTTGGCGCTTTGTTTGTCTGCTGTTTTTTAAAATTTCCTTATTACTTTGAAAAGAATAAAGAAATAATTATCTTAAAAGATAACAAAGTAGCGACATTGTTTGTGTTGCTTTTTTTCTACTGGTACCTTTATAATAATTCATAGTATAAAATTAAATTATTACGAATTTAAAAGAAAATATATTAAGCTCTGTCCTGACCTACTAGCTTCTTTTACATTACTAGTATAAAGTTTTTACAAAATAGGACCGTCTAATATTATAGGCATGTATAATTTACTACATCTCTATTAGATAGTTTGTTCTGTTAAACACCTGATATACAGCGCTGTAAAAAGGTATTCCCTAGAGAAGTCGCGTAAAAGGGTCAGATAAGATCCGGATTGGGTTCATTGAAAAAAATTGGTAATAGTTTCTCTATACCTTTATATTAAATTCATGACAATAGATTGTATTTCTACTTCTTTTCTCAGAATAAGATGGTAGAAAAAGGTTATCAAAAATAATCATTAATATCCATTAACTTTTATGTTTTTTATTTACCAAATATATCCGCATACAAGGGATATATTTGGTAAGATGTAAGTATTGGGAAGACTGGAAGAGAACAGATTGCAACAACGGGCGTTTTAGAGATCCTTGTAGAACTATATTACATGCAACTATAAACTCATTCCACAATCTTCTAAATTTACCAATTCTATAAAAAAACAAGGAATCTTATAAATAAAAAAATATATGTCGTTATGCAAAGGAATATTGAATATTTAAATCAAGTTCTGAATATAAATATTTAAAGCGTTAATTGCAAATGAATATTCAAACCCTCGCTTTACAGATGAGAGTTGCAAATCTCTTAATTAAAATGAAGATATAGTAAATAATGTTTAAACTAAAATTGTATTCAAATTTTAGAAAACAAAAATTAAATCGCAATGATCTCTATCAATTATATATATATTTCTAACAATAAATCTTACTTTGTTTATTGCAAATGAAAATCAAATGAAATAGAAGATTATTCGTTATACTTAAAAAAAACCAATAAGCATTATCTTACGTGGAAACAAGAAAATATATATGTTAATTTTAAAAAAGTCTGTCCTAAATTTAAAAATATACATGTTTAAAAATTAATTAATTGATAAACCGAAGAATGAGATAAGATACCTGTTGAAACTTACCGGTTAATCACAAGAGCAATACTCCACTTACACTTAACACTCACGATCTCGAGAGTCGATATGCGTTAAAAACGCCCACCCTCTACTACGTCTGGAAGGCTACTGCAAAGTTAAGGTCCTGTTTCACATCCCGCATCAGATGACTGTCACAGCGCATGCGTGAAGAATTGAGACCCAAATGAAATACAGTCAGCTGACAGCACTTAAGGTCACTGTGTCAGTATAAGGAGACTCTAAATTTGATTAGATTAAACGCCTGTTTAGCACCATTGTAGTAATAGTTACGATAATCTATGTTATAAAGATCATAGAACTGAAAATATTTTGTTTGTAAGTAAATGGTATTCGTTTATTTAAAAATATTAAGCTTAACTAAAAAAATATGTAGAATTGTCGACATATACTTATTTTTTTATATATACATGTATACATATATACATGTATAAATACACGAAAACGTCGTTTTTATTAAAACGAAAGTTTCCTTTGCGAGTCTTCGATCTGCACTTTTCTCCTTTGATAAATAATTAATGATCATCTTTATGGAGAACAGTAGTGACCGATGACATATCTATAAAAATATGTATAATATTATGATTTTGTTGAGCTCAAGATTGATATTTATTTTATGACTCATATTTTTGAAATTTAAAAAGTACGAAATATTTTTAAAACCATTAAAAATACAATACAGTATAAACTTTCAACATTTCTACGTATAAAAATAAGAACGGTACAAACAAAATAAAACCACAAAAATACACCTCGGAGCGGTTGAAATTAAATTGCAGAATATGTCTGCAATTAAGACAAAATCTCATTATACATCGAAAGAGCCTGAAATTTTAGGCAGAAATAAAAATATTTTTCTCCAAGCCAGTAAAGGCGAGCGGCGTGCTAATGAAAACTGGTAACGGCATTAAAGCTAGCAACAACGCCTGTGACACTAGGCTTAATGAAAAATTTCATAAAGCGGCATGCGGCGAGGTATTGCGGCATTCGGAGCGCAAACTTCCTCGAACTGCTTCGACAATTTGGACAATGTTACCGGTTGTATTGAAGTTGGGGCTTATTACATTCAGCACTATATGAAAAAAGTATTCAAATATATTTTAATCTCTGATATCAATATATTACGTTAAAGGGACTAAAAAAACCAAACCTAAAAAAAAAACAAAACAATAATTATTTTTCTGCAAGAGTAATAGAAAAAAAATCGTTAATAACGCTTAACAGTTAGCTTTCAGCAAATTGTCCATTAAGAATTGAGAGAGAAGACATCGGCTGTTTTCTTTTTATATTTTATAGTAAAGCATTCTTTGGGATCGTAAATGTATTTTTAAATAGAGAAAAATGTGTCTCAATAATGAATCTCATAAAATGTTAATTATATTATTATGTTTAGTTTAGGTAGTGTTAATTTTCATTACGTTCAGTTTAGATAGCTAGCGGCTCCTCCAGCTACTTCGTCTATGTCACAATATAAATGGCAATCTATAAGGTAGCTACTGCCTGCCGGATTTTTTAAATATTTTTGAATGCAAAACCTTGTACTATGTTATAACCTTTGCGTTTTTTGTGGGTTGATTTAAAACAAATATCCTATTTTATATTTAAGACAATCAATTAATACTTAAATTTAAATGAATATAATAGATAACATGTCAGTTAGACTCAGCGGTGGGTCACTTGAGGTAAACAACTCAAATACTTATATTAAATAAGATCCTTAATATTATGGTCTCTTAAATTAGAGTCATAAGTGCCACTGACAATGACTATTAATAGACATATACACAGCCCCTTATTTGTCAGTACAGGAAGACTGCAGTCAAACACTTATACACTTATTCTTTCAATATTAATTTATAGTTTAGATTAATTATATACAAAGTACTACATTACCAGATTATTTTTATATTTAAAGGCATTTAAAGGCAGACCTTTCAAGCAGCTACAGTTACAGCAACAGATCAGGAAGCAGGAAATGCAGGTCGACAATCCGAAGTTACACGTATACACATGGTAAAGATTTATTATAAAAATAAAACCTCCTATAATTACTCGTAACAATATACAGGCTAAACAAACAACAATGTATTTCTAATTATTATATAATGAGACCGAATGAAATACTTATTATCAACAATCGTCAACAGCACCATTTACTGGATACAAAGACAAAAATAATTTATTAGGCATATTGAAATATATACAACTATACAAACATAAATAATCTAAGTAATATGTAAACAACTTCTATAGCAAAATTTTTACTGATTCTAAAACGTTTGACACGTTCTAATTTGAAGTTTCAAGATGGACACTTAATAGTATCAATACAAGCAATACATGAACAGAAACAACCCTAGAGGTAATTGCAGTCCAATGAAATGGAAAAATGTTAGATTTATACATTCAATTAAATTCCTAGCTTTGCTTTTCAGACCTTATATTTGTAATTAACCGTATAAAATAGAAATTGCTTTCTAAATAATAAAATGTTAAAAAGTATTAATCGTACAGAAATCTTATATGGACTATCCTTATAAGTTCGCAAAAAAAACACCAATTCATCTTAATAACTACAATAATAAGTATTTTATTCTAATATACGACTATTTTCATAATTTTAGATAACCACTTACCAATCTAATTTTTTTAGTAGTTACATCCACAAACATCATAATATTAATTATATTCATTTACAAATTTGGATCTCAATTTGCTATTTACATACACGGGCACACACACAATGACATTTTATTTTACTATACATGTATCTTAAAAACTTGAACCACACGCTTTATCACCCTCAGCAGCTAGACTTTACATTTTGTCTCGCGTCTCCCCATTACTCTGCTTAATGCTAAAGGTGACAATTCTTTTAGATAAAGTTACTTTCACACCTACGTTACGGTTAAATAAGTATTTTTTTAAATAAAAAAATCATCAGTTGCCGTAAAATTATGTTAAGTATAAAAATAAATATTAAAAACTCAATTTGTTATTACTTGAAAAAAATATTCCACTAACCGGCAATTACACCGCTTATTACAGGGAAATTGTGTTAGCCGAGCTCTCATCAGAAGAGCAAAATTTAGGCGACCCCATTAGTTGACGTCGTTTCTTCATTCCACTAACTTCAGTCGACACACAGCCTAAAGGTCCTTCCGCAAAAGTGTTTCAAGTGGCTTGTTAGACGAGACGCATGAATAAGAGGCAAAGCAGTGGTTTTTGAATGGCAAAGACGACCGTTTATAGTTCTACTTTGACGACTCATTAGTGCACATTGTGAATGCGTGCGAGAAAAGGTTGGCTCCGGGAGTTAATTGCACGTTTAAACCTTCGTTAGTTTTGAAGTCCATCTAGGAGGAAAAGAAGTGGAAAAGTTATTTATAATTATAATTTATATTAAATACATTCGCGGTAATGTATTATGATACAAGTATAAGCTACTTAAATTAACATCAGATATAAACATATTCATTTAAATTACTTCCTCATCTTTTCGTTAAAATAAAATTGTTTAAAATATAATAAAAGTTTTCATAATTACACAGTAGTTAATGAAACCTCTCTTAAAATAAAGGAGAAAGCAATTAAAACGCTTCTGTACCCATTAATGATTTGTCTCGAATTGTGAGGAAGAAAACGTGTATAATATAAATCCAACAATTACCCAAACCTTGGTGCAGTGAAATAACAAGCCACAAAGCCTCGACGCCGGAGGCAGGTAAAAATGTCGTTAATAAATAAATTGCGGGGACGTGACGTTTCCCTCATTCCGGCGGCTCGTTTTAAACCAACGCTATCAATAAATTTTTAAAATCCCTTCATGATGTTATTCCTGAAATATCTCTTTTACTTATATATTATTTGTACAATTATCATTAATGTATTAAGTATCTTTATGACAAATATTTATAGTTGTCTATATCAGGTTAATGGAGGAAAACGTTGTAAGGAAACCGTACATAGCTTATTTATTATATTTTTATAAGATAATAATATTTATTAGATTTAGATTCTTTGCTACCGTTACCGTGATATTGTATTTAGAAATACTTAGAGCTTTTTAAGATATATAGTTAATTTAAAGAAACAAATTACCGGATTTTCTGCTTTATTGCTTATTTTATTGAATTATCAATTTCAGGCATTATTAAAAGCAGTTTAGTTCCAAAGTCAAAGTATAGTTAATACATCTTTGTACTGATTAAGTTGAAACATGACAAACATTCCACTATACAATCTTCACAACTGAGCCGCTCCCAACACAACGTCACAAAGCCTTGTGTGAACTCCACAAGCGGACAGATATTGGACCGCGCACGGCGTCCTACTTAATAACTGTCACAGATTATTGTTAAATATTATTACAAAGTTATATGAATGTAATACGTTTTAATTAAATATTTCATTATTTTGGTGTAATAGTTTAAATAAAATTAACATTATTTAAAATATATAGTTTCCAAAATTGGAGCTGTGGGCGTATTATTTTTTTGTCACCAGTCCAAAGTGTTGGCAATTGAGTGGGATGTCACTTGAGCATTAAATTAAATATTATCGTTAGGGTTAATTGGTATAACTTTTGATAGAAAAAGTTCTGAGTTGCGTCGTAAACACAATTAAGCCGGTATTCACTCTATTCGGCTGCAACTTTATAAATTTCCCACTCGCCCCTTTATCTGGTAACGATACCTTTATTAATCATGAACTCAATTAAACGCACCGCCCTCTTGTGAATTCCCTTCATTTTATTTTTTGAACTCTGTTTATATTTGCTGAATAATAGAATTAAATAATTAAATTTCAGTAAAATTTTACAAATAATAAAATATATAACTATTAAATTATGTTTCACCAAAATGTACTGTGTTGTAGCGTTTTCATTGCTTTGGTATTTATCTCATTCACTGTTTTAAATTTAAAGGTATTTATCATAAGTGAATAATTAAAAAGCAAGTAAATGAATAGCTTAGTTAACTTCTGCTTTACAACCACTCAACTAAGTTAACGGATATCAAGTTATAGTAACGTCCTCTGTAAATTAATTTAATAAGTGAGAAGGACGCTCCGAGAGCATCGTCTAATTTATGGGTCAATCAAACCTCGAAGAGCACCCGTAAATGTATGCAAGTATCATATCTTTTCCATAATAAGCACCTGATTATAATATTTAATTTTTTTACAATGTCCTTGTTTACATTTTTGAGCAATACCTACAACCATAACCTAAAATTATATTTTATTTAAGAATAATAAAAAGTTATATTACAGCTCCGAACCGACTCACAAACAATAATTCTTTCAATGTAGCGAGTAAGATATAAATATTTTCAACCACGCTATAAAGGCCGGGACTCGGTGGCCTAGCGTAGGCTCTTTCAGGGCTACATTATGTTAAAAGATTCTGCTATTACTTTTAAAATATAAAGTGAATAAAAAATATAATATCTTTTAGTATGCTTCTTATGTAAAACCGACTTTGTAGGAGGTACAAAATGAACGTAGTGGCTTAACAATAAATAGCATTTTGTTTAGTGAGTGAGAGAGACTGATATGGAAATAACAAGCTTTTCTTCCCATATCTTAGTATTCTGAATCATTTTCCACTTTTCAAAGGTGGCAACGGATTTTCATCTTTGCATGCTAAAAGTTGTCCATGGACCACAGCAATATATATAAATCACCATAACATGGATTGTCAGCCCCTTTTTCTACGAACCTATAAAAATATAATTTTAAATCGGATATTATTCTTATAACAATATTTATAATAAATTAATATTTTCTTCCATTTAATTACTTTTTACTGAATGTAAGATACGAAACTGTATTCTGTGTTGGAGTGTGTGTAAATCTCACAAAATCTAGAAAATATTCTCTAGTAGATTAAAAAAAATGAATTTGCCCTTTCATCTATTAAAGGGCATGGGCATCATCTACTGCAATTTGTTACAATGAAAAGAACAAACAATTTGTTAGCTTCACAAAATCATACTTAAATCAAAAATGCAATTAAAAATTTTCTCATCTGCCCAAAATATATCCCATGAGGCGGGGTTGCCATCACTAGACTAAAATAAATACATCGCTGAGCGTCGCTTCAGCATCAATAATTCATGCTTATTTAGGTATTTATTATCAGTGGCAAATTTAGATAGCTTCTGATGGGTTTTGAGTTAAATCGTTAACACAATAAGTAGTACCTACTTGTTTTGTTTCTTAGTATATTTACTACACGACTTTTTAGATTAATTAGGATTAGTTAAATGATAAATATAAAACAGCTAGAAACAAAATATATGAAATAATTATTTTTAAAAAATGCAATCATTGATTTCAAAGTTGAAGGATACTATAATTTGCGGCAACACATGGTCGTACAATATTAAGTGTATAGACTAGTTTCACTATAATGGGCGTGAGTATTGGTCAAGCAGTATTTATATCATAAAAATTCAAACAAATGTAAAAAAAAATACATAAATAGTTACACTTTTGTCTTAACCGCATATTTATGGCAGTATAAGTACTGCCTTTTGACACATGTCAAATATCATACATTTCATTAACGCTAATTACATACTCGTATTCGAGTACAATAAGGACTCGCTCTTATTCTTACAATACAATTACAAAATCAAAATGTACCATGTTATTGTACTTACATTAAATTTAAATTATTTTCCTTAAAGTTATAATAACACTATAATGCTAAATCATTTTAATAATAGTATATATTGTAACGCGTAAATTGGTTTACATTTTTATTATTTTAGTTCGAAAATATTTTTCAAATGGTTTCTTAGTTTCCTGGCTCTAGCTTCTGTATTCTCACGAAGTAAACTGTTATGTAATCGCTCGTAAAATATATATATTATATATATATATTTATTTTATATGTTTTAGTTTTTAGGTATCAATTAATATTTGAAAATGTCTACAAATACGCTTAGCTACTCATATATTAGCCGTTAGCCCTAGGAAACCTTGTCGTCCCAGAAGTCGCAAGTTTGAGTCCTGTCGTGTAAATGAATCATTATATATTTATTAAAAATGGGACCAATTGTCGGTCTCCAGACGACAATTAAAAAACGTAGGCTAATAATAATTGTATAAATTTAGACGTTGATGCCACGTCCTCACGTCACTTCTAACAAAGAAACATGCCTGCAATAATAAAGGGTAGAATTCCTTATCTGCAAAAAGACACGTCAGTTAACTTTCCATAATTTCCAACCTTTAAAAGTATCAAAAGTTAGACGGCTTTATAACGTAACTTTCGCTGCCAACATTACGCACGGAACTAATTTACAAGAAACGTTAAAGCCCACAACCATTAACTCTTTACTTATGAATATACAATTTATTAGCTAATAATGTTATAAGTTGATACTTCGATCAACAGAAAGATATAACATCATGTCGCCTTACAAAATATATAAAGTAATAATAGTTAAAATATACAATTTCAATCATAGTAAGCAATAAAAATAAGTTATTTCATAGTTCGTTTTCTAAACCACTGAGTTGAATCCACGTTATTTTATTGACTTCACTATTAAATACATTACACGTTTGAGTCGCGTTATTATCTAAACTTTTGGTTTAAACCTCAGTGACTTTCTTAAAGACGTATTATAAAGGGCTGTCAGGAAGGCAAGCTCACGTTATGTAGACGTCACTTGATGTATGACTTGAGTAATTTAAACATCACTCATCAGTGTTTACTCCACTTTTGTTGTGTATTACTTCTTTAACTTTATTACGATATTTTAGGTTTAAAATGTATTTTTGTAAAATAAATAATTATTTTTAAAATTTCAATAATATTAAGTTCACTATAATTAGGCATAGAAAATAAGAAAAAAAAGATATAAGTAAGATATTAATGATATTAGGTCTACAAATTTGCTCCCGCCGTTTTTTTTTTATTTTAAAAATTATATTTAAAAAAATGATATCTTATTTATGTTTCAAAGTATTGTCCGTCACTTTCCACTACTTTGGCCCATCTTTCAGGCAACAAACGAATCCCGCGTCGGAAAAATTCTTCATCCTTTGATAAGATCCAAGAATCGATCCATTCTTTCACTTTTTCAAAAGAATCGAAGCACTGGCCCGCCAGGCCGTGTGCCATCGACCTAAATAAATGGTTATCAGATGGAGCAACATCTGGAGAGTATGGCGGGTGAGGTAGAATTTCCCATTTCAGTGTTTCGAGGTACGTCTTGACTACTTTCGCCACGTGAGGTCGAGCATTGTCGTGTTGCAAAATTACTTTTTCGTGTCTATCAGCGTATTGCGGCCGTTTTGCTTTTAATGCCCGACTCAAACGCATTAATTGCGTTCGATAAAGTGCACCAGTAATTTTTTCAGAAGGTTTTAGCAGCTTATAATAAATTAGGCCAAGCTGATCCCACCAAATACACAACATGACCTTGGATCCGTGAATATTCTGTCGAGGTGTCGCCGTAGGAGTGTGGCCGGTCAATCCCCATGATGTGCGTCGCTTAGGGTTGTCGTAGTGCACCCATTTTTCGTCCCCAGTAACAATACGATGAAGAAATCCTTTTCGTTTTTGTCTTTCAAGCAGCTGTTCACAAGCAAATAAACGTCGCTCAACATCTCTTGGTTTCAACTGATACGGTACCCAGTATCCTTATTTTTGGATCATCCCCAGCTGTTCCAGGCGTTTTGATACTGCTTGCTGAGTTACTCCCAATGGTTTTGCCGATCTTCAACAACAAAATCACCGCTTTTAAAGCGCTGGAACCACTCGCGACACGTTCTTTCACTAATAGTATCATCACCATAAGTACTTGAAATAACCCGATGAGCCTCAGCCGCCGATTTTTTCATGTTGAGATGAAAAAGTAAAATCTCCCGCAAATGACGTGAATTTGGTTTATAAGTTGACATATTTAATTAAGTGTAACTATATGACGCATACAAAAATTAACTAATATCGATGTAAGGTTATATTTATAGATGTCAAAACTGTTGGAAAACAACTGTGATTTATTTATTTGGACTATTACTGGCTATTAGCGCCATCTTTTGGAAAACGGCGGGAGCAAAGTTGTAGACCTAATATGATTTTCAGACTCATTGTTATATTATTTAATTTGAATTCTAAAATTAAAGCTCTCAAATTTGTATGCATTTTTCAGTCGTTTGCAAATCGTTAGTTGAGTAGTGACTCAAATTGTTGTTTTAAAGAGGTCATTTAAAAAAATGGAATCGATCGCCGCTCCACCTACCCGCCCCAATAAGAAATGCAAACGGATATACACTGAAAAATACACAAATAAAGCATCCAAAACCAATTCAGTTGTCTGGTAGATTTTATTGATAAATACACGTATTGAAGTATTATATATAAGAAAAATATATAGAAAAATAGTTTACAGGACAGAAACTTTTTTGTGGGCACCTGCGCGACATTTCGAAGTCTTCCTTACATATCTCTGCTATACATGTGTGCAACATTCTACCATCCGAGTATTATCCCTGGGGAATCTCCGTGAAAGTAATATATAATATAAACTAACTTAAATCAATAAAAATACACCAAAAAGCTGCAACTTTGTTACTAGCATATAAGAGACTTATCCTAAATACTTTTTAGTTTGATTCGTATGTTCATAGGAATTCAAACAATAAAAAACTAGACATTCTGTCGAAGATGAGATTGCTTTACAGCGGGTCAATTACTTTATTTTTAAAAAGCACAAGTTCGTTTGAAGCTATTTGTTTCAACTTTCGTCGTAGGAACGTCCAAGGAAGAGAACTCGTTGACCGAGTCTGAGCTATCCGATTAATAAAACCTGCAATCTGTTTTATAAATCGTATAAAGAAGTGATTTACTTTCTAGATTGCACAAGTGCTTAAATGCTGTCGTAATTTTAATTAACATATATATTTAATAATTAAATATATAAATTATTAAATATAATAAACAAAACAAATGTTAATTCAGGTAAAACAACCTTACATCAGTAATTTATACAATTTCAAAAACATAAACATAATTATAAGGAAAATTGAAATACGATTTCATATTTTCTTGCGGTACCTTCTATTGTGTATTCGCTTTGTTTAATTTAAGAGGCTTCGCGCACACCAATTAATTAGACTCCACAGATCTTGTTCCCAGAAGCGTTTCACATTTTGTATGTGAATAAAAGTCATGAAAATATTATAATTATCATTATCATGTGTAATATATGCTTGCATTTTTATACGATTCTCAAAGATCCATATTTTGGTTTTCCTTAAGTTACCAACACATGAACAGTCCTCTTTTCTACTAATATAATTCTTATAATTACATACTTAAGTAAGATAAGAAATAGACTTCAAATTGAAACCATTATTAAACTAGATTAATCAAGTTAGAGTAAATTAAATTAAATTTCTAATAATTGGGGAAGCATAAAATAATCTGGAGAATGCCCTCAGTGGCCCTTAATTAAACCGTTAACGCTTTAATAACTAAATATGACTGGAGCATGATAATTAATAATATTGTAAAATTGAGCCATACTTAATAATAAAATTAGTCTTACACGCTTTTAAAATGGATCTTTTATATAATTATATGAAACACACACTTCAATACTTATACATAATTCTATATATAAATACAAATACCGAAAATTTATTCGTGCGCCTCTATTTTTCTCAAAGAGGTACACTGTATGCATCCTCTATCCGACAACGTTAGAGGGTAAGCTAATCTCTAGGCCCGTCAACCACAATTCCTGCTCCAGTCAATTCGTTTACGAATATCGAAAATAGAACTCTTTAGAAGATTCTACTGTTCTCGTCGTATGAATATGTTATATGTATTTATACTTAACCAGCTTTATTCACAGTAATTTATCGGATTTTGCCCGACTAGTTTCGAACCCATTCGGGTGATGGAATTGCAGCGTGAACTGCCTGCAGCAGAAAGTAGTTAAAGATAAGTTAAATACGAGTATATATAATAATTTATATGAATCATGAAAATTTCAAAATATTACTTTTTTTATCAAAATAAAAAAATAAATACAACTTGAAAACAAGATGCATATCAAAAATCTCATTTAAATTTTTATACTAGAGCTTAAAATTTATAGTTAAACTCTTCTTATATACGATGTAAGTTATAGTTATAAATCAAATGGCAATCACAAAACAATCCTGTACAGTGCCATCCTTCTTGCTGAACTGGACATCATAACAACACTGCTGCAGAAGGTATAATTATATATGAATAGCATCATCATATCCAGCATTAGCTAATTGATCTGCGACTGAAAATTAACTACTCAAACTTTTGGCAACGACACCTTCAGTACCTACGTATTGTAATGTATGATACATTTATTTGTGAAAAACATATTTATCAAAGTGTAAACGAAAATGTAACTTTTTTTTAAAAACGGCTTTCAGGTTTTACGACCTTTGCAATAGTATAATTAGCAATATGTGCGGATAAATGAAAAAAGGTATTAAGTAGGATAGTACATGTCATAATTAACAAACAGCTTAACTTGAATTAGATTTCGTTTCAAATTTTAAATTGTTTTAATAAACAAAAACCTACGAATCGGACATTGTAAAGTGATTAAGTCTGGAACATAATTTAGTACCAGGGAAGTATGAGTGCAGACTCAACATAAGAAGTCTCAATTATAAACCATACATTCCTCTGGATTCCTAATCTCTCTGCCCTATGAGAAGAGATCTTATCAGCCAAACATCTTTCTTATAATATTCATACTAACTAAATATATAAATACCCGCAAGGATTAGGATTAAATATACTGTGTTACCAAAATTATTAATAACACGTTTTCCCAAATGATTGAAAAAGATTACACACACGGTAGAAAATTAATTGTAACAACAATCTCCTCTTTTGAAAGCCAATTGATATAAACAACAATATATATAAAAATATTGACTTTTGACAAGATGCCAAGACAAATTGGAATTATATCTCACCGTTGTAACAAAATAGCTCTCGAGTAAGATACATAATCCGAAGTAACACAGCAACATCACGTCTTTTCATATATCCATCACATCTCCAATCACTTGGGATTATCTGCAAATCACCAGCAGATTTTCTATGATAGATTGAAAAGCCTAAAATACATATTCAGAAGTAAATCAAAATTTAATTTCATGTTACCTGCGATTATTCATAAAAGAAATGCGACATTTATAGCAACTATTAACTTACACAAATTATTTATGTACATGGAAAATTACCTTGAAATTTTTTATAATTACAATGAACTGCAAGCTTAATACATCTCAGTTTTAAATTAATATAAAATATATATTCTATTAGCGCTTGTAATAGAATAAATTTTATACGAGTGTAATATTTAGAAAAAATAAGTATAAGTAATAGAAAATACATGTGATAATAACAATTTACTTATGTTCATCTTGAAGCTATTAAAGTTATGGTATATGGTAATAAAACTGCTACATTTATCGAGGACATAAGAAAAGATCTAAATACTTTCCTTGCTTTAATTAGTAATAATTAGTTGTGTTGCACTAAGATGCTTCTGTATATTGATTCTAACGTTCTATTGGAACTATATTCATAAATTTCTTAATAGCTACTGAATAAAATTAGCATTTACAAAGTGATATCAATAATATCAGTAGATTGGTTTATTTATTTATCTCTTTTCATTGAATCAATATGACTTATGTTTAATAAGGGCAGAGGACCTCCCAAGTGTGATTATAGTCAATCAATAACACGTTGGAGTCTAATAAATATACACAATAATAAAACAAACACAAAAAGATAAATAATTTATACTGTGACTTAATTGTCCGTTATACATGTTGTATATTTGAAACTAGCTCTGCCAACGACTTTACTTGCGTAGAATAACTTTAATACTTTGATATGCAATCAGTGAAAAGCAATTAATTTGGAATAATAAACAGATTAACAGTATAGATTGTCTATAAACATGTTTATCCATAAACTTATTCAAAATATAAATATCTTTTAAAATATAAGTAAATATATATTGAAAACAATTTCGAATATTACATTTATTAAAATTTATTACACAAAAATAAAACAATTTTAAACCGATATGAAAGTTTTAAAATATAAAATACACCTAATATGACACAGATATTGTCAGACAAGCCTCAAAGGTCCGACCTCAATAGACTCGAAGTCTTTGTTGACTGCACTATGTAAAAAGTTATTGCTTTGAAATATATTTTATAGAACGCGTATTATGTAAAAAAGAATATATTTACAAACACTTTTTAATATCCTACCTAATAGATAAGCAGAGATATTTCTCTATTTTTATATTAAACTAGTTATTGCCAGTGATTTCGTCTGCCGTCACCCGTTCTTCGGCCTAAATATCAAACGATATTTAATACAAATACGTACCATTTCAGTATTTTACAACTATAATCTAAACTTCATTAGATCTGTTATATAATTTATTATTACTCCAAAACTCTCTTTGTGTTTTTTTTTTGTCAAAATAAGATATTTTTTTCAGAATGACATTGTATTTTACAGTAAGTTATTTTGGAATTACAGACGGACACTTTTATTTTATTTATATGTATGTAGATATGAGCGAATAATGGCTTATGAAATTCAACATTCATTTGGTTAATGTGTTGTTTAATGGAGTGCTATGAGTAGAATTTATTTTATATTCGTTATAAATATATTTCAGTAGATATGAATAATTAGTAAGGCATATTATAATCTCGTGTAATCGAAAGAGATTTCTAAACAGTAATAATGCTACAGATTAGCCTTCGTATAATACGTACATGGGTTATGGAATTTATTTATGACGTGAACTACTCGTTCAGAAAATTATACTTAGTATTATTTGACTCGATTAAACTTAAAGCTATCGTATATCAGATCGTCCTTGTATTTATTATTATAAAGTAAAAATGTTTGGGTGTTTTTTTAAACAGTTCAGTTCGAAATTATGACATTTGAAAATATATTTTTTTATTAAAATGATTTGATTAGCAGGTAGAGTCACGAACGCAAGGTATTTTAAAAGAAAGACACTACATTGTAAACGAGGATATGGTATTTACTACATAATTTAAATATCGCAGCTTCAAAGCTGACTTTCTCCAAAGTCAATTATAAACGTTTAAAAGTTAGATAACGGTGATGAAGTTACCGCTGCGCCGACATCACACACGGAACTAATTTAAAAGAAATATTAAAACCCACATCACTTAACTCTTGTTATACTTACAAACAATTTATTAAACTTTCAATGTTAAAAGACATAATAACTTTATAGGTTTCTTTAATATTTATCTATCAAAAGACGAATATTTTTATAACATTTATTGCAGGTAATAACAAAGGAATGATAAGCGCTATAATCGTGCAATAAAAACAAATATCGAAACAAAATTTAAGTCATCATTTCCTCAAGGTTCGTTTGAGACGCGTCTTTAATCTAATTTTCATCGGAGCTGATGTCTTCAGTTAGACTAACAAATTTGAACCCCATTTCATTTAACTGTGACATTAATGTTTATGTTATCAAATTATCTCACACTAAACGATTTGCGTCACTTTCATATTCAATGTACCATCTGAAACTGTCGCTTATATTAAGCAATATTAATAAAATAAATATATTATAAAATTTTAATACGTAAAGCGACGGATCATCGAAACGAAGTAAACAATTTAATAAACGGCATACCTAAATAAATAAGGTAAAAATGCAAATACATTTTATTTTATTATAAAGATGGTGTACTTTATATTTAATCTTCCGTTATGTTATCACATAAAATGATGCCTAAAATAAATATTTTATCACGCAATGCTTCAGGATAATCTTTTTAACGGCGGATGGAATGAGCTTAAAAAAGCGATCGGCTTTCCACAAAACGTGTTCCACATTGTATTTTGCCTTTTTCCAGATTTTGTTAGATAAATACCAACAATCTCTCAATTTGCCTTGGTTTATGAAGCGGTTTGAAATTTTATTGTTTCAATCTGTTTGGCTTATATTATGTTTAACGATCGTATATTTAAAACGCTTAAAATTATTGTTCTAGTAGTCGAAACTTTATACTGTTAATAAAATTAATATAGAAATATTAGTTTCTTGAACTAAATTTATAGACAAGTCCTCTATTATATGTAAATTCCCATCAAAAATTGAATATAAGTAAACAAACTGACAGAAGATGAGTATGTGCTGGTAAGGGGCTTACTAATGGATATTCAGAAAGACATTTTATTCAAGATGTTTTGCTCAATCATCAATTATTCTCAACATCAGTGAACCTTTAATCAATCACATGTCAACCTTTCCCTTGTTTTGATATCTTGCTAATATTTAAGACATATTTGTAAACAAGCTACATGTTGATAATCCTAAGGTTTCATATTATTTCAATCATTTATATATAACGTCAATAAGTTAAAATTTCTATGTGAATAAATACGAGAAGTTTTACAAATAACCACTAAATTTATATTTACATAATTTTTTATACCTAAAACTTTCTGTAATAGATAAAGTATTAGAACCGATTGCGTTACTAATACCCTTAATACCCAACCGATCATAATTAAATTATTAACACACGTTTTCAGGGATACTGAAAAATACATATATTGAATAAGATTATTCAGAAAAAATAATGAATTTCCCGAAGGATAGAAAAATAGATAAGATCCAACATAACAAGACTCTATATTTTTTACAGCGTGAGCGAAGTATTTGACAAAAGTTAGTATAAAGTAATGAAAACTCAACATGTTTGAGACATGAATATGACATGACAATTAACATGTTTTGCTCTTTAATGCCGTATTGTTGACACATGTTATTTAGTACATTATCAAATTAAACATTAATTTATATATAACATAGATACATACTTACTACACCTACAAATTGTTGTATTTTTCACTTAAATGATTATTATATTCTTAATAATCAGTAAAACCTAAATATAAATAAATTTACGCTTAGTTTTTGAAATTTTTATCATAAAATGTTGTTATTATAAATACCTATTATAATCTCCTGATGCTATTATACAAATCTGATATTGAGATTGAAGATGTTAAGAAGACTTTTAATATATAAGACATAAAACATTTGCTACGGTTAAAGAATTGTAATTCATTATTATTATTTATTTAATATTAAAATATAATGATTAATACATTACTACCAAAGAAACAATATTAAGAATTTATAAGCAAAGTGGACTATTTGACTATATTAAAGTCACAAATCAATCACATTATTATCTTACGTCAGGACGTTGACAGTTACGAGCCACATATTACCGAAGTTCAAAACACGGAGCACGTGCGCGTCTATAAATTATTCCGCGCTGAGTGAACACCACAACATCAGTCATACGTCGACCTCACTCATCTCTTGATATATCCGCTAATATCCGACGATACCACACACTTCGCGTTTACTATCGCTACACTTGTAACTATGGATATACAATATTGACATATAATATTTCAATAGAAAAATAACATGTTCTTGATATAGTTAAAAAATATAATGTTTTATAAAATTTTCTTGGAATAGTTTTCACATCACATTCATTAAGACACATTAAAATATATGTTCTAATATTTTTCCTTAACGATATCACTTAAAAGGGCTTTGCTCATTTCAACGTTCCAATTCCATTCACAATAGCCTGAGGTTATCGTTAGGGCAAAGTTATTACGCGTAATAACATCGAAACGTTTCTAATATTTGTAATAACAGAACGCGAATCCAATAAGTGCTTGTGGGCTCTTTGGTATCGGTGCAAAGAGAGAGCATAGAGGACAGAGGAAGTGCTAGAAGAGGTAACACTCGTTTTCATTTGAAAATTGAAAAAACATCATAAATGCGATAATAAGATAAGTATTTACAAATGAATAAAGATTTGAACAATCATAGTTTTAATATATGTATGAAAAAAAGTCAAAATATTTTTCCGCCTTTAGCTTTTCGCAAGCACCCTAACACAAAATGGTCAACACTAAATCACAGAAAGCTTAGCGAATCCGCTTTCTAATTGTGTGTAGCGCGATGTTAATGCGGCATCACCGATGACGTTTATCCTCACTAATTCTTACTAACGTGGTTTAACGTCATGTTACAATACAAGGATTCGACGGCTGTTAAATATTATATAAAAAAACTATGGCCTTAATGGGATCTAAAAAGTACGAAATGCGTGTCTGATATAAGTAAATTTGTTTTAATTGATAGTTTTTTTTTCCTTATAATATTACATTTACAACAGTACTTAGTTATGAAAAGTTCTTAGATTACAGTTCGATTATCACTTTCTTGGGATACATTATTCTAAATTTGTAGCAAAAAATTGTTTAAACAATGTATAATACTAATAAAGAAATTATAAATAATTTAACATAAAAATTAAGATATTTTATATAATCCTAAATTTACAACATAATTATTATAGATATAATTAAAAATAACCTAAACTTATAAATTATACTAAGACGTAATTCTACTTTAAATTATTATTACAGTAGAATCATTACGTGAGAGATACCCAAAAACATCAAATAAAGAAAGCTGACACCCAGCTAGCAGGAGATACGACACTCGTATACATTTACGAGTGTTCTTCGAGCCTTGATTAACCGATAAACACGATCTGTTCGCGGCATGTCCTCAGTCCTTACCCACATTAAACCAATTTACGGTATCGTTAGTACTTTATAGGTGCCAACTTAGTTGGATCCCCGACCAATAACATTAACACAATCAGCAATTCACAGCTTTATTGGTTTTGTTTTAAAATTATTTCCTAGGCATAAAAAAAACAACTCGAACTGTGCTAGTTGAATTTCCTACCCGTCGTTCTTGTATAGTTTCATTGATTCATTGATCTACGATTTTAGCATTTTATATTGATATATAAATGATGATGATTCATTTCATTATTGTCACGTGAGTATATAGTATAAAATGACCTAAAATAAATGTTATATGCAATCCGATCTCCTAAATGCTAGCCATTTGTCTTCACAGACGCCTCGGGTACTATCGGATCTAATATTTATGAAACACTTCGCGTTGTCTACATACTCTATATGCTCCTTGTGTGTCTTTATTTTATTTCCCACGAGCTCAATGTGGATATCGTTCCTGTGAATAGAAATTCTACCATACAAATGTAGGTGTCATCATTCTAACTTATTTTCTGACTACTTATCGCTTAGATGTGTCTGACAAGAACAGAAATAGTTTATAATAGGAACTTAATGATTGGTAGAATTATAATTTTAAATTGACTTTAAAGACATCGCCGTAAGTTTTATTTAAGTTAGAGGAAGTTGTCATCTAATCTGCATATGTAATAATAGTAAATAACATCAGACACCCGCATTCGCGAGCTCAACTAGCGGCGCCTTACAAAACTTATACTTTTGTCGATTTTATTTTCTTTCGACCTTAAAACTTTCTTAATCTCATTTACAACTGTGTGCAGATAAAATTGAATAGTATATTTCAAATAGATGTTTTATATTTAAAATTTAAATTTATATGTAGTTAAACCAAAATTAAAAAATCAAACATTCACCGTAATATCCAGATACTAAGATGATCTAACATAGCTTAATTTCGTTTACTTTCGAAACATAATTATGCTTTAACATTTATAAGTGTAATAGGTCACGTTCTACGATATCAACTTTATGTTTAATAAAGTTTATTAATTAAGGTCACAACTCACGATCATTCTATTACAAATAGTATAAGTCTGTTGCCTTATTTAATTCAGGTAACGTAAGTCATCCTAGTTATACTTTTGACTAATCTTGTAAGAACTTTATTTCTTGTCATTTATTTAGAACGAAATATTATCTATATTTTCTTCTAAATAAATGCCTTATACTTACTTAAGAACAAAATACTAATGACGACATTCGGTACCGTTGTATCAATGTTCAAATTTAAAATCTTTGGAAACTCTCAATCTTTTTTTATTTTTTTCATTTTATTTAATACAGTATTTGCAAAAGAGTGTGTGAATAAACAAAAAATAGTAAAATATATGTTTATACATATTGCAAACATTCCGTATTCCATTTCTATGTTGAACGTATAAATAAGTACACATTACAAATGATTACCGCCCACATCAACCGGCAGACAGGGTCTCCTATTAAATTTATGTTTCTTTTAAAAAATATAAAAAGAGTTCAGTGAAACAAGAAACATTTAGGTATTGTTTTAAGTAAGAAAATTAATTTCGTTTATTAATTTTATTAATTATATAATGTGAAGATAACTTCACACGTGAAATGAACTTCATTCGACTGTGTTCTTTGTACATGGGTATCTTAAAAAGTAGCTAATCCTTGCTCAAAAGCCAGAAGCGCTTATAATATATATAATACTCTGATATTGCAAGAGAAGGTAAAATATATAATATACTTTGGAATATAGATTTTTCAGAGATAGGTAGTCTTGTTTAATTATTTTAAAACAGTATAGTACAGGACTCTATATTATCTATGTATCTCACGTTCTAACGCTGTCAGCTGTTGTATATTCATGAGAATACAGACGCACGCTCTCGGTCACTGGTCGCATGTACGTTATACACATCATTATAATGTATTAGACAGAGTTATATGCATGTATTTTCATGACTTAAGGAAAGTAATAAGCTTGTTTATTTTTTAAACTTAAAGTTTTATATAACTTTAACGATCATCATGAAATTTGGAGACTGGTTGTCAAGGATAGGAGATAAGATACTTTTTAACCCCAAAAATGTATTTTTCTGGCATGATGAGAAATTTACAGGTGCAGCCAATGAAGCCTCTTATCAAAACCAGTTAAAAAAATATTACAACCCAATGTAATGTTTCTCTTCTGACAGTATGTTAGTAGTGTTTTCGAACGAGAGTAGAATGATATCATAATATCAAGTTTCTGATTTAGGGTTTACTTGTTGATTTCATTTGAAAAATCGCATAATGTTGCTATTATAAGCAGTTGCTACACATCTCTTCAATAATCTATTAATTATTTACTTTTTTATAAATAGTACTAACCACCTACTAACACAAAAATATGATCCAAGCAGCATTGTGAAATTTTATCAAATCTTTTAATCCGATTCAATTTGACAACATAAACTTTACCTAAGACCACAGACCAGCTCTGGCGAAAATAAGATAACAGAGATGACATGACGACAAGATAATTTAGGTTATTAAAGTAATATTTTTGTCAGAAAGGAATATGAGAATTATCAGCGTTACGATTAAAGAGATTAACACAACTTTGTATTTTATTTACAAAAGATCGTAATAATTGATTTAAAATATACATTAAAAACATACGATTATATAAATATACTGTCTGAAGTTTATCCTACGTCATAGATCATACATTTACATAATATTATGTAGTTAACATACGCATGACAACCCTTTATAATACTCTCTTATGGAAATCACTGAAGCTTAAACCAAAAGTGTAGATAATAACGTGGTTTGAACTTGTAACGAATTTATTAGCCAAGTCAATGAGATAATAGATTCAGAGTCAGTGGCTTAGAAAATGAATTATGGAAAACTGGTACGGGGTCCGCTGTGTTTTTACTTTGTTATTCTTGTTTGGGGCCGACAAAGCATGTTACAAATATAATAAACATATTTACATTTAAATAGTGTGCTTTTTATAGAAGGTTGTACGCTGCTTTAGGAGCTATTTAATAAATGTTACCAAATTAAGAGATAAGTGACGTGGGTTTGAATATTTTTGGTTAATTAGTTCGGTGTTTGATGTCGGCGCTGAAAGTTACGTCATCACTCTTTGAATCAAATCACACTTTGAAAATGCTTAAAGCTTAGCTTGTGGAAAGTTAACTTTGAGAGTTTTCTTTTGTAAATTACAGGTTTTTATTTCCATACCCAAATTTATATCTATAATAGAAATAGTATTAGCAATAAAATACATAGTTTAATTGTTAAATCGTAAGTCATTTTTTTGTTATATGAAACATGAATATGTTAAAAATCCTCGATGATGTAAATCACCAGGCGTTCCTATGGATTAATATTGAGGGCACTTCATATGCAAATAAGAGGACAATTAAAATCTTGTTGAGATTTTAACGTACTGCTCAATTTTATCATATTATCGAATACTTTTAAAAAGTACTTTGATTAAATATAAATTTTATATTGTTATTTCATAAACAAAAATATCCACTTGACACACAACCCTTATGAAACACGTCTAAATAATAGACATACACAAATACACACACAGTGTTCAATATATAGGTAATATATGTTATTCAGTTTATCCTTAGCAATGTCACGACTGACAGATCTCACTCAATCACACTGGATTACGTGCTTTACTAATTATTCATATTAAGCTCGGGGTGAGACGCAAAAATATATTTACAATAAGGATAACAATAAAATATTAATTTCAATTTCTTTACACCCTTTATTAAAAACGAAGTTAGTTGCGTATACTAACGAATAAAATTTAAACAAATATGTTTTATGTTATTACAGTTTATTATTATCTTATTATACTATTATATTTTTAAATCCGAATATGTTTTATTATATTATAGAACTGCTTTAAAATTAAACAATAGAATTTAAGTAACGGTTACGTCCCTTGGACCGTATCGTATCTCAAAATGACATATTTTTTCTTTGAAATTTACGGCATTATATACAAATTTTAATATGAACATCTTAAGGATGGAACTTTTACTTCTCAATATAAATATATATGTAGAATATTTTTACTTAGCGAAGTCTACAAAGACGTGGGAGGGTATTGAGTCCCGATCTTCGAGGATTGTTTGATAATATCTGAATTGTATCTGTTTATATTGAAAGCTTAAATTACAATGAAGTATCAACATTTAATATACGTAAAGAATTTAAAGAATCTATCGGATATTTAAACCTTTTAAACTTCAGACAAAAATAAGTCATAAATAATACAAAAATGTAGTTATTCAAAAATAATTAATTAGACAACGAAGTGAATATTTTTTGTTTCTTTACTGTCTCTAAAATTTGAGTATTTGTATTTATTTTAACTTACTTATTTAGTTTTTTTTTAAACGATAGGATAAATATGTAATATTTATGATTCTTAGATTATTTATGTATAGCCTTTCATTCATTACTGATTTTCTTTTATTTTTTTTTTGTTTGTTTCCCTCATTGTTTTTCTTTTTGCTGTTAATATTGTTGGTACACTGGTAGATAATACCTCAGTATCAAGTCCGCCAAATGTATCATGTTTTTGACATTTAAGTTTTAATAAATAAAGAAATAAAATATTTGAATGTTAACCATTCTTGAAAATAAATGCATAAATAATATATGTTATATATAATGTACAAAATATATTTTGTAGTAAGTTTTGTAAAGTAAGTAACTATTTTCTTCAAATTGTTTGTAATGTTAATATAATCTACAAATAATAAATTACTCCTAAATTAATGATATATCTAGCAAGATAACTAGTCAGAATCATGAGAATGCAATGAAGCTCCTTAATTTCTTATATTCTCGTATCTAGGAATATAAAAGAAAATGTAGGAGTTTCATTGAGTTCTGATTGGTCTATAAAGACGCGCACATTAAATGATTTAACTGATGTCGCTGTAATTAATTGATGTATCCTGACTTGGTCGAGTGCCTGTAAAACAATAATAGCGCACTTTAATAACGGTTGTTTAATAAATTAAGCCCCGTCTGCGTTAAATTTATTACCTTTTATAGAAAAGTCGTTATTTCCAATAAAATGTTTTATTCATACAATATTAAATAACAGCTATAGGATATACATTTACAAATATATAATATAATGTACACGTTACTTATAATTATTCATTTTGAAAGCCACTTTGATTCTAATATATAAAACAAATTACCAATGTCCAAATATGTTATATTTACAGTATTATTGTTAATAACTCATTAAAATTAGCTAATTATGTTTATATATTTATAAAAATAAAAGTACCCTAAGTTACTACACCAGCTATCCGCCACTGAAAGTAAAAATCGTTCCAGCCGTTTCAGATTTTGTAATATGCAATTACAAATTCAAATTCTAATTCAAAATATCTTTATTCAAGTAGGCATTTACACGCACTTTTGAATCGTTAATTACTACAATACAAAAAAAGATCAGTGTAGTAAGTCCGTAAGTAAGCTACCACCGACTCGGAATGCTGCTCTGTTGAGAAGAGCCGGCCAGAAACCCAACAGTTGCTCTTTTCAAAAGAAATATAACAATAGGTGATGTACATTATAATATAAATCCTGTAAATGATTCAACAACTTAAGTGCCACATATTTCGATCCACTAAAAACTCTTGAACGTAATAACAAACTTTTGATTTTAGATTTAAAACTAAGAAATGGAAGGTCTAAGATATCTTGTGGAACTTTATTATATATGCGTATACGCAAACCCATGAAGCATTTATTAACTTTTTGAAGCCGAAACTTTGGCATTACGAGTTTGTTTTTATTTCTCGTTTTTATCACGTGTCTGTCACTGTTTTTTATATAACTATTTAAATTTTGACGTATATATAATATGTTATTAAATATGTATTGCGAAGCGACTGTAAGAATACCTATTTCTTTAAAAACATCTCTCAGAGAATCTCTAGCTTTTAAGTTATAAAAAACAATACACATTAATTTTATTTATATTTATAATCTATATAAGAGATGTCAATAAAGTATTATTGACATCACATCAACAAGTATGTTTTATACTTATACTGGCCATAAATACTGTTACAATTAAAAATAAACAAAATTTTACGAGTACTTTTGAATTTGAAATAAGTCGTTTCTATACGATTGGTCATTGTGTTTTCTTATTCTCGCGTCAATATATTTAAAATATTTTGTGATATTAAGATGGAGTTGCGTGATAAAGAGAACCGAATTCATTTGATTGCATTACATAAAGTAGGTATGGATCCAAATACAATTTTTAAAATCCTTTATAAACCTGGTATTAGTCAAATGTTTGTATATTGGGTTAATGAAAGGTACAACAAAACCTAATATTAATATGTTAAAATCAAAACATCTACTTAAGCGGTACGCAAAGAGAAGTTACAGAAAAAAATTGTTTACTGATGAGATTTTTTTTTATTGAACAATATTTTAACAGACAAAATGACCCTTTTTATGCTGAAAGCTCTAAGGATGCTTTCAAATTAGTCAACAGAGTACAATGTGAGCATTATCTAACTTCAATGTTGGATGTGTAGCGTATTAGTTACTATTCCTGAGAAGGTAGTAGAACTCTTTCACAACACCATGTTCACTAACCAAGAATGATCCTTTCAGAAACCTTCAGTTCGCTCCACCCAACCTTGGTTACATAAACGAAAGTTTCGGGCAGCACCGAGTCAGAGCTGAAGACTGGCGACGGCCAGATATCGTCCTAATCTTAATCCACTGAATTAGGAATGAAACGTGATCACCATGAATTCTTGCAACATCCGATTTTGAATTTAACCATTCAACCGGAAATATCGCCACATCTTAGTGGTACCTAAAAGAAAGGTCTTTATTGGCCGCACAATAGAAGATCGCCAAGCATTCAGGTAATACAGATAATATTGCTGGCGATAACATCGTTTGCGACGATAAAATTCGGCGGGAAACATCGGTATAGCTCTTCGGAACCCTTCCCGTTATAAATGCAGTAGAAGTCGCACAGGGCAAGTCTTAAGCCTGGCCTGAAATAATGCCTGGCTTTGATTTGATTTGATTTGACTACACCTAATTTCACCGAGGCCAATTTGACCTTATCCTCCAGATGATCACGAAATTTACAATCCAAATATCGAGGCCCAGTATACTTGGCGAGGCATTAAGATTGAGGTGCTCTTTAAGGACGAAGATACAACAAATGGATTTTTTTTGTGGAAATGTGCAAACTAGTGTCCTTTGGAGTTTAATCTGAACAAGGTTCAGTTCTTCCAATTCTGAGACCAACCTCAGGGAGGTTTCTATAGAAGACAGAAGTTTCATTCGGTACCCGTCGGCATTTCCTTGAGAGAGCCATGCACGGGCAGAGTATAACACATCCCCAGTGCTGTCAATCGCATAACACTGTAATTTGGAAATATCCAACATATCAGTGATGTACAGGAGAAACAAAGTTGGAGATAGCACTCAGCCTTGGGGTAAACCAAAACTCACGGGAATCAGCGGTTAATCAGCATTCAGTGTAAAAATCGAACAAAAACCGCGACTAACAATCTGTATGCTATGCCCAGTGAGAAAGCTGGTGATCCACTTGCATAAACTCCCGGGGAGCCCATAGGTAGTTAGCTTGGCAAGAAGCCCCTTATACCTTACACGGTCGAAGACTTTCGCTCTATCCAGACTAACTGCAAGACCCTCTCCCTTGCTTCCAATAACAGCTACCCAACGGTGCATTAGATATAACAGAAGATCACCTGCCGATCGACCATGCAGAATGCCATATTGCCGGTTATTGATGAACTGGTGATCCACAAAGTACGTTAGAAGATGTTGTTTGATGATGCTAGTGATTGCTTTGGAGGGAAGAGAGTAACCCTAATATACAGGATATTATTCATTACAGGAGGTATTTTTATAACCTACGAAATACAACTTACTCCATAATCTATTCAAATAATATCAAAATGGAGGAAAAATCCCTCATAAGGAATACTATACTCTGTTTCGACTCCTATTGTCGAAACTAGACAAATACTAAAATTATGCAACTTAAAGCTTTAATAAAAGTTATGAAAAGTGATATTATCATCAGTACGCCTTACAACAATATTCATCGGATGTTAATTAAAATGTGAATCTCGAAAGTGCTTCTTATAAAAAGAAGTAGAAAGGTCATAACATCGAATTTAAAAATTAAAATGTTCAAGCGAGCAAATAGAATATCAAGTCTCGCAGAACGTCGAAATATATGTGGGTAAATTAAAAATAATAACAAATAATCACAAACTGTATGTGGGTAAATTGATAATAATAACAAATAATCACAAACTGTATGTAGGTAAATAAGAAATAATAACAAATAATCAAAAAAATAATGTTGGTAAATTTAATATATTAACAAATAATCACCAACTATATGTAGTTAAATTAAAAATAATCAGAAAATGTATGTGGGTAAATTGACAATAATAACAAATAATCAAGTATGTAGGTAAATTTAAAATAATCACAAATAATCACAAAATGTATTTGGGTAAATTGAAAATAATAACAAATAATCACAAACTGTATGAGGTAAATTAAATATAATAACAAATAATCAAGAACTGTATTTAGTTAGCTGGTTCCGAGCTATAATTTTTTTAAAGTGCAGGCTTCCATGTGACCGGAAATACGCCTTTAAAATAGGAGTACCGAAATAGACGCGTTAGCACTGGAGTCAACTTAGAAGAACATATTCGTAGTACCAATGTTAAAATTCTATTCGGCCTATTCGACTTATGAACGGACAAGGAATATACAGACTGTCGGATAGTTTCCTGCCGAAAAAATATTTCCGACATTCTGTTGGTCATTGAAAGTTAAATTTAAAGCTAAAAGAGTGCTCAAGAGATCGGCTTTTTCTTTTGCCGTATGGGCCAGAAAGTCATTCTCCAAGTGCAATAGCTGGCAAAAGTTGCCCAGAGTCGCTTTAGAAAGTGACCAGGATTAGGGCGTGTCAAGCAAATACCTTGCCAGCTGATCCCCAATTTTGACGACATGATTGAATTTTGCTTTAGCAACATTAGCCCAAGCTTGATACGCTTCCCGATTGCCAGCTGTTGCAGCCCTGACAGATGCATCAAACCAAGGTCTCGATCTGCCACCTGGTAGCACAAAGCTTGATACAAATGCCTGCATGCCCTATAGTATCACATCAGCTACAGCCGCAGTGCAGTCACTGGGATCATTGGAAGGAAAACACAAAACCCGACGCCATTAAAAGCTGCCATTAAATAAAAAGAAATATTTCAAACTATGAGATTTTGCAGGTTATTATTATAGATATTGGTTTGTTATTAAAAGATAATCCCAAATGATTGGATGTATGATGGATCCGAGACGATGACGTGAGTTATCGGTGTTACCGGGGATTATACAATTTTGTTGCAATATCAGAAAATTTATAATAAAAGACCGAAAAACCAACCGAAGTAGTAAAGTAATATATTTGTATTTATTTTAATGAACAGATTTAATAATTTGCTGAAAAAAACGACAACCCGCTATATTTATCTTTATACGTATTTATCTTTGATACAAGATCAACCTAGTAATCGTCTCAAGTCGACCTGTTTATTACACAATAAACAATACTTCTATTCTAACTTATTAAAATGTCATATTATTTAATTTAATGTGTAAATTGAAAAAAAAATCATTGAATTGCCACAGTACAATTAGAAAATATAAAATTTGGGTATTTTATTTATTTTTCTTTACCCTACTTTTTGGGTAGACCTCGAAGAATTCGGTCTGCCCATTCATTTGTCCCCTACTTTCGAATTTTGGAAAAATTTCTTCACAGGAGGTCTTCTTATGACCGACTGAGTCCGAAATGACCATTGGTCAAAAAGTTTATATATATATATATATATATATATATGCGTGCGTGCGTCCAGATTCGACTTTTGTCAGCACGATAGCGGCCGCAGTTTCGCTCGGATCGCTTTCAAACTTTGCACAAAAATCAACCATCCAAAAATGAAGGTCAAGTTCGTTAACCAGAGAAATCCGGTCACAGGCGGCGCTAGGGCCTCACTTTTTCTGATTTCAGTTTTTCGACCATAACTTTGTCCCTATACAAAGGAGATCAATCGCGTTCATATTATATGATGTCTTTGATAAATACCTATAACTAATGTAGATAAACCGAAAACCTAACTTCAATAACTTAGGGGTGGGGGTAAAAAAACCGAAAATTTTTGGAAAAAAAATCATAACTTTTTTCTGGTAAACATTCTTGCATCACAAGTATTTTTTATAGAAAGGTTATTTTTTACTCTAAATTTAGATACCAAAAGTTTTTCCGTAAAAGGTACCGTTTCCGAGAAAAAAAATGAAAACCACTTTTAGCTTGTAAATTTTAGGTCGGTAAAACCACGACAACTTTTTTCTGGTAAACATTCTCTCCTCGCAAATATTTTTAATAGAAAGGTTATTTTTTACTCTAAATTTAAGTACCAAAAGTATTTCCAAAAAAGATACCTTTTCCGAGAAAAAAAATTAAAACCGCTTTTTGCTTGAAAATTTTTGATGTAAACAACGGCATCATGTGTTATTCTTAGGTAGTGAGTTATATTTTAAACGAGTTACACACGAGGTCTACCCACGCGTGTCCCCCTGCGGGCACGGATTTTTATTTATTTATTTAATTCAGGTAAAGGTTGCGTCCAAAACTAGATAGAGCACTCATATACTAGTGTCAAAAGCATTAAATTAAATATATAGAAGAAAAGTGCAACAAGCCAGTCTCTGTATTATAGAAGCCACTTTACAACTATGAAAGTATAATGTTTGAATAAAATCTACAGTCAGAAATATAAACCAGAAAACAAGAAGAGTATGTAATAGCTGTTTTGTTCAAGTTTTTATTACTTTAGGATTACAAAACGATACCATTTTACTGCATTTTTGAATCTTCCTCGGATCTCATTTTAACTATAAACAACAAAAACATACAAAAGGAATTTCAAAGAGAAGAGTGCGTCAAATGAGTTCTTGATTAATAAAGGTAACGTTTCAGTTAAAGGGGCGAAAGGAAATTTACAAAGTTACGGATGAATGGAGTGTGAGCCGACCTAACTCGGTCATGGATCATATCTGAACTTTTTCTATCAAAAGTTAAAGCAAACAATAGTTGTAAGACTAGTTTAATATAAAATTTAATGATATTCGATTAAATTAGTGATTATTTTAATGAATGAATGTCGACAATACTAATGCCGCAGATGTATTTTTGAATGTTGAATGTTTTGTACAATTAGAAATTAGGTCTTTGCTTTTTATTGTATACTGTACTTCGTGAAATCCTCTTTACAAACTAAACTTCTCACCAAAACTTGGTATTAATTATGATTGCTTAATTTTATAAAACGTTTATAATATTATTATTTTGTATGCAATTAATTGAAAGAACAGATATTTTGATTAAATAATACCATATTTTTATCGAGAAGCAAACGCCTTTTAAGTTTTATTATTATTCTTATAATATATTTAAGATATAAAAAACATGCAATTAACTATAAATTATTATCTATCAACAAACTAACGTTTATAACAATATTATATATTTTGCGAATTTGGAATTATATATTTGGCGAATTTGGACGACGAGTTAGTGATATGAGAGGGACAAGTACTTTATTTACTGCACAGTTTATGTTTTACAATAATGTTAATATTTTATAAACATTAATAACATCGCAATAAATAAGAAATGTCTAGTTTATAACAGTTAAATTAAAAACAAATCAGTTACGTAGTTACGCAAATGTCATACCCTTAACAAAAGTCGAAATGTAATTTAGTGGTAGACACGATTTACAAAGCGCAGTCCACAAAGACCAGTGGATCTATTGAATCCCGGCCTTCGGGGTTTGTCTGACAATATCCTTCTCGCTATCCCGTTATACAAAAGCCTTTAATGTGGTTTGGTATCTGAGAATGGATTACAAACTAGTAAATTAAATAATCATTTCGTGATATTCTGTGGTATTGTTTTTATTAGCCCAATAGTCTTACTTAATGTACTTCAAAGTCAAAGCTATTTAAACGAAGTTTCGACGTGAAATTCCTTATTGAGAAAATACGTAATCAGAAACTCATCGGTCTTGTCTATTACCTTACTTTTCTACTGTGTACCCTATAAAAATACACACTAGAAACAGGCGACCTCGCTGGTAACAAAGAACCAGAAAATAATTATAAAACAAAAAATCATTAATATAAATCATTAATATAACATATAGAAGAATTCAACTGCATAAACTAATTTACGGAAAAATATACTGATCCTAGTTATTTCTTTCATGGAATTCCATAATACCACATATTAAGTTAATTGCTGCGGTAACGTAACAAAACAATGATACTGATCTTAGGAAAATACATCGAATTCATGTCAATTGTTTTTAATGCTTAACGATAGCGCTTTGTTATATATACAGCGATATCATTAATGATTCGAACATGGTGTAATATTTAATTAGTTTTATGATATTGAGCAACTATCAATACATATCTTTTTTATTGTGTCGTTTATAACATACAAGTATAAATTTGAAATTTTGTCCCATTCGGCATGCTGTATTGTAAAACGAATAACTCAATTTTGAATATAAATAACTGACTGAAGGTATGCATTCTTAATGTTATATTGACTCAGAATGCTTCATCGATGCTACTACTAATATTTCAGTTATTAAGACTTATTTGGTATGGTAGCTTTGTGTTTATAAGAAAATTATGCTGTGCTATCTTTCTTTTTAAATTAGTAATTAAATCAACATTTATTATGAACATGACTTGAAATAGTGGTCCCTGTAATAACTGCTATTTATCATTCTAAATTTATATATAATATTAATATTAATCTGTTAAAACGTTAACGGTTGAAGTTATGGGCCACCGAGGACTTAGCCAGTTTATATCCTCATAATAACAAGAAGATAATTTAATTTACTCTTGATTAAAATACAGTAAATTTATGAATTGACTTCTGCATTAATTTCATATTATAACTAAAATAATACCGAGAATAAACCTAGTAGAGTAATATTTTTTCTGATCCTAACACAAATACCAAAAACGATTTAGGACTCATGTGAAGTTTTTTGTCCGAAAAAGTATTTATTTTATAAAAAAATGGTTTAATATTTTAGGAATAATTAATTTCTGGTATATAAGAGAACAAATAAACATTTAGCACATTTAGCTACTTTGAAGTGAATAAAAAGTCTGATTTTTCAAAATCTTTTACAATCCCAAAAATAGTAACAACTTGAACTTCTTTGCCATGTGGAAAGTTAAATGTTCAAGTTCCAATTTCCTTTTGTTCGACCATCATTTATCTGATTGATGTCCTCGCTTAAGATGTTATCTTCGTTTCGACTGCGACATCTGCTATAGATTACTTCTGCTACGTCTATAATTAAACGAATTTCCAATTACATTGATTGCAACTTTCATTACCTACTTACACATAACATAGGAAAGTTTTACTTCAAAATAAAATTTCAAAGCGAAAAAAAAAATTTACATTTATGACAGTGTCAGAAAGAGTAGCTCAAAATTGGTTTAAGCATTTTTAATCAGAAAGTTTTGATATATGTCGGTCACCCCGCACGGATGAAAGGGACTACATTTCTTAAAAATTACTCCATTTGCTAGATTGACATATGGGCAGTTACGATATAGCTCAAGATTTGAGAATTTACCATAAAACATTTTTACCCATTTGAAAAAAAAGATGATTATAGAAAAAACCTGGATATATGAGTGCCATATGAACGCAATAATGGATTTTTTATTTTCTCTTAACACGTAATAAAAGTAAAAAGTGAATCAACTTCGATGTAGGAAAAGGATCGTGGTCAAACGTCGATTAAATCGCATAGACTATCGCGAACCCTACATTGACACACAATAAGGTTATGTTGTATAGTGAGATTGAAAAGGCAAAATTCCATATGAGCTTATACCGCCGGGCCGAACCATCGATTCAGATTTATACTGTCAACAGCTGATGTGCCTTAACCAAGAAATCGAGAAAAAGAGGCTAAAATTAATCAGCAAAAAATGAGTGTTCTTTCATTAGGGCAACGCTACTGAATAAAAATTAAGGGAGTTTCACTAGAAAATCTTAATGCCATCCACCAATTAGCCCTGATTTTCAGAATTCTTCTGGTAGTATAAGGTTAACATCAAGGAAATACTATCAAAACTACTAGTAGCGGTCTTTTAATGAGACGAACCAAAATTTCTACAGCAACGAAATCATGTCACTACCTACGAAATCACACTAAGTTATCAACTAAATGATACTTGACGACAAATATTAAATTTCCTTATAAAACACAAAGATACTTTTTCTCCAATCTATTATGTAAGTATTTTTTGGTAACTGCTTCACCCCGTTTACACATCTTGTAAAAGATCCTAAAAGAAGACAGATATTACTTCCAATTACGATTTTCTATTCAAATTTACGCCCCGTTTTTCTAAATTGCCAAAACTATTTTATCAAGCACCTACATTATAAAATGTGATACAGTAAAAATAACCAAAGTGCCTTAGCTGACCTGATTTGAGCTATGTGTTTGTGGGTATAATTATTATATTGTCTGATTATGACTATATTCATATCTATTAAAAGCCAATTCATTATTTTGTATTCCTTGTAGTAACATAGATATTTTTATGGACGAATCGTACACAATAATTATTAGAAATAGACTATTTATAACTTTAATATCGAGCACATAATCATTTTGATGCTATCTATTTGATTTATTGTTAGTCTGATTTATATCGTGTAAAGTTTTTTTTCTAATTATATACTAAACGTCAGTGTTGTTTACTCTTTTGTATTAGGTGGTCGTTAAATACATTTGTACAAATAATGAATTTTAAAACCTTATACAAGGAAGCACAATTCCCTGGAGCAAAACTACTAGTTGAAAAGAAATATAGGTAATTGAAAAACTTATTAGCTTGGCTATATTTAGATAATCACAAGTTTTATTGTATTAAGAATTTTATCTATTCTTTTATATTTCCAGATTTTATTGGATATTGTATTTTATATTTATTTTCTTCTGCTCGGTTGTTGTGGTGTGTATGACAATAAACAGGTATTTTGAAGGACCCACATACAATGTGAATCTCGATGGTACAAATAGTAAAATGCGTTTTCCCTCCGTACAAATATGTCCCGAGGTTAACTACCCTGTCGATAAAATGGACCAATTTGTAAAGAACGTGTAAGTTCTATTTTTCCATGGTCTGTGGGATGTAATAATAACTTGCTATACAATTCATCAGTGTAGTGTGTAATTGTTTATACTATACGAGTATAATAAAAAATATTCTTAGGTAATTCGTAGCTATAATTAATTTTATTTTTTATTTTTATTTAACAATCACAGGCTAAAAACTGTCTGCCTAGATTATCTTGTGTTTTTACGGTTTAGGTGAAAAAAAGGTTTTATATATGTTTGTATGACGGCAGGTAAGGGCTAGCGCGCATTGCGATTTTTGCAAAACCGTACAATTTTCATACAATGAAAACACTACACTGTAAATGTATATAGTTGTGCGGAAAACGATATTAAATTTAGAGTTATTTGCGATTCGTGATTACGTTGCGAAAATATTTATTTATGTAATATTAATAATATACAATTTATATAACGAATGAATCTGTAGGGTTAGGCCCACTCAGAAATAAACAATGTCGTGCGCAGTTACTAGGTGCGTCCAGTTCGTCAGCAACACATCGCATTTTTCTCTATTTTAATTGAAGTGAGGTAATTAAAATTACATTTGTTGTTATCACTGCTAAAGTCGTATAAGCTTTTTTATGTCATTCTAAATCATTGCATTAATTAATATTTTGCTAATAGCAGATGTCAGGCTTAACAGTAGTTTTAATAACTTTTCAAAAGTATCAACTCTCTAAGATTAGCTTAAAATTATTTATCGATATCATAGATTTTTTTAAAGATCCAATTTCAATCCAACTACAGAATCCATCCACATTACATTCTTCTATATAATTTTTAGAAAAAGATCAGATACTTGATTTGAATGGAATTCTTGTTCATGTGTTATTTTTATTGTCTTTCTATAGTTCTCCGATCTCTCTCCTCTCTGGATCCAAAATAGATCTTGCATGTATAAATCAGATTATATACAATCAAATAGCATTGCGCGCTAGTTCTAACAAAGTTAGATTTCATTTTATTTATTTAATCCACTTCAAATAATACCAAAATGACCGTCTGTTTAGGAAGTATCCAAGTTCGATGAACGCAACTTACATCAGGAGCGTCCTCAAACAATTGGCAGCATTTTCTTCTCCAGATGTAGTATTTCACATAAAAGACTTAGAAAATATACAGGATTTGTTGGATTTTAATAACCTACGTATAGAAGAAGTGACCAAAAACCTTACGGCATCTTGTGACGAAATTCTTCTTAAGTAATTAATATTTACATTCTTTTGATAATTTGACTGCTCTTTATTGTTGTTTTTCTATATCTATATAATAAAACACATTAGAAAATATATATCTTTTTATATTTGTGTAGGTGTCGTTGGATTGGAAAGATCGTAAATTGTTCTTCAATATTTCAATTCGAAATCTCCCGCACTGGATACTGCTGTGTCTTCAACGGTCGCTCTCTGAAAAGGTTACTCAGAAACTGACAATTAATATACATTTCATACAATATACATAACAGTTATATATACTTCATTAAATACTTATACGCTAGATTTTATTCGCTTAACATTTCCACTAATAATTTTCATTAAGTAAATATTATTAAAAATGATATATATTTTTTTAGGGAAATAGCTGGAGATATTCCAAAATTTGACCCTTACATGGAAGATTTATCCAACGATTTCGAGAATACTCTAATGTTTGCCGTCGAGCAAAGGGAAAACTCTCATAATTTGGACCTCGATTATAAATGGGTATTTTTTGAGGTTATTTAAAAGAAAATTATTCATATTTTACTATCACTTTTTTTTCAGCTAAACATACAAACTGGCCAACATTATATCGATATGAATGAGAATGGCACTGTGATGTCCCCTGGCGTAGAGTGGCACATCAAATATAGAACGAAGAGCTTACAAGTGTCTCCAGCTGCTGTCAGTCTCAACTACGACTTGCGAGGATGCCGCTTAACTCAGGAGCCACTCAAATACTTTCCTATATATCATAAGTTTTTTTCTATCTTTACCTTTTTTTTAATTAATTATTTCACTTTGTACAATTTCCTGTTTTTTCTCCGATCTAACAGAATTCATAATCTCTTGGGCATGCATCTAATTGCATTGGTACTGCTAGTTCAGGTTGTTAATCATGATCATGGCCTAAATTTTCTTAGGTGGTCATATGTTTCAAAAATACACGTAGGACCCATTGTCTTCTGGAATGCGAAATCGATCTCACGATGAAGCGCTGTGAGTGCTTGAAACTATCACATCCTCAATTATTCGGAATGCCGTTATGTCGTGCCAGTCGTTTGATTTGTGCTAGACAAGCTACCGGTATATTTACAAATCTTTCATCTAATTAAAATATTATTTCACCTAATTTTTCTTACTTTACACAATTTCATTCATATTTTTACAGTTTCTTATGCAATTGAGGAATGCAACTGCTTACCGTCGTGTATTGTCGACCTTCAGTTTTCAGCGCCCGAGTCATTTAATTTAATAACAAAATCACATACCGTCGATAGCTTTTAGTAAGTATCGCATATTTCCATTAATAAAGTAGCCCAAACAAAACTAAACACTGCAAGAAAGAGATATCATATAATTATTGCATTTGTTTTCACCTATTTACCAATGCAATATTATGTTATGTCATTTACTCAGAGTAGAAATAAACAAGACGGCCAAGATTTTTTTTTACAATTGTTCTATGATATAAATCTCCATGAGATTTTTTTTACTGCTGTTGTTTTGTATTATGATGAAAATTGTTATCATTAATGCCACGATCGAAAACTAATTACACTAGCGTCGCTTAGAAATTTCACAATACTGGGGTGGATCGATATAAAAACCTGTCTGGACTGTCATTCCTTAGGCGTTCAATGCGCTAATCGCGATTTGAATTTGCGGCATTATAAAATATTGCGATGAACGCAAAAAAGTTAAGGGAAAATGCTTTACGCTAGAGCGTTTTTTAGACATATTATGGTCTATTTAGAAGTATGGCTTCCGTTAGAGGAATTCTTTATAAGTAACTTAGATTTTAATTATTAATTCATTAATATAAAGTTTTCTGAAATATATCGCATAAATATTATTAAGGTTTGTTTTTATTCCAGCAAAGAATTGAATTTGGAACGAGCCACAGTAATCAGAGTTATTGTTGAGAAACACAAAAAGAAGATATTTGAGCGAAGATCTTACTTCTTTTGGTTGAATTTGTTTTGTAAGTTTTTTTTATATAGCTATAGACATACTAATTCAATTATAATATTCATTTCTTAGATAAACTTACCGTACTTACTAAAACATTAAGCGTATTTAATTTGAACAATTAGTGTTTTAAAATAACTATAAAATACCGAATAAATCTTGGTCGGTACATATGGATCAAAATTGGCTATGGTATAAAAAATGGTTACAATACAAATCTGGTTTCTCTGCAATCTGCACAAACACCAAATGAATTAATTTAATTAAAATACGTATAGTAGTTACAATATAAAATATAGTTTTTATAAATATTTATAATAATTCAATCAATTTATAATATAGAGGCAAAAATTAAAAAAAAAACAAAAATAATTAGCACTCGAAAGTTGTGAGATAAATAATTATTCTATAGGTTATACATTTTTTCTTCAATATTTTTAAATAACTGTGTAGATGCAGTTTCATGCGTTTAAACCAATTTTCAGAACATTTTCCAGTCTACGACAGATATTTCCTTAACGTTCTTCTAGGAGGTAGTGACTAGCAATGTCTCTTCTGGCGTTGAAAATTGTATCTTCTTCAGCTGTTTTTTTTATTTAAAGAAAGTTGAAGAACCTTTTTTTGGATTTTTTTTCTGTGATTTGGCACCGTATGACTACATGGTGCCAAGTTAAGATTATAAGGCCGATGACTAATAAGTTTCATCGGTTGAGTGTCTAGGAAGCCTCCCTCTTAATTGCGAAGTAAAGCAGCGCGTTGTTGTGATGAAATAAAAAACTTCGGAATCTGTTGTTCGGTGGCTTTTTGCTGGCAACAACAAACAGTTTTGGCATGCATATGGTCTGATTGATTGATGCTGATTTATTTTCTTAAGCGAATTGGGACCATATCTCTCTCTGATTAAAATACCTATAAAAAAATTGGTAAAAAGCTGGCTATTTAAGTTTACCCAGTACAATTCGATCATATAATTTTTATAGGAATTGGTTCGCTTTGAAGCTGTAGACTGGCGCTTTGTTTCGGGATCATGTTGATCAATACAAGATTCGTTCATTATTTCTAAATCAATTTTTCACTTGTAGCACATTTTCTTCCGTACCACAATTCAAAAGAAGGCCATTTCCTGCTCATATGGCGTACATATATGAAAGATAGTTTATGTTATTTTGTCTCTTTATCCTTTTTATTGCTGTTACTTTCGAGCGCTTTGTAGAAACTACTCCTTGAATTTGAATATTTTGTTAGATTACAACTTTTTTCCGATTGAAAATGAAATTTATTTGCATGAAAAAGTACATAAACTGTCTCGACTTTAATTGCACTAAAATGTGAAACTCGAGAAATATAATATTTATGGAAATTTAAATATGGTTATCAGTTTTTTTTACAAATTTCAAAATGTTATTTTATGTAACAATTTGCCAGATATTCAAGAAATGAAAAACTAATTACAATATTTTATCTATACAATATATCGAACATTTGTATTATTATACATATTGATGATTTCAGCGCAACTTGGTGGAATATTCAACGTCTTTCTCGGATGCAGCGTGCTCACTTTGCTTGAAATAATGCAACTTGGCTGGTATGCTCTGAAGGTCTATATACATAAATAACAGAATACGACATCTAAATAATCGACTGCTTTTCCGAGGAATACTCATATTATTAGTTGACACACCTGCAAACATTAAATAAACTATTTTAAGTGCTTTAAAATAAATATCAATTTGAATTAACAACTACCCCAAAAAAAATTAGATAATGTCGTTTGTACAATGAATAAAAATTAGTTTAAAAAATAGACTGGTATTTATCTTTTTTCTACATACATATAAAAACAATAAGTGTGAGATTAATGCCGCTGTGACATAGTTGGCCATTGGCATTTTAAATGTCCTAACCTACAACAATATTAAATATCCATCTTAGAAGCTACTTCACTTCACCGCAGAGTGTATTTCTACATTAATTCTGTTGTTTGTATCACATTTCATTCAATCTAAACAAATTATACTAGTAGTGCGGTTAAAGATCGATGCAATGAAATGGATCATGTTTCGAAATCAAAACCATTCTTGAATTTTGTAACCGGATCATGAAATCATATAATATCCAGAGCAATTATCGAACCATACGTTCGATCTGTTTTTACCGTTTATTTTATATTTCGCAGAAGGTTTTATAACAGAAACTCATTGAAACCTATTATCTTTTTACATCAAAAGTGATAACTGCAAAGATCAAAGATATTTTATAAAAGATACACGTCTTTTGTTATCGGACCATGATTTGTAAAAATCGGATATCCGATTTGTACACATTGATGTGAATCTCTGGAGGAATAATTGATCTTATCTTGCCATTTGTTCATAAGTTTTTATTATACTATATTATATAAAAACACGTCAATAAAAGTAGTATAATTTGAAAATGTATATAACAGCATGTGTAATATTGATTTTGTTAGTTTTGTTTACAAATCCTCCTGATGTTCCAGATTTATTAATACCCACAGGTTACAAGACATTTTGAAACTAATATACAGCATTAGATCTTTATTTTAAATAAGACGATAAACTATAGAAAATTCTAATCCTATCAAAAAGTTTGTACAGTTGCCTTCTGCTGTATCTATAATTTTTAAACGTTATATAAATTTAATAGACACAGAAATCCATTGGATATACGATTACTACCAGACAAGTTGAGTTGTTTCGACAGAAGCCAGTTTGAAAGTTCTTACAGAAATGCTAGCTGTACAGTTTAAACATAAATAAAAAGATTCGTGGGCTACACTTTATTTCTAGCAATCGACTTTAAAATAACAGTTCAACCTAGCATTTTAAGTTTATAACAAAAAAATACTTTATATTATTTGGCAAATAAATATCTATTTTTACTTTCAATTTTTGGACTATCTATGTAATAAATATTCCAATATTTTGTTCCTTGAAATAGCTTCCGTTTGAACGAACAAAGAGGTCGGTGGACGTTGTAATGAGATTTACAGCTTCCAATGATTTTATCATATTATATGAGTATGGGAAAAATCTTTATATATTTTCTATTTATGGCTTCTAAGTAAGAACGGCAGAATGAAATTCTATGTTTCATAAACAAAATAGATTGAACATGAATATCAAAGTTTTGACTTTCTTCTAAAATTAATAGGATGACATATTACTATACAATACATATCTAAATATTTTACAATATTTATCTCCATTGATGAGATGGGTATTCTGAGCTGATAGTGACTAAGTAAGGTTTTGGAAAAGAACTTCATCAACAAAAATCCCTTGTTGGTTGTGCTCACTGTAATTTAAAATTGTTGAACGATATTTTTCATAAATTTGATCTATTATTTAAAATGTTACATTGTTAAATGTATTATAGTTGAATTAAATGTCATTCAAAGACTCGACATATAGAAAACAAAAGATTTTATATACAGGCAATTACATTTTTTTGTTATAACAATTTCAATACAATCATTTTCTTGTGTCTAAGTCTGTAAGGAGTAACTTAAATTATACAATGTCATTAAATTAATCTCAGAAAGCCTTATGGGATATCAAAAATAGCAAAATTATAATTAACTTGCTTTGTAGTTCTTAAAGAAAACATATCACATTTCAATTTTTCGTATTTTTTTAAAATTCTTATTTAAGGTAAGTTTCTGAAATATAAAATATATAATTTTAGTTCATATAATATAAAGATGTTATAAATAAATAAAATTTTATAATGTAGAACATAGATAACAGTTTAAAATATGTATAAGAATGTACGATACATAAAATTAAACTTTTTTTAAATCTGTTTCTGGATTGGCGACATAATAAAATAATTAATAATTAGTGTTATTTTCAAATGTCTGTAATATGTTTAATCGTCCCGATAAAGACGTGATTATATATATATATAACGCTGGATTCATTGAGGTGCGTGTCGATAAGGTAGCTGGATTGGTAGAGCAACGGTATTGTTTTGCAGAGGTCCCAGATTCGAATGCGATAAAATATTTCATTGTATATTTCGTTAATAAATTAGTCTGTTTTTTCGTTATACGTCATAAGATTTTGTGATATAAATTTTATTCTAAAAATAAAATTCTTAACCAGACACCGTTTTTAATAAACTATGTGTGTCTTTGTCTTCTTGCATGAATTAGAAAAGCAACAGAACAATAAGTTTTCTGATTAAACACGAGTGTATTACAATTTTTATATAAATTGTAATAAATGTTTTCAAAAAGTGAATATGAATATGTTACGTAATAATAAATGCGAGAAATAAAAACAAACTCCTAACGCCAAAATTTCATCTTCAATAAGTCAATAAATCTTCATACAGTATACGCATATACGAGGGGAGGTCCAAAAGTTCGTGGAATGGAGAGGATGGAGCGGGGGTCGCTTGGTGTCATACGAATCGGAGACTCATCATTACCATAAATACCGAGTTTCAACCCGATTCCGTCATTCTTTTGCGAACAGTCGCCTGTTAAACAAGTCAATCCGGCAGAAAACTGAAACTATGGAGAAAACTGAACACCGCGCTGTGATAAAATTCCTTACCAAGCAAGGAAACAACGCTCAAACCATTTTGAATGAAATGGGAGTCGTTTATAGGGAACAGTGCCCTAGTAAATCAATGATTTACAATTGGCATGGTCTTTATAAACATGGTCGAGAGTTAATTGAAGACGACCCCCGCTCAGGAAGGCCAGTTGAGGCCACCACATTGGACATCGTCGAAAAAGTGGAGAAAATTGTACTAGAGGATGCCCGTAAAAAAAAAAAACAATAATCTGCATTAGTTGGAGTACAAGACACCACCATTTTGCGAATCCTACATGATCACCTGGGTATGACAAAAGTCAGTGCAAGATGAGTACCGAGAATGCTCACGCCGTTTCAGAAAGAACAGCGCGTCGATGCGTCAAAGCATTTTTTGGAGTTGTGTGGAGATAAAACTGCACAAATTTTAGACCAAATTGTTACGGGAGATCACTTTGAGCCTGAGTCCAAACAAGAGTCCATGCAATGGCATAAAAAGGGGACACAACCGCCAAAGAAATTCAAGGTGACGGAGTCGGCTGGACAGATGATGGCTACTATTTTTTGGGATTGTGAGGGGATAATCTTGATTGATTACAAAGAAAAGGGAAGGACTATAACCGGAGAATACTACGCAACGATATTAGAAAAATTAAAGGATGCCATCAAGGAAAAGCGGCGAGGAAAATTAACAAAGGGTGTGTTGCTGTTGCAAGACAACGCGCCGGTTCACAAGAGCAGAATTGCAATGGCTGCTCTGCACACGCATGGGTTCGAATTCCTAGTTCACCCATCCTACAGTCCAGACCTGGCCCCGAGTGATTTTTTTTACTCCCCAATTTAAAAAAAGACTTAAGGGGAAGGAAATTTTCCGACGACAATGAGGTAAGGGAGGCAATTTCGGCTCATTTTGACGGAAAAGATAAAACATTTTTATAGTGGTTTAGAAAAATTACTTTATAGGTCTAATAAATGTATTGAGCTTAAGGGTGATTATATTGAAAAGGAAAAATAGTTTTGTTGTTTTATTTTATTTAGATCCCTTTCATTCCACGAATTTTTGGACCTCCCCTCGTACGAATATAGTAAAGTTCCACAAGATATCTTAGACCTTCCTTTTCTTAGTTTTAAATCTAAAATCAAAAGTTTATTATTAAATAAATCTTATTATAGCGTTCAAGAGTTTTTAGTGTATCCAAATATGCGGAACTTAAGATGTTGATTCATTTGCAGGATTTATATTATAATGCACGAGTACATTATCTAAGATTGTTTTATTTCTTTTAAGAAGAGCAACTGTTGAGTCTCTGGCCGGCTCTTCTTAACAGAACAGCATTCCGAGCCGGTGCTAGCTTACTCACGGACTGACTAAACTGACCTTTTTTTTATTGTAATAAGTGACGATTCCAAAGTGCGTGTAAATGCCTACTTGAATAAAAATATTTTGAATTTTGAATTTAAAATTTTTTAAAATTGATTTTTTTTTATTTGACGTTACAATATTTTCATAATGTTGTCTCTAATGTTTAATATATATAGTTTAATGATAAGTATAAAAAATATATATTATTAAATGAATAAAAGAGATGTGTGGTGAATTACACTACTCGTAGGTGACACGTAGTAAATAATTTGTCGAGCCTTTACAGTTTGGATTGATTTAATACATAGGTCATATTCTGTTGACTGGAATAAAAAGGTTAACATGAAAAGGTATACATATAAATATATATATATATATATTGCACTTTGTTACTCACAAATCTCAAATTACTTAGAGAGTTAACATAAATCGTTGATTGTTACGTTAATCTTATTAATTTATTTAATTGTATTTCATTATGTCATTGTAGTACAAGTGCAATTAATTAGCACTCGATAATTTATTTTGAAGAAGTTGACCATTTTTTTGTCCACTTAAGTTCAGACAATGTCTGATAAAGAAATACGAGTACAATGATAAACATAAAAAATAATTTCAATTATTAAGAAAGTAATTTTTATAATCTCCAAGGTTTTTATATGCGCTAATGGACGAAACAGAGTTGATACTGTTTAATTTCAAATATAATATAAAGAAATTGAACATTCCAGCTCTTAGTTGTGTCATGCAAGTTGCGCAGTTTCGGTCTGAGAATCTGAGGATGAAAAGAACACATGTAACTTGTTAATGGGAAAGCAGTAGCAGTTATATTACAAACATAAACACGAAGAAACAATCGATTCCAATAAAATTTTTAACATCTGTAATTCCCTGATTTTTCATAAATATATATATAAGTATTTCACTAACTTACTTGACATCCATCTATCATCATCATATAATATAATTTATGTACCAATTTAAAGATATTATGAAATGGCAAATTAAAACCGCATTAATACTTGTTACTATAATCTCTTGACCTAGTTATTTTCGTTGCGGATGCTTATATTATGAACCAGTTGATCATTTGAAGTCCCGAAAGTTTAAAATGACTTTAATTTAGTCGCTGGGAGTTTTATTTAAGTTGAAGGAAGTTGTCAACTAATCTGCATGCGTAATGTTTGTAAACAACATCAGACTTGCGACATCGGATGCTGATTCGCGAGTTAAGAGATTGTACTTGAAACTGAATGTATTTTTACTTGCAAAGTTGTGTATGTTTGTGAAGTGTACATTCAGACGCAGTGCATTTCAATTAGATAATTTAAAAGTGTATTTTTTGTTAAGTTCTCTAATGATCGAACTAATACGAGTACACTTTAAAATGTTTCCTTTTTAAGATCTTAAAAAAATCATAAAGGTATTTTTTAATAAACTTAATAATTTTGGATATTCCAGATAACTCAGTTTTTGTGACGAGAGATCGTACAGTCCATTTAAGACGTCTTTATATAAACGTCATTTCACTCTAAATATATGATAACTTATGTTCATTATTACTTTTGAACCTAATATAAACTCCAAATTAGGTAAAACTACCTTTTATTAAATACAAGATACACACCTTGTACTTTTTCTTGTTGTGTGTTCTTGTAACATTGTAAGTAAGGCCTCTGTTTCGTTGTTAATCCTGTCGTTACGGGAAGGGTGCTTCTCTTTCAATCATATGGAATTAGACATAATTAATTATTTGTACATACAACACAAAACAATTTTCTGATATACCGAAATTGTAATTACATTCGTTTGAGTCTCATGTGTATACAAGGTAAGGAAATTTTAAGATAAGTGAAGCGAAAGCAAACATTATTATTTTAAAAATTCAACCAATCAATTATTCTGTAGTAGTTTAAACGTAAAAATCCATAAACAACTGGAAGTCACATTTTTAGTTTAAACAATCAAAACGATGTAGAAGATCTCGTGCTCTTTTGAATGATAGTAATTTTTGTGCATTTAATTGTGTTAATAATATAATCTTAAAACGTAGCTGAATTTATGTTCAAAAATATTTTTTTATCATCTAAATGTTTGTTATTTTGAGTAATCATCAGACTAGGATCTCAATGAGGTATGTCTAAGGAGAAGAACTGACAAGAAACTCTATGCAAAACTCTATCAAGTTAACTGAAATAAGTATTCTTATGAAAATAAAATGTATTTCTTTTCAGAAGATGCAAGAAACATCGATTTTATCAGTTTGTGAGTTATTTGTGCAAATGGCACCTCAAAATAATCTTAAAGACTGCTTATATGCGAATACATATACGAAAATTTTAAAGGTTTATGTTAAGGGTAACTTGAGGGTGTTACTGCATTTAATAACATACATAATACATATTTTAATAATTATCTAAAATACAACTATTATATCATACTGATTTTATACTCAATTTCCATAAAATTCCAACTACAACTATATAACACATTAGTTAGTTAAGTCGTTTCGGGGAATAATGCTATATTAATTTAGAAGTGAAAAATAAAAACCGTTTAGAAAAAATAATTGTTTAACTAATAATTATCGTATATTGTATTATATTATATCAGCAATCATTAATATAATTAATGAAATTTAAATATTTAAATCTTATAATTTTATCTAATTTATATAATTAAGTTTAAATATATTACAACTAACTCCGGTTTTCAATTAATGTCCAGTCTAAAGATAGTTAAAATCTAGATTTATGTTCTACGTGGAAAGCTAAATGTTTTAGTTCCCATTTCCATTTCTGTTCAATTCGACATTGGATTTTTTCATCAGACAATCCTCCAAACTACATCCATCTATCTATCTTTTTTTCTGATTGATGTCTTTACTTTAGATTTGATTTGCCTTAGATTACTTGGGACGAATTTTATATTTTTATACATTAATCAAATCTCAAAATTACTTTATTCGGGTGTCAAATAAATGGGATAATTTAAGTTTTTAATCGTTTTATTTGTTTTATTAATAAAGTAATATTTACTTCTACTAAAACGTAACATAAAAATGGCTTAAAATGGCAATAAGAAATGTATACAATTCAAACATAAATCGTTCAATTCAGACAATCTTATTATGAATATTAATTTTTAATTATATCAAGATTTTGAATCGATAACAAGTGAAGTAAGCATAGAAGTGATGTTTAACTCTGTACTTCAAATATTTACATATTATGTACTTAACGTACGCTTTGAAACGTTCTTAAGAAAGCCACTGAAGCCTTAAACTAAAGTTGATAATAATATGCCTCGAAGTTATAACGAATTATTAGAGAAGTCTATGAGATAATGGATTCAAAGCCAGTGATTTCGAAAATAAAATTAAAAGGCAGTCACGGTGTCGTGTAATCATAGTTATTACCTTAAGCCAGATTATTGTGTTGGAGTCGAACTACACGCCCTTCAATAGATTCTAATATGCTATAATTATATGTATCAGAATTGCAGAAATTACGTCATCAGCGCCATCAGTTTTAAACATTTACGGTTTATCCAGTTAATCATTCCACCGTCCCTCCAATACTAATTATATAAGTTTTGAAAAAATATATTACAGATTATCCTTAGTTATTAAAATTATAATCTATTTGAAAATCATGTGCTGTATGGTATTAACCACCGAATAATTTGGTTCTGAGTGTATTCAAATTTTTGAAATGAAATCGCACGTGAATAAAACTAACCGGTAAAAATAACATAATAACACTGTTGTACCACAGTCAAATTTGTGCAATAAAAACAAAAACATTAATATTAAATACTTTTTTTTTCTAATTATCTCTTCTAAGTTGTACATATAAAAAAATTGTGATAAAATTTATTTTTATATCTGAATCAATATACGATTTTCTGGAATGTAGCAACATTTATTACCAGAGCAAATATAATGATCGAATAAAATTTACTAGAAGGGTTCGACATTTCTCAGACTATAACGCATATACATGCATAGTTTAGTTAGAGAGTACAATGGAGAGTAAATGGCAAAATTGTAGTTGAGAGTGGACCATTAGTAGACTAAAATTTACTTCTATTTAGAATCTGTCATCTAAACAACAGTGATGTAACAAAAATTGTAAAGTATGTCAAAGTAGAGATTATAAAAAAATAATAAGCTATTTAGTTTGAACTTCTGAGATAAATGTTTTATTGTTTTTTCTCTTGTAATCAGGAAGTTACGTAAATACATACACATATGTAAATAAAATTGAAGTGTCTGTTTGTAATTGCAAATTTACAGTTTTTCACTAAATGTATATGAAATTACATTTAAAAAATTATTAAATGTATATACGGTACTTTGTTATCTTATTTTGTCAATATTCTAAGTCTGCCTGTTTGTTGCGGCTAATCTTTAAAACGACTGGACGTGTTTTAACAGAACTTTCACTGGCGGATAGCTGATATTATAAGGAGTAAGTTAAGCTACTTTTATTTAAAACATATTCCACACTAACGAAGAAGCACAGCCAGTTAATTATTAATGTTGTGTTTGCCTCATTAACCATAGCTATAAGAAGAGTTATAAAGTATTATCAGGACATTGACGACCGCGGTCTAGCGTAATAGTAGCAGTTGTAATAAACTGCCCCACTATTATATCACAAATATATTATATTAAAATAATTTTTATTTATTTTTTTATTTTATTTAAAAACTTTATTGTACAAATTATACAAATGGCGGACTTAATGCTATAGCATTCTCTACCAGTCAACCGAAATATAAAATACAGAAAAACAAATGAGGGGTACAATAGAAAACGAACAGACAAATACGCACAACTTATGTTTATATCAATTAATACACAAATGGATACATATATAAATATATATAAATACTTGTACTACATATAAATATTATATGAATACGTATAAATATATTAAATATATAAAAAAAATACAAACATATACATACATATACATACATACATACATGCATAGGGCGATAGTAAAACAATGATGTATATATAAAGATGAGGATAATATTATGCCAAAATATAAATATCACTACGCAAAAATAATTATGAAAAGTTAGAAGGATGGTTATGTCATTTCTGGTGAAGATATCTACGGATACGTTTTTTGAACACAAGTTTATTCGGGGCACGTCGAAGCACATCAGGGAGGCCGTTCCAGAGTTTAATAGCGTTTACTGTGAAAGAGTTAGAAAGAAAACCAGTATGGTGCGAAGGTACAAATAAGCTAAGATTAGAATCTGACCGAAGATGTAAATCGTGAGTTGACCTCAGTAGCTGAAATTTACATTTCAAGTATCGAGGAGAAGCTGGATCATTCAGGATAGAGAAGAGCTGACATAAAATAATATAATTCAAACCACAAAATAGTCAGTAGTAGTAGTAGTAGTAGTAGTAATAATATTTATTACTGAAGTTAGTAATTACATATTTCAGATAAAGCATCAACTGTTAAGTCCAATATATACATACAAATTACAATTTGATTGCCAAAATAGACAAACTAGCATTTTGTTGTCAGCAGTAAATATTATTAGAAAACTCGTTCATAGTAGAGCCCACACACAACCGCGAGGCTATTGAGTCCCAGCCTTTGAGGCTTAGCTGTCAATGTTTATATTGTAATTACTACAACTATATTTTGAGAGCCTTTATTGTGGTTAAAAAAATTATTTGACTTTGAACAGATTAACCTAATAAATTTTACAGATATAGCTTAGCTTAGCTTTTTTTACTATAGTTGGTTTATTTTATGCAAGCTTTAGAATGAAATTACACACATAATGTTATTTGTAATAGCTTGTTGGATACTCAGTGGCCAGAAGATACGACGCTCGTAAATACGTTCATACGGTCTTTGTTAGTCGATAAACACGCGCTACTTGCGGGATGTCCTTACCCACATTAAACGGATTACGGCACCAATTTACTGGTGTACTTTATATCACCTAATCCGTCACTTATTTTTTATTGATTAGTCATAAATGCGAAGGTTTATCATTTAATTTTGAAGAAAACTTTTACCCGAAGACTCCTTAAGTCCAGTGTTTGGAGGACGATTAGATACACTTCTTTACTTTTATGCTATTTAGGCAAAACTGAAACACCTAAGGGAAAGCTAAATATTTTTTCTTGTTTGGTATGTACCTACAACAAGCTCTACGGTTAATATATAAAATATGATATTACTTATAATATTAACTTTAAAAACAAAAGGTTTTTGTTACATTTTTTTTTTAATAAATTAAATTTTTATTTATTATCACATGCTATTTTTCACTTAAATCTGTCCGAAAATATGGTGAATATAATGATTTTAGACAAAATATTTTGACAATGTACATCAACATTAAATTATTGGTGAAATTACATCTTTTTTACCACAAACATTAGTCTGTTGTGTCTAATTAGAAGCTAGATCATAATTTCAATATGCAATTTTCGTAATTACATGTATATTTGATTTACAGGATACTAACTTCTGCTCGCGACTTCATCGCACAATATGTTCAGCATAAATTTAATTCAATACATTTTTATAACCTACGTAACATACTTATATCTTTGACAGTGACCAACTTCTATACAAACTTTCATTCCTTATTTCAAACCTTTCAAGCCCTTTTTACGCTGTAAAAGGCAATATTTATTTGTTTTTTATCAAACAACAAGTGTCTAAACAAAAAGTTTCATGGATTTGTCTTCGCAAATAACGAACATCCTTACAAACTTTCATACCCTATTTAAACCCTTTTAGCCCTTTTTTTGCAATATAAGATAGCCTATGTAGTTTCAGAAGTTACAGTCTATGTTCCAAATGTCCTTAGAAGCTGTTTGGATGTTTTTTTCATATTTATTACATTATTAAGGATTATGTCAGGCTGACACAAAACAATACGTATCGTTATTTGTATGTATTGTTTTGTGTCAGCCTTGTCTAAGTATCATTTATTTTTACATGGTATTTTTATGATGTAGTTTTTAAAAGTTATGTATTTATTTGCAATGAATAGGGCTCTATCAGATAAAGTTGTTAACTAATCCCCTTACGAGGACTCGGGAGCTGAACGGATAGGGTTTCATTGAACTTATGCTTTATATAATTTATTTCTTTACCAGTTCTGAAACTTTCTTACTTTGGAATTTCTTGTATATTTACAATTCTGTGTGCAGATAAAATTCTAGCACAGTACATTTCAAGTAGGTGTTTTGAAAATGAAAAATGTTTTTGTAGTAAAATTTTTCAATATAACTTTCGTTTTGCGTTTTTTATTTGAATAAATGCCTAATAAATAACGGCCAAAAAAACCTAAACGGACTTTGTATAAAAAAAGCTTTAAACATATAAATGAAATATTAAAAACTAATATGGTAAGTAAAATAAAAATAATTGACGTATTTTAAGAGACGTTAACCACATTTTTTTATGTTTTCCGTAGTTCGCCATTGTTGCAAATGTCAGGACGACGAAGTGAACTGATGGATATTACATATTTCTAGTTATTAAATCTATCTATAATGTTTAGTTTGTATTTATTGCTTTTGTTTTTGTCATTATTGCTGTGGCGATATAATATATTTTTTGATATTATTATTGCTGACAATGTCTGTCGATTGTGTAATATAGTAATCGAGACCTACTTCGGAAATTTGAAATAGCTATAGTTATTGCAAAATTCTTGAGCTCCAACATTTTTTACAGCCCTGATGAGCTTTTCTTTCTTTTTTTTCTTTTTATTATTATAACTTAATTTCCATAGACATTTGTCCATGCCTTTCATTGTAATTTTCAAGTCCACGTCGCTCTTTCAATTAACCGTGTTGCTACTTGCCTCCGTGGATCAAATATTCAATGTATATTTGTTTTTCTCCAACTGAGGTACCATGTAATAGGTTTTTGAACAACAAGACCAATAATTAAAACTTTTGCAGTATAAATAAAATCAAATTGCAAATATATGACAACCAAAATAAACTTACTATTTTTTTTTTCAAATGTCTATAATCATTTTACCATTTCTAAGTTCATTTCTATGTTAAATAGATAAACAATTAATTTATCTGTAGACATTAACTTGCGACCTCTTGGTACGGAATAACGGTAGAGACACGGTAGTTTGATTGGTGAAGCGACTTACGGGATGAGAGTGTAATTTCAAGTGTAATTTCAAGGATTTTGGTAAGTTAGTACGGATATAGTGACATGTGTGCTGGGTTTTTAATGAGAGTGACCAATCAACTCGCTATCACACATCAACTAACCTCCCTATCCAGAAATAACATCGTTTTTTTATTCTACCTCAAGTAATGTTAATGTAAGGTAATATAGCTATGAATATTGTTTATGTAACATGTCCCAATTTGTTTTAATCTATTTCCTTGAATTAAAGTATGTATATCGTCTATGGGTTTTATGCGTTCCATCATAAGGTTTGAAACTGCTCATAGCTGCTCATAGATCTAAGACTTACTGGTAGAATTTATAAGTTCACTTGTTGTTGTTAGGCATAACAAATAATTCAATTCTTGCATAATTGAAACAATTTATGAGTACATGTACAAATTATTGCCTTGGCAAAAACTATTTCATAAAATCTTCGGCTCAGGTCAGAAATCAATAGATGAAGATTTCATCTCTGATTTATTATAATTCGTCCTTTACTTTCTTCTGTAGAGTTTATTCTTGCGGTATTTTCGATAATATGTTTTGCAATTCCTTTTGTGACAGCAAAACAAATTTGGTTTAAAATAGGTACAATGTAGAAGCTGTGTTGAGTCGCACGCTGTGTTGCGGTCATATGAATATTTAAGAGATTAATGACACACTCACAGTCACCTATCACATGTTATGGTTTAGCATTTATGATCTGATCGATTTCACTAATCAAATAAGGCCGAGAAACCAATTAAATACGATATACTATTTCTGGAACTTTGGATATTATTTGGTGTGTCTAAGTTCCATTAAAATCTATTTAGATTTACGCGTCACGGTAACAACCACATCAACCCTCACAAAATTGACTATAAAATGATTATTATATAAAGGAACTGTTATCGAAAATATTTGAATTATGAATTTTAATTTAAAATTGTCTTTTAAGGCAAAAAAAGCTTTGCAATAATCAAAATTGCTGAAGTATGTAAGTATATAACTAAAAATCTAAATAATTTTGAACATAAAAATATATTTATAACGAACGTTAATCAATTATTATTACCATTTATTCACTTACTTTTTTATTTGCTTTATACTTTGTATTAAATTATAAATATTTTATATTGAGTGACAAGAAATATGTTTTTTTTTCAATATTCTTATTAGCAATAAAAACTTAAAAAATAAAATACTTAATATATAATAATAAAATGCTTATATAAAAAAATACTTAAAATATATGCGAGAGCTTGATTAAAACGTAGCATTTTAAATTGGATGTCAAATTTTATGGAAGTCTTCGTTAGGTTGCAATGATGGTGAACTATCTTGAACTGATGATTAGCTGCTCATAATGAGATTTTTTATCAATATATTTTGCGTTTATCGTTTCTTTTATTTGAAGGTGCAAGTTATTAATCATATCAATATTTTCATGTATAATTTTTTTCTTATTAATCATTGTGATGATTTGGTTTTTTGATAAATGAATATTTTCGATGCTATCAATTTGAGTTATTGTTTGAGTGATTTATTTTGTCTAGGGTTCTTAAATCAAATAATAGATAAATCAGTATCAGTTTTGCTTTTGTTTTGAATGGTTGTTGAATACACTCGAGTTAATAATGAACTTCCTAACACTATATAAAGAAGCACAATTCCATGGAGCAAAACTACTAATTGATAAGAAATTTAGGTAATGCTTGGACGTTCCATGGACGGATGGACGTTCGTCCTAGATGCGAAGTTAACCCTATGGCCTAATTCACATTTTCTTATATACGTTTTTTTGGGTGTTGTCTTTTATAATTCTATTTTGCTGCTCGGTTGCTGTGATTTATGAAACAATAAACAGATATTTCCAAGGACCATCGTACAATGTACATCTTGATGGCACCTATAGTAAGATGCAGTTTCCAACTGTACAGATATGTCCTGAAGTCAACTACCCCGTCGATAAAATGGACAAATTTGTAACAAGCGTGTCAGTTTTTTTTTATAACTATATAATATATATACCTCAAAAAAAATACCATTAACATAAAACTTACCATTACCATTTACTACTCGCTCTAAATAAACCAAAGATGTTTTTATTTTAGGAAGTATCCAAGTTCATTGAACGCAACTTACATAAGGAGCGTCCTAAAACAATTAGCAGCATTTTCCTCTCCAGATGTAGTATTTGACATAAAGGACCTAGAAAATATCCAAAACCTTCTGGATTACAATAACCTTGATATAGAGGAAGTGACGAGGGATCTTACGTCGTCGTGTGAAGAAATTCTACTTAAGTATAGATAAATTTAAATAAAGCTTTAAATAACTACCACATCCGTTATTTATTTTATGCCCAGGAAATGTAATACATTATTATATTTTATTATTTCTTAGAAATGCAGTAAAAAATTTCAGGTGTCGCTGGATGAGAAAAATTGTGAATTGCTCCTCAATATTTGTAATGGATATCACTCCTACTGGATACTGCTGCGTTTTCAACGGTCGTTCACTGAAAATGTAACATTTAAGCAAATAATAATATTATTCAAAACTAATTTTGTTAATGTATACGATTAAAATTTTTATCTCTTTCCAGGGAATTAGCAAGGTATTTTAAGAAAAAAGAAGCTTTCACGGATGACTTATCTTTCGATTTTGAAAACGTTTTAATGTTTGCCGTTGAGCAACGAAATGATGCTGTTAATTTGGACCTCGATTATAAATGGGTATGGGCAGATTTTTAAGTTTTTAAATATAATAAGATTATATATATTTTTTATTAAACACTATCTCTCCTTCTCAGTTAAATATACAAACCGGCAACCACTATGTGGACGTCATTGAGAACGGTACCGTAGTACCACCCGGCGTAGAGTGGCATATTAAATACAAAACGAAGACCGTACAAGCGTCCCCTTCTGCCATCAATCTTAATTATAACTTACGAGGATGCCGCTTATCTCAGGAGCGTCTCAAATATTTTCCTATATACCATAAGTATTTTTTCCTTATTTGATTGAATTATAATTTATAACCAACTGGAATTTTTTGTTTGTAAAAGGAAATAATGCAGATAGCTAACTTTGACTCCATTAAGTATACCATCGTTATTATAATTTATATTTCAATTAGATTTAAAAAAAAGGAATATTCTGATACTCCTTTGCACTGTAGCAGGAATAAGATTATAATTTACTGTAGACGGTAATTATCCCATGACACTGCTTTATTGCGATTCGGTTTAGTGTCACGAAATATTGTAAAGGTTTTCCGGCGATTTCTGCTTTTCTTTCAGCGTTTTATCAGGACAAATACGTGACAAATCGCCCCATGACAGTGCTTCAATGCTATTTGGCTTAATATCATAAAATATTGTATATGTTTTCTATAGATTCCTATTTTTCCTTCAGCGTTTTATCAGTTTTACAAACAAGTAACAAAAGGTCGCCAGAGGGTCAAAAAGTACCATAGAGCATTTTAATCATACTACTACCAAATGTACGTAGGTTTCATTGCCTACTGGAATGTGAAATCGATCGCACTGTGCAGCGCTGCGAGTGCTTGAAACTAGCACATCCAAGGTTATTCGGTACGCCGCTGTGTCGCGCTAATCGTTTGACTTGTGCTAGAGAAGCTGCTGGTATGTTTATCAAATACTTAATAAAAATTAAATATACATTATATTAAAATTGTATTTGGCAATAATTGTGCAGTTTCGTTTGCGATTGATGAATGTAACTGCCTATCGACGTGTGATGTCGAACTTCATTACTCCGTGCCCCAGGAGTTTGATTTGACTACCAAATTACATACCATTGATACCTTCTAGTAAGTAATGAATAACACTGACTCACCTGTTACTCAAAGCCTTAACATTATTTTATTTAATATTACCGAATAACAGTTTCGTTATACTCTATGAAAAATGCATGATAATTTATTACCCATTGAAACAAATTACAACAACAACTCACTGTTCATTTTGACATAAACAAAACAAATAAAATTAATTACTAAATTAATGCTAAATAAAAATTTTATACATTACAGCGACGACTTGAATCTGGAGCGATCCACAGTTATCAGAGTCATTGTTCAGAAACACAAAAAAAAGATATTCCAGAGAAAAACTTATTTTATTTGGTTGAGTCTTTTTTGTGAGTATAATAATTTTAGATGTAGCTATAAAATACGAGTTGAACTTCATATATAATCTGCAAAATATATTCTTTCTTATAAACTAAACTAATCTTTCTACTAAAAATTCATCCAATAATTCTGTAATGTTTTAATAAATTTTAAAACAGTATAGGAAATACACCGTTATTTTGTGTGACGCACTAACCAATAAACAGGACATTTTTTTTAAATAATTCGTTTCGAGATCTGTCATGTACTTACTTACCTACTTAGCTTCACTCCATGTCCCTTGCCAGAGACGACGGAGCGTCAAACGCTACGGTCCCTACGTACCTCTTTCGCCTCAGCCACAGACATCAACCTCATTTTACTTGCCCATCTATGAAGAGGTTGATGTCTGATTTCTTCATGTACTGTACACGTATTATATATAATTTTTGATTTTGCTTAGTTACTACATGATTAAAGGCATTTATAAAACGAATTAATCGATAATCGAATTTTTTTTATGTTTTTATAACGCTTACTGACAATAGGTAACAAAATATTTTATACCTATATAAATTACAAACCAGAAAAGAATGTACTAATAGCACTATCTACTAATAGTAAATAGTGCGTTAATACCAAATATATAATGTAATTCCATATTATACCTATTGTTTCAGCACAACTTGGTGGGATATTCAACGTCTTCCTAGGATGCAGCGTGCTCACTTTGCTTGAAATAATGCAGCTTGGTTGGCGAGCTCTGAGGGACTATTGTTATAAATAAAAAAGAATATGTTATTAATATAAAACACTGATGCAGTAAAATACCCTTAGAAATACCTTGTTTAGTAGATCTTGCTGTCAGTGATATTATTATATATATGACTGGTAGAAAAAAGTGTATTACAATATATTATTTTTTGTTTCTATTATAGACATAACTCAAGTAAGACTAAGTTACATATACTTAGAACTGTAAGTTACTAAATAATAGATTATTAATAATCCCATTATTTGAAAAATAGTAACAAATAATCTTGACAGAACTCACTCAGAAATTTTAGTTTTCTTTAACGACAAATTAAAAATTATTTGCAAATTGGTCTTTTCCATTTTGGAACTTAGTGCTCATTGAGCATACATTAGATTTTAATATTTTTTATTCAAACAACCATATTATTAACCGAATTACTTATATTCAGAACTCATGCCTCGCCAATATAAAAAAAAAACAATATAAAACAATATTTATTTTTTTTCTACTGTCTCTGGTATAAAACTAACCTTTATAGAGATGAGCTTACAGTATTGGCTATCTTTATTGTCTGAATAAAGATGGGTTTCTTTTTATTACTAGTACTAATAATATACTTATATATACTATATGATTGTTGATTAAGAAATGTTTACAATTCAAACATAAATCATTCAATTCAGGCACCTTATTATAAATATTAATTTTTAATTATATAAAGATTTTGAATCGGTAACAAGTCAACATACTGTACATCAAATATTTACATATTATGTACTTAACGTACGCTTTGAAACGTTCGTAAGAAAGCCACTGAAGCTTTAACCTAAAGTAGATAATAATATACCTCGAAGTTATAACGAATTTATTAGAAAAGTCAATAAGATAATGGATTCAAAACCAGTGATTTTGAAAATAAATTTAAAAGGCAGTCACGGTGTCGTGTAATCGTAGTTATTACCTTAAGCCAGATTATTGTGATGAAGTCGAACTACACGCCCTTCAATAGATTCTAATATGCTATAATCATATGTATCATAATTCCAGAAATTACGTCATCAGTGCCATTATTTTTAAACATATACGGTTTATCCAGTTAATCATTGCACCCTTCCTCCAATACTAATTATATAAGTTTCGGAAAAATTTATTATAGGATATCCTTAGTTAATTTTATTATAATTTATTTGAAAATCATGTGCTGTATGATATTGGCCACCAAATAATTTGGTTCTGAGTGTTTTCGAATTTTTGAAAATTAATCGCACATAAATAAAACTAACTACCTAACTAACCGGTAAAAATAACATAATAACACTGTACCACAGTCAAATTTGTGCAATAAATTTTGTTTTTATTACATTAATATTAAAAACTTGTTTTTATTGATTTTTTAATTATCTCTTCTGTGTTGTATATATGAAATAATTGTGGTTAAATTTATTTTTTTATCTGAGTCAATATACGATTTTCTGGAATGTAGCAACATTTATTACCAGGGCAAATATAATAATCGCTAAAAATAGTTTTAGGGATTATTATATTTATCATTATAAAATGGTCAATTAAAATTTACTTCTAAATATTTAAAATCTGTCATCTAAACAACAGTAATGTAACAAAAATATTAACGAATGTCAAAGTATGATTATAAAAAAATTTATAAGCTATTTAGTTTGAATTTCTGAGATAAATGTTTTATTGTTTCTTCTTCTGTAGTTAGGAAGTTACGTAAATACATACACATATGTAAATAAAATTAAAGTGTCTGTTTGTAATTGCAAATTACCAGTTTTTAACTAAATGTATATGAAATTACATTAAAAAAAAATTAAATGTATATACGGTACTTTCGTATCTTATTTTGTAAATTTTCTAAATCTGCCTGTTTGTTGCGGCTAATCTTTAAAACGACTGGACGTGTTTCAACAGAACTTTCACTGGCGGATAGCTGATATTATAAGGAGTAAGTTAAGCTACTTTTATTTAAAACATATTCCGCACGAACGAAGTCGTAGGAGCGGCTAGTTAATTATTAATGTTGTGTTTGCCTCATTAACCATAGCTATAAGAAGAGTTATAAAGTATTATCAGGACATTGACGACCGCGGTCTAGCGTATTAGTAGCAGTTGTAATAAACTGCCCCACTGTTATATCACAAATATATAATATTAAAATAATTTATTTCAAATCACAAAATAGTCGTATTGTTTTACATGAACATTAAATTACATCGTATATAATTTCTAGATTAATAATAATATTTATTACTGAAGTTAGTAATTACATATTTCAGATAAAGCATCAACTTTTAAGTCCAATATATTCATACAATTTGATTGCCAAAATAGACAGACTAGCGTTTTGTTGTCAGCAGTAAATATTATTAGAAAACTCGTTCAGAGTGGAGTCCACAGACAACCGCGAGGCTATTGAGTCCCAGCCTTTGAGGCTTAGCTGTCAATGTTTATATTGTACTAACTACAACTATATTTTGAGAGCCTTTATTGTGGTTAAAAATTTTATTTGGCTTTGAACAGATTAAACTAATAAATTTTACAGATATAGCTTAGCTTAGCTTTTTTTATTATAGTTGATTTATTTTATGCAAGTTTTAGAATGAAATTACACACATAAAGTTATTTGTAATAGCTTGTTGGATACTCAGTGGCCAGAAGATACGACGCTCGTAAATACGTTCATAGGGTCTTTGTTAGTCGATAAACACGCGCTACTTGCGGGATGTCCTTACCCACATTAAACGGATTACGGCACCAATTTACTGTTATACTTTATATCACCTAATTCGTCGCTTATTTGATTGATTAGTCGTAAATGCGAAGGTTTATCATTTCATTTTGAAGAAAACTTTTACCCGAAGATTCCTAAAGTCCAGTGTTTGGAGGACGATTAGATTACACATCTTTACTTTTATGCTATTTAGGCAAAACTGAAACACCTAAGGGAAAGCTAAATATTTCTTCTTGTTGGCTATGTACCTACACCGAGCCGTACGGTTCATATATAAAATATGATATTACATATATTATTAACTTTAAAAACAAAAGGTCTTTTTTCCATTTTTTTTTAATAAATTAAAGTTTTATTTATTATCACATGCTATTTTTTATTTAAATCCGAGCGAAAATATGGTGACTGTGATAATTTTAGACAAAATATTGGGACAATGTACATCAATATTAAATTATTGGTGAAATTACTTCTTTTTTACCACAAACATTAGTCTGTTGTGTCTAATTAGAAGCTAAATCATAATTTCAATATGCAATTTTCCTAATTACACGTATATTTGATTTACAGGATACTAACTTCTGCTCGCGACTTCAATGCACAATATGTTCAGCATAAATTTAATTCAATACATTTTTATAACCTACGTAACATACTTTATCTTCAACAGTGACCAACTTCTATACAAACTTTCATTCCTTATTTCAAACCTTTCAAGCCCTTTTTACGCTGTAAGAGGCAATATTTATTTGTTTTTTATCAAGTGCCTAAACAAAAAGTTTCATGGATTTGTCTTCGCAAATAACGAACATCCTTACAAACTTTCATACCCTATTTAAACCCTTTTAGCCCTTTTTTGCATTATAAGGTAGCCTATGTCGTTTCCGAAGTTACAGTCTGTGTTCCAAATATCCTTAAAAGCTGTTTAGATGTTTTTTTTTTCATATTTATTACATTATTCAGGATTATATCAGGCTGACACAAAACAATACGTATAGTTATCTATATGTATTGTTTTGTGTCAGCCTTGTCCAAGAATCATTTATTTTTCACATGCTATTTTTATGATGTATTTTTTAAAAGTAATGTATATATTTACAATGAATAGGTTTCTATCAGATAAAGTTGTCAACTAATCTCCATGCGAGGACTCGTGAGCTGAACGGATAGGGCTTCATTGAACTTATGCTTTATATAATTTATTTCTTTACCAGTTCTGAAACTTTCTTACTTTGAAATTTCTTGTACATTTACAATTCTGTGTGCAGATAAAACTCTAGCCCAGTGCATTTCAAATAGGTGTTTTGAAAATGAAAAATGTTTTTTGTTTTAAATTTTTTCAATATAAGTTTCGTTTTTCAACTTTTATGTAAATAAATAACTAACAAATCACTTTAAAAATATTAATAACTAACATTACATTACATTACATGATACATTAAAAACTAACACGTGGTAAGTGAAATTAAAGTAAATGATGTATTTTAAGAGATGTTAACCACATTTCTCTATGTTTTCCGTAGTTCGCCATTATTGCAAGTGCCATGAGGACGAACTGAACTACTGATGAATATTGAATATTTTTAGTTGTTAAATCTATTTACAATGTTTACTTTCTATTTATTGCTTTTGTTTTTGAGGCTCAATATTAACACAGCCCTGATGACGTAAGACTCGTGTAGGTACTGCAATTACAAATAATAAAATTCCACATCGCTCTTTTAATTAACCGTGTTACTATCTGCGTCCATGGATCAAACATTTATATAAAATTGTTTTTACGCAACGGAGGTGCCATGGTGGTTTTTGAACAACATTACCAATAATTCAAACATTTGCAGTATAATATAAATTTTAATAATTAAATTATAATTGCAAAAATATATTACAACTGAAATTTGTTTTGACTGACTGACGACTAACGGAATGAGAGACATCATCCCCGAGTGTAGATTCAAGGGTTTTGGTTAGTTAGTATGGATACAGCAAAATGTGTGCAAGGGTTTTCTATGTACTGAATGAGAGTGATCCATCAACACACTATCACACATCAAATAATCTCCACATTCAGATATGACATCTTTTTTTTTTAATTTTATTTTAAGTAATGGTAATGTAAAGTAAGTACCTATGAATATTGTTTATATAAAACAAACATGTCCCCATTCCATCTCCTAGAACTAAAGTTGTGTATGTCGTCTATACTCGTATATGGTCTTTATTCCAGAACTTAATGGCGGTAGGTTTAGTCGTCACTGCTATAGGTTTTATGTGTTCCATCATCAGATTTGCAACTGCTCAAAGCTGCTCTAAGGCCTAAGACTTATTTGTAGAATTTACACGTTTACTTGTCAATTTGTCTCATCAATCAATACTTAACGACTAATTCTTCTCTCGTTGCTTTAAGAACTATAATAACGGAATATTAAATATTATGAAGAATAGAATGAGCTATAATTGTATAAAATGAGAGGCTTTAATAAATACTTTAATGTTTAGTTTATTTGAATTCTAAATTAATTAACTTGTATATTTCATAATATTTTAAATTTATGTCATATTTATGATTCATTTCATTATGATTCATAAACATAAAATACCCGAATGTGTCTACATGTTAGCAAATTGTTCTTACAAACTTGAACAAACCAACTGATTTGGGCTTTAACATTTCTTATAATCTATTTCCGTGCGTGATTGCGGCAGAAGTTACGTCATCAATAGGTTTTAACTTTTAAACGATTGTAATTGATTTTGTATAGAGTTTTTGCTTTGATCTTGTCTACATTGAACTTAATTTACAATGTAAATTGAAGTAATTTGAATGCTTCATTCGGAATTGTTACCTTATAACCAGAAGATAATATAATATCAATCATCGTGTACTCAGACGGCTATTTATAAGCATTATGTTTATATTCTGCAACGACCAAACTCACAATGATACTTGAAAAATTATTAAAACGATTGAAACTTGAAAAATTATGAAATATTTTTATTTGTTAATACTACAGTATAGATAAAAACTGAATAATGTTTTATTAAAAAGGATCAATATTAACTATAGCAAATAATTCAATTCTTATAAAATTGTGTAAATTTTCTGGTACAAATTATTGTCTTGGCAAAACTTTTTCATAAAATCTTCGGCTCAGGTCAGAAATCAATTGATGATGACTTCATCTCTGGTTTATTATAATTTGTCCTTTACTTTCTTCTGAAGAGTTTATTCTTGCGGTGTCTTCGATAATATGATTTGCAATTCCTTTTGTGACAGCAAAACAGATTTGGTTTAAAATAGGTACAGTGTAGAAGCTGTATTGTGTTGGGTCCCACGCTGTGTTGCGGTCATATGAATATTTATGAAATTAATGACACACTCACCGTCACCTATCACATGTTACGTTAAGCGTTTATACTTTATGATCTGAACGATTTCACTAATTAAATTTGACCGAGAAACTAATTAATATGATATAGTATTTCTGGAACTTTGGATGTCATTTGGTGTGTGAAATTTTCATCGAAATCTATTTCGGTTTACGCGTCTCGGTAACAACTACATCAACCCTCCAAAATAAAAGAACTGTTATGGAAAATATTTGAAATTTGAATATCAATTTAAAATTGACTCTTAAGGCAGAAATCTTTGCAGTATTCGAAATTATTCAAGTATGTATTCTTGCTAAAAATATAAATAACTTTGAATTGAATTTGAATGATAATCCATTTTTATTACCATTATTTATTCACTTATATTTTGTTTTAAATGTTATATGCTCTATACTTTCTATTTAATTATAAATATTCTTGATTCAATAATACGAAATATGGATTTTTTTTTCAATATTCTTTTTAGCAATAAATAATTAAAAAAAACTGGAAATGTTATTATATACGAGAACTTAATTAAAACGTAGCATTTTAAATTGGATGTCAAATTCTATGGAAGTCTTTGTTAGGTTGCAATGGTAGTGAACTATCTTGAACTGATGATTAGTGGCTCATAATTTTTCTTATCAATATATTTTGTGTTTATCGTTGTGTTTATCTTTTATTTGAAGGTGCAAGTTATTAATTAATCATATCAATATTTTCATGTATAATTTTTTTCTTATTAATCATTGTGATGATGTGGTTTTTTGATAAATGAATATTTTCGATGCTATCAATTTGAGTTATTGTTTGAGTGATTTATTTTGTCTAGGGTTCTTAAATCAAATAATAGATAAATCAGTATCAGTTTTGCTTTTGTTTTGAATGGTTGTTGACTACTACTGAATACACTCGAGTTAATAATGAACTTCCTAACATTATATAAAGAAGCACAATTCCATGGAGCAAAACTACTAATTGATAAGAAATATAGGTAATGCTTCGAATTTTTATAATTAAAAAACCCAAATTAATCAATAGAAATGTAACTCGTACCCATGAAATCTGGACGTTTCGTCCTAGATGCGGAGTTATCCCTATGGCCTAATTCACATTTTCTTATATACAGGTTTTTTTGGGTGTTGTCTTTTATAATTCTATTTTGCTGCTCGGTTGCTGTGATTTATGAAACAATAAACAGATATTTCCAAGGACCATCGTACAATGTACATCTTGATGGCACCTATAGTAAGATGCAGTTTCCAACTGTACAGATATGTCCTGAAGTCAACTACCCGGTCGATAAAATGGACAAATTTGTAACAAGCGTGTCAGTTTTTTTTTATAACTATATAATATATATACCTCAAAAAAAATACCATTAACATAAAACTTACCATTACCATTTACTACTCGCTCTAAATAAACCAAAGATGTTTTTATTTTAGGAAGTATCCAAGTTCATTGAACGCAACTTACATAAGGAGCGTCCTAAAACAATTAGCAGCATTTTCCTCTCCAGATGTAGTATTTGACATAAAGGACCTAGAAAATATCCAAAACCTTCTGGATTACAACAACCTCGATATAGAGGAAGTGACGAGGGATCTTACGTCGTCGTGTGAAGAAATTCTACTTAAGTATAGATAAATTTAAAATAAAGCTTTAAATAGCTACCACATTCGTTATTTTATGCCTAGCAAAAGTAGTACATTATTATCTTTTATTATTTCTTAAAAATGCAGTAAAAAATTTCAGGTGTCGCTGGATGAGAAAAATTGTGAATTGCTCCTCAATATTTGTAATGGATATCACTCCTACTGGATACTGCTGCGTTTTCAACGGTCGTTCACTGAAAATGTAATAATAAGCAAATAATAATATTATTCAAAATTAATTTTATTAATGTAAACGATTAAAATGGTTACCTCTTTCCAGGGAAATAGCAGGGTATTCAAAAAAAAAAGAAGCTTTCACGGATGACTTATCTTTTGACTTTGAAAACGTTTTAATGTTTGCCGTTGAGCAACGAAATGATGCTGTTAATTTGGACCTCGATTATAAATGGGTATGGGCAGATTTTTAAGTTTTTCAATATAATAAAATAGATTTTATTTTTTATTTAATACTACCTCCACTTCTCAGTTAAATATACAAACCGGCAACCACTATGTGGACGTCATTGAGAACGGTACTGTAGTACCACCTGGCGTAGAGTGGCATATTAAATACAAAACGAAGACCGTACAAGCGTCCCCTTCTGCCATCAATCTTAATTATAACTTACGAGGATGCCGCTTATCTCAGGAGCGTCTCAAATATTTTCCTATATACCATAAGTATTTTTTCCTTATTTGATTGAATTATAATTTATAACCAACTGAAACTTTTTGTTTGTAAAGGAAATAATGCAGATAACTAACTTTGACTGCATTAAATATACCATCGTTAATACAATTTATATTTCAATTAGTTTTAAAAAACGGAATATTCTGATACTCCTTTGCACTGTAGTAGGAATAAGATTATAATTGACTCCAGACGGTGATTATCCCATGACACGCTTTCAATGCGATTCGGTTTAGTATCATGATATATTGTATATATTTTATGTAGATTTCTGCTTTTCCTTCAGCGTTTTATCAGGACAAATACGTGATAAATCGCCCCATGACAATGCTTCAATGCAATTTGGCTTAATATCATGAAATATTGTTCATATTTTCTATAGATTTCTATTTTTCCTTTAGCGTTTTATCAGTTTTGCAAACACGTAACAAAAAGTCTCTAGAGGGTCGAAAAGTACCATAGAACATTTTAATCATACTACTACCAAATATACGTAGGTTTCATTGCCTCCTGGAATGTGAAATCGATCGCACTATGCAGCGCTGCGAGTGCTTGAAACTAGCACACCCAAGGTTATTCGGTACACCGCTGTGTCGCGCTAATCGTTTGACTTGTGCTAGAGAAGCTGCTGGTATGTTTATCAAATCTTTGATACAAATTAAATATACATTATATTCAAATTGTCTTTGGCAATAATTGTGCAGTTTCGTTTGCGATTGATGAGTGTAACTGCCTATCGACGTGTGATGTCGAACTTCATTACTCCGTGCCCCAGGAGTTTGATTTGACTACCAAATTACACACCATTGATACCTTCTAGTAAGTACTGAATAACACTGACTCAACTCTTACTCAATTCTTTAATATTATTTTATTTAATAATACTGAATTACAGTTTCTTTATACTCTACGAAAATACATGATAATTGTGAAACAAATTATATCAACAACAACAACACACTTCTTATTTTGACATAAACAAAACAAATAAAATTAATTACTAAATTAATGCTAAATAAAAATATTTTATACATTACAGCGACGACTTGAATTTGGAGCGATCCACCGTTATCAGAGTCATTGTTCAAAAACACAAAAAAAAGATATTCCAGAGAAAAACTTATTTTATTTGGTTGAGTCTCTTTTGTGAGTATAGCAATTTTAGATGTAGCTATAAAATACGAGTTGAACTTCACATTATAATATGCAAAATATATTCTCTCTTACAAACTAAACTAATCTTTCTAACAAAAATTAATCCAATAATTCTGTAAAGTTTTAATTGCAGCACAAATCAATTTTAAAACAGTATATAGGAAATACACCGTTATTTTGCGTGACGCGCTAACTAACAAACAGGACTTTTTTTTAAATAATTCGTTTAGAGGTCTGTCATGTACATATTTACTTACTTAGTGTCACGCCATATCCCTTGCGGGGTAGCCAGAGCCAACGGAGCGCCAAACGCTACGGTCCCTGCGTACCTTTTCGCCTCGGCCACAGACATCAACCTCATCATACATGCCCATGTATGAAGAGGTTGACGTCTGATTTCTTCATGTACTGTACACATATTTTACATAACAAGCGCAGATTTTGCTTCGTTACTACATATATAAAACGAATTAATCGATAATCGAAAATTTTTAATGTTTTTATAACGCATACTGACAATAGCTAACAAAAAAAATATTTCATTCCTATATAAATCACAAACCATAAAATAAAGTACTAATAGCACTATCTACTAATAGTTATTAGTGCGTTAATACCAAATATATAATGTAATTCCATATTATACCTATTGTTTCAGCACAACTTGGTGGGATATTCAACGTCTTCCTAGGATGCAGCATGCTCACTTTGCTTGAAATAATGCAGCTTGGCTGGCGAGCTCTGAGGGACTATTGTTATAAATAAAAAAGAATATGTTATTAATATAAAACACTAATGCAGTAAAATACCCTTAGAAATATCTTGTGTACCAGGTCTTGCTGTCAGTAATATAATTATATGACTTGTAGAAAAAAGTGTATTACAATATATTATTTTTTGTTTCTATTATAGACGTAACTCAAGTAAGACTAACTTAAGTTACAATAGATTATTATTAATCCTATAATTTGAAAAATAGTAACAAATAATCTTGATATTTTACTATCAGAAATATTAGTTTTCTTAAACGACAAATTAAAAATTATTTGCAAATTGGCCTATTCCATTTCGGAAAGTAGTGCTCATTGAGCATACATTAGATTTTAATATTTTTTATTCTAACAACCATATTATTAACCAAATTACTTATATTCGGAACTCATGCCTTGTCAATATAAAACATATGAATTTCTAAGTAGGAGAAAATTAATTCTTTCTTTGAATTCTGCACATCAAAATTTTAAGTTTCACATATTAATTATAACTCCACAGTCACCTCAAACCAGCTTAATAGCTTAGTGGCACAACAAGCTAAAACAGTTTCTAATGGTTCTTCTCCTACCCTATATGCAATACATATAGATCTGAAAAAAAAAACTAACTTTTTTGGCAAAAGCACAAATTGATTATCAAAGGTTCACCACTCTACATAGTTAATAATCTACTATTGAAAAATGACCAAGTGGATGTAGGGCCAAGCGCATTATAAGATATACCCAGGATGAGATAGGTAAATAGTTCCGGACTTCTTGTATAATATCTTAAAAAGAGCTTGTTTAAGATATCACATTCTATAGTAAATTATTTAGATCTATCTTCGAAAATTTAGTCAGCATTTGTAATCTAAGCCCACAAAATACATATTTTAGTTAACCTTCTATTTGCTTTTAAATTAATAATATATGTATTACTATCGTAAATTTATTTATGCACATCATCAAAGTCAACATTTAAGTGGCAGGGTGACTCTTGATTTTAACAAAAATTTAAACTTTAAAGCTTAATATTTCACAAACGAATCCCTTTATAGAAAAATTGTTGTCCATATTGTGAAGTACGTAGCCAGCTTTAACACTGTAACAATGTAATCTGGTTAATTTATCGCCAAACGTGTTGTTGAGTTTTACAATCTATTTATCAACCTAAAGTTTGAGAAATGCATTGAATGTTTATACATTGCGTCATTTTCAAATTTTTTATTAAAGTTTTTAATATCTAATTATGAATGATGGGACTATTAAGAATATATCTGCTCCAGCTAAAGTATCGCTGAAGGGTACAAAAGCATAGAACTATTTGGTACTCTATTGTTAACCAACTTAACAACTAGTAAAAAAATAGTTTTAATAATTTAATAATTAAATATATAAATAATAATTATACATTTACTCTTAATGTGAACCAATAACACGTAATATAATTAATTTGTGTCTGTTTTTTGTAATGTAAACATCGGTATAATTGATACTGCCATTGTTTTAACGCGAGCTCTGTTAATTTGTTTTTCAAACTGTTGTCTAGAGGTCGCCTTTAGGACAACAAAGGACAGAAATATTGTAATTCTTATTAGCTATATGTCAGTTATTTTTTAATATGAAGGAGTATTTTCTTGTTAAATAAAAAATATAACTACCGTAAAAAATAACTTATTGCTTGTTAACTGCAATTTCTCACTTTTGGCTAGTTAAGTCACTTAACTAGCCAAAATAACAACAGTATTCTATTAGTTATTACAAATCACTTAATATAACTGTTCTATTATTAGTGAAACTTACTATAGGATTCATAGAATAGACACAACCTACTTCAATGTATTATTGAAGGGTCATAAATTAATATGATATTTTTCTTCTATTTCTTATATTGAAATAGCATACTACGTAAGTTATAAGGTGATTTGTCGTTTATTTATTATTAATATTACATTTCAATAATATTAGATTATTCGCTCTCAGTTTTTGTTATTTGTCTTCCTTCCTTTTGTTATTTTTTCTTCGATTTTGGGAGGGAATTTAAATTTTTAGTTAAAATATTTTGTCTTCAAATAAATCGTCTATTGTTTTCTATTTTTAAGATTTCATTGTACATAATTTTATAAAGAAAAATCATACTAACTGGGCACGGTCAATTTGAAGAATTATTCAAAGATACATTTTTTTTGTATCACTATTAATAAACTAAGGGATTCGAAATTTGATTATAGGTAAAATCTGTATTATATCTATTTTATCAATATTATAAAAATTTTCTTCTATGTTAAATTTGTATTAGGTATTAATCAAATAAATCAAAAATGATTGCCTTCATTTTGTAGTTGCAATAAAAAAGAAGTTCAAATAAATAAAAACCATGATTAGTACAAATTTTGGGGTTTTCTTCTAACACAAAGTTATCTTTATTTTAAATAAATGTAGTATAAACAACCTGCACGTCTCGATATATATCTGTTTAAGTATATAATTACATAAACTTCGCTCTTTGATGTTAGTAAATTATATTATATATTTACAGTCATAAAATAATAATCCAACATTTCCAGACTCCATGTTGCATTTAAAACCATTTTCTCGGCAATACTTTGTGCTCGGATGTACTCTCGATTCATAAAAAAACCTCCCGAGTTACTGAACACAGGAGATAATTTTAATCATATAATGTTTTACAATTTTACACGTAATACTTAGAGTGCTCTCTGATCATTACGCCTAATGACACGATTCTTTTATTACTTTTATTCTATGTCGAATTACTTTTAAATGAAGCAAAACCATCTAACCATCAAAAACACATACAAAACAATTCCTGCCACAAACTCTAGTTTGTGTAGCAACACCTGAAAATTTTTTAAATAGATAATTATTTATATTACTGTACTGAAACATTTTCAATCATCAATTTAAAGAATAAATCCATACAAAATGATATTTATGCTTTAATGAAAATGTAGGGTAAACTCGCTGCTAAGTTTCAACTCAATATCCACTGGACTCTGGAGAAATTTGCTAGAAAATGATAAACAAAACGGAATTTAAATAAAAAAGCTTTACGCAAAACTCAATATTGTTCAAGAGAAAAAGTTTAGTCTTTTAATGTTGTCATTTTTTAAAATAAAAATTCTTATAAAAAAGATTTCATTTAAGTAAGATTTTTATTCAATCTATTAAAATGTTAAAAAACATAAAAAATAATCGTAATGTCAGTATTAACAATTTTATTAAGTGACCTTCTTTAACATACAATCTATTAAATCGGTCTCATTACGTCTTACGACGTGTCAAAAGCGGGAACAATTAACTTATATGGTATTTGTTCAGTAAAATGATTCGTTCGTATTTATTATTAGTTTTTATAAATATTTGTTTACATCTGTGAGAAAAAATATGTAAAATACATTATTACGAGTACAGTCCAAACCAATACCCATGGGCTTTTTATTATGTAAGGAGAAATTATTGTTAATTTTCTATTTTACACCACAGTTCATATTGTGCTTTTAAGATAACAAACTCCTAATCTATTTTCTTTGGCCTTCCCCTTCTTACAAGACGGTCTAATAAACAACGATAACATGTCAATAGGGCAGCGGTTAAATCCGAAACAAAAAATGTGACTCACATTCAGACAAAAAAAAACGATAGGCTCTTTATAGGATACAATAATATAAACTGATGACATTCACCATAATTTAAACGCAATATATTTTTGTATTATTTAATTTGATATTAAGAATATTATCTACAATATTTTATCAAGTTTTCCTTCCTTGAAACCTTGTAAAGGTAATTGCAATGGCCACTACCATTTGTTACAGTTATAATTAGCTATCCTATATAGAAAAAATTCATTTTTAACAAATGACTAATTTCTACGGAAATACTCTTGTATTTCCCTATAAATTGTTTAATACATTGGGTGATCCGTATATTTAAATTATAATAATAACTAATCTGCTATTAAAATTTGAGATAAATATTGCAACTTTAATTTCGATTACAGAGTAAACCATTCACCATATTATCTAACATGCTAACATGTATATCGCTTGAACTGTGGCGACACATTCATGGAAAACAGAAAATCAATGTTGCTTACAAAAATACACGATGGAGTCCCTTGTATGTGTATGCTCGAAGGTAATTGAAATCTTAAAATACTGTTTAACATGATACTTCACACATTTAGTGTGAATCAAATCTTTATGTTAAGTAATTAAATATTGATAAAAATTTATAGAAACAATATATTGAAATGGTTTTATAGATCACACTCGACTAGAAACAAATAAATGTTTAAATGACCATGGTGTATGGTGTAAAACTATATGTTTCATGTTACTAGTAGGCTCTTCTATAAAACTATCCTTTGTAGGTGATTTTGATGGGAGCGACGATCTTTATTCAATCATAGGCACTTTTCTATTGGAGCCAGCGAAACGTGACCTGCGTGCGAGATGCGTCCAAACTGTAAAGGATACACACATTAAATAAACCTCATCCAAAAGAAGTATGCTTTTGATCTACATTATACATTTCTATTGCTATTATTAATTATTTTTTTAAACATCATGTTATATAAATTCAATTGCAATATTTATAACTTTTAAATTTATTAATTTATATTATTACATTATAATACAAACTTTTTTTTTTCATTTTTTATGACTTTGATATTAAAATATATACATATAATTATGTCATTGATATATAAAGGGTACATACACAATGTAATTTAAAAAAATCCTTTAGCAAATTACCAACAGAACTCACCTGAACAAACTGTTATAATATATTGCCAATAACTTCTTAATGATAGCAATGACATTAAAAATAACAATAAAAACGCGACCAACAAATTAAACAGCTGTAAATAAAACAAACATATGAATAAACATTTATTTATTTATAATTTAATGAATTATAATCTATTATATGTTACTATATGCTTTTTATTTCAATTAATTTACTTCTATATATGGTAATAATTTTAATTGTTTGATTGATATAATTAACCCCTTTTCAAAAATAAATTATATTTAAGCTCTAGTATAGTGTCATATCGACATGAGAGGTTAGTTTGTATTTAAGTTTCTGGTATGCTGTTAAAAGTAATCGGTAGTTTAGCTTTAAAAGACATGTTTTTTTACAAAATGAAACTTGAAATTTCAACGCGATATACTTTATGATTAGAATATAGAGAATGATAGTACTTTCAGATTTATATGTACCGTTACTTATGAAATTCAAATATTGAAATTTTGGTATAATTTAACTTTCAACTTAAACGTGGCTCAGCGGTTTATGTGAAGGTACACCTGACAACACTAGCTGGTTATAAAACTATATGGATTATAAATTACTTAGTTTCTATCATATATCAGTATTCACGTCAATTAATATGTTGTAATTTCTCCTGCTGACTCTCAGCTTGGTTCAATTTTGAAAGTATTTATGTAGTCTCCTGATTTAGTGTATATTTTATTATCATGAAACGTTCTCTTTCTATTCTTATTTATTTTTATTGCCTATATTTGCTTATCTGAAGTTGCAGTTTTTTACCTCAATTTGATAAATGGTACTGAAGCCGTTGGACAATTGTCATAGAAAAATTAGACTCGTAGTCTTTATCATTTCAAAAATTTCATAATGTGCTAATAATTTTATCAACAAACTCCACAGCATGGATTATTTATTCAATGTTAGATTCACTAAAGCGATAAGTTAGCTGGATAACAAGGATGACGGGATCTTGTCCCAAAAGTCGCAGTTTCGAGTCCGGGACGTTTCAATGATATTTTAAAATCTATATTTTATAAAATTTTATTAAGCTTGGTTTATGTCAATAAGTAAAAACAATTGTTCTAACTATTAGAAATCGAAGAATAGTGAAAATAGTGTTTTGGATCAAATATTAATGTCTTATTCTTTAATAAATAAAAATCTGTGTTTTTGATATTAGGGATTACCCTAGTATTAACTTTGTATGCAACCTATCCCTGAAATATAAAACTGTTGGAAATAGATGACAAATAACTGACAGACACCTACATTTCCTCTTGTTGTAAACAAGATTGCTGGAGAACATTCGAAATGTAAGGTTTAAATTAAAATTTAACCAATGTAGCGTAAATTTGTTACATTTCACTTTAACTTAAATCCTTAAAATAGTTTTATTTAAATTTTTACTACTCGCGATAAGCCTAGAAAACATTATCAATACATTTTATTTAGAATTTATAATATAAAAAATTTCGAGGACCTCTGGGTCCTTTGAACTTATGCAACGACATCTTAACACTTTCACTGCCAGCTCCGTAGCGTGTACGGAGACGCAAGTTTCACCCCGTGTTTCATCCCAGGGCCGTAGCATGTACGGAGCAATTAAAAGTTAATTTTTTATACTATTTAATTGGCTCAACATTTTTTTTACTATTTTTCCGTTTATTTAAATGCCTTTATGCAAACGTTTATATGAAAAATTGAAACAGCACACAGGGCTCAATTTCTGAAAATCTGGTGGCAGCGAAAGTGTTAAGGTCGTGGCATATACTATAGCCCCTGAATTTAAAAGCATTTATTTTATGTAAATATTCATTTCTAGAGCCATTAAACCTATGTTAAAATAATTCTTCTCATTAAAGATATTTCGTATTCATTAAATAACATTCTTGGAAAATTTAGTTTAATCTAATTAATTTTACAGTTAAATTCAAAGGGTAAATAATAAAGAAATTGGTTTAATGGAATGTAGACAGTAAGTCAACGAATGTGGAATTATGCAAAACATATTCCAAGCACTCGGGCACACTCACAGGGTGGATTGGAATCTTCTGAGAACTTTCTATGACTTTGGCTGAGTGGATCGCCCTTATGTCTGACCAAGTACGTGTCGGGCCATTCGCAGGGTGGCCAAGGTGGATGGGTTCCGTAGCTGGTCATGATCATGAGTCATCGATTATATATATTATATACTTGCGGACTTTTATAGTTCCATTTTCGAAAAACGGTTATCGCCAAGTCACAATATTTTTAAAGATCTATCTAATGATATTCGACATCATGGGGTACTTGAGAAAAAACTACTACCCGCATAGAAAAGCTACCATAAAAAAAAATATTTTCATTTTTATTCTACCACTTTATAATGCCTAATGTGTACCCGTATGTTCATGCCGAATTACAAATTTTTAGTACTAAGAGTCTCTGAGAAGCTGCGGACAGACGAAGGGACAAACGGACATGATATTTAAGGTTCCCCGTGGACTGCGCAACGCTAAAAAGTTATAAGCATTTTCTATTACACCGTATTGAAATCTAGTTAACTTTGTTATGATGTTTAGAAATAATATCTCGGCTGAATTGCTGGTTCTGAAAATAAATATAAATTCTATAAAATAAAAAGTAAAGCAGGGGTACATCAAGAGTTATAATAAAATGTGTTTCTTTTAATACGTATAATTGATTCTCTATTATTATAGTCAGAGTCTTTGTTTATGCCTTATTTATGTTTTCACTTGGCAAACATTCTTTAGTATATATTAACTTGATTACCGTTACAAAATACAGTAAATATCGTGGTGTAACAGCTACGACTCATTCTACTAATAATGAAGGCTCTTACATGTAAGTTCTATTATTATTAACGATATTTATTTTATTATTTTTTCAACTATTAAAATATGATGTAAAACAATAATTATAAATTTTAAGTTAGATTTATCATTTTCGAAATATATATATTTTACATGCTACCAAATTACCAACCCAGTTCTAGCAGAATTAATATAAATTAAAATTATAAATTTTATTGTCTTCCAAGCATCGTATATTAGAATTATCAATGTTTTAAATAATCCATAACTGCATAATTCTTACCTAAATTATACAATAAATATAGAATAAAATGTGAGTACTCAGAGTAGCTTTTAATCTATACAGCTATCAGCTCATCTTCTAGAAATCTTTCAAATTGAATATAATAGGGAAAAAGATCTATTGGTTTCTTACATTATATTAATTACCATACAAGTATTTATTATACAGTTTACTATATTATGATTATTTTTAATAAACTTAATATTACTTTCATCAGGTGTTATTGCTGTCTTTGTGTGGATATGTCTAGTAGACGCAACACTAATATTCAGATCACCATGCATTTGTCCCGACTTATTCAATCCCTTATGTGGATCCGATGGAAAAACTTATATCAATAAATGTTTTTTCGAACATGCACGAAAGAATAGTATAAAAAATGGTTCACCTATATCTATTGCATATCAAGGACATTGTAATGAATCTTGTATTTGTACAGATGACTATGCTCCGGTATGTGGTAGTAACAATAAAACTTACTCTAATAAATGCCAACTCGAGTGTGAAAACAAAAAACGAAAAAAAGACAAATTAGAACCTCTTGAAATTAAAACTGATGGTGAATGTCCTAAGCCCTGTATATGTCATGGTATGTATAGGCCAATATGTGGCGACGATGGAAAAACGTACCCAAGTATTTGTAGCTTACGATGCGTTAACAAAGAACGAAAAAGTAAAAATTTAGCACCGATCACTGAGAAAAGTAAGGGAGAGTGTCCAAAGCCATGTATTTGTCCAAAAATTTACAAACCGGTATGTGGCGACGATGGCAAAACTTATTCTAATAAATGTGTATTAGAGTGTGTTAATAAAGGACGAGAACAGAACAAACAGGTTCCAATAAACATTGTCGGTAAAGGGGAGTGTCAACCACCTTGCAATTGTACTGACATATACAAGCCTGTCTGTGGTGACAATGGCAAAACGTATTGCAATAAATGTGATTTGAAATGTGTTAATAAGGAACGAGAACAAAACAACCAAGGTCCAATAAAAATTGTCAGTAAAGGCGAGTGTAAAGAACCATGCATTTGTCATTATGTATACAGGCCAGTTTGTGGAGACGATGGCAAAACATATTCTAATAATTGTGTATTAGGATGTGTTAATAGAGAACGAGAAGAGAACAACCAAGTTCCAATAAGGATTATCAGTAAAGGCAAGTGTCCCCCACCTTGTATTTGTCCCGATATTTACAAGCCGGTATGTGGCGACGACGGCAAAACATATTCTAATAAATGTGAATTAAAATGTGTTAATAGAGAAAGAGAACAGAAAAACAAGGTTCTAATAAAAATTATAAGCAAAGGGGAGTGTCCAACACCATGCGAGTGTACTGATATTTACAAACCAATATGTGGTGACAATGGCAAAACGTATTGCAATAAATGTGATTTGAAATGTGTTAACAAGGAAAGAGAACAAAACAACCAGGTTCCAATAAAGATTGTCAGTAAAGGCGAGTGTAAAGTACCATGCATTTGTCATTATGTATACAGGCCAGTTTGTGGAGATGATGGCAAAACATATTCCAATAAATGTGAATTGAGGTGTGTTAATAGAGGACGAGAACAGAACAAACAGGTTCCAATAAAGATCGTCAGCAATGGCGTATGTCCACCACCATGCAAATGTACTTATATTTACAAGCCAGTTTGCGGAGATGATGGCAAAACATATCCCAATAAATGTGAATTGGGGTGTGTTAATAAAAAACGAGAAAAAAATAACCGGATTCCAATAAACATTATCAGTATAGGCGAATGTCCACCACCATGCAGTTGTACTGATAATTACAAACCAGTTTGTGGAGAGGATGGTAAAACGTATTGCAATAAATGTGATTTGAAATGTGTTAATAAGGAACGAGAACAAAACAACCAGGGAACAATAAAGATTATTAGTGAAGGCGAGTGTCCATCACCATGCATTTGTCATTATATTTACAGGCCAGTTTGTGGCAACGATGGCAAAACTTATTCCAATAAATGTGAATTGGGATGTGTTAATAGAGAACGAGAACAGAACAAACAGGTTCCAATAAAGATTGTCAGTAAAGGGGAGTGTCCACCACCTTGTGTTTGTCCCGCTATTTACAAGCCGGTATGTGGCGAAGATGGCAAAACATATTCTAGTAAATGTCAATTGGGATGTGTTAACAAAGAACGAGAACAGAACAACCAGGTTCCAATAAAGATTGTAGGCAAAGGTGAGTGTCCACCATCTTGTGTTTGTCCCGCTATTTACAAGCCGGTATGTGGCGAAGATGGCAAAACATATTCTAGTAAATGTCAATTGGGATGTGTTAACAAAAAACGAGAACAGAACAACCAGGCACCAATAAAGATTGTAGGCAAAGGTGAGTGTCCATCTCCTTGTGTTTGTCCAGCTATTTACAAGCCGGTATGTGGTGAAGATGGCAAAACATATTCTAGTAAATGTCAATTGGGGTGTGTTAACAACGAACGAGAACAGAACAACCAGGTTCCAATAAAGATTGTAAGCAAAGGTGAGTGTCCACCTCCTTGTGTTTGTCCGACTATTTACAAGCCGGTATGCGGCGATGATGGCAAAACATATTCTAATAAATGTGAATTGGGCTGTGTAAATAAAGAAAGAGAACAGAACAACCAGATTCCTATAAAGATTGTCAGTAAAGGTGAGTGTCCACCACCTTGTGTTTGTCCCACTATTTACAAACCCGTATGTGGCGACGATGGCAAAACATATTCCAATAAATGTCAATTGAAATGTGTTAATAGAGAACGAGAACAAAACAACCAAGTTCCAATAAAGATTGTCAGCAAAGGTGAGTGTCCAACACCATGCGATTGTACTGATATTTACAAACCAATATGTGGTGACAATGGCAGAACATATTGCAATAAATGTGATTTGAAATGTGTTAATAAGGAACGAGAACAAAACAACCAGGTTCCAATAAAGATTGTCAGTAAAGGCGAGTGTCCAGTACCATGCATATGTCATTATGTATACAGGCCAGTTTGTGGAGATGATGGAAAAACATATTCTAATAAATGTGAATTGGGGTGTGTTAATAAAGAACGAGAACAAAACAACCAAGCTCCAATAAAGATTGTTAGCAAAGGAGTATGTCCACCACCATGCAATTGTACTGATATTTACAAGCCAGTCTGTGGTGATAATGGCAAAACGTATTTCAATAAATGTGAATTAAAGTGTGTTAATAGAGAACGCGAACAAAACAACCAGGCTCCTATAACGATTATCAGTGAAGGGGAGTGTCCACCACCTTGTGTTTGTCCTAAAATTTTCCAGCCTATATGTGGTGACGATGGTAAAACATATTCCAACAATTGTGAATTAGAATGTGTTAATAGAGAACGAGAACAAAACAACCAAGTTCCAATAAAGATTGTCAGCAAAGGTGAGTGTCCACCACCTTGTGTTTGTACTGATATTTATAAGCCAGTTTGTGGTGACGATGGCAAAACATATTCCAATAAATGTGAATTGGGCTGTGTTAATAAAGAAAGAGAACAGAACAACCAGGTTCCAATAAAGATTGTAAGCAAAGGTGAGTGTCCACCTCCTTGTATTTGTCCCGCTATTTACAAGCCAGTATGTGGCGACGATGGCAAAACATATTCTAATAAATGTGAATTGGGCTGTGTCAATAAAGAAAGAGAACAGAACAACCAGGTTCCAATAAAGATTGTCAGCAAAGGTGAGTGTCCACCCCCTTGTGTTTGTCCCACTATTTACAAACCCGTATGTGGCGACGATGGCAAAACATATTCCAATAAATGTGAATTGGGGTGTGTTAATAGAGAACGAGAAGATAACAACCAAGTTCCAATAAAGATTGTCAGCAAAGGTGAGTGTCCACCACCTTGTGTTTGTACTGATATTTATAAGCCAGTTTGTGGTGACGATGGCAAAACATATTCCAATAAATGTCAATTGAAATGTGTTAATAGAGAAAGAGAACAGAACAACCAGGTTCCAATAAAGATTATCAGCAAAGGTGAGTGTCCACCACCTTGTGTTTGTACTGATATTTATAAGCCAGTTTGTGGTGACGATGGCAAAACATATTCCAATAAATGTGAATTGGGCTGTGTTAATAAAGAAAGAGAACAGAACAACCAGGTTCCAATAAAGATTGTAAGCAAAGGTGAGTGTCCACCTCCTTGTGTTTGTCCCGCTATTTACAAGCCAGTATGTGGCGACGATGGCAAAACATATTCTAATAAATGTGAATTGGGCTGTGTCAATAAAGAAAGAGAACAGAACAACCAGGTTCCAATAAAGATTGTCAGCAAAGGTGAGTGTCCACCCCCTTGTGTTTGTCCCACTATTTACAAACCCGTATGTGGCGACGATGGCAAAACATATTCCAATAAATGTGAATTGGGGTGTGTTAATAGAGAACGAGAAGATAACAACCAAGTTCCAATAAAGATTGTCAGCAAAGGTGAGTGTCCACCACCTTGTGTTTGTACTGATATTTATAAGCCAGTTTGTGGTGACGATGGCAAAACATATTCCAATAAATGTCAATTGAAATGTGTTAATAGAGAAAGAGAACAGAACAACCAGGTTCCAATAAAGATTGTCAGCAAAGGTGAGTGTCCACCACCTTGTGTTTGTACTGATATTTATAAGCCAGTTTGTGGTGACGATGGCAAAACATATTCCAATAAATGTCAATTGAAATGTGTTAATAGAGAAAGAGAACAGAACAACCAGGTTCCAATAAAGATTGTCAGCAAAGGTGAGTGTCCACCACCTTGTGTTTGTCCCACTATTTACAAGCCGGTATGTGGCGACGATGGCAAAACATATTCTAATAAATGTGAATTGGGCTGTGTTAATAAAGAAAGAGAACAGAACAACCAGGTTCCAATAAAGATTGTCAGCAAAGGTGAGTGTCCACCACCTTGTGTTTGTCCCGCTATTTACAAGCCAGTATGTGGCGACGATGGCAAAACATATTCTAATAAATGTGAATTGGGGTGTGTTAATAGAGAACGAGAAGATAACAACCAAGTTCCAATAAAGATTGTCAGCAAAGGTGAGTGTCCACCACCTTGTGTTTGTACTGATATTTATAAGCCAGTTTGTGGTGACTATGGCAAAACATATTCCAATAAATGTCAATTGAAATGTGTTAATAGAGAAAGAGAACAGAACAACCAGGTTCCAATAAAGATTGTCAGCAAAGGTGAGTGTCCACCACCTTGTGTTTGTACTGATATTTATAAGCCAGTTTGTGGTGACGATGGCAAAACATATTCCAATAAATGTCAATTGAAATGTGTTAATAGAGAAAGAGAACAGAACAACCAGGTTCCAATAAAGATTGTCAGCAAAGGTGAGTGTCCACCACCTTGTGTTTGTACTGATATTTATAAGCCAGTTTGTGGTGACGATGGCAAAACATATTCCAATAAATGTCAATTGAAATGTGTTAATAGAGAAAGAGAACAGAACAACCAGGTTCCAATAAAGATTGTCAGCAAAGGTGAGTGTCCACCACCTTGTGTTTGTCCCACTATTTACAAGCCGGTATGTGGCGACGATGGCAAAACATATTCTAATAAATGTGAATTGGGGTGTGTTAATAAAGAACGAGAACAGAACAACCAGGTTCCAATAAAGATTGTCAGCAAAGGTGAGTGTCCACCACCTTGTGTTTGTCCCACTATTTACAAACCCGTATGTGGCGACGATGGCAAAACATATTCCAATAAATGTCAATTGAAATGTGTTAATAGAGAGAGAGAACAGAACAACCAGGTTCCAATAAAGATTGTCAGCAAAGGTGAGTGTCCACCACCTTGTGTTTGTCCCACTATTTACAAACCCGTATGTGGCGACGATGGCAAAACATATTCCAATAAATGTCAATTGAAATGTTTTAATAGAGAACGAGAACAAAACAACCAAGTTCCAATAAAGATTGTCAGCAAAGGTGAGTGTCCAACGCCATGCGATTGTACTGATATTTACAAACCAATATGTGGTGACAATGGCAGAACATATTGCAATAAATGTGATTTGAAATGTGTTAATAAGGAACGAGAACAAAACAACCAGGTTCCAATAAATATTGTCAGTAAAGGCGAGTGTCCAGTACCATGCATATGTCATTATGTATACAGGCCAGTTTGTGGAGATGATGGAAAAACATATTCTAATAAATGTGAATTGGGGTGTGTTAATAAAGAACGAGAACAGAACAACCAAGCTCCAATAAAGATTGTTAGCAAAGGAGTATGTCCACCACCATGCAATTGTACTGATATTTACAAGCCAGTCTGTGGTGATAATGGCAAAACGTATTTCAATAAATGTGAATTAAAGTGTGTTAATAGAGAACGCGAACAAAACAACCAGGCTCCTATAACGATTGTCAGTGAAGGGGAGTGTCCACCACCTTGTGTTTGTCCTAAAATTTTCCAGCCTGTATGTGGTGACGATGGTAAAACATATTCCAACAATTGTGAATTAGAATGTGTTAATAGGGTAAGAGAACAGAATAACCAGGTTCCAATAAAGATTGTAAGCAAAGGTGAGTGTCCACCACCTTGTGTTTGTCCCGCTATTTACAAGCCGGTATGTGGCGACGATGGCAAAACATATTCTAATAAATGTGAATTGGGCTGTGTCAATAAAGAAAGAGAACAGAACAACCAGGTTCCAATAAAGATTGTAAGCAAAGGTGAGTGTCCACCTCCTTGTATTTGTCCCGCTATTTACAAGCCAGTATGTGGTGACGATGGCAAAACATATTCTAATAAATGTGAATTGGGCTGTGTCAATAAAGAAAGAGAACAGAACAACCAGGTTCCAATAAAGATTGTCAGCAAAGGTGAGTGTCCACCCCCTTGTGTTTGTCCCACTATTTACAAACCCGTATGTGGCGACGATGGCAAAACATATTCCAATAAATGTGAATTGGGGTGTGTTAATAGAGAACGAGAAGATAACAACCAAGTTCCAATAAAGATTGTCAGCAAAGGTGAGTGTCCACCACCTTGTGTTTGTACTGATATTTATAAGCCAGTTTGTGGTGACGATGGCAAAACATATTCCAATAAATGTCAATTGAAATGTGTTAATAGAGAAAGAGAACAGAACAACCAGGTTCCAATAAAGATTATCAGCAAAGGTGAGTGTCCACCACCTTGTGTTTGTACTGATATTTATAAGCCAGTTTGTGGTGACGATGGCAAAACATATTCCAATAAATGTGAATTGGGCTGTGTTAATAAAGAAAGAGAACAGAACAACCAGGTTCCAATAAAGATTGTAAGCAAAGGTGAGTGTCCACCTCCTTGTGTTTGTCCCGCTATTTACAAGCCAGTATGTGGCGACGATGGCAAAACATATTCCAATAAATGTCAATTGAAATGTTTTAATAGAGAACGAGAACAAAACAACCAAGTTCCAATAAAGATTGTCAGCAAAGGTGAGTGTCCAACGCCATGCGATTGTACTGATATTTACAAACCAATATGTGGTGACAATGGCAGAACATATTGCAATAAATGTGATTTGAAATGTGTTAATAAGGAACGAGAACAAAACAACCAGGTTCCAATAAATATTGTCAGTAAAGGCGAGTGTCCAGTACCATGCATATGTCATTATGTATACAGGCCAGTTTGTGGAGATGATGGAAAAACATATTCTAATAAATGTGAATTGGGGTGTGTTAATAAAGAACGAGAACAGAACAACCAAGCTCCAATAAAGATTGTTAGCAAAGGAGTATGTCCACCACCATGCAATTGTACTGATATTTACAAGCCAGTCTGTGGTGATAATGGCAAAACGTATTTCAATAAATGTGAATTAAAGTGTGTTAATAGAGAACGCGAACAAAACAACCAGGCTCCTATAACGATTGTCAGTGAAGGGGAGTGTCCACCACCTTGTGTTTGTCCTAAAATTTTCCAGCCTGTATGTGGTGACGATGGTAAAACATATTCCAACAATTGTGAATTAGAATGTGTTAATAGGGTAAGAGAACAGAATAACCAGGTTCCAATAAAGATTGTAAGCAAAGGTGAGTGTCCACCACCTTGTGTTTGTCCCGCTATTTACAAGCCGGTATGTGGCGACGATGGCAAAACATATTCTAATAAATGTGAATTGGGCTGTGTCAATAAAGAAAGAGAACAGAACAACCAGGTTCCAATAAAGATTGTAAGCAAAGGTGAGTGTCCACCTCCTTGTATTTGTCCCGCTATTTACAAGCCAGTATGTGGCGACGATGGCAAAACATATTCTAATAAATGTGAATTGGGCTGTGTCAATAAAGAAAGAGAACAGAACAACCAGGTTCCAATAAAGATTGTCAGCAAAGGTGAGTGTCCACCCCCTTGTGTTTGTCCCACTATTTACAAACCCGTATGTGGCGACGATGGCAAAACATATTCCAATAAATGTGAATTGGGGTGTGTTAATAGAGAACGAGAAGATAACAACCAAGTTCCAATAAAGATTGTCAGCAAAGGTGAGTGTCCACCACCTTGTGTTTGTACTGATATTTATAAGCCAGTTTGTGGTGACGATGGCAAAACATATTCCAATAAATGTCAATTGAAATGTGTTAATAGAGAAAGAGAACAGAACAACCAGGTTCCAATAAAGATTATCAGCAAAGGTGAGTGTCCACCACCTTGTGTTTGTACTGATATTTATAAGCCAGTTTGTGGTGACGATGGCAAAACATATTCCAATAAATGTGAATTGGGCTGTGTTAATAAAGAAAGAGAACAGAACAACCAGGTTCCAATAAAGATTGTAAGCAAAGGTGAGTGTCCACCTCCTTGTGTTTGTCCCGCTATTTACAAGCCAGTATGTGGCGACGATGGCAAAACATATTCTAATAAATGTGAATTGGGCTGTGTCAATAAAGAAAGAGAACAGAACAACCAGGTTCCAATAAAGATTGTCAGCAAAGGTGAGTGTCCACCCCCTTGTGTTTGTCCCACTATTTACAAACCCGTATGTGGCGACGATGGCAAAACATATTCCAATAAATGTGAATTGGGGTGTGTTAATAGAGAACGAGAAGATAACAACCAAGTTCCAATAAAGATTGTCAGCAAAGGTGAGTGTCCACCACCTTGTGTTTGTACTGATATTTATAAGCCAGTTTGTGGTGACGATGGCAAAACATATTCCAATAAATGTCAATTGAAATGTGTTAATAGAGAAAGAGAACAGAACAACCAGGTTCCAATAAAGATTGTCAGCAAAGGTGAGTGTCCACCACCTTGTGTTTGTACTGATATTTATAAGCCAGTTTGTGGTGACGATGGCAAAACATATTCCAATAAATGTCAATTGAAATGTGTTAATAGAGAAAGAGAACAGAACAACCAGGTTCCAATAAAGATTGTCAGCAAAGGTGAGTGTCCACCACCTTGTGTTTGTCCCACTATTTACAAGCCGGTATGTGGCGACGATGGCAAAACATATTCTAATAAATGTGAATTGGGCTGTGTTAATAAAGAAAGAGAACAGAACAACCAGGTTCCAATAAAGATTGTCAGCAAAGGTGAGTGTCCACCACCTTGTGTTTGTCCCGCTATTTACAAGCCAGTATGTGGCGACGATGGCAAAACATATTCTAATAAATGTGAATTGGGGTGTGTTAATAGAGAACGAGAAGATAACAACCAAGTTCCAATAAAGATTGTCAGCAAAGGTGAGTGTCCACCACCTTGTGTTTGTACTGATATTTATAAGCCAGTTTGTGGTGACGATGGCAAAACATATTCCAATAAATGTCAATTGAAATGTGTTAATAGAGAAAGAGAACAGAACAACCAGGTTCCAATAAAGATTGTCAGCAAAGGTGAGTGTCCACCACCTTGTGTTTGTACTGATATTTATAAGCCAGTTTGTGGTGACGATGGCAAAACATATTCCAATAAATGTCAATTGAAATGTGTTAATAGAGAAAGAGAACAGAACAACCAGGTTCCAATAAAGATTGTCAGCAAAGGTGAGTGTCCACCACCTTGTGTTTGTACTGATATTTATAAGCCAGTTTGTGGTGACGATGGCAAAACATATTCCAATAAATGTCAATTGAAATGTGTTAATAGAGAAAGAGAACAGAACAACCAGGTTCCAATAAAGATTGTCAGCAAAGGTGAGTGTCCACCACCTTGTGTTTGTCCCACTATTTACAAGCCGGTATGTGGCGACGATGGCAAAACATATTCTAATAAATGTGAATTGGGGTGTGTTAATAAAGAACGAGAACAGAACAACCAGGTTCCAATAAAGATTGTCAGCAAAGGTGAGTGTCCACCACCTTGTGTTTGTCCCACTATTTACAAACCCGTATGTGGCGACGATGGCAAAACATATTCCAATAAATGTCAATTGAAATGTGTTAATAGAGAGAGAGAACAGAACAACCAGGTTCCAATAAAGATTGTCAGCAAAGGTGAGTGTCCACCACCTTGTGTTTGTCCCACTATTTACAAACCCGTATGTGGAGACGATGGCAAAACATATTCCAATAAATGTCAATTGAAATGTTTTAATAGAGAACGAGAACAAAACAACCAAGTTCCAATAAAGATTGTCAGCAAAGGTGAGTGTCCAACGCCATGCGATTGTACTGATATTTACAAACCAATATGTGGTGACAATGGCAGAACATATTGCAATAAATGTGATTTGAAATGTGTTAATAAGGAACGAGAACAAAACAACCAGGTTCCAATAAATATTGTCAGTAAAGGCGAGTGTCCAGTACCATGCATATGTCATTATGTATACAGGCCAGTTTGTGGAGATGATGGAAAAACATATTCTAATAAATGTGAATTGGGGTGTGTTAATAAAGAACGAGAACAGAACAACCAAGCTCCAATAAAGATTGTTAGCAAAGGAGTATGTCCACCACCATGCAATTGTACTGATATTTACAAGCCAGTCTGTGGTGATAATGGCAAAACGTATTTTAATAAATGTGAATTAAAGTGTGTTAATAGAGAACGCGAACAAAACAACCAGGCTCCTATAACGATTGTCAGTGAAGGGGAGTGTCCACCACCTTGTGTTTGTCCTAAAATTTTCCAGCCTGTATGTGGTGACGATGGTAAAACATATTCCAACAATTGTGAATTAGAATGTGTTAATAGGGTAAGAGAACAGAATAACCAGGTTCCAATAAAGATTGTAAGCAAAGGTGAGTGTCCACCACCTTGTGTTTGTCCCGCTATTTACAAGCCGGTATGTGGCGACGATGGCAAAACATATTCTAATAAATGTGAATTGGGCTGTGTCAATAAAGAAAGAGAACAGAACAACCAGGTTCCAATAAAGATTGTCAGCAAAGGTGAGTGTCCACCACTTTGTGTTTGTCCCACTATTTACAAACCGGTATGTGGCGACGATGGCAAAACATATTCCAACAATTGTGAATTAGAATGCGTTAATAGGGTAAGAGAACAAAACAATCAGGTTCCCATAAATATAGTGAGTAATGAGGAGTGTCCACCAACTTGCATATGTCCTGCCATTTATGAGCCAGTATGTGGCGAGGATGAAAAAACATATTTAAGCAAATGTGATTTGGGTTGTATAAACAAAGAACGAGAAAGAAATAACCAGGCACCCATAAAAATCGTGAGTAAAGGCGAATGTCCACCACCCTGTATATGTCCCGCTATTTACAAACCAGTATGTGCCGAGGATGGTAAAACATATTCCAGTAAATGTGATTTAGAATGTATTAATAAAGAACGAGTACGGAACAACCAGCCACCCATGAATATTGTTAGTAATGGAGAGTGTCCACCACCTTGTGTATGCACAAAAATTTACAACCCCGTATGTGGCGATAATGGTGAAACATATTTTAGCAACTGTGAGTTAGAATGTGTTAATAAAGAAAGAGTACGTAACAACCAGGTTCCTATAACCGTCGTCAGTAAAGGGGAATGTCCACCACCCTGTATATGTCCCGCTATTTACAAACCAGTATGTGGCAAGGATGGTAAAACATATTCCAGTAAATGTGATTTAGAATGTATTAATAAAGAACGAGTACGGAACAACCAGCCACCAATAAATATTGTGAGTAAAGGGGAATGTCCACCACCTTGTAAATGCCCAAAAATTTACAAGCCCGTATGTGGTGATAATGGCGAAACATATTCTAACCAATGTGTTTTAGGATGTATTAACAAGGAACGAGAACGTAACAACCAGAATTCTATAATGATTGTCAGCAAGGGAGAGTGTCCAGCACCATGTCTTTGTTCAGCCATTTACAAGCCAGTATGTGGTGATAATAGGGAAACATATAGTAGTAAATGTGATTTAGAATGTATTAATAGAGAACGATTACGTAACAATCAGTTACCTATAAATATAGTCTACGATGGGGAATGTCTACCACCTTGCTTATGTACTCACATTTATAAGCCAGTATGTGGCGACGACGGTACAACATATCCAAATAAATGTGATTTGGAATGTGTTAATAAAGAGCGTGAACGGAAGAATCAACTGCCAATAAACATTCTGAGGGAAGGAGAGTGTCTACCGTCCTGTATATGTCCGGCTGTTTATCAGCCAGTATGTGGAGACGATGGCAAAACATACGCTAGTAAATGTAATTTGGGATGTGTTAATAAGGAACGAAAACGGAATAATCAAGTTACAATAAAAATAGTCAGTACGGGAGAGTGTCAACCATCCTGCATATGTCCCGCTGTTTTCCTCCCAGTATGCGGCAGTGATGGACAAAGCTACCCCAATGAATGTCAATTAAGATGCGAAAGCGATAATTTAGTACGCCATGGCCTTACTTCATTAGAAAAAGTGCATGACGGTCCGTGTAAAAAACCTTGTGAATGTTATAATACTACTATACCAATTTGTGGGACAAATAACAAATCTTACAAAAACCCATGTTATTTAGATTGCGCGAACAGAAATCGAAAAGATAATGAAACATCTATTAGAGTTAAATACACTGGTGCCTGCCGAAGCTGCATTTGCACTCGTGAATTTAACCCAGTCTGTGGTAGCGACAGCAACACATACAGCAATCCTTGTCTACTAAAGTGCGAAAGTGACAGACTAGAAGAAATAGAAAAATCTCCACTGTTTGTTATTCACAAAGGTCAGTGTGAATGCGATTGTCCAAAAGATTATGAACCCGTTTGTGGTACTGACAAAAACACTTATGCAAACCTGTGTCAATTAAATTGCGAAAATAACATTAGAGCACGAGAAGGTCAAGAAAAAATAGAAATACTTTCAGAGGGAAAATGTCCACAGAAAGATTATGATTGCGAACATTGTCCCCTCGTTTATCAGCCAGTTTGTGGCAAAGACCGGGTAAACTATTGGAATGACTGCTGGTTTACATGCAATAATGAGTGTAAACTGGGTCGTGGTGAGAAACCTATCTTATTGAATGAAAGCAGATGCTGTTAAAGTGTTAATATGATTAAATTTATTAACTTTTGATTTTTAAAATAATAACAACTGTTTATGTAAAATACGAGTACAATCAAGTATCTAAAGGTTTTGTGTGAAATAAATTATTTATTATACATTTAGACAAATTTTGATGAATAAAATTTATTATACAATTCATATTATTTATTGTTTCTATGCTTTATTATCCTCTATCTTTTATAACATAAAAGAACGACCTTAAAAAAAATATTAAAAAGTTAATAATAGAAAATTAATAGAAAAATTAATAGAAAAATCTTTTTCTGCATTTTTTAAAAATTTTCAAACTAAATTTACTTGATAGATTTTATTCTATGATATAGTGAGAGTAATTGTATATAGAATATAAAGTATTGTAACTAACAGATAATACATTTTTTTAATAAAGAAAGAACAAAAGATAAAAAATGTAGACATAACTCTATCTTTTTTCCTTGATCTCTAGAAATCGCTCGAAGTTAATTGAGAGATCTTGTTACTCTTAATGTTATAGTGAATATGTAATCGATATTATTTAAAATTAAACCAAAATCGATCTAAATATTAAGTATTTCATTATGAGCGTATCGGCACTATACTTCACTATTTATTATTATCTAATCATTAGGCCGGCTTTTCGATGCGGTTGCAATGGCTCCAGTTGTTCGTAATATTCTTAGTAAATATTGACGTTTGTGAAACAGTGATCACAATAAAGATATATCCGGCTGAGTATGTTGTATAATTCTTCTCCAACCAAGGCGCGTTTGGGACCCCAGTAACCTAAATTTTATACTGGAGAGTGTCTTTACAGAAGAGCTTATTTCGATAAGTATGGTATTAAAATGGGAAGTCAAAGTCAAAGTTGAAAAGATTACAAGGATGATTATAAAGACCAACGCCTAAAAAGTATTAATAAGAAAACCACTAATTATAACACTCACCAAAGGCTAATTAAAAAGTTAATCTCGGAAGTGTGTGTGTGAATAATCAATCAATGTGAAACTTACGATAACGTTATGTTAAACTTCCAAAGAACTTTTCCCTCAAGTATCAAAAAGCTAATGTCTTTAAATGTCTATGAAAAAATTTCACAAACATTTATTTTGTTTGCAAGATTTGTGGAGTACGAGTATATTAATAATTCTACAGGGTTATGTGCATATGCATTTTGACTGGATTTTGTGACTCTATTCTTTATTTCTACAAATTTAATTTTGAATATAGTTTTCAGAGCACTTTTAAAACTTACACCGCATTGTCACGATAAAAATACGCTTGCACCGAATGCTATCGGATAGCTACGAGGACGTCACAAGTTTTGCGGCAAGTGGTAATCCGAATGCACTATGACAACTACGTTTGATCTGTGTTGACACGGACCGCCCTATTCGTGCCAGCTAGCTTCGTTCGAATAATAAAAGCAAAATGATTTCTAACACTCAACATATGTCTCTAAATAAAAATAATTAAAAAAAATCGTTTTATTTGTCGAGTAGTAAGAAACAAAACTTTTTTTTCTTGAAGATTTAATTAGAGAAATACATCAATATTTCGTACCAGATTGAATTCATGGACCATCAGTTGATCTCTTTTAATCTTAATATTTTATAAAACACATACTATTAATATCTCGTCATGTTTTTAACATTTATATTCATCACTTACTAATTATTTTAGATTTAAGTTAAAATTTACAATATTATTGTAAAAATACCTATAGAGCGTAGGAAAAATAAGTTACAAGAAATCTAAAAAGTAGGGTGAGTTTAATTAAGTTCTTGATTAATAAAGTACTACAGCTAGATAAAGGGGCGAGAAAGAAATTTATAAAGTTGCAGATGAATCGAGTGAATGGCGGCTTAATTCTGTTTACGGGAGGAAACTTTTTCTTTTAAAAGTTATACCAATTTGCAGCTGTAAGAATAATTAAATCAATGCCTACGTGACGTCACACTTTTGTTTATATTTTTTTATTGAATAATATCAAGACAACACAATGGCGCGTGTTACTCCGGGACAAGATATAAAAGTGGGTCAGCAATTCAAGAAAATAAAGTAAATAAAATTCCAACTTCCACTTCCAACGAGATAATCAATATAAAAGGAATTACAAAAGATCATAATAAATAAAAAAACGTTGCCAGTAAAGTGAACGAGTTGAAAATTCATAAAGTTGCAGAAAAAAAGGCTAATTGTGTTTATGCTCAAAACTTTTTCTATCAAAAGTTTTGCAAATCTACTGCCACAAGAATGACTTAAATCACTTTGCAACGATACCACAATCAATCATCAGGTTTTTTTTTAATGTATAACTTATTTGATTCTGGTTTTATTTTATAGTTACTTATTTCATATTCTAGATTTGATTTTTGCTATTCAAAATTATTGATCTGCATCTCATCATAATTGTGTGATGATCACAATCACACCATGATGATCATAATACAAATCAAAGAATATCAAGTACGTGTGATGCGATACTCACCAATTATTAGCGTCTTCAACTTTTTTTATCTTATAAAATAAAACAGAGTTGCTTATATACAATATTAGTTAAACATAAAGCTGCAAAAATTATGTTAAGGAAATAACTAAGGAATAAATAGAGTATATACCAAACCTGTTATTCGGGGATTATAGATGAGCTCCGAGAATAATGGAACCGCAGCGAAAATGGCATGCAGCAGATCTCCGGGCGCTCTCTGAGAATAATAAGAGCGGAAGGAAGATGTAGTATAGTTTTGTGCAGCGCTTAGAGACTATAAGTTATAAACAGTTGTTTTGATTTTTATAGTATTATATTAATGACCCGTTTCCGTCCCAAATACGTTCGTCGACAAATAACCATTTTAAAAAATAAACAACTACATGTCAGGTAATATTTATTATGTCATAAAAAATATATTCTAAGGATATTCTTCATATTCTTAATATTACATCCGCAATATATATCTTACAAGTTTCATCATATCCTCTAACTATCTTACAAGATACTTTTTAATTCCCATAAGTTATTTTTCATCGTCTATGACTCATACCAGCGAAGTTTAATCAATATCAAAGTATAACTTTTTTCCCGCAGAGTGTATTAACGTTATGTATTTTAAAAAGTACTCCCCGTATGATAATGATATTAATAAATTACAATAAACACAAAAAATTGTTGACAATTAGCAATTATTATAAATAAACTAGAAATTCCTCTAGAGCATGTACAAATCAAACTACTATTTTATCTTAAAAGGATTTTGTTTTTTTTTTTTTGCCGGGATGGACTCGTTTTTATTGCGGTCAAATATAAAGACTCCAAAGGAACTGCCACTGCCTATTATTATTTTATTATTAATGTTTTAATAATCCTCTGCTCCTTATTCTCTTTTGACGTCAATGAAGCCACAAAACAATGATAATTATAAAAACCTTATTAAATGTATAAAACCTCATTTACTTAACTAAAATCTTCTATAATAACATGACCCTGAAGAAGTCGCTGAGTAATTATATGCTTAATTTAGAAAGTTAGAAAACTTAATTTTCTTAAGAATATGGAAAAAATATTTGTCAAAAAAACAAAGAAAGCGAAGTATGTAAGTGGTCTAGTATTTCAAGACCGTTTTCTTAATTCATGAGAATGGTTTCGATTACAAAACATGAACGATCTAAATTCCAACGGTCTTCAACCCTACTGTTGTATAATTAGTCTATACATGGCGAAACGTGGTACAAGTAATAGAAGAGAATCAATTTAAAACAAAATAATTCAAGGAATAATCATTTAAATTTTATATATTTATACAATATGGACATTTTATGATAATTAAATATGTACCTTTAAAATACTGGTGATAGTTGAAATTACGCTTAAAATGTGCTAACAATTGTGTGAATCTTAATCGTATTTTTTTTCTAACTTGTTATACAAAGTCTTTATTTACACTCCTCAAATATATTTTAAACTCTTTTATCTTGGAACAAGACACATTTTCAACTATTTCAGAGTCATCCGCTGCAGATCGGGAGGAACGCTCGCCGCTCGACGACAGCGAGATTGAATTTCTAATGTGCTTAAAGTCACCGATAAAACTATTCAGGATATTTCCATTGATTTAAACTAGAACACTTTAGTTAGGTAACTCAAGTAGCGTGTAAGTTTTAGGAACATAAATTATTATATTTCATGCATATTAGGGTAAGAAAAAACAGAATGATACGAAGTTTTCAAACTAATTCAAAGGCATTTAAAAATATATATATACATTTTAGTTTAGTTATATTACTGTAAACGAATAAAGATATTTTTGTGTTGCACAGAGTTCTAATTATAAACAAACAACTGTGGTATAATAATAATAAGGTATTTTATTATTATTATTATTAATTCTCTTCATTAGGAAAAGAGGAGCTTCCTTTAATTCGCAAGAGAGCAATTATTTTGCGTTTAGAGAAATAAAACAGTTTCGGTGAAAATTACATAAAATTTCTGATGTCGGGACTTTTATCCCGGATAACTGGAGGTGGAGAAGTCATCTCCAGTTATCCGGGAAACTATTACAAATTCAAAAGAAGAAAACTATATTCAAGAGGATTTTCACTCATCACTATAATACTTTCATTTTTTATAACATGGATGACATCTACGAATATTTTACTACTTAATATTGGTACTATTCATTCACCATTATTCAAAATTTATAAGTTATATCGTTTTGATAAACTCAAATAGATTATTATACTATATATACTATGATATTAGGTTTTTAAAATAGTAATTAGATGAAACAAAGAAAAATATTTGATGTAAAAACTCGATAAAGTATTTGGTTAACTGTATTAAAGCGAGCGAATCGCTGCCTTCACCCTCCCTTTGGTGAATATAAGAATATATGTTCACCTCACTTATAAGAATACCATCCAAACTTTATATAAATGCAATAGACACAGATCTCCGTTGGATACCATTACTACGAAACAAGCCGAGTTGTTCGGGAGTTCCAACGAACTTCAAGTTCTTACAAAAATGCTGTACAGTTTAGCCATAAATAAAGAGATTCGTGAGCCACGCTCCGTTTATACTAAACGATTTTAAAACCGTATAACTTACTTACAATACTTTAAAGTTTTATTTCGACGATTATTTTGCGAAACTACAAATGTCGACTATCTGAGGAAAACGTGTATACCTAAATATTTAAATGTTTCAATATTTCATTCTTTTAAAAAGCTTTCGCTCACTCAATAAATAAATTGTAATGAGATTTAAGCTTACGATCATTTCATTATAACATATTATTAGAGTTTTCTGATTGTCTGTCATAGTTGTGATTCCAAATGAGGAATAGTGTTTGTAATAGCCCCTTAAGTAATTTTTAGTTTAAAGTATAGAGAATAAATATATTGTGATGTTGTTGTATTTTTATGTACAATACCATTTTCAATTTATTAAATGTAAACTATTTATATAGTTTATTTTGAGAAAACTCAACAATCACGTAGTATCGTATCGCAAAATACAAAAGTCCCTCCTAAACATTTAAAGCGCAGTGCATTACCGACCAAATGCACTGAAATTTCTTTAAGTAACACTTATTTCTGTTACGCTCCAGTGTTGCTGCAGCGTAGATCTCGTAATTTATCAATTTCTCCTCCTTGATTTAGATACCAATTTGCCAATTTTATTTACAAACTTCTACTATATAGTTTTTGTTATTTATTTTTGTGTAAAATTAACCGTTGATAAAATATAACACTATATGATATTATTAGTATGAACTTATTTTTAGATTTTTTTGTCTATTGTTTGATAATATAAATCTTTTTTTGTATAATATTTTATTAATATATATATATATATATAAAATGTTATTTTTTGTCTATATATATATATATATGTAGACAAAAAATAACATTTTATAAGTTATACACGAGTAAAAGTGAGAAGCAAAAAGTATTAATACTACAAGGATTGTATTTCTCAGTAGACCAAACATATTATATGTTAATTATTTAAAACCATGCGCATATCTAGTGACGTTTATATAGTTCCTATGATATATAAAAAATAAAATCCTGCTAGTTATCGTTCATCCCTATAGCATTTGAATTTGTATATACAACTATTTATTCTGACCACAATCGAAATTTTTTATCATGGTGCATCAACACTATCTGTTAGAGTTAACATGAATGTATTAGAAAATATTATTATTTAGAAAATATTGTTTATAATAAGTAGTAGTTGCAGTAGCAGTCGTATTTTTAGTTACTATAGATTTAGCCACGTTTGTGTAATTAAAGAAATAACTCTCAGATACACTTTTTTATCGACCCATTCATTGAGAACTTTTCTGTTATAATTAACCGTCTTATTTAAGCATTATCGTGTTGTTGTCTTAAAAATAAATTGCTCCAAGTATTCCAAATGTTAAAAAAAGCATCGAATAATAATATATAAATAAATTTTATATCATCTTTCAAAGAAAAAAACCAACGATATCTATTATTACTGTAATTGTAACTAGATTAAAAAAAATAATTATCTTAGATACCGAAGTTATTTCATGAAAACCCTGTAAGTAAAAATTTGCAAAACACCAGAAATAATAATTTTCCCATCTTAAAAACGTGTTGTTCAAAACATATAAGATAATTAAGTTGAACACGCAAAGCACGATGTATTGAAAGGTACAATTAATTTCTCTTGTCGTTATTCAATAACATTTAGTTAAGAAAAACGGTGACCGTTATAGAGAATTTAATCTGTATATAAAAATTGAAGTGTCTGTCTATAATTCCAAATTAACAGCTTTAGACTTAATGCATATGAAAGTATATACGGTAGTTATAAGATAAAGATTTTTTTAATTTTTTCTCTCTATCTATCTGTCTATTTGTTCCTTATAATCTTTGAAACGGCTGAACCGATTTTAACAGGACTTTCAGTGGCGCATAGCTGATGTTATAAGGAATGACTTAGCCTAAGTTTGATTTATAAAGATATATACAGTGCGTCCTTCCACAGGGAAAATAAGCATACGGAGAACAGAGACCGAATGTTTCTACACAAACGCCAGTTTGTGGAACAGGTCACAAGTCGTATAACAATGAGTGTAAACTTATTAGGTCTACAACTTTGCTCCCGCCGTTTTCCAAAAGATGGCGCTAGTAGCAAGTAATAGTTCAAATAAATAAATCACAGTTGTTTTCCATCAGTTTTGACATCTATAAATATAACCTTACATCGATATTAGTTAATTTTTGTTTGCGTCATATAGTTACACTTAATTAAATATGTCAACTTATAAACCGAATTCACGTCATTTGCCGGAGATTTTACTTTTTCATTTCAACATGAAAAAATCGGCGGCTGAGGTTCATCGGGTTAATTCAAGTACTTATGGTGATGATACTATTAGCGAAAGAACGTGTCGCGAGTGGTTCCAGCGCTTTAAAAGCGGTGATTTTGTTGTTGAAGATCGGCATAGCGGTGGCAGAGAAAAAAATTTGAAGATGATGAATTGGAGGCTTTACTTAATGAAGACTCGTGCCAAACTCAACAACAGCTAGCAAAATCATTGGGAGTAACTCAGCAAGCATTATCAAAACGCCTGGAACAGCTGGGAATGATCCAAAAACAAGGATACTGGGTACCGTATCAGTTGAAACCAAGAGATGTTGAGCGACGTTTATTTGCTTGTGAACAGCTGCTTGAAAGACAAAAACGAAAAGGATTTCTTCATCGTATTGTTACTGGGGACGAAAAATGGGTGCACTACGACAACCCTAAGCGACGCACATCATTGGGATTGCCCGGCCACACTCCTACGGCGACACCTCGACAGAACATTCACGGATCCAAGGTCATGTTGTGTATTTGGTGGAATCAGCTTGGCGTAATTTATTATGAGCTGCTAAAACCTTCTGAAAAAATTACTGGTGCACTTTATCGAACGCAATTAATGCGTTTGAGTCGGGCATTAAAAGCAAAACGGCCGCAATACGCTGATAGACACGAATAAGTAATTTTGCAACACGACAATGCTCGACCTCACGTGGCGAAAGTAGTCAAGACGTACCTCGAAACACTGAAATGGGAAATTCTACCTCACCCGCCGTACTCTCCAGATGTTGCTCCATCTGATTACCATTTATTAGGATCGATTCTTGGATCTTATCAAAGGATGAAGAATTTTTCCGACGCGGGATTCGTTTGTTGCCTGAAAGATGGGCCAAAGTAGTGGAAAGTGACGGACAATACTTTGAAACATAAATAAGATACCATTTTTTTTACATAATTTTTAAAATTAAAAAAAAAACGGCGGGAGCAAAGTTGTAGACCTAATAGATGTGCAAAAATTGATGTTATGAAAGAGCAGTATCGAATAAGTGTATTTCATCAAGGAGAAAGCCAAGAATATCGTTGTACTTGCAACCATTGTAGGAAGGAGTGTCAACCTATGTGCGATAATGATGGAAGATCGTACTGGAATTCGGGTTATCTGAACTGAACAGTGGCAGTGGTTTTTTATCTTATTATTTATTTAGCTTCACCCCATATCCCTTGCGGGGTAGCCAGAGACGACGGAGCGCCAAACGCTACGGTCGCTGCGTACCTCTTTCGCCTCGGCCACAGACATTAACCTCTTCATACATGCCCTTCGGGGAGTCCTCCTGCTTTTGATTCTTGCTTTACCTTATTATTAATTTTAAAATTATATTAATATCAAAAGCAAAAGTTTTTAAAGTAGACATATACTTAAACTGTGTATATTGAAACTATTCAAGTCTATGATATTTTCTTGTTTTAGACAAGGTGAATGATTACATAATTTTTATATATATTATAAAACAAAAGAGTATTTTAAGTAAGATTCTAAACAATAAAAGAAACAGTAATCAATAAACAAAAAATAGAAATCAAATCTATTTTAAAACTGATTGTAACCAAAAAAATAAATAAAATAGCATGAATAATTATACTAATTAGTATATTATCAAATAAATTAAATGTGATGATAATTTTAATTCTATTTATTTGATTGAATCCCTCATCGTTAATTAATAATGTTTTTAATATAATTTTAATTGTCTCTTGTGTCAAAATTTACTGTTAATTAGAAAAGTTTAAAATTAAAACTCTATCCGAAGTGAAAAAGTTTTTTCACTTCGGATAGAGTTTACCCTCATACATCCCATGGTGAACCATTGAATGCGAATCACCAGGAGTCCATAACCATCCGGACGCGTCTTAGCATTCCCACTATTAAACAATCGACATGGAAAATACACGATCAAAATATAGCGGACCTGTTAGAGCACCCGGGCTCAAACCAGGTACTCAACGCGCAAGTAGAGACTCTACAAAATACTATTTTTGACTACTTCAATGAGCACTATCCACCTTCGAATCGTTATGCTCACAAGTATAAAGAAAACGGTTTTAAATTGAAAATGAGAAGGAAAAAAAGGGACCTCATAAAGAAACTTCGTAGGGCCAAAGCCATGGGCGACAACCAACTTAGTCACCAACTGTCTAGGGCATTAAGGTCAATTCTTAAATTAATACAAGGCATATCACAACAAATAACAAAAAACCGTGATAGCTTTGACCGGGCAAAACACGAAGTAGACTTTGATAAAAATCCTTTTAAGTACTCTAAAAACATTTTCAAAGACGAAAAAGGTAAACTCCTCTTGACCAACGAGCAAATTTTTGATTATTATAAAAGCACATACGAAGTGCCTAAAAATCAAAGGCTGTATGGGGATCCCAACGATCGAAAACCTGAGAGTCCATCCATAGATTTTCATGCCAACCCACCAACTTTGGAGGAAATCAATAAAATAATTAAAAAGAAACCATCTAAGTCAGCACCAGGTCCGGATGGTATCCCTTATATAGTTTATAAAAAATGTCCGTCGATTCATAAACATCTATTGAATATATTCGATAAAATCTGGTCAAGAGGACAAACACCGGTAACATTCGGAAATGCTCTTTTTGTCCTCATTCCCAAAAGCGACAATGTCTCGGATCCTAGGGACACTAGACCGATAGCTCTAACAAATACAATATCAAAAATATTTTTTTCTTTTTTACAAACAAAAATGACGCAATTCATGATAAATAATAAATATTTCGGGCCTTATCACCAGAAAGGGTTTTTGCCTGGCATTTCTGGATGCCTCGAACATAACACGTTACTATCGGAAAGCCTTAAAGATGCCAGAAATAGTGAAAGACAAATAACGGTATGTTGGATAGACTTAGAGAACGCTTTCGGGTCGGTACAACATGAACTGATGATGTTCGCGCTAAGGTGGTATAACTTTCCTACGTTAGTAAGTGACATGATTGCATCATATTATTCAAAATTAAAATTTTCCATAATCACAAATGAAAATCATTCCAAACCATTAAATTACAACATAGGTTTATTTCAAGGTTGTTGTATTTCTCCAATTATATTTAACATAGTGATCAATATTTTAATAGATAAATTAATTAAAAACGAAAAGAAATGGGGTTATCGGTTTAAGGTGAACAATAAATACACAGAATCCATACTAGCATTCGCAGACGATCTCGCGATACTGACACGTAATCCAAAACAATGTCAGCTACTTTTAAATGTTGTGGAGGATTTCTGTGCTTGGACGGACGGATTGAGGACAAAACCCAATAAATGCTACAGTCTGTGTCTGGGTAGGCGGAACACCAGATATACCTCTTACGATCCGGGTCTTATAATAGGCGGTAAGTGCGTTACTACTATTACCGACGCAGCTCCGTTCAAATTCTTAGGCAAAAAAATCGATTACCAAGGGCGTACTCCATCTTTAGATATAATAGTCGATAGCTTTTTGAATGATCTTAAAAAGGTAGACAATCAGCCAATAAGTAACATCAAAAAGGCTTGGATATACGATAATTATTTAACATCACGTTTAAATTGGCCTTTCCTCGTTTACGATATTAATAAGACCCTTTTGTTAAAGTTAGATGCAAGCGTCATAAGGACATTGAAGTCATGGCTCGGGTTAGCGCATCCAGCGGACTCTTCTACCTTATTTAGAGACCGACACAATTTTGGGTTAAAATTAAAGAAACCATCGGAACTCTATAAACACCTAAGAGTGACCAAGAGACATATCATCTCAAAGTCGAATGATGATACTGTAACATCTCTCCCAAAAGATAAAATTGCCGCAGAGCTGGAGTCACGACTTCAATTCCATAAACAATTTATGATAGGTGCTCAAACAAATAAAGCAGGGCTAGGATCAAATAGGAAAGAACCAGACATAGAAATAATAAAATCCTTTATTCGGCACGATGAAAATGATAATTACCGGTTGCACGCGATGAGCCTAGAATTGCAAAACGAATGGGTGACCATAGGAGATTTTTGTATTCCATTAGCTTTACGATGGCGCACCCTGCTTCATGATTGGTCCCCAGCATTATTAAAATTTTATCTTAATGCATTCCAAATGACTCTCCCTGATCAAAGTAACTTAGTAAGATGGGGCAAAGCCACCGAAAAATCTTGCAACATCTGCGGGGAGGCAGTAGGAACCGCGAAACACTTGCTAGTAGGGTGTAGGGTACTATTAAATAGAGGTAAATACTCGCGTCGCCACGATAAAGTATTAGAAATCATACGAGAAGCGGTTAGTCTTTCTGTAGCAAGAGCGCAGAGGGGTATAACAACCACCAAAAAATCAGTAGAGTTCGTAAAGGCAGGTTCGTCCAAAAAATCTAAATTAAAACCTTATTCCATCTTGGACGCGTCTCCTGATTGGACTCTCATGATGGACACGTATGAAAGGCAATACAAAATCCCCGGGGATGTTTGTGTTTCGTCATCTAGGCCGGACTTATTCCTGTAATCAAAACAACTAAGGCGCGTTATACTTGTGGAGCTTACTGTACCCTGGGAAACAAACATACCCAAAGATCATACATTTAAGCTTAACAAGTATTACGAACTGTGTAACGAACTGATCAGGAATAAATTTATAGTTAATTTGTACGCTGTAGAAGTAGGAGCGAGAGGTATAACAGCAAAATCTCTCTACAACTTATTTAAGGACCTCGGCCTTTCTAGAACGATCATCAGTTCATTTCTGGAACGTATTTCAAAGGCGGCTTTATTAGGTTCTTACGATATTTGGTTAGGTAGGGAGAGGAGCGTAAACAGTGAAGGTGAGCGTGTATGCGCATAGTAAAGGGGCCCCTTAAACCTACATCTGGGTCGCAAGTCCCAGGCATTGTTTGCGCTCCTCTTCTTGCAACGCGATGGGCCCGGCACCCGCACGGTGAATCCATGGAATGCTAAGAAGCTTCGTCTCTTTTATTGATAAGAATTTTCTTTTAACGCAAGTTGTATAAGAATTTTGAAGCGAATTTACAACCAGTCTGCTAGCATTAGTATAGGTTTTTGTTAAATAATGCACTACCTTTGTTTGTATCGAATAATTAATTTTAGAAATTACGGCGTTTTGGCTACATCTAGTTTGCTCAGAGTTAAAATACTTTAAGGCACTTTTAATTTGAACAATATGTACAGACTAATTATGTATTAAGAATGACTTAGATAATAAACCAACTACCCACATACGAGGGGAGGTCCAAAAGTTCGTGGAATGAAAGGGATCTAAATAAAATAAAATAATAAAACTATTTTTCCTTTTCAATATAATCACCCTTAAGCTCAATACATTTATTAGACCTATGAATAAATTTTTCTAAACCACTAAAAAAATATGTTTCATCTTTTCCGTCAAAATGAGCCGAAATTGCCTCCCTTACCTCATTGTCGTCGAAAAATTTCCTTCCCCTTAAGTCTTTTTTTAAATTGCGGAATAAAAAAAGTCACTTGGGGCCAGGTCTGCATTGTAGTGTGGGTGAACTAGGGATTCGAAACCATGCGTGTGCTGAGCAGCCATTGCAATTCTGCTCTTGTGAACCGGCGCGTTGTCTTGCAAGAGCAACACACCCTTTGTTAATTTTCCTCGCTGCTTTTCCTTGATGGCATCCTTTAATTTTTCTAATATCGTTGCGTAGTATTCTCCGGTTATAGTCCTTCCCTTTTCTTTGTAATCAATCAAGATAATCCCCTCACAATCCCAAAAAACAGTAGCCATCATCTTTCCAGCCGACTCCGTCGCCTTGAATTTCTTTGGCGGTTGTGTCCCCTTTTTATGCCATTGCATGAACTCAGGCTCAAAGTGATGAACCCATGTTTCAACTCCCGTAACAATTCGGTCCAAAATCTGTGCAGGTTTATCTCCACACAACTCCAAAAAATGCTTTGACGCATCGACGCGCTGCTCTTTCTGAAACGGCGTGAGCATTCTCGGTACCCATCTTGCACTGACTTTTGTCATACCCAGATGATCATGTAGGATTCGCAAAATGGTGGTATCTGATACTCCAACTAATGCAGATAATTGTTTTTTCTTCAAACGGGCATCATCTAGTACAATTTTTTCTACTTTTTCCACGATGTCCGATGTGGTGGCCTCAACTGGCCTTTCTGTGCGGGGGTCGTCTTCAATTGACTCTCGACCATGTTTATAAAGACCATGCCTCTTGTAAATCATTGATTTACTAGAGCACTGTTCCCTATAAACGATTCCCATTTCATTCAAATGGTTTGAGCGTTCTTTCCTTGCTTGGTAAGGAATTTTATCACAGAGCGGTGTTCAATTTTCTCCATAGTTTCAGTTTTCTTCCGGATTGACTTGTTCAGCAGGCGAGTGTTCGTAAAAAAATTACGCAATCGGGTTGAAACTCGGTATTTATACTAATGATGAGTTTCCGATTCGTATGACACCAAGTGAGCGCCCCTACCCCCGTTCTATCCTCTCCATTCCACGAACTTTTGGACCTCCCCTCGTATTTCATAATAATCTGGATTTGTTAGTTGTTGTACTGTAATTATAACTTAAAACAACTTTTGTGTTTTAAAGTTAAAATATTAAATTCATCAGGATGTATAACAACATATATGTTAATAATAACTTTACAAGACGCAGAAAAAGGCGGTTGCATCTTCAACTTAACTCAACAGTTTTTTATAGTTGTTATTTATATAATAAACCGGGAAATTTAATCAATTTTGGGTACTAAAAGTTTGGTTGATATTGTGAGAGAATTTACAGATACCTATCTATGTATCTTGTACTAATTTTCTTTTATAATGACAAGACAAAGAATATATGTCAGCAAATAAAACAAAATGTGGTATTGCTCATAAAACTTGTAAAGGCGTCTAACCTATCACTTAATATTATTAACTACGTCCATTGAGGATAACAATACAATACTGTAGTAGATTCTATACAAGAGCATAATGTACACACCTAATGTCCTGAAATAAGACAAATCTATAAATTTTATAAGCACCAGTAAGTCAGCAGTAACAGTATTAGCAGTAGTTACCGCATTGTAAAAGTATGCTTAAGTGGTACAAACCAAACGTAGCGGTTCTTGTAATTAACGTCTTATCGGGATATAGTTTCCAGAGTTACCAAGTGCGATTGATATGCCAACGTGCGATATATTGACTGTAATTGTTTAATAATTACCGTAGCCCTCATAGACTGAAAAAGGAAAACACTCAAACACGTTGCGAAAAGTTTATTATTACTAGGGGCGCCAACAGACCCTCAATTTCGACTCGCTGCGCTCGCGAAGTCTTGGGTGCCATTTGCATATCGAGCGAAGCGAGCCCAGTGTAATGACTCATCGTTGTGGAAAATGTCATTGTGAAGCAAATTTTTCGCGCGATTTTTTGATCTCATTGACTTCTATGGGATATCAATTTTTGACGTTTACGTATTCCTCAACGACATGACATTAATCAATTTTTAAAAACCACCTCCTAATGTGTGTCTTTTCGATTGCAAAATTTCATAATTTTCCGTCAAGTAGTTTTCGAGCCTATTCGTGACAAAGAATGTGAAAAAGTGTAAAATAGAACGCTCCGCTCGTTACGCTCGCTTAGCTCAATTATTTTCGACCAATTCACCATTTTTTTTACTTTTTTCTCCTTTCTTAGAACATATTATATGACAAATAAAACATTTACAACAGGTCAAAAACCTCGTTTGGGATGGATTCATTGTTTTTTTGTTGCCTTCTGTAAATATTATACTGTTCTTATTGTAATTAAGTATAGTATAATTTTTGAGTTTTCTCAAATTTTTTACATACAGAAATAATATACTTTTTTGGGTGTTTCTTAACGTAACGGAATAAAAGACGAATTGATAATAGATTCACCTAAACAGTCACTTCAAAATAATACGAAATCATTAACGAGTTATAAGTATTTCACATACACAATCTTGCATATATGTGATACTGGCTTGATAGAACTCTCAATTCATACAAAATCTCCCCAATTAGTAAAATAATTAGTTCTAAATTCCATTATTATTTTGAATAAATATAGAAAAACAAATTTATCAACCCCTCAAGTCTTACACTTTTTACATATAGAATACCGTGCCAACTTGAAAATAATAAAAAATAAACAAAAGATTAATGAAATATATTAAAATTTAATTGATTTAAGAGTTTAAATTCTTATTAATTAGTTGTCCAAAACATACAACCTAATTACGTTGTTCTTACAAAGCCTTGGCGTATATAAATAATGTGTGTGTATGTGGAGTGTTTCTTCTTGCCAAGAACATATTTAGTTAATTATACGGTTTGTACGTTGTTCATAGACTTTGATGCACACACTTATATTTATACGAACTAGTTAAGTACAAAAGTTACTCCCCATTGTTTATTCTATAATGCTATAGTATATTAACTAACTTTATTTATCAGAGAATCAAAAGCAAACTTATTAACAAGAAATTGTGACATTGAATTTACATTAATATTATATATTTTTTATTTATTTATAAAACCCTAACATAATATTTTAATTATCCGCGAGGTTATATGAAGTTATTTGTAATATTGAATTATGCCTGCCTGGCAGAGATAGCTGCTTTAGCGATAAGGCCGCCTCTTGTACATTATTTGAATATGTTTTGTATAATTTCTATTTCTCATTTTGTTTTTGTTTTTGTTTTATTTTTATTTCATTTCTTTTTGTTACTTTTTTTCTTTTAGTGTACAATAAAGAGTATTATTATTATTATTATCATGCCACATTCTCATTTCATAGCCAGAAATCTAATATTTATATTCTTGATCATCTAAACGAAACTTTTAATTAAAAAAAATCCCAACTTCTTTTATTTAACCTTCAGTTTTCTTTCGATCGCTGTGGGCGTTGCAATGAACTTACGTAATCCGTTCATTTTTGTTTTTGTGTCATACGTACATTCCTTAATATTGCTGAAATGCAGTAACAAAATATTACTAAACCTGAAACTTAACTTCAATATATAAGTGAGATATGATTATATATATATATATATATATATATATATATCAAAAAAGTGTCTATAATAAACTATATTTTTTATATTACAAGTAGGCTCTGCTATAAAAGTATCCTTTGTAGGGATGATTCGATAGGAGCGGCCATCTTTATTCAATCATGGGCACCTTTCTATTGGAGCCAGAACGTGACCCGTGTTCTAAACCAAGGCAAACTGTGAGGGTCCACACATTATTAAATAAGTGTCATCCATAGAATTACACAGATTTTGGCAAACGTGATACATTTCTTTAAGATTTTCAGGCGTATTTAAAATCCATTATCTCTTCATTATCCATTATAATTGTTAAATCATTTAGTCATTATTGATATTAGTGTAGATTGTCTCAGGAAATTTTGTAATTCTAGATAATTGGTAGTAATAAATTTCTAATAAAAATATATTTATCTAACTGCTAATTGAGTATAATTGTATTTTTTTCTTAAAAATAAATTCTTAATTTATATTTTTTCGATCAACATTAATATTGAATATGTAAGTACAATTTTGTCATTGATTAACAAACTACACAAACTTATTTAAAATAATATAACAGAAATTTTACTTACAAAAAAAAATCTTCACCTGAACAAACCGATATGATATATCGCCATTAGCTTCGTAACGATCGCAATAACAATAAAAATAACAAAAAACCGTGACAAACAAATTAAACAGCTGTGGATAAGACAAACATATTAATATATACTTATTTACTTAATATATCCTGTATTCTAATCTACAATATTTTATTGTATTTTTGGTTTAATTTGTAATAACCTTTACCTTTTACCAAACAAAATGAAGGCAAAATTAACTTAACTTTATGCCAAATGACCATGAAATACATAGATCTTAAATATAACATCTTTTTAAATCCTTGTAATAAATAGTTTTTTCTTAAACTGGAATGTCTGCCAGGATCGCTTGGATGCGTAAAATATTAACATTTTACGACTCTACGTACTCCACAATACTAGGCTTTACCGTTGAAAAGAGTTAAAATTTTGGGATAACTACTTGGATACCTAAAATTTGATATTTACTATTAGTTAGAAAATAGATTAGACAAGTCAAGCCAATAGAAAGAATTTTTTTTTTGCATTTAAAGTATTTTGTTTGGTTCCTTGACTATTAAAACCCTATTAATAAATATTCCTCTTTTTTTTGCTAAACTCACTACTAATTTAAAAAAAAGAGAACATAATTCACTAAAACTTATTAATATTATCTTTTACACATTTCTTCCAGTTGCTCATATATTTGGATATGTACATAAACTACTTACTTAAATACTAGAATTATTACATATAAGTAACTATAATTACAGTCAACACCCAAAAAGCTGATTGTCAGCTTTGTTATCCAATACTGGACTAGAAGTTACCACAAAAGGGTTTCGATATGAATCAATTCTTTTTTTTATAAAAAGAAATAGATAAAAATCTAATAATATTTTTTTATTTAATGTAATATCTCTAAACGAATATTGATAATGGGATAAAATAAAACAGATAACAGGATGTATATCAAATATTAACTAGAAATAATAGATCATTAGTAAACGATAGTACAATGATTTTTTTCTCTTCTAATCTTATTAATGTTTATTAATATTGTTACATTTTTCTTTATGTTTATTAGGTACAAATAATAATATAGATTTTAAAAGAGTAGGCAGAGCAAGGGCGTGTTATGATACTCTATTATTGTCGTCATGGTCTCTGTTTAAATTTTCACTCTACAAATATTGCTTGCTATATAATGAATTGATTATCATTACATTTGACAGATACCGTGGTGTGATCGCCACCAAGTACAATTATAATGAAGGCTGTCATATTATGTAAGTTTTATACAATTTACGCTAATTTTTAAATTTAAATATTAACATTTATATATGTAGATATATAATTATAGTTTAAATTATTAATAACGCTGGATTTTTATTAAAAAAAAATATTATTGGATTTTCTCCCCTTATTGCTGCATTCTAAAGAATTCTGGTTTTGGTGTTGAATTCAAATCTTAATTAAAACAATTAATTCCTATGAAATTATAATCAATCTATTTAAAAATAAGCTATAAGAATAATACTAGTTATATAATTTAACATGAATAGGGATTTAGGTTAACTGGTAGTCTTTGCTATTGGTCTATTTAACATAAGTGTTGTAAATGTGAGTTTTATTTTATTGAAAATGGAAACTAACTGAATAGTTAGGAATTGTATTTACAACGACTTTACTATATTACTAAAAGAATATATTCTTTCTTTTTTATTCTATTTTTTATGTCTATTATTATTTTTTAATTAAGTAAGATAAACAATTTTTTCAGGTGCATTTATCTCCGTATGGATATGTCAAGTAGAAGCGACCCGAAAAATCAAATCACCATGCGTTTGTTCCGACTTATACAAACCCGTATGTGGATCAAATGGGAAAACATATACAAATAAATGTTTTTTTAAATGCGCACGAAAAGATAGTAAACAAAACGGCTCATCTTTATCTATTATTCACCAAGGACATTGCAATGATTCCTGCATATGTACGGATGAATATTCACCGGTATGTGGAAGTGACGGAAATACTTATCCTAACAGCTGCGCTCTTAATTGTAAAAACCGAGAGATTGAGGATGACTGTAAAATTAAAAAGATTGATCCAAATACAAAAAAAATTGTAGAATCTTACAAAGGTGAATGTTCAGAATTTTGTGGCTGTACCGATGATTATTCCCCAGTATGCGCTAGTGACGATAAAACTTATTCTAATCAATGTCAACTCGAATGTGAAAACCAAAAACGAAACAAAGACAAATTAGAACCACTTGTTATTAAAAGTGATGGTGAATGTCCTAAGCCCTGTATATGTCAAGGTATGTATAGGCCAATATGTGGTGACGATGGAAAAACATACCCAAATATTTGTAGCTTAGGATGCGTTAACAAAGAACGAGAGAGTAAAAATCTAGAACCAATCACTGAGAAAAGTAAGGGAGAGTGTCCAGTGCCATGTATTTGTCCAAGAATATATAAACCAGTATGTGGAGATGATGGACAAACATATCCAAGTAGCTGTAACTTAAAGTGCATTAATAGACAAAGGACAAAGAAAAATCTCCCTGAAATCGCTAAGGAGAGTGACGGAAAATGCTCAACTTCTTGTTTCTGTCCAGCAGTATATGATCCTGTTTGTGGAGATGATGGAAAAACATATCCAAGTAGTTGTGATTTGGGATGTATTAATAAAAAACGAGAAGAGAACCACGAGCCAATCATTAATGAAACAAGTAAGGGTGAGTGTCCCAAAGCATGTGTATGTCCTTTCAATTATCTTCCAGTATGTGGATCAAATGGTGTTACTTACCCTAATGAATGTTCTCTTGAATGTGCTAATAAAGAATCTGTACGAAACGATCTTCCTCTAATAACTATTGACAGCCAAGGCACATGCGCTGACACTTGTATTTGTACAGAGGACTATTCCCCAGTATGCGGCAGTGACGATAAAACTTACTCTAATAAATGCCAACTCGAGTGCGAAAACAAAAAACGAAAAAAAGACAAATTGGAACCTCTTGTAATTAAAAGTGATGGTGAATGTCCTAAGCCCTGTATATGTCAAGGTATGTATAAGCCAATATGTGGTGACGATGGAAAAACATACCCAAATATTTGTAGCTTAGGATGCGTTAACAAAGACCGAGAGAGTAAAAATCTAGCACCGATCACTGAGAAAAGTAAGGGAAAGTGTCCAGAGCCATGTATTTGTCCAAGAATATATAAACCAGTATGTGGAGATGATGGACAAACATATCCAAGTAGCTGTAACTTAAAGTGCATTAATAGACAAAGGAAAAAGGAAAACCTCCCTGAAATCGCTAAGGAGAGTGACGGTAAATGCTCAACTTCTTGTTCCTGTCCAGCAGTATATGATCCTGTTTGTGGAGATGATGGCAAAACATATCCAAGTAGTTGTGATTTGGGATGTGTTAATAAGAAACGAGAAGAGAACCACGAGCCAATCATTAATGAAACAAGTAAGGGTGAGTGTCCCAAAGCATGTGTATGTCCTTTCAATTATCTTCCAGTATGTGGATCAAATGGTGTTACCTACCCTAATGAATGTTCTCTTGAATGTGCTAACAAAGAATCTGTACGAAATGATCATCCTCTAATAACTATTGAAAGCCAAGGTACATGCGCTGACTCTTGTATTTGCACAGAGGACTATTCCCCAGTATGCGGCAGTGACGATAAAACTTACTCTAATAAATGCCAACTCGAGTGTGAAAACAAAAAACGAAAAAATGACAAATTTGAACCTCTTGTAATTAAAAGTGATGGTGAATGTCCTAAGCCCTGTATATGTCACGGTATGTTTAGCCCGATATGTGGTGACGATGGAAAAACATACCCAAGTATTTGTAGCTTAGGATGCGTTAACAAAGAACGAGAGAGTAAAAATCTAGAACCGATCACTGAGAAAAGTAAGGGAGAGTGTCCAGAGCCATGTATTTGTCCAAAAATTTATAAACCAGTGTGTGGCGAAGATGGTCAAACATATCCAAGTAACTGCAACTTAAAGTGCATTAATAGACAAAGGAAAAAGAAAAGCCTCCCTGAAATCGCTAAGGAGAGTGACGGAAAATGCTCAACTTCTTGTTTCTGTCCAGCAGTATATGATCCTGTTTGTGGAGATGATGGAAAAACATATTCAAGTAGTTGTGATTTGGAATGTGTAAATAAAAAACGAGAAGAGAACCACGAGGCAATCATTAATGAAACAAGTAAGGGTGAGTGTCCGAAAGCATGTGTATGTCCTTTCATTTATCTTCCAGTATGTGGATCAAATGGTGTTACCTACCCTAATGAATGTTCTCTTGAATGTGCTAACAAAGAATCTGTACGAAATGATCATCCTCTAATAACTATTGAAAGCCAAGGTACATGCGCTGACTCTTGTATTTGCACAGAGGACTATTCCCCGGTATGTGGCAGTGACGATAAAACCTACTCTAATAAATGCCAACTCGAGTGTGAAAACAAAAAACGAAAAAATGACAAATTAGAACCTCTTGTCATTAAAAGTGATGGTGAATGTCCTAAGCCCTGTATATGTCATGGTATGTTAAGCCCGATATGTGGTGACGATGGAAAAACATACCCAAGTATTTGTAGCTTAGGATGCGTTAACAAAGAACGAGAGAGTAAAAATCTAGAACCGATCACTGAGAAAAGTAAGGGAGAGTGTCCAGAGCCATGTATTTGTCCAAAAATATATAAACCAGTATGTGGAGAGGATGGAAAAACATATCCAAGTAGTTGTGATTTGGGATGTATTAATAAAAAACGAGAAGAGAACCACGAGCCAATCATTAATGAAACAAGTAAGGGTGAGTGTCCCAAAGCATGTGTATGTCCTTTCAATTATCTTCCAGTATGTGGATCAAATGGTGTTACTTACCCTAATGAATGTTCTCTTGAATGTGCTAATAAAGAATCTGTACGAAATGATCTTCCTCTAATAACTATTGAAAGCCAAGGCACATGCGCTGACACTTGTATTTGTACAATGGACTATTTCCCAGTATGCGGCAGTGACGATAAAACTTACTCTAATAAATGCCAACTCGAGTGTGAAAACAAAAAACGAAAAAATGACAAATTGGAACCTCTTGTAATTAAAAGTGATGGTGAATGTCCTAAGCCCTGTATATGTCATGGTATGTTAAGCCCGATATGTGGTGACGATGGAAAAACATACCCAAGTATTTGTAGCTTAGGATGCGTTAACAAAGAACGAGAGAGTAAAAATCTAGAACCGATCACTGAGAAAAGTAAGGGAGAGTGTCCAGAGCCATGTATTTGTCCAAAAATATATAAACCAGTATGTGGAGATGATGGAAAAACATATCCAAGTAGTTGTGATTTGGGATGTATTAATAAAAAACGAGAAGAGAACCACGAGCCAATCATTAATGAAACAAGTAAGGGTGAGTGTCCCAAAGCATGTGTATGTCCTTTCAATTATCTTCCAGTATGTGGATCAAATGGTGTTACTTACCCTAATGAATGTTCTCTTGAATGTGCTAATAAAGAATCTGTACGAAATGATCTTCCTCTAATAACTATTGAAAGCCAAGGCACATGCGCTGACACTTGTATTTGTACAATGGACTATTCCCCAGTATGCGGCAGTGACGATAAAACTTACTCTAATAAATGCCAACTCGAGTGTGAAAACAAAAAACGAAAAAATGACAAATTGGAATCTCTTGTAATTAAAAGTGATGGTGAATGTCCTAAGCCCTGTATATGTCACGGTATGTTTAGCCCGATATGTGGTGACGATGGAAAAACATACCCAAGTATTTGTAGCTTAGGATGCGTTAACAAAGAACGAGAGAGTAAAAATCTAGAACCGATCACTGAGAAAAGTAAGGGAGAGTGTCCAGAGCCATGTATTTGTCCAAAAATTTATAAACCAGTGTGTGGCGAAGATGGTCAAACATATCCAAGTAACTGCAACTTAAAGTGCATTAATAGACAAAGGAAAAAGAAAAGCCTCCCTGAAATCGCTAAGGAGAGTGACGGAAAATGCTCAACTTCTTGTTTCTGTCCAGCAGTGTATGATCCTGTTTGTGGAGATGATGGAAAAACATATTCAAGTAGTTGTGATTTGGAATGTGTAAATAAAAAACGAGAAGAGAACCACGAGGCAATCATTAATGAAACAAGTAAGGGTGAGTGTCCGAAAGCATGTGTATGTCCTTTCATTTATCTTCCAGTATGTGGATCAAATGGTGTTACCTACCCTAATGAATGTTCTCTTGAATGTGCTAACAAAGAATCTATACGAAATGATCATCCTCTAATAACTATTGAAAGCCAAGGTACATGCGCTGACTCTTGTATTTGCACAGAGGACTATTCCCCAGTATGTGGCAGTGACGATAAAACCTACTCTAATAAATGCCAACTCGAGTGTGAAAACAAAAAACGAAAAAATGACAAATTAGAACCTCTTGTCATTAAAAGTGATGGTGAATGTCCTAAGCCCTGTATATGTCATGGTATGTTAAGCCCGATATGTGGTGACGATGGAAAAACATACCCAAGTATTTGTAGCTTAGGATGCGTTAACAAAGAACGAGAGAGTAAAAATCTAGAACCGATCACTGAGAAAAGTAAGGGAGAGTGTCCAGAGCCATGTATTTGTCCAAAAATATATAAACCAGTATGTGGAGATGATGGAAAAACATATCCAAGTAGTTGTGATTTGGGATGTATTAATAAAAAACGAGAAGAGAACCACGAGCCAATCATTAATGAAACAAGTAAGGGTGAGTGTCCCAAAGCATGTGTATGTCCTTTCAATTATCTTCCAGTATGTGGATCAAATGGTGTTACTTACCCTAATGAATGTTCTCTTGAATGTGCTAATAAAGAATCTGTACGAAATGATCTTCCTCTAATAACTATTGAAAGCCAAGGCACATGCGCTGACACTTGTATTTGTACAATGGACTATTCCCCAGTATGCGGCAGTGACGATAAAACTTACTCTAATAAATGCCAACTCGAGTGTGAAAACAAAAAACGAAAAAAAGACAAATTGGAACCTCTTGTAATTAAAAGTGATGGTGAATGTCCTAAGCCCTGTATATGTCATGGTATGAATAGGCCCATATGTGGTGAAGATGGAAAAACATACCCAAGTATTTGTAGCTTAGGATGCGTTAACAAAGAACGAGATAGTAACAATCTACCACCGATTATTATGAAAAGTAAGGGAGAATGCCCAAAGCCATGTATTTGTCCAAAAAATTATAAACCAGTGTGTGGTTCAAATGGTGTTACGTACCCCAATGAGTGTTCTCTTGAATGTGCTAATAAAGAAACCGAACAAAAAGGTCTTCCTCTAATAACTATCGAAAGCCGAGGCACATGCCCCGAGTCTTGTGTTTGTACAGCAATCTATGACCCAGTATGTGGCGATGATGAGAGAACATATTCTAATAAATGTGATTTAGGGTGTGTTAATAGAGAACGAGAACGAAACAACCTGGTGCCAATAAAGGTAGAAAGTGAAGTGGTTTGTCCGTCATCCTGTATTTGTCCTGATATTTATCAACCTATATGTGGGAATGATAATAAGACATATTCCAGCACTTGTGATTTAGAATGCATTAATAAAAAGCGAGAATTAAACAACGAGACTACAATTAGTGAAATAAGTAAAGGAGAGTGTACAGAACCTTGTATATGTTCTGCTATCTACAATCCAATATGTGGAGACGATGATAAAACTTATTCAAGCAGTTGTGCCTTAGGCTGTGCCAATAAAGAAAGAAAGAGAAGCAATTTACCTTTGATAAAAGAGTCTTATAAAGAAGAATGTACAAAATCTTGTTTTTGTCCTTATAATTACTTACCAGTATGTGGGACGGATAACATTACATACCCAAATTCATGTGCTCTAGAATGTGCCAGTAAAGAAAACATAAAAAAAGAGTTGCCACCTATTGCAATTGCTGCAAACGGTGAATGTTCCAATTCTTGTGTTTGCGATAACAATAATAATGTTGAACTTGTATGTGGTGATAATAATGAAACCTATTCTAGGTGCCAACTTAATTGCATAAACAAAAAACGTGATGAAGAAAACCAACAGCGCATCAATATCGCTTTAGAAGGTGAATGCCCTAAACCTTGTTATTGCTTAGCAGTTTATGAACCCATGTGCGGCGATGATGGAGAAACTTATTACAATGATTGTGAGCTAAACTGCAAAAATACGGAACTCATAAAAAGAAATATAACCGCTGTAGTTATAGTGAGCGAAGGAGAGTGCCCAGATGAATGTATTTGTCCTGCTATAGTACAACCAGTGTGTGGCAGTGATAGAATAACTTACTCAAACCAATGCAAATTAGATTGTGAAAATAAAAAACGTTTAAAGAATAATCAACAAGAAATAGATATTATAAATCTTGGTGAGTGTAGCTCCTGCTACTGTCCCGCAGTTGTTGATCCAGTATGTGGCAGTGATGGACAAAGTTATCCCAACGAATGTCAAATGATATGTGAAAGCGATAATCTAGTACGCCATGGTCTTACTTCCTTAGAAAAAATACATAGCGGTCGTTGTGAAAAACCTTGTGATTGTGATAATACAACTATACCTGTCTGTGGAACAAATAACAAATCATACAGAAACGCATGTCACCTAGATTGTGCTAACAAAAATCGAAAAGATTATGAAACTTCCATAAAAATTAAATATACTGGCACATGCAAAAGTTGCGTTTGCACTCGCGAACTCAATCCGATTTGTGGTAGCGATGGTAATACCTATAGCAATCCTTGTATGTTAAATTGCGAAAATGAGAGATTAGAAGGAATAGAAAAATCTGCACTGTATGTTATTCACCAAGGTGAATGTGAATGCGATTGTCCAAAAGATTTAGATCCCATTTGTGGCACTGATAACAATACTTATACAAACCTATGTGAACTAGGTTGTGAAAATAATATAAGACAACGAGAAGATAATAAAAAAATAGAATTACTTTCTAATGGAAAATGTCCACAGAAAGATTATGATTGTGATCGTTGCCCTCTCATATATCAACCAGTTTGTGGCGAAGACATGGTCAGCTACTGGAACGACTGCTGGTTTTCGTGCAGAAATGAGTGCAAATTGGGTCGTGGTGAAAAACCTGTCTTATTGAGTAAAAGTGGTTGTTGATAAAATATCAATAGAATATAAAATATAAATTTTCAAAATTTTAAATAAAAAATAATTATTATTAATTTAAAATACAATCCAGCAATTAATGAAACAATTTGTACAATTTTGTTTTGTGTTAATTAAGTATGAATAAAATTTAGTTCAGTTTTTTTTCAATATTTAATCATTTTTAAGAGTCCTCTATGTAGGTACACATCAAAGAGTTGTGGAGTGAAGTAAATATAAGTGTGTAGACATGATGTAAAATCTGCTGACAATTCCATTTTCTTTAACCGAAACACCGAAATTCAGAAAAACTTCAACTGATATTTAAAATAATATTTTTGTATTGTGAAACAGTGAAGTAGACAGACAAACCTCTGTCTTTGTAAAGTTAAAATACATCTGTGTGACACTGATAGCGGAAAAAATTATCTTACTACTAATACTATCATGTCGGAAATTTTATCTAAAGTAAATGCAATGAAATGGAAATGTATTTTCACATTTTTTTCCATAACGTCGAAGCACATTCTTTTATATTATTTATATTATACCTTAGATATATTAAAAAAATTATTGAAGGTATAAAGGGATTTATAAAATCATATAAAATCTTTCTTTCTCTCGCTCTCTTCCTCTTAAATATTTCGATTAGAATAAATTATATAATGATGCGGATGCATCACGAATATTGTATATAAATATATCTTTAAAATGTTCTTACGGCGCATATTCACTAATCATTGCCTGTTGTGAGGATATTGCCAGTCTATGTTAATGTTGTTATGTCAAATATATATAATAACGTTTATTTGAGCGAATTAGAACTTAAATATATAATTACGGGATTATGAAAAAGTAGATGAGTAATGGTCTGTAAACTTAATTATAAAAATATCAAAATAAGTTCGATTAAAAATTTTAATGATTAAAGAATGTGTGTTAAGAACAACTCTAAAATCACGATTGTATTATTGTTATTTACTTATTTATATCTTTTTCACTTTAATGTAATCTTATACAGTATAATAACTTTTCTTCTCTAATACTTTTAAATGAATATTTGAATTTATTTACAGCAAGCAGTAAAGTGTACAGCAAAATTATTTTTATTTTTTTGTGTACAGCACAATTATTAGTAAATTTTGTAATGTTTTATATACATAAATAAAATTTTCACAATTATATTGATTGTACACAGTCAAAATTTTTAATTTTTCGAATTTATTTTTTAATGATTCTCGACGCCTTATATTGTAGATTACTCATATAGCCCTGTTATGCAGTACAAAGATAATATCCATATTTAATACATTACTCCATTATTTTATGAAACTATTCTAACTGTTTCAAACTTTTGTCAACCGGCGTATTCTTTGAACCGCGTATATGGCAGAACTAATTCTGTTCGACAAATCACATATATGAAGGCCCGATTACAATTTTGCAACTAAGCTAAGGTCCAGAAAAAATAATATATTTCACTAAATCCAGTTCTTCATTATTTAATTGTATATCGGTTTAAGTTTTTTTCGCATTGAGAAAAGTAAATTTCATACATATATTTTTCATTTAATAAGAGATTATTGACCTTAAACCATTACAAAGCATTGTTAACATCGTCACTTGCTGATTACTGATTGTTGTCTATTAATTTCAAAAGTAAGAGAAGTTTCATCTGCAAACAACACTATCCAACGTTTTGCCCTCGCAAGGTAATACTAGTTATTTATATAAATGATTAACAACAAAGGTCCTAATATAGAGCCATGTGACACGCCCCATTTGACAAATGAAACAAGAGAAAGCTTACCAATTACATCTACTTTTAATTCTTTCATTTAAATCTAAGGCCCTTTTTTAAGGCATTTTTAATTTCAGAATGATGTAATTTTCTAATTAGAGTTTCATGCTGTACATAATCAAATCAAGCCTTTAATAACCCACAGAAAATGCCCCCCACGTCTTGTGATTCCTCCCAGGCTTCGGCAATAACTCAACACCTGCCTGTGTTGTTGCGTGACCAGGAGTTAAACAAAATTGTTTTTATTCAAAAGTTATTTTTGTTAAAATGTGTAACTAATTGAGTGAGAATAGTCTTTTCAAAGATCTCACTAAATGTGGATTATACTGAAATACGTCTATAGTTAGTTGGATCTAATGTAGTGCCGAAATTACATAATAGAGTTATTTTTACGATATTTCATTAGATCAGGAAATAAAATATAAACAAAACAATTATTAAAAATGTATGCTAAATTTGGGTCAACCATGATTATCAGTAGCCTAAAAAACGAGTATTAAAACAAACAAAGATTCCAAAATCCAACCCGATTTTTATAAGTTTACATGCTGTTGATTGATGAATTTCTTAAAAGTTGCTACCGGTCCTGTGAATATTACTCGACATTCCTCCCCAACTTATTGCTTTAAAAATATTATTTTATCCCTTGTCATAATACAGGATATATTTCCATTTACTCGAGACCAATATCAGATATTCCAATTGTTTGGGAGCCATATACCAATTGTTTGGGAGCCAGATTCAGTGATATACAATTTTTAATGTGGTTAAAGTCTCCTGCTATTACCATTCAGCATATTTCCATTGATTAAGATGTAACAATTTCTGCTGACGTAGCGTTTAAGATTTTATAAACATAGCGCAAGAACATGCATAATCATTATACATAATCACAGTTTGCGTAGTCTAAATTAAATGAAAAGCTATTTTTTTTCTATGATGTTGCTAAATAACGAAATCTAAGTAAATGAAATAAAATGTAATAATGGACATTCGTAAGCAGTAGGCAGGTTGTAAGTAACGGACATGTATCATTTAGACCTGTTTAGCTAAAGAGCGCTTTAATCAAGCTTAACGATGATTTAAAACTCATCCTCGATTGGTCGGCAATAGTTTAGTTTCAAGCTCCAATAAAACGAAATATATGTTAGTAGGACACCATTTCAAATGCGTAAAAATCCAAGGTGGAATGTGTTTCTAAAGATAACAATCTCGAGGTTTTCATGGTTAAAAATTTAAGATTCGAAAACCATATGAATCTCTCTGAGCTCGTCTCAAGATATAATAGCATATCCAGAAATATTTAAATATAGAAGTGCGTATAAATCTATGAGAAGCATTTAATTTGTCCAAACTTTACAAAAATTAAAAAGTTACCCAAGTTACTCTTTATAACATCTGCTATTCATTAATGAAAAATCTGTTAAAACCGTTTCAGAGATTAGACGCAACAAACAGACATGCAGACAGAGAGAAAAAAAAAAAATATTTTACAACTTTTTACTGTATTTTAATTATTCATCTTTCACATGACGTCACTTAAAAAAATGTGCGGATTTACTGCATTCTTAATTTATATCATCAGTTTCTCTTCATGCAATGAAAGTAATCTGGAGCCACTAAAGTGCCCCCGCCAAGTCGAGCAAAAAGGCACAGCCGTACTATCCTTTTCTCGGAGCGATCCGGGCCATTTTCATACCTCTGTAAATTCTTTGTATAAAATACAGAAAGTTCAAACTCTCAGATACCAAATATATTATATAACAATATATATTTTCAGAATATTTTTAGTTTGATCTACTGGTTTAGAAATTATTGAAAATAAAAAAAATTGTATACAATAAGGTTTCAACTGCGTAGAAGCATAAGAGTAATCATAAAAAAATTGAAAATTGAAAATATGGAGTACCTGATGTGGAACACAATCGTACAGCTAAACTATCAAAGATGCGGTAATGCTACCTTATCAAACTGACTTAGTTACGGCTGCTAGGCAACGTTTGTTCCTAATCAAAATATCGAAAACTCTGAGTATAGTCCACCGAACAGATAGTGAGCGTTGAGGAAACCCGCAGCTGAAGCGCAAGATATGGGTAAAATTCTAGAAAAAAAACAAGGACTACCTAAAAATAAGAACTGAGATCCTATCAAAAACACAAAATGTAAAAAAATGCCCAGACCTCGCAACGCTGTAAAAAGGTACGAAATGCAACCTAAACCAAGACGGATAATCCAGTTTACCCAAGTATGGGAGCAGCTATCCACTTTATCATAAGTGATACCTTGTTACTTTACTAACAAGATTTTATTGTAATTATATTACTTTTTTTATACCTTAATGAATAGAGCAGCAAACGCACAGCCGGGTGCGTTTGCCATACACATAATTTAATGTCAGGATTAAATATTCTATTTAAAATATCTCTATACAACATTTCATCAAAATCCGTTCGGTGGTATAGGTGTGAAGGCATAACAGACGGATAGAGTTACTTTTGCATTTATAATATGTATAGTCTAATCTTTTGCCGCGTCCGTTTACCATGGTGAGCTGTGTCGCTAGGTTGATATATCTGCCACTCCGTCAAAACCAATAAGGTCGACTACACCATCTTTAGGTGATAGGAGTTGGAGTGAAGTCCTCGGAAGTCCACATATAAAGTGGAGTAGGGTGCCCTTGTGTTTACTCATCGTTTGCACTCAGAAAACACAAAATTCGACACTTGGCTCACCCCAGATAAAATGGACAGCCCAAGCAGATGACTGTAGTTAGGCTCTTCGAATGAATTCTTTTATTTTTTTGTTTTTTGAACTAATCTTTGATATTATCCTCATTAACTTTAATTAACATCTATTATGTACATAACGATATTTATCTGATAAATTTCCTCAATTATATTTGTTTCTCGTGACACGATAACTTATTTTCTATAATAATATTTTCTATCGCGATGTAGCTCTAAAATTTGTAAATAGCAACCACATAACAACAGCGTTGAGAACATTTATCTGTTCATACAAAATAATTTACTACTTTATTTCAAATTTGAATGAAACGTTTAAAACTTAGTGACTAATAATAGATAAAACGCAAAAATTATAGAATGTACACAGATAGTTATATTTTTATATTTACAATTGGTGAAAAAGTCACAAGGTTAGTTAATCCGAAATATGTATGCAATCGAAGCACATCTTTGAACTAGAGAATTTAATATAATTGACGTTTATCAACTCCAAGAGCATAATATCACAAAAGTTTTCAATAGACGCAATCTAATGGGAAGATATTTAGTTGTAGCGCTCCAGCTCGCAATATTACACTCCGGTTACAGTTCAGAATATTCCGATTATTAAGTATTGACAGATACAATGTGGGAGGGTAATTAAAATGAGTTAAAATCATTAAATTGCGATCTATGATAGGATCACAAACAACATATAAAATGGATTTTCCTAAAATCTTTTTTCTCATCGAAAAACACAATCATCGGTTAAGATAAACATAAAAACACTAAATATTCCACATTACTTATAATAAATATGTTGGCAATTACAGATATAAAATACATAATATTTTAAAATTTCTCGTATTCTTTTACATTTTGTTTATTCATGTCGTTCTATTTATCTATACTGCTATATAAATCTATTAGTTTTGTCTATAAATCAGTTTCGGTGATCAGTCAGTACACATTTTTAACAAACAATCGATCTTATGATCCACCGGTTAGAATTTGACTGTTTTCTTTTATCCGTCGATCCTTCTGTCCGTCTGTCTGTCAATCTGTCTTCCTTTAAATCAAGAGTAGTTTAACAGATCTTAAGAATAATGTTAAATATTAAGAAAATGTGATGGCACAAATGATAAACAATATAAGAAATTGGTAAACTCTATTTCATATATGTAATATTAAATTCTAATTAATTATCGCGCAAAAGATAATTAATAATATTACAATGTCACATTAATATGTTAAAAATATACTTTGAAAACATTTCTGAGTTTGGTCAATAAAATGATTACATGGTTTCTTCCGTTAAAATATATATATACAATTTATAGGTTTAAATAGGTTACAATATCTCGACATGAAGAAAGATCAAATAGATAAACTTTAAACTGTATGTTATAGAAATAAAAATCTAATCCCTTAAAGAAAACGTTAAATTTTCCTTATATTTTAAGATTTTTATAAAAATGTAAATATAAGATAAGCCAAACCGTAGTAATAACAATTTTGATAACAGAGTTTTTCATAACAACGGATTGCCCAAAGCATACACTCCAATTAAGGTAATCTTATACAAAGTACCCTGTATCTGAAATAGACAATTAATTTCTGGCATCCCTTCCACGAACATTTACTCTGTAATGTATTCCATTATGCTTCATATTTACAGATTAAAGACAGCATTTCTTGTAATATAGAAAAATTAACTAAAAAATACGAACATTTTTATTTTTCTCTAAGTCATATACACTGACGTTAAATATATCTCTCTTTCATGTTACATCACTATATGTACTTATTTACTGCTATTACATAGTAACAAATTATAAATTAATTTAAGTTAATTTGATCCTGGAATCCTGAATCGCGACATCAAAAGTGAAAAATAATTTTGGTGTCAAGAGGTTTTTATGTATCCCACAAAAAACATCTTGTGTGGGAATTGAAGAATAAAGTCAAATAAGAAAGAATAAGGAGTGAACACTGATATTATTAAACTACAGGTAGCGTTCAAATTACAAAATTTCTAAAGATCCACACTTCACAAGTGACAATCTGATTGCCATAGTCAACAACGTCCATGGTGGTAGACAATAGCCGTAATCATTTGATCAGCTTCTCCACAGGTTGGCTCAAGCGGGATGGTGCACACATTACTGTGAAATATCCATTATAACTTTTCATACGGTTAGTGAGAAGAACCCGGTCTTTTACTTTTTGTGTGTTGCATTTCATTCTTCAAATTTGTAAACTGACACATTTGTTATTCCGTTTTCATTGCAATGGACATATCAATGGACGATTGCATCCCTTTTCAACAGTCGAGTATCCATGTCAGCCACAAAATCATATATTTGTGAGTTAATACTTCTACGACTTTTAAAGGTTTTTATCTTTTTCACTGGTCGTGAATAAATCAGAATATTTTGTACCTTTAAATTACGTTTTCACGAAATCAATTTTAGAAGAATCTACTTTACTATAGCTAAGAATAGAGAAAATTATTCTGAAAATATCTGTCAGCGCTAATACAGATATACAACTACTTAGAAATTATCAAACAATATAAATCTCCAAAGTCAATCATTCACTTCAAATTAGTGAAATATATTTATTCCTACTATACTATAGTATATTTATTAACCAATAAATTATCTTAAATATTTCATTTATTTCTATTTCACTTGTATTTAAAAAAGAAAGGAAACTTGATGTAGAGCGAATATACTCAATTTTATTATCAGAAGATACTTGAAAAACGAGTTTATTATCGCAGTACATTTACTTAAATGTGCCTGAAACATGAAATAATTCAACAACATTTATATAATGACGTATGTGAGTTATAACAAAGATATGTTTATAAGGTTCTTTGGTAAAAGTATTTTAGTTTTAAATCCACATTTAAGGTTTTGGACAGAGACGATGAGATTATAAAGATCAGACACAATATGGGTGGGTGGTCTCTTGGTTTATAAGGAGAGGTAAGTCGTATCATAGGCGTCCAGACTTCAATTACATTTATTCCCGGTAAGCTTAAACCAGGAATAAATATAAAAACATTTTATGAGAGAACCATATTTTTTTTCGATATCACCTTAAAACGATATTTACTTTTGATAATGAAAACCATATGCATACCCAGTTTCGAATATTATCAATAATGTATGTCCTTTGTTGATATATCGTTGCCTATATAAATAAAATTTTTTGGTAAAACAGTGAGATGTTGGAGGAAAATACCAATATGAAGTATATAATATGTAAGTATTGGGTATTGAATAAAAAACTAATATTAATAACGTTCATAATAATTACGATATTTTTTGTTACAGGGTCACTGACAGCTATTATTTTAACAGAATTAACTAGAAGTGACAAAATTTTGGCAGTAAAAACAGTAATTATAAGTCTTCCGACGGTATGTCAGTGTGAATATAGATTCAACCCTGTATGCGGATCGGACGGCGTAACATTTTTGAATAAATGTCTTCTAGATTGCACCAATGATAGAAATGCTATTCTGAATAATGCTTTCACCCCGATTAAAGTACTTCCTGATAGTGAATGTAGTGGATGTTTATGTCTTAACATCGATATGCCCGTTTGTACATTAGATGGAGAAAACTACCGGAACGAGTGTGAGTTATCCTGTGAAAATATCAAACGTATTCGTGAGAATAAACCCTTAGTATACCTGGCTTACAGAGCAGCTTGTAAGGGACCGCCTTGTCCATGTACCAATGTTGCAGCACCAGTTTGTGGGACCGATAATATACTGTATAGAAATCGCTGTGTTCTTGACTGCGCGAGCAAAAACGCTCGTGATGCAGGTTTACCTCCAATAGAATTCCAAAATTATGGGGCTTGTTTGGAGGGGTGTCTTTGTCCCGAAACAGTAGAACTTGTATGCGGGTCCGATGGTAGAATTTATGATAATCTTTGTACTTTAGAATGCCGGAATAGACAACTGGCAAGCTCCAAAAACGGACAGCTTCAAATTGCTAACCCATTTACATGTAGAGAATGTGCATGCAAAGAAAAATTTGAACCGGTTTGTGCTAGTGATGGAAATACTTACATAAATACCTGTGAAGTTAAATGTGAATCTTTGCGAAGAAGAGATCCCTTCCTACAGATAGTATCGAAAGGAGTTTGTCCCAAATGTTTCTGCACAGATGAGATAAATCCAGTTTGTGGAACAGATCACAAGACATATAATAATGTGTGTGAATTAAGATATGCAAATTATGGTAGAGGAAAAGATCAATATCCTATAAGTGTATTTTACACAGGAAAGTGTCAAGAATATTATTGTACTTGCGACCATTGTAGCGAGGAGTATGAACCTGAGTGCGGTAATGATGGTAGGTCGTACTGGAATTCGTGTTATCTGAACTGCAACAGTGACTGCAGGAAAAAACAACAATTGTCACCAATAGCACTTGCGGCAAGAGGTTGTTGTTCTTTTGATGTCCTATGATATTAGGGTTATATTAAAAAGATCGCTTATTAGCGATAAGATAAGCTTTGTTCATTTGTTATTTCTGCTGTTAGTAAGAAAAATAGATTTCTTATTACTTTCTGATACAAAATAAAGAATATCATTATTGTTTTTTTTTTATATTTAATATTATATAGATTTAATAATATATATAGCTTGCATTGCAATAACATCATTGTATTTTTTATTTCAAATAGGCGCACACTATATATAAAACTAGGATCTGTCACAGCGATTGATTCCAAAAGACTAGGTCATTATAAAATATTAAAATGTTGATATTACATTTTCATGTGAGGTGTATGGTTCTAAGTTAATTAAAAATAGTTATTTAATTGTTTTAAAAGTAAATTAAATTAAAAATAAATACCAATTAGTTTATAAACTTTTCATAATAATTGAAACCTTTTTGGATAAAATTACAAAGGTAAAGTTCGAATTGCTACGAAGCAGTAAAATATCTAAAAAGTTGAACAACTGCCATGGTAAAAAAATTATCTATTTAGTAAAGACTTTAGTAAAGAAGTTACAAAAAATATTCAGGTATTATTTAACGTAAGTAATAAACAAAAATTCAAGGAAATAAAATAACAAGGGCGATGAATAATTTAAAGTTGTAACGAAACTTCAAGACACTTTCCCATTTTGTAGAAAACTTGGTTGAATAAAACGAATTTAATTACAAATTGCGGAACAAACTGCGTAAGTACCTTAAAACTCGTTAATTCCGTTTGAAAGATCCGTTAAGTTTTTCATTTTATGGCCCAAAACAAAGTTACATGTTTCGAAAAAAAAATATCTGACCTTTACAGCTATGAAATAATGATTACGCCATAAGTAAATAAAAATCATTTATTTCACATTCGTGTAATATTACTTGTACATATATCAAACAATGTAACAGAGAAATGAATAAATATATTAATTCTATAATATTAACACCATTTTCAAAGAGGAAAATGTCATCACCATTTAAAATATAATAGCAAATGATACAGAGAATTTTTCTTTCAAAATATGATAAAGATATCAAGTGAAAAAAGCAAAAAACATAGCGGACAAATATTTACATTTTAACATCCCTTTATTGTTTGAAGACACAAAAGAAAGACTTCTTTATACAAAATATAAGGTTATTATTCAAATCTTAGAAAAAATATTATTGAATTAACATACAATGTCAAAATAACGTCCACACGAATATATCAAAAGTGCATAACAAATGAAAAACACTAGTAATTTCACGCTATTTAACATTCATTCTTAACGATAAACTCCAATGCCGATTCAGAAGAAAGTCAAATCAATCATTATTATTAAAATTACCGTATAAATTCATATACTTTCAAATAAAATAATTAATAAACAAAAATATTTATATTTTTAAAGAAATGTAACGTTATTTATAATTATTTTTTAATGTGATGTCAAGTTCGATTGAATAGAAAAGATAAAATGATGGCAGATTAAAGAAAAACATGTCGAATCTTATCTATTATATGGCAGTATTTGTAATATTTATTGCTAATAGTGAGAAAGAAAACATTAAAGCAGATACTGCCGTTGTCCTGGATTACTCCGACCTCGCCCTGGAGGCTGAGTCACATAAACACAATATACTTAAATTTTTGAACCAAACAAGTGTTCAAAATAAATATAAAATACAGTTTGATAGACTACTCCTTAAACTGAAAGGTAAATAACATATAATCGATTTAAAATAATTAATTAATATCATTTTAATATAATAATTATATATACTTAAATTAGTCTCAACTAACGAAGGTCCTTTGCTACAATTATATCGCAACCAGACAATATTATATTTTACATGTAACAGAATAAAAATTGTATACTTATTCTGTCTTACTTGGAACTCGGTAGTAGGTATTAGAATAGTCTCCCTTTATTGACAAACTATATATAATATAACCGTAAAAAAACAAATAATTATCATATTTCTTTAAAGCAACTTCAAACACATCGAGAAGGGGTAAGTAGTGTTACCATAACCATTAATCTTTTTACGACGTTACAACATATTTTATATCAATTCCATACATCGAATTAACATATGATAACAACAAAATATTGTCCAGATTCTCTGTCTAGGACCAACCCGTCGAATCGTAGCGGGTGTCAACACATCCATAGCGGCGGTTCCATGGCAAGTGTCTCTGAGGGAGAAGTCATATCCCATCTGTGGAGGGACCGTCATCACTGCTCTGTGGCTCCTCACAGCCGCGCACTGTCTTCTAAGGTACATGCATTTAACATACATTTAACATATTTTGCTTTGTACGAGACGTAAAATTAATTTCAAACAAACCGATTCTTGTAAAATATTATACATGCGTTGTCATAAAAGAAGGGAGAGCATGAAACTTAACTATATATTTCGTTAATATGTACAATTTGCATATGGTCAATTTAGTATATGAAAATCGTCACAGGTGATTTCTTGTCTAAAAATGTATATATGTTATATATAACTTCCTTTACATGTATTACTTTTACCTACATTTAAATCAAATTTTATTCGCTCCTTTTAAATAAATAGGTAATGAAATAATTATCAGTGTAAGTCAAAAAGTTATTTTAAGATTTAAAGTTATATTATAATATAATACAAGGATCGAAGTTTAAACAAAGTTTTTTAATAATTTCAAGTTATTGTTAGATAACAAACGAAATATAAAAATTTCCCTATACCTTTATATCATACTTTATTATTATCTGCAATTTCAATGTAACCAATAAAACCATCTTCGAGCACATTCAAACTTTTCTCTTTCTTAAAGTAGTTTGCAATTTACATATACTTCCAATTCTTCAAAGGACTTCATCTTACAAAAGGTTCTACAGGATTGTAAAAATAAAGATATCATTTTGCAGTCTCTTTTAATTTATTACAATGTAACGCACATAAGTAAATAATCTAATAAAGAATGGTAATATTATTTAAATTGTATTATGTTCGTAACAAATAAGTCAATATTTCGTAAATTGAATCTTCTCTATGGAACACGCGTGTAGTGTAATCTCATTGTACGTCACTGTAAATCCGGCCACGGTTCATAAATGTCAAGAGCCCGAAGCATTGTCCCTCTCGTGAATTTAGCAAACATTCTTTTTACGGCTCGCCCCTCGTGAATTGCAGCCTTCCACAATTTCAATTTATTCTCGAGGGGTGAATTGTATTTTTTCCGATGCAAAACAGCAATCGCCTCTAGCGGCGTAGAAACATGTCGTATATTTTTCCAGCCCAATGTAGGTAGGTTCGACTCTTTACGATGGCTCTAAAGAAATTTATTATCGCATACTTGGAAAACGATACATTTTCTACGAATGGTAAGCTTGTTTCCAGCCAATAGGACATCTTTTGGATATTAAGAACATCTGTTTTCTTTAACTGGAATTGTGTGTCAGTTTGATAGAAGTATTTTCCAATTTCGTACTTTTCGCTACTCACATAGTGTTATTTTATACATTTTCACAGACATAGATAGGTTAGGCTGGTTATTCTTAAGATTTAAAGATGTTTTGATGACTACTTAAATTGATAGTTTTAATTTAAATTAATAAGAAAGATAACTGTATTAAATCAGGAGACTATTAAATTCAGATTTATTGTTGTGGTTATGTTTCTTACCTAACCTTATAACCCCTTATTGAATCTGAAAATTTAAGTCGTGGTAAAGGATATGTGCGTCATATTTTTATGCGTCAATAAAGAGTTTTATTTTATACCCATGTCACAAGGCTGTTAAGATAAAAGGTAATCCTTCATATTTGGGCATCCGTTATAGTATTTATTTATAGCAGCGTCATAAAAATAAACATTAAGATATCATTGCTATAAAAATTAACTTATTTACTATTATACTCGTCGTGCAGCTAAATAAATATTATAGGTACAAAATCTCGATATGACAAAGTTTTTGATAACTTTAATGTGATAGAGAAAAACTAACAATTACTAACTGATATACATGTATATAATATATGTTATAGACCACGAGCTAGTGAGCTAAGTGTCCGTCTCGGTTCCTCGTGGAAGACCCACGGTGGAGAGATGTATGATGTAAAGCAATCCTACGTACATCCTAAATATGTAAGGGTCACGAAGGTCAACGACGTTGGCCTCGTCAAACTCTACTCTCCTCTTCGTTTCTCTCCGTGGGTATTACCTATTAAGATGGTCGGAAAGAGGAGTCGGTTGCCGGCAGATCAAGATGCTGTAGTTTCTGGATGGGGAAAATTAAGGGTGAGTGTTATATTATATGTACCAATATACAATTCTTCTTCCGTCTTACATTTCATCAACTTATGTTACAGGAAGGTGGTCCAAGTGCAACTTTTCTTCAGTCATCCACAATTAAAACAATTGCGATGAAACAATGTAGAAATTCCGGATTAGATAGGAACCCAATCGATCCGGAATCCATGTTCTGTGCCGGCGCATTAAGTCAACCATCACCCGACGCATGCCAGGTAACTAACATTTAAATCTCATCTCAACCTTAATAAATCAAGAAACAATTAAAGAATAAAATCCAGATAAAACATCTTTCTATTAAAACATTTTTTCGATGTCAAAACTGCCACCGGCTCGGAAATATATTTCACCGGCCTAAGAACTGTCCAAAACAAACTTATTTTTAAATAACAACGAATAAACTAATTACCATACTAATTAAGATGATATGACCTAAAGAACATAGTTTAAAAAATTCAGGGGGACAGTGGAGGGCCGCTAGTGAGTGAGGGTGTCCTCATCGGAGTGGTCTCGTGGGGACTAGGCTGTGCTCGAGGCAACTTCCCCGGCGTCTACAGTCGCATGTCCGCTCCCGTCATATGGGATTGGGTCAATGGATACATTTCTCAAGAGCGGGAGTAGTTCTTAGATAAAGATAGATTTTCTGCAAATAACTGTGAATAAGTGGGACGATTATATTTTTGTCCACTTCACGTAGTTTTAAAGAAAATTGTGATCTTCAATATAACATTTTTAGCCCTATTGAAAAACATGCTTAATATTATTCCGATAAGGATTATTAAAGTTAATTTTAAAGTTTTTATTATCCATCTGGCTTGGTTTATTCAAAAAGTCAATTTTTACTATGGTCTATTTATACCATGCCATTGTTTCTAATGTAATGTTTTAGATTAAGCCAACAAAGTTGAATAAAAATAAAAATATATGTTGTAACATTTTATTTTTATAAAGAAATATTATTACAAGATTGTTTGTGCCTTTTACTGAACATAGGTGTCTAACATTCACGTTAAAACTAACTAACAAATAACTCATATGTAACGAAGCCCGTCTTGCAATCTTCTACGTCACAAACGAGCACACACACATACAAACTAGACAGTTGTGATGGCTTGCAATTTGGAGGTCTCATTAAGTTCCTTCATGATTCTAGCACTAGACCTTTAAAATAACTTAATAATTCAATTTGACTGCAATATTTTATACAAAAACATTTATTTTAATTCGATTAGGGATCAAACATTTTACGACCGAATTTAATAATCTAAGTATCACTCGAGATCGAAATCAACCTTAGATGACATTCATATAAACTCAATCCACAAGTCGGCTATTGGCACTGATAATTCAACAAATTTAATATTTACCAGCGAAAATTTGATCGGGATAGATTATTAATTTCGATCTCTAAACCTGCAAGATAGATGGCATTTTCACCACAATTTATTTCACTATCACTACGACATCACTAATAACTACTTCTGTATATGATCAAGTAGGCCCCTGATTTCTTCAGATATATATATAAATTAAGCGTATTATCTTATCTGTTAGATGAACTAGTGCACTATTAGTAATTTAATCACAAATAAACTTAAATAATAATATTAAAACATGGTTAAAATTTTAATATTTTTAAAGATATAGTAGGTGTGTAACCTTTTATGGGGTTTAAAATACAACATGATTTATATAAATACATTTTTCAAAACAAGATATGTGATATTATAATATAACAGCCTATATTTCCTTAAAATATTAATTAGTCTTAATTAATTCTTATCTAAACAATAAATAAATATTGCGTTTATTACAACACGGCTATCACTTACATTATTCTAATTAAAATATGTACATTTAACAATTAACCTTGTATTCTTTGTGCTATAAAATAATATAATTTAATTAAATAATGTATATTATAACATTTGTTGCTCATTAACAGTAAAAACGAAGAGTAAAATTAAAAAATATACCATCACACGTAGTACAAATTTTTCTTTTGTTTCTCAGATAAAGAATAAATAATAGTTTTATAGTTGACAAGTTTATAATATAATATGCTTTGAGTCATGCTTGCAAGTACCGAATATTACATAAAATAATATATAACAGATAAAATCAATCATCAAACAAAGACTTTAAAGAAAGTTAACATTAAATTACTATCCTACTACTAAAATATAATGTTTTTCGATGAAATGTTAGCTCCAGAAATGTAAAAAAAGTTTACACTAAGTTCAATTATCAAAATGAATTATCACAAGATGTTTAGTTAGTTTCGAGTTTAGTGACTCCTCAACAATATAATTAAGCGCTTTTTTGCAAATTATTTATTAGTTCTCGCTAAATCACCACTTTCACTTACAACACTCACATTTTAGTCACTTTTTGTTAAACTATTTCTCATAACAATTCGTCAAAGCAGTCTTAAAACAGTGGACAAGAACATTAGAAGGCCGGCGACACACGCACGGCCTTGACTGGCCTATGTCTTCTTCGCTTGTTGAGGTCGTCTCAACAGATGAAGGGGGTCCCTCCTATACCTCGCGTATAGCTCTCGTTTGAAAGTCTCGAAGTGTTTTCGATTTTTTTCGTTCTGTTTCTCCCTCCACAAGGGCCGCGTCCGTCGAGCCTGAAGGCCCCAGTGAATAGTAAAGATCGGAGACAGCACCTTGAATTGGTATCCGATCAAAAACATCTCGTACACCTGTGAATTCAGTGTACATGAATCAGCAATATTGATTATATCTGACATGAAAGCCTATTCTCAGGTTTCCTGTACGTAGCGTTGATGTAACAATATTAGGTTATTTTTAATAATAATTAGTTCATTCGTTTTGGACATTTTATGAATTTGCTAACCTTAAAATCAATATAATTGTATAAACGTTGAAACGTTATTTGTTCTGATGTACGATATTAATATAACACACGCACTCGTTTGTGTAAATTTAGAATCCTAAACAAACTAAACTTCATCATAGAGCTAATAGTGGTTAGATCATCGTTTAAAAATAATATTTACAATTTTACTGAAAGTTATTTACTGAAATTACCAGTATGATCTTAATATTTTTCTTTGTAATTAAAAGTAAATGATAATATTTGTGGTGACGATTTTAAATAAACAACTTCATTACGTAAAATTTATTAAAAAGTAACAATATAAATACACGTAAAGAAAACAAGACGGTTAAAGTTTTATTTTTAGCACAGACGATTTACACAAATGTCAATCTTCTTGCAAGTTAATAAAGTCAAAATTAGTTTAAACGCCCGTGTTCTGCGTGACCCAGTCTCTGAGCGCTGCGACGTTGCTGAAGACGGTGGGCGACAGCGGTAGCGCGCAGCCCCGAGCGAATGACACTATGCCGAAAGCTGTTCCTCTGAAGACAGCTGGGCCACCAGAGTCACCCTAAAATACCAATTACCTATTACACATGCTGTATAAGCTACCCAGATTTTTTCGAGCATTACATAGTGTTCCTTAATCATAGACATATCGAAAGAAATTTCATTATATTGAATTATTTGAATATTTGTTTCTCTTTTACCTGACACGAAGATACTCCTCCGATTAGAAAATGTCCGCCACAAAACATATTAGTAGTAAGAGCATCTCCATAAGATAGCCTGCAGAGCCAGTGCGGCACTACAGGAACGTTGGCTTCCATCATTATCCTAGGAATTCTACGTCCTCCCAACTAAAAAAAACGTTGTAAAAGAATTTGGAATTACTTTGAACTGCTTTTGATCCACCGTTTCATGAGTTTATATAGTTTTAAATAATAAAACACTAACAGCAGTTAGACCCCAGCCAGTAACCGTTAACCTGACTAACGGAACAGGCTGCCGCGGTCGAGGGAGTCTGATGGGCTGGATGGAGTCCCCAAATACCAGCGGCTGAGCAAGACGGAGAGCAGCTATATCATTGTCAAACTGCGGTCTACCATACAAGGGGTGCACCGTAACATTCGACACGGCAACAATACGACCGCCGGAATCACGTCGCGTGCTGCCGACACGCAGTCTGACTGCTTGTGGACCTATACTGTTAAATAAAGTTTTGAATCCAAATATGCTTGAACTCAATTGAATTCCAGAATAGTATTATTTACTACAATAATTTCAAAGTCGTAAACCAGTTCTATCCTTACTTTTGAACACAATGAGCTGCTGTCAGTACATAATCCCTGCTTATGATAAAGCCTCCGCAGAAAGAGTTCCCGTTGAGCACCATTGATACTTGATAAGGGTGTCTCGACACCGAGCTTGGTCTCCCTCCAATGATCTGTCCACTAAGCTCGGGGCACACTGCCTCCAACTCGATATCCTGGAGCTCATCCTCTGTTACTTCTGGATCCTGATCTTCTGTTGCTTCTTGCAAATCTATATTGATTTATTCCGTTTATGTATCTTGAATATATGCACAACCTTTACAACTACACTTTACGTGTCCGTTTTAAAATATTTCCTTAAGAACGAAAACAACAATGATACTTTAACTCACCCACAACGGAGATAAGACAAAGGAACAGCCAAAACGGAGGCCAAGTCATTGCGGAGCAAGTGGTTAATTAACTAAGGGGCTGGTGCAACTGCCGTCAGGTCTGAGATCCGTTGCAAAATATGAAATTCATTTCTCACGGCAGCGCCACGGTCACGACCTTTCCGAGTTCACGACTTTCGGTAAATCGAAAAGAAAATCGGTAAGTGACGAGCTTCAAGGTCTTTGTTTTGATTTGTGTTATATTAAATTATAGTTTAATTAAATAAAAAATCAAACTCTAAATAAACATAATTTTAAATAATTGAGCTTTAAATAGTTTACAGCTGATAGTTTCATGTAAACCGATCATTAGCGTCTTCGCCAACCGTCAAAGCGTCACCATGACGTCAGGTTCCACACGTTTCTAATATTATTAGATCAGCTTACAAAGTATGAAATAACCAAAAGAGATTATTTTGTTCACACCATCTAGTACATTACATTTGTAATGATATATGATCTCGGTGGTTTAACTATTTCTACTTACTTGCATAAGTGAGTATGGTAACATGTGTACCAGAGTATAAGACAAAGATTTTATTCTAAATTTATGAGACTTTTATCATATTATCTACAAGTAGGTGTAGGACAAAATTAGTAAATATTGTTAATTTGTTTAACCATGTTTCTGGTATCCCAATTTAGATTTTTCAAACTAATACTTTGACTGTCTCCAGACACATCAGTCGTTACTATTAAATACTGTTTTAACCGACGCACAAAAAGCAAATTTGCGTTTGTTTTTACACGCTAGAGAAAATAATGTAGAAATATATGTTCTTAACAATAAAATATATAAGTAACATATCAGTTCGTCTTTTTAAACTTATTTAAAATATGATATGCTTTCGTATCACCAAGCACTGACTGTTAAGTTTTTTATTTGTTAAAATTTATAATCATGCCTTTCTTTGTATAAGTTGCGTCAGAGAAATTGAACGAGAGAATAATTCTCTATAGGTGATTGAAAATTCAGGTGTACTAAGAACAAAACATTTTTAACTAGATATTATTTAAATTAAAATAAATAATAATAGAATCGCTATATATTTTAATTGGTAAAAAAATATAAAAACTTTTTGGTACCATAAAATTTTAAAAAGAAAATAACGATACGAAGCTCAAACCTGTCAGAGTTATTGTTAGCAAAATGTGTACCCAAAAAAATCATTTTGCATTAATTATTTGAGATCTTTTGAGCAATTCGCACCCGATAAAACGGAAAATAAAGGAGATCCATGATTAGCTTAGTTAGTAGTCCTCTGAACCATCCAATCAGCCCTAACGAGGGAAAATTTCGAAAGATTTCAGACGAAGTAAATTCGCGACAGACAGATTGGCACAAATTCCAGTTTTTATTATTTTTAGTATCGGTCCTTCCGTTACGCGGACGACTGAATATAATTATATCGCTTGCAACATTCTACGGTTTATGAGATTTCTAATTTTTGCTTTCAAATATTCCGGTCACTGATATTTCTGTTCCTTATATACTTTATTGATATAATAAAACATAATTAGGTGACGACTTATTTATGTAAGACACGACAATATTATGAGCTTTTGCACGTTAAATAAAAATATACGCGAATTTTTATTTATTTATTTACCTTCACGCCATATCCCTTGCGGGGTAGCCAGAGACGACGGAGCGCCAAACGCTACGGTCCCTGCATACCTCTTTCGCCTCGGCCACAGACATCAACCTCTTCATACATGCCCTCCGGGGGGTCCTCGTGCTTTTTACGTGACCTTCCTCCAGTATCATAGATACAGTGTTTCCGAAGGTCACTCGAGGCCTCCCTTTTTCTCTCTTACCACTCACTTTTCCTGTATAAATCTTTTTTACCATTCTTTCATCACTCATTCGTTCGACATGCCCAAACCATTATTAACTAAATAAATTAATACCACATAATTCAACGACCTTCACCCGCCAGCGAAGCGTGGCCACGAGATACGAACGATTGATTTCACAATAACCTAATTAAGATCAACAAACTCAATAAATTTGAGAGTATAATAATAACTATACTTATAATGAATACTCATTTGGAGCTATCAATAAATCTTATTAATATAATAATATATCAATATTTATATAACTACTATGAACTATGTAAATATAAATTTGACAATAAGACTCGTCACAAAAACTGTCGCTTTGTTATCGTTTAATGTTTTTCGAATTAAATTAAGTCAAAACAAAAGTATTTATTTTAAAAAGTATATGAAAAGTAAGCCTCCAGTCGCAAGGTTCTTAAGAATAAGTATGAGAAGAGACGATAAAAAACTCAATTGACGTAAAATTACAATTTATTTAAATTAAAATTATTGACCCGATTGAAATTTGGTATTCATTGTTGAAAAATTTAAAGTATAAAGTAAATAAAAACGTCTAAAAGAAATTAACGATAAACTCTGTCAGTTACGGCACATATAAATATATGAAAATTTGACCGTAAAATAACAAACATAACGAAATGATAAAAAATAAGATACATACTTTTTATTAACTAAAATAAATGTTCCTATTATCATAAACTACTTATATTAATTAAGATGGGTCTTTTACAGATGATAAAATATTTTCATTACCAATAGAAAATATCAGTTTAATCCTCTGTAGGTATTAAACCGAACCGCTTATAAAAGCTAATCTAAATATAATATATATAATAATGACGATACCATACAACTATAGTTTTAGATATCTCTTCAATTTGTTTGTTTGTGCATCATTGAATAACACTAGTCTGATTTAAAGGAGATATTTTATTATTTGTCATTATTATAAATTAAAAATAATATATTAAAAATTTAAAAAAAAACTAGGATGTATGACAAATATATCAGAAATACAATACTGACAGATTTTAATGAAAAGTGGTGTGGTTTTTATTATCTGAATTAAAATACCATATAGGAGGATTTTTATTTCCAGGAACTCCCTTTATCTTGACAAGAAATCATACAAAACTAAAAAATATGGGTATGACAATATATTAAGATTTGATCGTTTAATAATAGCAGACGAGGGAGACAAAGTCGGCTGCAAAAGCTAATATTATATAGCTGACGAGTATTTGATTTTTTCTTGGTATTTCAATATCCTTAATCTCTGGGACTTATAGTCAGTTTAGCAAAATTCAATTTATCTTTAATCGTAAGCAAAGCAAAGCAAATTATATTTAGAAATTGTCTTAGAAATATGATTTTATAGAAATATATAGCATATAGGCATATCATTGGCTCTTAACCGTTTGGGAGGACCTTTTTTTGTGTTTAGTTGTCTCCAGAATGCGACGAGATAATTAGCTAAAAATTTTCTCATGTATGTTTGAGCCGAACGCGGATGTTACAGCGAAAACAGATTGAAAAAAATTTTAGCCATTCCAAAAGTTATCGAGAAAAGGAGAGGGGCTCAGCTCAACACCCGCCGGGAACGGTCGGTGGATCCTAGTAAAAAGTTTGTATTAACTTGTTCCAGATTCGTTTAGTTCATAATAGTACATAAAAATACATTTAACTAATGTAAAATATTTTTATATAATTGCAGTGCAATATTATCAGAATTAAAGTGTAAATTATAATTTATTTATTTTTTTATTATACACTAAAATACGATTAAAATTTATTTATTATATTATAAATATATCAATTCTCATTCATATAATTATTGATAATATACTCAAAGTAAATAATTTATTAAATCTTCTTATAACGCGAATAACCTAAATATTTATTTATTACATCGAGGTATTCTACAATAAACCGCAGGCGGGGATTTTAATAGAATTCAAAATTAAATTCTATACCCAGTTATTCGAGTTACGCAAACAATTCAGGTCATAAAGTCAATTTTGTGAAGTAATACCGACGGACCAGAACGTCGCAGTATTGAGTTACAACTGACATTCCGTATCCGTCCTATCACCGGGCTATTTGTGGACACGTGAATGTATGCCGTCGCTATGCTTGTTTTTAATGTTACTAATCTAATCTATTCAAGATTTAGCTAATTTTAATATTACTATTAACGAGATAAAAGTTTTCCGTACAGTTCATTTATTTTTACGGCTCAAACCCGGAACGAGTAAATTTAAACTCTGCTACCACTACGTCACACTATCGACATGTTACTAATCTAATCTATCTATCTCATCTATCATCTAATCATCTCTAATCAATCCATCATCAATCATCATCTAATCAAGATTTAGCTAATTTTAATATTACTATTAACTTAAAATTTTCCGTACGGTTCATTAGTTCTCAGAATATATAATCAAACCACATTTTTACGGCTCAAACCCGGAACGAGTAAATTCAAACTCTGCTACCACTATGTCAACCTATCGAAAATATTAATCTAATATTGCATTGTATTACAGAATCATTGTTCATGATTGTAATGACATTGTACAGTTATTCACGGCTATCGCAACCAGGCCGAGATAAAACTAGACACCTATCACCTGCCAATTGTTATAACCGACCATCGGAATATACAACAATAGCTATGATAATCGACCGAACGATCGATCGATCGATCAACAACAACCCTTTTGCAATACAAGATGTATATTAATTGTCACAATTAACGAAGAAATAACTTCAAATTCTAAAACAGCTAACCGCACAATCAATCAAGTACGACATACACATAGTTTATAGTAACACCTCTGCGACGGACGCTAGACAGCTGCCAAGCCGTTTGGCAGCGCGCCATCTTGCTGCAAGACATCCTGGCGTAAGTACTCCAATGTATTGGGCTTTTGTATGAACGCCGTGCGGATTATGGAACGACGGCAGTAACCAGACAATTGTTTTCAAAAATTCTTATAAAAGAGATACTTATACTGCCTTTACAAACATTTCCATGTAATGCGAAACATGAATCTGAAAGGTTATTTTACAGATAACAAAAGCGAAATCCAATTAAAAACAAAAACTTTTAATTTTCTTGAGTAAAGATTTCTTGTTTTTATTGTGCATATAAATGGACCTTTTTAGTCAAATACATTTATAATAATTATTAAGTACAGATATAAAATTGATGTCCAATTAAAATTGTTATAGTTGGATTAATACGTGTAACTAAATTAGATTTTAATTAAGGCAACCTCGAAGTTACAGTGGCGAAGGCCATTTCATTGATACTGAGAAATTTTCATTCTGCCATTTTTGTCCAATTTATGCGCGGAATATCCGAGGCCGTTACGGAATGAAACTCATTAATTCGATCGTGTTTCAATATAGTGGCGCCATCTATAAATTTTGGCGTGAGCAATTACGCGCTGTCGTGGTGGACAAAAGTTTATTTATGGGCGAGATAGCCTTCCAATATCTTTTTGCCACATACGATTGGCTGCGGCCTGTAAATTCCGCTATGTTGATGTCAGAACGTTTTATACTGTACATTTTACATAATCCCCGGTTTTTAAATTCACTTTATTTTTTAGTTGGTTAATAAAAATTCGATTGACATTCTATTATACGAGGGTTATATTTCGAACTATTTTAAACCTATTAAAATCAACAATCTACCAAAATTTTGTACTTCAATGAACATAATAATGTTATAAATTTGACCGAAATTTAATGTATTAATAAGAAAATTTTTAAGAAAGAATAATATTCAGATTTTTTTTCTAATACATTGGTTATGGTATGTAACTATTACATAGCTTAATCTCGTAACAGTAAAATTCTGGAGGAAGCTGTAACCACTGCCAGTAAGATAAGGCAATATCTCTCGTTTGCGATTGTTATTGGACTCATAAATCCTACGGCATAGCCCATTGGAATGCAAAAATAGTTGTTTGAATTTTTGGTACGTACCATAAATTATGAAATAGATTTGAAATATTTAATATTTGGTATTCTATTCCAACATATTTCTACAATTTATTGTTATAATCACTATTTTAAATGAAAAAAACAGTCGTGCTTCAGAATTTCGTTATATTCTGTCTTGCTGTTTATCATAAATGTTATTTTACTCTCATTTTAAGTATCATCACTTCATTTTCTATGCTTAATTTACCTATCATGTTCTCAAGCATTCTGCTGGAAAATAAGGTTTCTTTTCCAGTATAGACTATATATTTTCGGTATAGACTATACATTTTCAGTATAAAGAAATCATAGGATTACGAATATACTTAAATGGAATGGAAACCATAATCTCAAGAGATTATGGTTTGGCTTCTGAAGGTTAACGTTAGAGGACCATAGCAAAAAACAAAGCTAAATAAAAACCACCGGCGACCTAAACCCAAAAAGGATTACGAAATTATATAAGATAGTATTTTTATGCTTCCTATTTTTAACATCTTCGTTTACCTTTACAAATAAAAAGACTTATTGTCACTATCTATAGACAAATTTTCCACTCCTGTGTTTGTCACTTTAATAAAAGACTAGACAGGTTGTGATGCAATTTGGTGTGTATTTTAGGGGTTCCAATCCATATAGAACTATATTTGGACTCAATAAATGATACTACAATAGAATTCTAAGATTTCTAAGTGTTCTCATATCACTTATTATTAATTTGCTAATTACTTTTTCACTTTGAACTTCACCAGGACGTATAAGGAAATAGTTTCTTATTTTGATATTACTTATTGAATTAAGACCTGTAAAGACCCTCTCCAACTTAAACTAGATAGTATTGAGAGGATAGTTTTTGATACCTACCTATTCGTTGAATGTTTTATAAGAAACTATCAAAATCTGTGTTTTGTTACATCAAGAAATATCGAAAAACATTGATTGCGTTGAATATGAATGAAGTCGTGATAGATATTCAAGATAACTAATATGTTATATCAATTATAAAAGTATATTATTAATTGTTTTTTATTTCACACAAATAACGTCATCTCCTCTAGTTGTAAAGTTTTCCTCACATTCTTTGGCTAAAAATACAAAATATTTAATATATTACTCATATTAGAAAAATTGTAGTCAGTCTATGAGCTACCGTCATATCAAGATACTTTTTTTGGTATCTTTCGGCGATACAAATACAAAATTAAATGCCTACCAGTTGCAATACAAAAAAGATAACAGTAATATAAAAAAAACCTTGCTTAATTATCAATCAAATACAAATTTTTTAATTAACTAAATAATTTTATTAAAATGCGTTACAATTTAAAAGAGTTCAGCGTTTACTACACATATGCAAATTCAGCCTTGTTACTATTTTGTTATGCGTATTAATTTAAGGTTAACTGATATTGTCATGTTTATTTTTAAACAGCGTTTAAACTTGTTTCAGAATATTGTTTACGTGAAAATTTATTATCGTCATAAAGAATTATTTTACGCATTATTATTTGGAAGGACGTTCATATCGCTTCTATCTACACGATAAGAAGCGATATGAACGTACAAACAATCTTTAATATTTAACATATATTAGAAATATATACATATAAATAAAATTGAAATGTCTTTTTGTAATGCCAAATTAACAGCTTTTCAATAAGTGCATACAACAATATATACAGTAGTTAGATAAAAAAACTTTGTTGTTATGTCTGACTTTCACTAGTGGATAGCTGATGTTATAAAGAGTAACTTCGTTACTTTATTAAAAAACTTATTCCGCGCGAACACAGCATATCTAGTTTAACATAAATTAGAAAGAAATCGTATTAATAGTAAGGAATGAACTGTCGTAAGACTGAATAGAGATTGCTTTGTCTATTTTTACATATATCATTTTGTAACTATTTAACAAAAAAAAACATGATTTTCGTTTAAAGAACGAGTGGAATGAGATCAGCGAATGTTGCAAGTACATACAATCTCACAAGTTTCGTTCCTCAATTTTATATATCCAAACTATTATCTTTTGATTATCTCAGATGTTGATTGTAGCACGTGCGGTCGGTTGTACCCACTGGCATTGTGCCAACTCACATTGATAGAGAATTTCGTTGTATGAAATTTATGAAATAGATACATACAGCTATAATACCAAGAATCCTTTTGTACATTTTATCGTTGTTGTTAGAAATTAAAACTAAAATGTTATAGATTATTAAAAATAGCCTTCATCTCAGGGAAATCTGACTAAATCACTGTTTTATATAATTGGTGATGGTAAAGGTCGATTACGCTGAATTTTATATTGTGTGTGAGAAAGGCTGAATACCAACTCAAACTACCAGTGAAGATGGAAAGAAAACCAATGCACGGTTTTCTTCTTGTCGAATTTCTTGTTTCTCTTTAGTAACGTACTAAAGAGAAACAAGAAATGGTATAAGACGGCTACTTGCCATATAATAAAAGACAATATACGCCTTCACGCCGATATGAAGCGATGATATTAACCTGGTCGGTTCAGCACGAATACGAGCCGAAATTACATTAATATTTAACTGTGATTAATGATAATTATATAAGATAAACTTTTAGTGTACGATAAAAGATACCTGAGTGTTTCTCGTGAAGCCGTACCCTAGGAACCTCTCATCGTGAGCGGGCACTGTGTCCGGCGCCACGTAGAAGGGTTCGTACAGCAGCTCGAAGTTCGTCACGTTGTGACTGATGTGGGTGTCCAGACTCTCATTGCCTCTCGTGGACTCCCATCTATAAGGAATTTGCCTATTTATATATTATTAATTATATGGTCTTTTAAACTTCGACCAATCTTGCTCTCTCTTTGTTATAACCATTAATAGGATGGGGTTTTAATACTTGATACACGTTATCATAAACTTAATTACGTTAAAAGTTAAAGACGCAAGTCAATATAGTGCTAAAAATTATATATAGTGCAGGTGATTTCAGCACTGTTAGTAAGGCACGGAGCTAAATAAAGAACCCACCTTGAAATTATTATAAAAAACATTAATCTTTGCTTTTACAACGATTGATACTATTAAGAAAAGTATACATTTAAAATTTTATGGATTGACCATTATACTTTATAATTCTTACCTCGAAAAGTTGGAGGCATACTGATTATAGATAAACACTTTTCTATGAAAGGGTATTGCTAATTTATTTCTTGACAGTCTTAATAACTCAGATTTATTTACTGGAAAGTTCGCCACTCTCTTGTCTAGCTCATAGGTAGGAACTACGTACGCGCAAAGCTGACATTTGGGAACACTCGAAAGGAAGTTATCTAGAGCATCTGTCATCCCTCTGGAGGGTACTATATCCACGTCTACTAGGAATACATAAGGGGTGTGGCAATTTCTTCTAGCCAAGTTTCGCAAATGGTTCTGTGGATAGGGATGCCGTGCTCTCCAAGCAACTGTATCGGCTCTTCGTTCTCCCGTAGGCAATGGAGCTATATTACAATTTCTCGCCCAATTGGGCACATTGCCCTGCACTCCCGGCCGCTCTATCGGCGTTGCTACATGCAAGGCCAACCGTGCGTACACCTCGGGCTGACACCTAAACAGCCACATAGCAAAAGCCCTTAATAATCTTAATTCGTCCCCGGCTACAAATACAGCAACCGACATGGGTCCGGACCAATGGGCTGCTATTCGTAGTAATTCATGTAGACGTTCTATTGAGCTTTGGGTTGCGAGACACACTTGATGATTAGCCGAAACTTCAGCATACATGTCACCAACGGTGGCATAATCAAACATCCTGTATGACCTCGAGCCGTCCCATCTCCCGAGACGCAGGTCAAGACGAGAGATGGGATCATCATCGATAGCCATGACGGCTGCTGTGTCGATGCAGGGCTCGCAGGTGGAAAGCTCGTTCGGTGGCGGAGTGCTGCGTGTGGCGCAAGGAGGCGGGCTTAGCAGCCATATGTTTGCGGCTGCATTGTATACCACTAGCGCCACTGCAGCCAAAGTTACGATGCTCCATTGGCAACGCCAGCGCCACTGAAACAAGTGAAAATAAAAATCATGGATTGCTGACAATTTTTAAGTAATTCAATTTACACTATAACGTTATGAAGTAAATTATAAAGTAAAGTTATACTCTAAAATAATTAAATATCATGTCATCATGTCCAGGCACATATTGCAACTTTTTGACGGTCTTTAATACTAGTACTAGTGTTGTAAGTACATCATGTAAGTTTGACTCAGAGATACGGACATACGGATAAATTCGACGTAGTTATAATTGCTACTTACAACTTATCTTTTGGGATACAACTGTGTCAAATGAAATCTAGGTTTAAATACTTACAAAGATATTTCGTATCAAACGACATTTGTCTTTCTAGATTTAATTCTTTTTCATATTCAATATCATTTCCCGAAACGCAATTTGTTTAAAACGAAAAAAAATTACACAAATATACGTATTTTTCTTGCGTTTTTTAGTTACTTTATTCCATTTCTTGTAGCTTTGTTTGTTTGCAATATGTTCTTGTTTCAACACACAAAGGACAATATTGTCAGCAAACGTAGTGGTTGAAGGCTAAAATCCGTATTTTATTTTCTTTATGTATTCAGTTAATTTAATAAAATATTACATTTAGCACAGCTATGAACTGTTTAAGTGACAATGGACAAAATGGGGATTTTTTATCCTATTCCTATTGTTAGCTCTTTTCCTTTTATTTAAAATGCTACTCTGCTTACATTTTGTGATAATATTTTCTTTATAATGTTCTTTTGTAATCATAACCACAGTACAATCACTTTCCAGATTGAGATGTGTATTATACTATGAATAAATATCCCGTGAAAACTTTATAATGAGAACGATTATATTACCTTTTTGATAACTCTAAGTAGACATGTCTTTAGCCCGGATTACTAGGCTTTTTTATTTAAGTACTTTGTTTATTCATTTAGAGTTCCTAAATTCTTTTTGTATTTGTATGTTTGTATGTTTCCTAAATTCTTTTTGTATTTTTGTGTTTGTATGTATGTATATGTATTCAAGCTCATCGCTATTATGTTTTTCATCTTGTTATTCTATATTCTAACATATTTTATATTTTATTTCGGTAGTTTTTTGTGGGACAAACTCGTATAGATTGTCCTCAAAAATTGTAGGTATCATCGCTTCTCAATCAATAAATTCTGATCGCAATCGTATCGAATGTTTTTATTACCTTTTAATTTTTGTTTATCATGTCCAGAGCTATCACATTATCGATCTTTCCTATTTCCTGTTTATTTGCATTCGCGTTATCGATAAGTGAAAGCGTATGCCTATATTGATAATTAATCCTCCCTTCTTGGAATTTCAGTACAACTAACTACTAACTACAGTAACTTTTGTTGATATTTCAATCCTATTTCCTATTTCTTGAGCTGTTTATCCTGTTGAATTATATATATTTTTGGTGCTTTTTAATTTATCAAACGATGTTTCTTACTTTTTTTACGCCCCAGTTAATCATTTACATTATTTTCAAGAGATCATGTCGTCTTTCTCTCATAATATAGTCTATTTTTTTAATGATGTATAAGTTTTGTGAGGTTTTTCAGATTACTCAAAAATAAATAATTTATTTTCAAATTTATATAAAAGTGAGGGTAGTATAATAAGCGGGCGCTTAATCGGCCTTTTTGGCAATCACAATTTTCTTTGTAGCATTTGTTAGTACTGGTTTATTAGTTGGCGTAATATTTGTTAGTATTGGCGTAATATTTGTTAGTATTGGCGTAGTATTTGCTAGTACTGGCCTCGAAATAATAGGCATTATGTTCTGGAATTTTTGAAGACACGTCACACAACACATCGAGTACTTCGCAAAAGATCAAAGTGTTAAGGGAGCCAATAAAATTGAATAGCCTTTCTGATTAGTATCCTAATGTTCTTACAAACAAGTGTGGTTTGAAGTGGATGTTGGGTGGAATGATGACTACAATTGAAAGCTAATAAATGCGAGAAGCTGAATTTGAATAGCTATAGCGTTTGACAGCTCGAATTTTTTAAATGTATAACTTAATAAAAAATAAAAAAATAAAAAAAGGTGACCAACTCTTACAGCCTCTATATGTAAACTTAATAATAATACAACTAGACACTCTTTGGTAATGAGAAATTATGTCTTATGCGATGATTCTAATTTAGAACATTTATTGTATTCGAGAAGTTACTTACAATTTTGTCTCTCCGCATTTTCGTCATAGGTCTTTGCAACACAGAAAGCCGCATTGTATACACTGACAACAAACTACTTTGAACCTTATTAGGTTCACTCGGTCATCGGCTTAAGCATATATATAGGCATATTTATTATTTTTTCCTTCCTTATTGTATTTTCGTTAATTGTTTTTAAATTTGTTTTAATAATAATCTAATAAACATAAAAACTGCTTGCTAATTATTTCATATTTTCATTTCTTTTCCCAACTATTTTTTTTTTTTGTTTTCACAGTTCACCCACACCACAAAATATCTGTTTTATTTAACACATTTAAATATTTATAACCTAAACTTCATCAGCAAACAACCACAAGCTCAAAATAATATACATTGAATCATAACAATGTGGGAGCAAAAAGACCTTGCATTTAGATGTATTGTATTATTGTTATGTAATTATATGAAGTTTTTTTATGATATTTTGGTTATTATTATTGTAGAATAACGAAAACACTTGGGTGGTAGTCAGTGGTTATACACCGCGCATGTACTAATTTAAGACATGCGCAAATGTGAATTAATAAGGTTATCATTCCCGTCAAAAGGTTAAATATTTGAACTCAATACATATATAATATACAATAAATCCTTGAACTATTAAATTTATAGAATACGAGGCTCATCATAATCATACATTGTATAAAAAATGCATAGGTATCTTGTAGTAAGGCTTCCTTTTTAGGAGTCTGTACCCAAAATATGCGAGCATATTTCTCTTCATTTGTGAATTGCTGTATCACAGGACTGTATTCTTTGAAACGTAATGGATAAAAAGTTTAAATATTAAATAAATAAATATATATATATATATTATAAATCACTCGATTTACTCAGAAATAAATGAAAGTTAAAATTATAGGAAACTCATACTGAACATGATTGTCTAAGTTTTACTTATTTTTATTTTATTATATTTATAGCAAAATACATTTATTTGTGGTGTAACTACATTGCATACAAATGAAACAAATAATTAGCTTATATAAAAAATACATTGTATGTGAATAGGTTGAGTATTATTTCCCTGTAAACTAATTTACACCTAATTAGGTACATTCGTTCGTTTGCTAAACGTCTTACTAATAAATCCGTTAGAGAGGTAAATCTCTCCTTTGGTCTAACAGAATATTTAGTAATTCTTTTACTTAACAAAAGATGAAGTCTGAGTATCTGAAACACAAATGTGAAAAAAAATCTAAATATAAAACATTACCTGCAATATTATTTATTATTTCTCAAAATTTTATTATATTATAATGCAGCAACGAGGATAAATAATAATAATATTATGGAATTCAGACGCCAATAAAAATATTATAGATTAATTGTTCAGAAAAACTTAATTATATAAATCTTTGAATTGTCTTGTAGTCAAAGAATTTTGTCTACCTATCTTCTATATAGACATTAAGAAATGACAGTGACGTTATTTGCTACTAAAAATTTTCTTCGATATTGACATATTTTGAAATATGAATGTGTCAATTTGTCAAAAGTCAAAACCACGCTTGGTATGGTAAATTAGAATTTAAAAATTAATAAATCATATATATATAGTTATTTAAATTGATTATTAAAACCTGTAAATATTCTTAATGATAAAATGTTTAAAGTACCAGATTGGGAAGATAACACTCCTAAACTTAACCTCAGCTTTCCCAAGGTATGGTAGTTTTCTTATTTGTTTGTAATTAAATGCATTTAAACTAGGATCCGCCAACCGGGCGCGGCGGGTGTTGAACCGAGTCCCTCTCCTTTCCACTTTTCTCGATAACTTTTTAAAGGCTAAACATTTTTTCAATCTGTTTTCGCTATAACATCCGTGTTCGGCTCAAACATAAATGAGAAAATTTTTAGCTAATTATCTCGTCACATTCTGGAGATAACTAAACACAAAAAAGGTCTCCCGAACGGTTAAGAGCTTCGCTTACGCTCAGCACAGTGAGTTGTATTATATTCTGAGTTTATTTTACAGAAAGCAAAAACGAATAATAAAAGAAACAAAAAGATATTGGAGGCCACTAAATTGAAAGGGGTCGTAAAACCAAAGTTAAAAGACAAGAACAATTTGAACAAGAATTTTAAATTAGTGGATGAAAAGCCGAACATTTTAAAAAACAATAGCATTAAAGCCAGTGAAAAAAAAATAACTAAGAGTGTAAAAAAAAATATGCCAAGTATTAAAAAACATAAACCAAAGGCAAAAGATGTAAAAAAAGAAGTAATAAAAAATGAAGCAAATGATGATATAGAAAGTGTTAAAGACAATAAAAAAGATGATAAATTTTATGATACAGACAAATTAGATGAATTGATACTTAATGAAGAAAAACAAAAACTGAACTCATATAAAAAAGATGATATTGAAGAAATACTATTTAATGATAATTCGGAGAATATTAAAATAAGTCCAAATCTTGAAAATTGTGGTAATGACAAGAATAATAAAAAAACAATAAAAACAAATCAACAAGAAAGTGTCAATAAAATACTTAAGACGAGAGAAAACAAGAAAAAGGGAGCTATAAAGTCAATATTACAAAAAGGAAATAACCCTGCAAAAACAAAGGTATTACATGAATTAGAGAATCAAATGCTTAAGACAAAAGACGAAAGGAAAGACAAAGTGTCAAAATCAATATTACAAAATGGTAAAAAAACTAATTTGGAAAATGTAAAAACAAAGGAATCATCTCAATTAGGGAATGAAATTTTAAAGACAAAATGTGAAAACAAAACACAAAAGTCAATATTACAAAACGGTAACAAAAGTAAATCTGAAAACAAAATAAGTAAGGAAATAAATACTTTAGCAAGTGGAAATAAAATTATCAAAATTAAAGATGAGAAAAAAAAGGAGGCTTTAAAGACAATATTACAAAGTAAAAGTCATAGAAATTCCATTAATGTTAGTGGCAACAAGCTGCGGGAACGGATGTTGGAGAGACTCAAAGGTAATAAAATATGAATATACGTATGTACTTATAAAGATAACAAACAATTGTTTACAATATGTAGAATCCATATATTTGTTTCTTGTAAATACTTTTAAAACAAACACAGACTTACCATTTTCAATTTTCTGGCTTATTGTGTAACTTTCACTGATATTAGTGCATTTAGGATTGGGGATTGGTGATAGTATTATATTTTAAAATATTTATTTAAAGCAACACTATAATATAATAGAATATATGAAATAATTAGTTTTCATAAGAGATATATATTTACAGCCGCTCAATTTAGGTATCTAAATGAAAAACTCTACACATCATCGGGCTCAGATGCTAAGCAGCTATTCCAGGAAGATCCAGAAGCCTTTCAGACTTATCATGAAGGCTACCAGCAGCAGGTGAAACGGTGGCCTGTGAAGCCACTTGATGTGATCGTCAAGAGGATACAGAAGATGTGAGTTTTATTAATGCCAATTTAATCTTATGGAAGACTAATTTCTGTACTTTTTATTTCTAAATGTTTATTAAGAATTAGTTCTGATACATACTGTTAATAAAAAATCTTAACTCCCGACTAGTTTACATTTAAAGTGCTCCATCTTAACAAAAAACAATTTCAATTTTAGGCCTAAAACCCACACAATAGCAGATATGGGGTGTGGGGAAGCAGAACTGTCAACTCGTGTAGTTCAGCCAGTGAGGTCCTTTGACCTAGTGGCCTCCAAGCCTGCGGTGGAGCCCTGTGACATGGCCCACACCCCTCTGCTGAGTAGTTCTATGGATGTGGCCGTGTACTGCCTGGCTTTGATGGGAACAGATCTCACTCAGTACCTCTTAGAAGCCAATAGAGTGCTAAAAGTCGGGTGAGTATTTTAATCTATTTGGCAATTTACATATACTTAATTATTTTGAATCCATATATATAACTTATAATATCCTAAATGAGTCCTTTATTATTAAATAATATTTGAATCTACATTATTACAATCATTGACTTAACAAATACTAAATCTTCTCAATTGGTTTGTTAGTGGTCATCTGCTGATCGCCGAAGTGGAAAGTCGGTTTCACGACGTCGAATCCTTCACACGAGACGTTCAGAAGCTAGGATTCTCTCTTAAGAAAATTGATAAATCACAGAAAGTGTTTTTCTTCATGGAATTCACTAAAGTGAGAGAGCCACCCGTGAAGAGAGCGAAGTTGCCTGTTTTATCTTTAAAGCCATGTATTTATAAGAAACGGTGAATAAATAAATTAATGTTTTTAAATTATTTGTTCCATACATTTTAATTACAAAAAAATATATAAACAACAATATTTATTTATTCCATTACATTATTTACACATTTTTTTCATTATTGTACACATTTTTACTAAATTATTCAACAAATTATTTAATAACATCTTAATTAATAATGATTGTGAAATACAATATCTTATTACTAATTCGTTTTTATAGATTCAACTCTTCCATGACGTCTTCTGCGTCCGCGCGTAAATTTTCTACTTTCTCTATTAGCATTACCTGAAACAAAAACTGTTTAGTAATATTATTCGATGTGATCAATGAGTGAAGCCGGTATTTTGAGCACAGCTATCAAGCACTTCTGTCATATTCGACACTCGTTATATAAACGAGGATGTCACTTATACGAGCCACATTAATTTCCTCGCGACTTTTTAAATCTTTGCATCTATCTAATCTTTCTAAATCTATCATTTTTGTACAGCGACACTAACGATAACCCTCTATAAATAGGATGGTAAGGTACTAAAACCCTCTCCAACAATACGAGGGTAAGGTTCGAACACTCCCCCCTAAATACGATAGTAAGGTACAAGAACCCGCTCCATAAATATGATGGTGAGGTACAATAACCCTTTCCATAAATACGACGATAAGGTACAATAACCCTCTCCGTAAATACGATGGTATTGTACAATAACCCTCTCCTCTCACCCTGGCGGCGCTGATGAGCTGGTCTGCGGCGGTGCGCGACAGGTGCGACACCGCGGCCGTCAGCTGGAGCGGGCTGGCGCGCGCCACGTCCTCCACGCGCCGGTACCCCGCACGGTGTAGCTGCAGCGCACGCGCCTGAGGACACAGAACGGGTAAAGTACGGCACGAGGAACCGGATGACGTTCCTCCTTCACCTCCCACCTTCTTGACGGCGGGCAACTCCATCAACGCCTCCAGCTCGGGCTCACCGCAGTGCCTGAGCCGCGTCGCGAGCTGCTCGAACAGCGCGGCGTAGGCCCACCAGCACAGCTCGGCGCACGCCCGCTGCGCGCCCGCACACTGGCTCGCACTCGACGACAGCAACGCGTGCAGCGACCCGCGGGCCACATTGTACCTCAGGGAGTTAACACTACGCTACAGCGACGAAATACAAGTACACTAAACACTAGAATCGATAAATATTCTATTTAACGTTATAATGTATGTATATAGTGTTTGAAACTTACTTGTCCGAGACGGCCGCGAATGGTATTTGTCTATACAGGTCTCGCAGCATCAGTGCCACATAAAATCGACTCAAAACACTTTCAGATATGTTCTGAAATGATATGTTCAGTTTTAATAATAATTAACCATTAATATAACTACACTATAGACTCACGGTGATAGGTTTGCCCGTCATCATCCGAACCGCATTCATTTCAGTGATACCCAGAACTTTGGCGGTCTGCGTTCCTTCTTCGTCCAAATTACTATACTACAAACAGAATACGTATTAACCTATTACATATAGAAAAAATAATTTAATTTTTCGGCACTCACCAAGGAGTAATAATGTCTATAGTCTGGTCTGATGGAAGGGTCGTGCGGGGTGACTAGATACAGTAGGTGCAGACTGCCTATCAACACCAGGCCCCGAGCTGCTACTTCCAGCTCATGCAGCAGCTGTTTGGTGGTCGTGAGGTCCAGGCATCCTGCTTGTAGAACACAAACACACTGATATTAGATATAATTGTTTGTTGTCTATTAATTAACCAAACACTATTTTTATAGCACAGTTAATCACTGTGCTATAAAAATAGTGTTCTAGTTGCGTAGTATTAATGGAAAATTCGTCTTGTGATTTTAAATAAGCCAAAAAAATATATACATAAAGAATACTATTTTCATGTTTATTATGAAGATAGTACTGTTACCTTTGATAGAAGCCTTTCCAAGTGTACTAACAGCCAGTTGTAGGTCGTGTGCGGTGTCGGACGACTTCTCCCCCACCACCTCGAGCGCGCCGCTCTGCAGCAGTGAGGTCACGGACTCGTTGCAAACTTCTTCTATATCAACGGACCTGCAAAGAGACGCTTTACTTAACTTTTGAGCTTTTAAAGAACTACAATATTAATAATTTTTTTTAAAGTATTTATTACATTTGTTCTATAGATTTTTTCTATAAATAACAGCGAATAAAAGAATACTTTTAAATCCCACCTGTACGAGAAAAATAGAGTTCTAGCTCACATTTCACGTACATAACTGTAACAGTACTAAAGTCAAGCACTCACTCATCAACGGGCGCGATTGCGAGTAGAGTAGTTTTCATCAGCGTTTGCAGCGCTGCACGTCCCGTGCAGAGACCGAGTGCCACAGCGCTGAGCAGCAGCTCGTCGGTGGACGCGCGGAGCGAGCTTAGGGCGGGCGGAATTCCCTGTGACAGACGGGCGCGCACGGCGGGCCACTCGCGGGGGGACACGATCAGAATGCTCTCACCTGAGGGAACGAAATCACGAGGTTAAGAAGTCACAAGTAATGACTGTGGAGCGTGGATCAGCAAGGGAGTCTCACCCGCCTCGCAGACGCCGGCGCGGCCCGCGCGCCCCACCATCTGCTTGTAGGCCGCCGCGGACAGGGCGCGGCGCCCCACCACTGGGGCGCGCACCAGCACGCGCCGTGCCGGAAGGTTCACGCCCGCCGCCAGCGTCGACGTGCAACACACCACCGACACCACGCCCGACCTAAACAGACCATTAGAACCTCACGATCAATGGAGATAATTATCTTGTAGTGATGCGTACCTGAAAGCCTGTTCTACGAGCGCGCGCTCGTCGGGCGCCAGTCCCGCGTGATGGTAGACGACGCCAGCGGCGGCGCCCCGCACCAGCGCCGCGGCCGCGCCCTCCGCCCGCAGCGCAGCCGCCAGGGCCACGCGCTCGCTCGAGCGGTGCTGCGACATATCCCTGTACGGGAGGATCTCTTTAGGTGGAATGAAAGCTACTAAGAGTGATAATATTAAACATATCAAAACTTACTTCCTCTGTATCTGACACAGTAGAGCGGCGACGTTCTCGCAATTTCTCTTGGTCGGACAGAACACGAGACACGACGCGCGAGGGACCACCTCCGACACCAGCCCGCCCAGGAAGTCAGGGTCCAAGGACAGAGCTACCGGGGAGTACTGGGGTAGAAATATTTTATGACATTTTCATAAAATCACATGAAACTATTATTTCTGTATATTTTATTTGAACATTCAAATTATTTGTCGATGATCAAGGACAGCCCTCAACAGTCTCGCTAATCACTCACATCGTAGGCCAACTTCCTCTCCATCACGAGCTCCATCCCCTCCTGGATTCTGTACAGCACGTCCCCGAGCTTCACATACTCCGTGAGCTCCACGGGACGGAACTGTTTCTCATATATGTCGGCCTTCAGGAACCGTGCTATGTCCGGTATATTGCCGATGGTTGCACTCATGCCAACAATCTGGACCTCTTCTGTTGGGAAAGTAAAATTTGTTTTAATAACTTAAATCTCATAACTAGTCTGTTAACTTAAAATATAGTAATTATAATTATTTACAAATAATATACCTCGGTTTGAAAATGAAATTTTATTTATTTGCCAATAACTCTGCAATCCAATCCATACAATTAATAAATACTATGAATTTTACTAATTCACAGCTACACATTAATTTAATTTAATTAATTTTGAACTTACTACGAATTTTGATTACTGTATCATGACATTGAATTCATATTTGTAATGTTCATTATTATAACAATATCACATACTATTAGCAAAAATTACAGTAGTCAATAATGTTTCTAATGTGCTCCCTCTTCCGGCTTCACCTATAAGATGTAATTCATCAACCTAAACAAAAAGAAACATCCTGTAATTTTGAATATATCCTGATTGAAGTTTGAATAGTAACAGATAAAAAAAGAAGAAGTAAATGACGTCTTTATTGTCCCACTCACCACTATAAGTCCAATTTCATGTAATCTATTCAGCTCAATTAAACTCCTCACTAGAGCGAGTCCCTTCTCTATGGTTGCTATGTAAATGCTGTTCTTTTTCCGTCTCTTCTTTGGTGGTAAATGACCTTTACCAGCCGCATATTCCTCTACAAGGAATTCAAGTTGTAACGCAAATGGGGCCAATGATGAAATCTGTAAAGTTTATGTTGTTTTTTATTTTTTTGTGGGTTACTTACGTATACAATATTAATCTGCAATTACTTTTATTTTTGTTTTACGTAATTAATAAATTTTTAACTTCAAAAATATGTAAAAATTTGCAAAGTATCTATATACAATAAATTGTAAAAAAACTTGGAATTGTCATTTATTTAAATACAACATGATTAATATTCACATATTTGTTTTGAAAGTTATATAATTAAACATTATTTAAGATATATTACAATTATTTCTATGAGTTTCTTAAAGTTATCCATATCCCTACTTTAAAATATTTGTTTAATGATATTTTGATTTACCTTTTCCTGTACTATGGCAACAAAGGGCAAAATAAATAAAGCATTATGTTTTCTGTTGAGTACTTCTCTAAGCATCAGCACTTCAGCTACAAGAGTTTTTCCTCCACTTGTTGGTAAGGCATAGATCAAATTACGTCTTTCTTTGATGGCAGCTAGGTTAAGGCATTCCTCTTGCCAGTCTAGAAATAATAGTTGCTTTGAAAGTAATAATACATTAATGACGTGATAATTTAATAACCAAACCAGGCATGCAAGCAGTTGTTCTAGCAGTAAATTACTATTGTATCTTAGAGACATTTACAAACATGAATAGTTGCAGATGCATTGCCATCCTAGAACAGTAGGAAGGATTCAGAATTCCACTCAACAACAACTCTCACTTATATAAAATACAGGTAATAGAATTTATAAATCAATCTTCTGTGACTATGGGTACTAGACTACTCAGAGAGATATAGTTAAAGAACAAAAGTAAAAACTTACCATAGAACTTTTCAATGTTTCTATATGTTTTAAATAAACCTTTAGCTATCATTGGTAGGTCGTAAAAACTGTTAAGATTTGATAATTGATTTGTTTTAATTATATTGTTTGCTTTAGCTTCTTCTTCAGCCCGCAGAATGACACTTTCTCCTATATCTAATAACAATGAGTCCTTAGTTTCAAATAATAAACTTTTATTATCATTATTATTTTGACATATTGACTCATTTACTATGTCAAAACTCTGTTCAATTTCGTCTCTAAATAGATTTTCTAATTTGTATGTTGAAAATGTTTCGTCAATTTGATTACATGTATTTTTAGGCAGTGCTTCTTTTATATTTGAAGAGTTTATAGAATCTGCTTTATCCACCTTTTCTGTATTTTGGTTATCATATACAAAGGAGTCCCAATTCATATCTTTTATAAAACCAGAGTCGGAAATTCCGGGAGAACATGGAATATCACTACTTATTGAAGTGTTAGCTGATTCGCCCAAAATATATTCTACTTGGTTACACGGCAATGGAGGCGACTCACATCTTTCAGATATCGTCAAATTGAGCCTTTGCTTTAATGGTGTTAATTTTTGTAAGGAACGGTTAACTTTATGTAAAGGCTGGGGTGTTTTGTAACTTTTTCTAATACCAAGCTGTCGCCGTAGTGGAGTGGTTGGGCTATTAAGTTCATTACAAGAATTCATTTTGCTTCATTTATAGAATCACATAATTTAATAATGATCATTAAAAATAGGCAATATTTTAATTTACAAACACATTATTTATTTTTGAAATTGACACAATTTATAATTTGTCTGCCGTGATTTAATGTCAAAATTTAAGACGTTTGTTTCACATTGTTGCCATTATAGTACACCTTAATATCATACAGTCTGAAATATTGGTAGATGAGAACCAGGGATGATAACAATACTGCTTGTGTGGCCGGACCTGCGTCTTATAGAGCGCAAATCTTTGACTAGAACTGAGGAACTGCTCGCACTATTGATCACTCCCAATTTCATCAAGGATAACTTGGCCTTGTTGTCGAGATGAACTGACAATCTGAGCGAAAATGACAATCGCTCGCAATGTCGGGACCCAGTACACTGATACTAGGCAAAGCATTAAGAGGAATGCTCTTGAAGAGCGGAAATACGATAAAAGAGGGTTTTCTTTGTTGTAGACGCGAAAACTTATCGAGAGTCAACTGAACGAGGGTCAGTTCAGCCTTTTTTAATATTGATTTTAATATAATGTGTATATTTTTATACTCATCCAAGGATTAGTAATTACTATTTAACACAAAAACGTTCCTTCTTGAATCTTATATATTTCTTATATAACACTAATTACAAAAAACATTAACAACAATTACAAAACAACAACAACCCATCAAGTAGAGTATTATTATATTATACCGTAGTTTAACGTGCGCGGAATTGCATATTCTGTAACTATAAGTTAGTCTTAACATTAAAAAACGGTTATAGAATCCTAAAGAAACGATGGCTCTATAGTTCATGCAAAATAGTTAAAATAATGTAAGATTGAAACATTTTACTAAAAAATATAATTTAAGACGTATATTGTGACAAATACTACTTTCCTCCCTTCATGTCTTATTTATATCACAATATTTACATGTTTATTTTCTTAGTTAAAACATCAAACGAACATTTATCGATTTTGGTATATGGTTTAGTATAAATAAAAAAGTGCATGTATATTACATTATTTTGTCTTGAAGCTTTTAATCTGGACGAAGTGAAGGAAGGAAAATTACAATGTCTAATAGATATCCAATGACCCAAAGCAGTAAAACATTCAACACGACGAGCCACGCCTTTCGTGTCCACCTGTTAGCTCGTAAACGAGTGCAGGATTTCGGCGAGCTCTTAAGAAACCGGAGCTGGCCGTTCGGCTCAAAAATGACCGCGGCTAAATATACCCGCGGGTCGCGGGGTGCGGGGTCGCCGGTGCGCCGCGGACGCAGCCAGCGCCGGCCAGAGCCGCCCCGGTCGCCGCGGACTCCACATTCCAACGTCGCTGTGCTGCCGGTCCCAGAACCAGTGCCGAGTGACTGAGTGACCGTCTTCAACCCGTGCGACGTAAGTGCCGTGCTGTGTAGTGCAGTGCTTTGTACAGTGTGTAGGAGCCTTAAGTGCGTTCGGAAACGGAATTGAATTATCAAGTTTGGATACGTTACGTTACGAAATGAACTAAAGTGGCCTATAAATAAGCGCAGCGTGAAATCTGCCAAATCGGGTGGCGTCGCGCGGAAATAGAACTGCCATCTTTAGCCCGCGGGATTATGTTACCACCCTCCTAACAGCACGTTACACTGAATTGTAGGAATTCGTAAAATATATCATTTACACATACCGACACTACACACTGTACACCGACTTGCCTATACAAAAAGTTACATGCATAGTTGCCTATACAAAAAGTTAAATGCATAGCAAAATAACAATTATCAAAAGTTATATCTACAAAAAGTAGTTAACGCAATTAACGAAACAAGAGATTTAACTTTAAATGTAAAAAAAAAAGTTTTCTTTAACTTAAAATAATTTTATATAATACAATTAATTCCTCGTAATAATATATCCTTCACTCCCAGCTATCCCGTAGGTGTGCTAAAATCGGAACCTCATCCAACACTGAAGTCAGCTCTCATCTTTTGAACTCTTGCCAAGTTGCCAACTAGTGGGTGTTCTTAATGGCTTGAAAGATAAAACCGCTTAAAATAGATCCAACTTCATAAACAATCAAATCTTTGGACTCTAACACATGCACTACTATATTAGTCACTTGGCACTAAATACTATTGGATAACTGATTTCAGATAACAGACTAGAAAAAAATATTTATTTATAGATCAGAAATATTTCGATCAGTGACAGAAACGAAAGTTGACGTCATTCAGATTATTCTTTTGCCAACTTTTTTATACATGGCTTATGTTTTTAACACATGAAGTGGAGAAGTCTCAAGGAAAATATTTTGAAATAGATGTATGAAATAACATATCATTAACATTTTACAATGAAATAAAAACTTAAGACAGAATTATCATTTAAATTATTGACTGTTATTATAATATTTTCGTTTCGTCAATATCTTTAGAACGGACGTTTTATACGGTTATAAATATATCCCCATTTTGGTTTCCAGAATAACAAATCACCAATATGTCTGACGAAGAGGAATATTCGTAAGTATTTCCACAATATTCCATTAACTTACTATAATCTTTCTTTTTTTTTTAATCGAAATTATTAAAATGATTAAGATTTCCAATTCTCAATCATATATAATGTTACAGTGGCTCTGAGGAGGAGGAAGTAGAAGAAGAAGTCCCGGAGACGTAAGTGATTTTTAACAACCTCCTTACTTCATGATTACCTTTTACTTTCCGTTTGTTTTTACATTCTAGCCTCGTAAAGCCTGGAATCTGCATAGCCTAGTCTATTTCCAAAATCTGAGCATTTTTTTAGCATATATTCGAGTGTCAAACTTATATGAAATTAAGGACACGTTAACTTTTACGCCCTATTTCTGTTCTCCTTTACCGAGGTTAGTTGCACGCATCACCTACCCCTGTTCTCTCTTTTGTTACAGGAAGTAAGTGGCGTGACCTTTGACCCGACACTTTGCACCCTCTTCGCTCTCCTAGCCCAAGACCCCTCTAATGCTTCCAGCTCTTAACCAATGCTTTTTAGCTTTAATTTAACAAATCAAACTTCCGCTTTAACTATCTTCCATGCCTTCGAGAGCAATTCCAAACCCCACTATCAAAATAGTGAAAAGAACTAAACTACGGAGTAAGTCAAACTGATCAATGAAAAGATCAAATGTTATTGTAAAAAATGTTGTCTCGTTGTTATTTGTTACTTCTTTATTCTAGTTATGTATTTCTAATTATATGTTTTCTTTCCTTGCTGCTGCCGTCCCGTCTCCATAAAGGCCTGCCCCCAAACAAGAGTAAGTATCATAACTTTATACTATTTATTATATGGAAAATTGCTTCGCTTTTAGTGACTGAATGTCCACAAATCGGTATGCGTATTGTGATTGGATAAAATTAATCAATGCACTGGGTGAATGAACACCGATTATTAAATTACAAAATTTTACATTATTACAACACAGTAATGACTTTTTTTATTTTGGATGCGCGAAATAATCCTCTCACCGCTTTTATTCTATCTGTTATTTGTAAGGATAAAGAGTAGAACATGTGAGGTGTAGTGGAGGCTGATTGTTATTTTCTGTTTCTAGGAGTAGACCGTCGATCGCGTAAGTTGCACCGCTCTCTGTGGTGTCACTAACTAAGTAATCCTCATTAACTCAAAAGGCCCGGGCGCATGTTTTGTTGTGACCGATTCCCCCAATTCCAGATATATCGCGTCCGATCGCAATCTGTATAAACGTTCGCTACACCGTGTTCGAACGCTATTTATATCCATCGGTAGGCGTTCTATTTTTGTAATTACCGCACTGCGCCCGCGCCGCTCCGCAAAGAATTAGATGTCGGTCAACGGAAACTCGACGAGTTCTCATTATCTTTCCTAAATAATTGCATGATAGGACCAACATAACACTAAAGCATGGCCACGTATTATTGTATGTTTACCATTGCCTTTGATATATAATTCCATTTTTATATCGAAAAAATTTACACAAATAAAAAGATGTACAAAATCAAAACACGAGATAAGCTTAATTGACATAATGTTGTAACAATATTATTACTCGTAATCCCAAAGCATACATGTAGCGAAGATTATAACATATTGTATGTTAACTATGTTCACAAAACATAACAAGATGTAAACGTGTCGAGACCTTCAATGTATTACCAATTAGATCAGGAACAGACATAATTAAAGGTTACCAATAATAATATCACCGTAACAAACGCTATATGTATTGTGAACCGTTCAAATAACGGTTTTAACATTAACAATTCCTCGTTCAAATGTTCCAATTATTAACATTTTAATAATCTTGCAGGGGCGAGGGAGACCCAGAATTCATTAAGGTAATTATCACACATTATTTTAAAATTATTTTTTATTAATTATGTACAAATTATAAGGCTCGTCCAATTCTTCTAAAAGATAAATGATATTTTACATGATACGTATAACGATCAGACACACAGAGAGAGAGATTATTATTATTTATTTTAAAGAATACGTCTTTATTGGCATAATTTTTGTAGCGTCAAGACCAGAAGCGGTCGGACTTGGACGAGCAGTTGAAAGAGTACATTAACGAATGGCGTAAACAACGTTCCAAGGAAGAAGATGAACTCAAACGTCTCAAGGAGAAGCAGGCCAAGCGCAAGGTATCTCTTATTTTACAGATCTTTTCCAAACAAAAAATATTTAACTAATTGTTATTACATCAAAGAAGTATCGTTTGATTTCTTGTTCTCGCTATAGGTATCTCGCGCTGAGGAGGAGAAGCGCCTTGCCCAGAAAAAGAAGGAAGAAGAAGAAAGAAGAGTCCGTGAGATTGAGGAGAAGAAACAGCGTGACATTGAAGAGAAGAGGCAGCGGCTCGAGGAAGCCGAGAAGAAGCGCCAGGCTATGCTCCAGGCCATGAAGGACGCCAGCAAAACCGGACCTAACTTCACCATCCAGAAGAAGAGCGACAACGTGAGTTCTATTTTAATTCATTGCCAGTGCAATAAGAAACAAATGAATTATATTGATTAAAATCATACTAACAACGAGGTTATTCTACAGTTTGGCCTTAGCAATGCTCAACTTGAGCGCAACAAGACCAAGGAACAGCTGGAAGAAGAGAAAAAGATCTCCCTCTCCATCCGCATCAAGCCCCTCACCATCGAAGGTCTCTCCGTGGATAAGTTGCGGCAGAAGGCCGTCGAACTGTGGGACTGTATCATCAAGCTCGAAACCGAGAAGTACGACCTCGAGGAGAGACAGAAGAGACAGGACTACGACGTGAGTATACTGTTATTTGTTGCATGTAACTGGGCACGCAAATGCAAGTGCAAACTTAGGAAAATGTACGTAAATAATTTTTATTATATCATTTATTAACAGTTAAAAGAGCTCAAAGAAAGACAGAAGCAACAACTGAGGCACAAAGCTCTTAAGAAAGGTCTGGACCCTGAAGCCTTAACCGGAAAGCACCCCGTAAGTATTACATACTGACAGTTGTACTTTTTTGACATATTCATGTATAAAACTAATGTGGATGTTTATGTTTAGCCCAAAATCCAAGTCGCGTCCAAGTACGAGCGACGCGTGGACACCCGTTCATACGACGACAAAAAGAAACTGTTCGAGGGTGTAAGTATCATATCGAGGCGCTCTCAGCGCAAAGGATTATTGTTTAAGAAGCATTGTATTCAGAATGCATTAAATTAAACCAAGTTGAATGGCAAAAAAATATTCTATATTTCTCAGTCACGGTATAAAGAGTCAGTTCATATTGATGATGGTCGGGTGATGAATACTTATTAATTCTGAAGACGAGCTTTAGTTAACGGTGACACTTTAATACAGGGTTATGATACTCAAGCGGCAGATTTTATGGAAAAACTGTGGAAAACGAAGGTGGAAGAGTTTATGAACCGCACCAGAAGTAAGATGCGGAAATGATATCGCGTTGTTTGTACCACGTTTATCCCCACAAGGCATGTCCTCGATCCCGGCATGGTTGGCATGTCACGGGCTGTGATACCTTTATGACATTGTCACATTAAATATTCTTCATTAAATTAATATGGCAATGTTCACAAATCACGGGATGCACATTTACTACCCTGGTTTTAACCTTTGAATTGACCCTCGTGTTAACCGTTCCTAGGACCTTGAGAAACTGAACAAGGACTTCATCGAGAAGGTGTGGCAGGAGAGGGCCGACCAATTTGGCGGTAGGCAAAAGGGTAAGTACTATCCGAACCAGGTTTCCTTTTAACCAACAGTTGAACCGAACATCTAGTCACAAGCAAATAAATGTAAGAAAAATTTAATCTTGCATTGGACGGTAAACTTTTCTGAATGGGATGCTGGGTGTTAAGACGTTTCCCTTTTTGTGTGGATAATATTTTATGGCACTTTTGAGACGTTCATACATTATCACTGATATGAACTATTTGTTATTCCCTTCATGTCCTATATCTTCACGTTTTTTATTCTTTTTGTTTAAAACACTTTACCTCACGAAAAAACCTAAAATCCTAGTTACAAAAAAAAAACTATTAAATCTTACACGAAAACTTTTTGATAAGAAACATCAAAAAAACTATGGATATTAGAACGAACATTTTTTCAAAGAACACTAAATTTTACCAGATTAAAATATGAAAATAATGCTGTTCTAATAATTATTATAAAGCCTGACAAACTACATCGCATTTTACATTATACGATAAGCGATCATTATACGTACTAATCACCGACCCGCACACAGCGAGACTGCCCAAGTGGTTCGGCGAGAGGCCCGGCAAGAAGAAGGGCGACCTCGAGTCCCCCGAGGGCGAAGAGGACGTGAAGGCCGAGGTTGAGGAGGAGGACGAGCCCGTCTACGAGCCCGAACCCGAGGAGGAGGAGGAGGTCGAAGAGGTCGAAGAGGAGGAGGAGGAAGAGGAAGAGGAAGAAGAGGAGGAAGAAGAGGAAGAGGAGGAAGAATAAGTACGGTATTTTGGTTAAAATTTCAATGAATACATTCACTTAATAGCTAATATAAGCTTGGTTTTGCTGGCAGCGTGTGACCATTTAGTTGCCAAGTAATTTATATTATGTTAACCATTTCCAATATTGTCTCTATTAAGCTTGAATAATATATATTTCGCAAAATACATAATGTTTAACAGTGACCGTTCATGACAGCTAACATTAAAGTAATCGCGGTTCCCCGGTGATGGCTGAACGCCAGAGCTAAATCACTTGCATTCCTGCATTTGTTTGTTATTATTATAAGATTTAGTATTTTGTACTATTGGCTTGTAATTTATTATTCGAAATCCATTTGGCAAGTCTCCAGGGATGGAAATAGGTTTAGAAAACGTTTCATTTAATATACAAAGTAAACTGCTTATTTTCGAGTTTCGAGTTGTTTAGTTTATTTTTATTTATCTTGATCTATTGTTTCAGATAAATCCACCTGAGCCGGGTCCAGCCGCCGAGCAGAGTCGCGTCGGATTGTGCTGTTTTGTAACTCATCCATTAACTTATTGCTATTATAAATTATTTTTATTATTTATACTGTTGATTCATTAGTTACTGGACAATTACATGACGGAGTGCGTCGCAACACCCATGACGTCAAAATAAACTAATTTATTTCATAAGGCTCTCTGGTATTATTTCAAACACCTTTTAATATGTTGGCGGTATCAATGAAAAAATGTATTCGATTAAAGAATTATAATTGATAAAATTAAACACGTACACCTACAAAATGAATAATCATTTGTTAGATATGAAAACTAAAGTGAATACGCATTTACTTCATTTGTTATTTCTTTACAAAATATTTATCATTAAACTAAATATAAATTTAATAAATTACAGACATTCTGCAATTTTAATCGTTAAATACTTTAATAAGGATATTCTAACCACTTAGTGTGGAACAACATTCTGTCAAATGTTGACGAGCTGGGGCTTTATCATCAAAATAGATACTTAGTTTTATTTCACCCATCCGTCTGAAAGCTCAAATGACAAACAGAAATGATAACAAACAACATTATTTAAAAGAAACTTGTCAGTTTATCTACAAGATGTATTGTGGCGGTCGCTAGGCGGCCGGCGTGGGGTCCGCCTGCTTCTGAGGAGTGGACTTCTGCATCATGTTGATCTTGTCACCCAGACTCAGTGCCATACCCTACGATCATAGAGGCAATTATAATCGCATATTCCATATGTATATACTCTTAGAATCGGATCTCAGATGGGGGAAAACATGTCATTATGCATAAAGTTATTATGTGTTTGTGTGAGTGTGTGTGTGTGTGCATGCTTGTACGTGCGTGTGTGCGTGTCTGGTTGCGTGCATGTCCGTGCGTGTGTCTGTGTGTGTATGTGTGTGTGTGTGCGTACCTGTGTCTTGGCCCGTATTCGCACGTGTCCGACGACGGGCGCGTTGGGTCGGTGCAGAGGCGTCTCTATGCTGAGGTTGGCGAGTGCGTCCTCACCGAATATACTGCGTGCGTAGAGGTTGGCCGCCATGAAGCCGCACTGACCGGACAGTGCCTGCACGCGCGCCGTGCAACAGGAAATATGTTTGAGTTAATTAGCGAATATTCAGTCGGTAGGTAGTATCCGTAGCCACTGACATGGTGTTGTTGATAAACAACAACTATATAAATTGCGTTTTAGTTAACTGAAGAGTAAAGTTGTCGATTTCTGCCTTTTGTTATGTATATCCTCAAAAGTCAACAACGAGATAGATACCTCAAGATTGATGGACATTTAATACCTACTGGAAAAATCATCCACTATGACTTTATTATAATACAAAGTGATAAGCAAATCTCAATAAAGAAACTATATTACAATAATAGTTCAGATCGATACGCATGATCCGTTCGAAATACGCAAACTGCTGCAAGAAATAAACGACACTTAAAGGAGACGGTCATAAGCCAGTATGAAAAGGGGATTTTTTAAAACTTTTCAATAAAATTGTGAATAGTTTTTACAAAAAATGCTCATTCATTTATCAGTTACATATATATTATTATAACGCTGTAGTAGATTGCAGCCATATTTTGCAAATAGCCCGTAGCAATGCAACACAGTGCGCGTGAGTTACAACGTCCTGCGTGATCGCGTATCGCAAATGACATGGCGTTTTATTTATATGATCGCTTCCGTTTTGAGAATTACGATGGCCGACAGGATGCGATGGCCAATAATTGTGATTTAAAATAGTTTTCAAGTAGTTAAACATTCATTACAAGCTTCAAACCTAGTCAGAGATACAGTAATCGATGGAACGGATCGTATACATTAGATTAGATTAGATAGGTAGATAATATTTAGAAACTTGTATCAAAACTATGCTCATTGAGGAATAGAGCTCTAACAGACAAGTAAGACGAAGCTATGTACTACTAAAAGTCAGGTCTACTAGAAATCTTAGTCGGCAGTTTTTTTTTTTTTGTACATATTATTTTATGCTTATTTTGTAAAAATCTATAACATACACAACTGTATACATTATGGTGATCGTAGTTAATGATAATATTGATTATATTAAAATTTTTTACCTTATCGGGCGTGAGGCACTTCATATTGGTGGAGGCCAGCAGGTGCTGGAGGTAGTCGCGGAGGTCCGTGATGTTGGTGTTCACGGACACCTGAGTACAACGTTTAAACAATTATATGTCAATGTGTGCGGGCGTGCGCATGTATCTGTGTGCGTGCATACCTTATTCTCCCACTCGAACTCCGCCCACATGGTGCGGAAGTCCGCGTCGCTGCAGAGGGCGGGCTGGATGTAGTCCACGATGTCGATGTGTATGTCGTTGAGCACCACCACGCCGCGGTCCATGGACGCGCCCGACACCTCGTACACTGACAGGGAATCATCGTATACAAGGGAGCGCGCTACATTTATGACGGGAAGGGTCTCACTCACCAATATTGCCGAATATGATCCCGTTCTCGGTGGAGGCGACCTTGACGTGCGCGCGGATGGAGGCGAAGTCCCTCGGCGCCAGTACCACCCCGGCCGGCCGCTCCACCAGCCGCAGCTCGCCCAGGGTCGCCAGCTCCACAGTGCAATTTTGCAGCGTATCATCTGAGGACCCGAATAATATGGGATAAGCTCGCCTGGATCTCGTTACTTCGTTGTTGATTACAGTGTTATGTGTGGTCGTCCGTCTCACCGGTCTGGTTGACGACGAGCACGTCCAGCACGATGTCGTACTGGTTGACAGACACGATGGCCTCTGCATACACGGGATCTGAGAAGCCCGTCAGCTGCGTCACCTTGGACAGCTTGCCGCGCTCCTCCGCGCCGGGCGTCGTGCGACCTGGAGCGACAAATTTTAATCACATTTAGACAACTTTTAGACAAGAAAATGTTTCACTTTAAAATAAGTAGTATATTAGTGGTGGTTCGTTACCCTGGAGTGCGCGATCCAGTGCCAGCTCGAACACGTCTCTGTGCGCGGCTGCGGCCAGCGGCGCCAGCGCCAGGAATGATATGCCGCGCTCCACCTCCGCACAGGGACGCGCCGGGGGAGCACGCTCCGGGGAACCCTGGTAAAGGTATTTTATATTAATAAGATGATAGGTCATACGGTGATAAGAGATCACATCACAAGAGCGTGGCTATTATTTGCTAGAGTAGGTGCAATAAAAATGTACTCATAGTCGTCTACTCGGATACACCACTTCATGAAGTTCATTTCATATCTTGGTAAATCGTAGAAGAGAGTTCCTCGAAAGTCAATTGTAGGAGAACGCTAGGAGTCCAGATGGTAGTGATAGTGATAGAGCCGTGGCGTGTGATAATAGTGTTGAACGCCCTCACCTCCGGCAGTAGCGGTGGCGCGGCACGGTGCGGCAATGCTAGCAGTGCGGCCAGCGCGCGTCGCGCACCTGCGGCCAGCGCATCCCGCAGCACGGCCGGGCGTTCGGCTCCAGCGCGGACGCAGCGCGCGCCGTGCTCCAGGTCGTCGGCCGTCAGCGAGTCGCGACGGCGCGCCAGCAGCGCTGCGGAGAGCCGCAGGGCACGAGGCGCGTCCGCCGAAGAGGCGCGCAGGGCCAGCTTGCCCAGCGCGGAGCACGCACACGCCGCCGTGAAGGTCTCGCCTGTCACCAGCGCCGACCCCAGCCCGCCGCTCTCAGTGGGAGGAGCCCTGCGGGAGAGCGGGGAGTGTCACCCTGACTGAATGTATATATATTTAAAATACTGTGCCGACGATGATCGGTCTCACTTGGGCAGGTTGAACGCGCTCTGCGTTACGTAGGCTCCGTCGCTAGTGACGAGGCTTCGTGATGGAGCCTCCTTCTCCTTGGCGGCGGCCTCCGACTCACCCTCCTCCTCCTCCTGAGTAGATATAGTATACTATTATTCATCTGTTGTATCCACTCTCTTCTAGTCTTTGCATTAAATATACAAAGATTATTTTGGAAATGTGTTAGTTTGACTGTTCCAACTATGAGTATGTATAGAGTAGCGTACGTCGGCGGGCGCGGGGAGTGCGGCGGCAAGCACGTCGATGGCGGCACGCGCGCTCGCGTCGTTCTCCGCGAACTCGGCCACCAGCCACAGCGCGGAGCGAGCGATCTTGCCCACGCCGATAGCGCTGACACTCTCCAGCAGTTTCTGAGGAGGATATGATTGTTTTTATAAATTTGTGTACTAGTGTCGCGTAAGACTATTTATATTTACTCACGGAATAGATCTGCGGTCTGAGGTCGGGGAAGGCGTAGAGCGCGTGTCTGAGGAACAGCAGCACGTCCTGCGCCGCCGGCTCCCCGCCGTCGCCCAACAGCTCCAGCAGCGCCGGCGCCACGGACCCGGCCACCTCTGGGAACTAAAGGCGCGGGTATAAAGATCTGCAATTGCCCAGTCAACACATGCAGGTCGTGTGTGTGACTCGTCACCTTAAGCGCGGCGCGATGCAAGGCGCGCACAAGCAACTGCCGGTAGCGCGCGGCGTCGTCGTGGTCGGCGAGTTGAGCGCGTGCCGCCTCCTTGCGTAGTGCGCTCACCAGCTCCTCGGCATGGCGCGACGTGGCCAGCTCCAGCGCTGCAGACTCGTATTAGAGAGAGACGACCCAGACGACCCAGGAGACAAGGGTACAGAGAACAGAGGTGAGAGGCGCACTCACCAAGGTGTAGTGTGTGGCGGCGCACGTCGAGGTCGGAGGCGGCCAACACGCGTAACACGTCCATGGCCAGGTCGGGCAGCGCGCGTGCCGCCGCCTCGCCGCTGGCGTCCCGCAGCGCGGATAACCGCCCCACAACTATCAGTTTCACGTTGTTGTCGCTCTCCTTCACGATGAGATCGATGTAGCACGCTGCCGCCGCCTGTGGACGACCAGCGATTAGAGACTAGAGCTGCAGCTGCCTCGGCGAAGGGTCACGTGTGTTTACCTTGATGGCAGCGGGTGCGGCGGACAGCGTGACGAGCGTCCCGGCCGCCTCGTAGCGCACGGCGGCGCTGGGCGCGTTCAACAAACCATACACCGTGCGAATGAAACGGGACCGCTCCGACGGGTTGGCATGACACACCTGCCGGACGGTACATGGTAATTCATAACTATATATTAACGTTAATGTTTTTTATAAAGAATTTAATTAATCCGGTTATAACATTAGACGCTTTACGTGATCTGATCTGTAAAGCTATGTATATATTTCTTCCCCTTTCATCATCACCTTGTAGATGAGCTCGACAATGACGAGCTGCAGAATGTCTCCAAATGCGTGCACGTGGTCAAGTCTGTCGGCCAGGTAAGCCAGGGCGCGCTCCTGATCGGCGTGCAACAGCATAAGAAAGGCGTTGCGCTTGCAAGACATGTCCTGCTCCGACTCGAGGAACGTGCCAATCACCTCTGGCGCATCCGGTATCAGGAACTCGAAATTACTAAAAAATGAAACGATAAATTCACTCAAAGAATTTATAGATTATGATGGAACCTATGGAAATGCAATGCAATAGGTGCCGATTAGGTGAGGTGAAACCAATGATGAAAAAGAGGAGTAGGAAACAGAGAATACAAGTACCGGTAGATGGTGAAAATGGCGAGCACAGCGTTCCTCCGCACGTATGAGTGTCTATGGTCTAGGCAGGCGCGGATGGCGGGCATTAGAGGCTCCAGCAGCTCGGGCTCCTTCAGCTTGCACAGGAAGCGGAGCGTCGAGCCACGGAGGAACTCGTTGGGGTGTTGCAGGTCCTAGAGGTGAATTTAAACATGTATTAGAAATATTTTAACATTGATATTCTTCATTTACGCCCTTATCTATCACCAATTTTTCCTTTCTAATTTTATGTTCAATGAAATTTTAAATAAATAACATATACAAAGCAGTGTTTATTTTCGAAACAAAACATTTTGTTTGTTGTATTAAAATACGTAAAATATAATAACCTTCATTGTAAATATAATTATAACATATGGAATTAAAACTCACAGGGTTCAGTTTAATGGGGCATTAACCACTAGATAGATGGACAAATCAATCCACAAACCTTCCTATAGGCATCACAAACAAGTATCATCTCCTGCAGCAGCTTGCCATCGGGGGTGGTTTTGGGTACAATCTCCCAAAAGATAAGGAGCAGCTTCTTAATGGTGTGGTCCTGGAGCGGCAACACAAACCTGATGATGATCATCAGCAGTCCAGGAATCTTTTCTCCCGAAAGTATTATACCAATTGTCTTCTTGAGTGCTTCTATCTTTTTATTTGTGTCACCTTTTTCTGTTTAAGTATTCCATGAATTATATTAAACACATATATATTATTCTTGTTCATATAAAAATATATAGACATTTTTTTTATCATCTATTTGGCACCATTGACATAATATAACGTCTAAATATTGTGTCACAAGTATGTAGTTCCAGGTCCTTAAATTCTATAGTATAGTATGGATAGTATGGAAATATGTACAAGTGTACAGTACTATTAAGCATATTGTAAGTATTTGTTACAATGTCACGAGTTAAATATAAATTCAATGTAAGATTCAAATCTGTACTAAAATTGCATGTGTCTTAAATATAAATGTTATCAAGATATTTTTAGATGTAAATAACCAAAGATTAAATAAGTAATACGATTTTATGTTTATTACTATTACATTTATTATCCAGATTTATAGAATATATCATTACATAATTTTTACAAAACTATTCTCAATAATATTTACATATATATTAGTTTAATGTTAAATTAAAAATATAGTCTTAAATTAGAATAACAAGACTTAAAAAAATATAGGAAACTTTTATAGGAAACAACAACCTGAACAACATTGCCAATACATTTAAATTCTCTTTTATATGATAACTGATATAACTATATTTATTGTACTCTATAGTATAGTACTAAAGCTGAAATAAATTAAATTTGATTTCCTCTATTATAAATCTTATTGCTTATAATTTCGTAATGTCTAAAATATTACATAGATGTTATAGAAACTCACCAAGATCCAATTTAAGTTGCAACTCACTGTATGGCTCTGAGTCTGTTGGATAGTTAATAAGAGTGTAGCATGATTGCTCCACACCCCCCATGTTGCTAAAATGCAAAATGAGAAAAATTCATACAAGACAAACCTACAGTCAAACAAGCAAACCTAATAATTGTTAGAAAAAATATATTACGAGGGTTGATACATTATGTTTGTTATTTGTTTAAATAATTATACAACAACTTAAGGGATTAATGGTTATAAACAGACTATCAGATCCAAACCATTGTAATATCTATAGGCGTCCGGTAGTGTCCGGTCTTAGGCATATTTACCTTAAAAGTATGTCACAGAATCGAAATTTAATGACTATTTGCTTTTTGTTCTATAAAATGATCAACGATCAATTTTAGTTTTATATTCAAATATTTTCAATAAAATTACTTAAATCCTAAATTATGAATCGTCAGATACGTGTCCTCAGTTCCACATCTAACATAACTTGTCAATGATGACTTTGACATTTGACATACAAATAGTGGAAAAACGTAGATAACAAACAAGAATTTCCGTGGACAGAGATTCTCTGTAAAAAGAAAAAGAATAATTACTTGATCGTACTACTTTTTAGCCCTCTGATTAATTCTTTAATGTATACTATTCTTTTAAAGGATAGTAATTTTTAGTTCTCAGTTTGGTATGGTAATTTGGCAAAACAATTTTCTGAATGTGGCAGTACTGATTTTAGTACAGTGAGATGTACTTGATTCCCTGTCATCTTAATCACTATCATAAATAGTTGTCTTCGTATTGTGTCAAATAATCAGCTGTGTGCAAAATGTATGCATCCATGCATCGTCGAATAACCAAATAAATACTCTGAACTATATATTGCTTTGTTTGATATCTTCAATATAGTGCCCAACCATTAGCCTAGTCTAAAAACTAGAAATATTTAAAAAATGGATGTGTTGATTACACTTTTCTATATTCTCTTCTCGATTTGTGTTGTTTATCCGCCTACCGAGTTTGTTTCCGCTGGTTTTACTATTCCCCAGCTTCTACAAAACTTCTTGGGATCTGAAAATGTGAATTTCATCGGGTATCACATGAAGAGGATAACAATAACAACATTGATACATTCAACATTACCATTAGGTTACGTTTTTACTCTTTGGTGCGGGGGCGAAGACAGCCCGTGGATGCCAGCGTCTGCATTAGCGACGGGAATTTTCCCATTTCTCATGTGCTATAAGATAGCTTGTTGGTGGGAGCGCGACAAGAGCAAGCATCCAGTGGTGAAAGCACTGCTGCCGTATGTGAATCCCGGCAATGACTGGAGGATAGTTGCTGCTCATTTTAATTTGGAGTTCAGAAGGTACAGTGATTTATAAGATTTTCTTCTATGATTAAGTTGTTATTTGCTTGATCTATTATCTCATATACATGTACCTGCAGCAAACAACCAGTGAAAGGCTTAAACATTAACATCTCAACTAGACAAAAATTTATTCTGTTAGTTTAGAAACTGGCTTTGGGGAAGTGCTAAGTTATTTAAACACTAACAATATAGTTACTAACCTACTACTACTGTATAAAATGCATATTTTATTTAAGTATATTGTGAAAAAGTTTCAGTTGCAACTACTTATAGAAACATCAGTCATTATCCTAGTAGGTAATGATAGCCTTAATATAAAAAAAAACAAGATAGGTGCTTTAGGACATTGCAGATCTCTTTTACAAAGTGTCATGGCGATCCTCCACTTTCGGTTCTCAAGGACCTTTTTTCCACGTTCCACTTACTTGTTGAACAAACAAGTGTGGACATATTATTTAACAATAGTGTTATAAATTATAGACTTTAAATTTATAGATGCAACAAAAAAATCTTGATGTGTTGAAATAATTGACAGACAAATATAATTTAGTTATTTTTTGTTTTAATGAAATTATTATAGAATCATTCTTAATAAAAGTGTGTATAACAGATCCTCTGAAGGAGGTTTACAATAATTCTATCTAATACGAAGGATAAGAAAAAAGACATATCTTGTTTATATGAGGTAGCAGATTTAGACAGAGGGAAAGTGTATAGGCATCCATCTTTTCATTTATTTTTCCCTTAAATTTCTATGGAAGTAATATTAAGTAATTATTTTGAAGTAATAATATATTTTGTGATGCTCATATATTACACAAACAATTTATTATTATTTTAGGTTGTTATGTTTTTTTTTTCAAATGCCCAAATCGAGCAGACTTTAAAACATTTAAGATTTACATTAGATGCATTTTTTTTATCCCTCACATCCAAGATGATGTTTATTAACATTCATTATTTTTAATGTTAAGGGTTATAATGCTTTAATAGTTATACATTTCAAGAAAATCATAAACATTAGTTATTCCAGCCTTCTTTTAATAATACGCTGAACTAGAATTTTAATTTGCTCTTACATATAAGTTGTTACTGGAACTTAATAGTTCATATTATAAAAAATGGAAATTCAGATGAATTGCAGTTCAGGAACCACATTGTTCCATAATATCAATGTATGCCAATATCAAATTAAAAAAAAATTGCTTTCCTATCTTCTGACTTAATTGTTAATAGATTAATTGTATTTAATAATATTTTAGCATTGATAAGGTGTCCATCAATCTAACAGCCACCAGTAAGTTCATTGCTACAAATGCCTTTCTCATTAAGGTAACTCAGTATGGAATCAATATCGTGAAACAAAGCGACTGTGCCCTGGTTGCTACTAATGTAAGATAATATATATAATTATAAAAAGAATATAATAGTCTATTGATTTCTGGATTCTAATTAATATTTTAATTGTTTTTTCAGACTGACAGTCACAACCTCACGCCAGCAGGAGAGGATGAGATTCAATATGTAAACATTGAAGTCATTCCTTCCAGGGAGGAAATCAAAAGATTTACATTCAGAATTTCTACGAATGCATTAAGGGAATTGCAACCGAGGCTGGAAAGGCCCATCAGAGTTCCCGACCACATTTCTCTGCTGCCAACCCTTACCGAAAGATTTGTGAAGGTTTTTAGACAATACATTGATCTAAACCCCGTCTACTATATTGATCAGGTGAGTTACAAATGATATGGTTTTCTAATTCAGGAGTAGTCAGACTGGAATCTAATGTCAGTATGAAACGTCGTCCGAGTAGGAGCCGGAGCTGTGCATCGGTTGCATGCAGGCCCCCGCCGACGTGAAGCTAGACCGGCGGTGTCTGCCGCAGCCCCACGACCCTCAGCTCGGTCCTCCGCCGCCGCCGTGCCAGCAGTGCAATTGCAGGTATGTTCTCCTGATATTCATAGCTGTCCATCCCATGTGAAGATGTGGAAGTGATAAGCTGTGTATCCCTAGAGTGCTGTGGTGTGGGTCGTGCATGGCGCGCTGGTGGGCGACACGAGCGGGCGTTCCCCCCGCGGGCTGGCTGGGCGCGCGCGGGTCGTGCCCAGTCTGCCGCGCAGCATTCTGCTTACTGGACGTGCGTCCCGCGCGGCCCCCGACCGCCTCCGCCTGACTGACGCTCTGGAGCGGGCCCCAGACTGCTCTAGCATCTCGTGTCATTTGAATTATAATCTGTGGTGTGTCGGCGCTCGACTTTCATTTCTCTCGCAGTCAATAAGAAATGTCTCTTTCTGTATATTATTACCTTATCAATTTGATTTTAAATATCTTTCGCCTATGTGATAATTAAAATATTTGTAAATGGTTGCCATATTAATAAAATACGTATCTTGGTACTATTATTGTAATATATTTTTATAAAGAATTATATATTTTTTAATATTTATGCAATTATTAGAAATGATGTAGCAACCATTCCATTAACTTTTATGGTTATTTTAAACAAATTTAATGTTGATATTAATTTCTTAGATTCAATAACTAGTAAGTCATAATTTTAGTGTAGTATAGTACTAACGGACTGTGTGTATAACGCACTAGTTACTATATTGATGTGTAGACTGAATGTATTAATAATAATAGTTTTAATACTGTTATTTGGTTTCAAAAATTTACCTTTAGTAATGTGCAAATAATTAATACTTGCTAGACCGAATCCACAGCTTTGAACACATGGTGTCACAGCAAATGCTAAATAATTTAAACTGTCTGCAGACAACCTTACAATTTGTTTAATATATGTTTATTAATGGAACTCTTATTGGATTCCATATTAGAATAACTTAATGTTTAGAATGTGTGTAATGTATCCATCCGTGTCTATATCTATATAATGTAGATTTATATCTATATGTAGGCAATACTTAGTTTCTGTAATAATGAACATATTTTTGGAAACAAAAAAAATTGCGTAAAGCCACAACCACATTGAGACATCAAATTATATATTTTTTTTTTACATTGTTTCATTTTTGCCCCATACAACCTATACTCGATAATTAATATTTATATTTTATAGAAAATATATGATATTATACATGTATTTTTATTATTTACCTTTGTAGTACAATATATTAATAAATTTCAAATTTTTATAATAATGTCCGGATTATATATTTTCACCCAACATGTCTAATATTAACCACTTCTATACCAAGACAAGCTTTATTTTAATTTAGGTTTGTCTGTAATGATTTTATAATATTTATTAAAATAAAAGAAAATGAAATATTTATTTATGACATCTAAAATAAAATTTAAAACCATGAAATAACAGAGTAAAAAGACACTTGTTTAAGTGTATATTGTATAATACTAATGTTATAGATCTTTTACAATATAATCTATACTTATAATTTTTTTTTTGAGCTCGAACTGAAAAAGGATACGAAAAAAAAGTTGTACATTAACAATGTATATTTTTTCGCACAAATCTGAAGCAAATTTTATAAATTTTTGTAGATAGTAGATAGCTATAAAAAAATCTATTCGTTACTTTTGAATACTTTTTTAAAAGCTTAACGGAGACTACAGAAATGGTATATCTTTGTATTTGAATTTTCTTAAGAAACTAATTTCTAATTTAATATATTATACCTTGTAACACATCAAATAATTAATATATACACATATGTTAAAAGTTGTAGCCATAGACATTGTCTATTATCATGAAAAGAAAGAGAAATCGAAGTTTAAATTCAAAATATCTTTATTCATGAATTTAAACGCACTTTGAAATTAAAGCTACCCAGGGCCGGAATGGTGCTCTGCTGAGTAGAGCCGTTCAAAAACTCAACAGCTGCTGTTTTTAAATGAAATTTAATAAACCTGGATAGATAGAAGATCGTAGATATAAGTTGTTAGAGCGATTTATGGGAGTGGCCATATTTGTTTTTTGTTTCAACATTTTTCAAACGAAATTAAGTGATGTATGACCAAGATCATAGAAATCATATTTCCGTATTGGACTTGTGTTTTAAAAATAAGCTTTTGCTACGTTGATGCTAAGAGTTCTATGGTTGTTTCTGACAATTAGCTCGCCTGTTTAATGTTTCCATACTTCTGAGTAATCAAAAGTATACGAGGTCGTAGTTAATGATTATATTTTAATAGTTGAGGTTAAACTAGCCCGACTAATCGAAATCGTCTGCCTCGTGATTATGATAGCGATCGTTAATAACTTGATAGTATCTATGTACTTGTACTTACAGCCTTCAGTTTAAAATTCACTTTTTCTGTGGACTATCATCAGTCTTGTAAACATACTGATAATGACTTAAAATATAAAAAGATTCGAATAAAAATATTTGCATTTTAATATGATTTAATCTTCACATTAAAACAGTCGAGTTGAACATTATGAAGACGTCCAGTGGTCGCGCTCTCCGTCAATTCTATAAAACGACAACTCTCCATGGATTGAAATATTTATGTTCTAAATATTATTATGATCGGTAAGTATCTCTAATATTTACTGGTGTTACTTTACTATAACTGTGACATCTTATCACGTTGCAATACGAGCGTCTGCTGGTTGGCGTGCTGTTGCGCGAGCGCGTGCTGTGCCGGCGTGCTGTGTGCCGTGCTGTGGGCGCGTTTCCTCCAGGTGCCGGCGCTGCTCACACTTCATGACTTCACCGGACAGGCTGTCAAGATACGCCTCCCACAAGTCGCCGTGTGTCCTACATCTGAAACTGTCGCTTATTTGCTTCAGCAACAATTGTAAGTGTAAGGTTCGCTATGTTTGGTTTGATTTGGTTTGGTTTTTCAATATTTAAAATCCGTATCCGTAAATATAACAGATCGGCTGATTCAAATTACACAAAACGACTTCCAATAATCTTGGACAACATACTTAGAAGGAAGTCGCCAACGCAAGAGCAGTTGGAATTACTGCAAGATATTCTTTCTAAAAACTATTTAAACCTACAAGATGCTTTAATGTTAATTTTGCCTTCGTGCGATAAAATCGTACTGAATTGTCGTTGGCAATCTTACATGTTACCATGTGAAAATTTATTTGAAAAAGAGTTAACCGAGTGGGGTGCCTGCTGCGTGATGCGACCGGAGAAGTACGTTCTACACAAGATCCGTTAGAGCCCTATTATAATCCCATATCCTTTTCATAATTTAGAGTAGGAGGTACGCTCCCAACGGGCGCTTTTAAAAGTTGATTCTGTTGGTGATTTTTATATTAATAAGATCAAAATTTATTAACATTTTACCACAGCTTGAAATTCAATATGGGCAGACCCTCTTATTTAGAAGTAACTAATAATTTGCATATCGCAGTCCAATGCACTGATCAGCCTGTTCAGAACGGATGCGAGGTAAGTAATAGTATGAAATAATATCAAGAATTAAAATGTAGCTTCAACCAAGCTACATTTTTATAAATATAATAATTTTTTTATAATATTACATAATACATATAAGGTTTCGCATTCTTTTATCCTTAAGATTTATTTGTGGTTATAGCACCTACCAATTTTGATATTTTTCAGTACGAATGTACAAGTAAATATTTTACTGAGTAAAAAGGATCCTTAATGTTGATATACATAATAAGCAGAAATACAGAATTTGCTAAAAATATATCCAATAGTTTTTACGTAATGATTACGTAAACATACAAACAAATGAACAGACCAAGAGACCTAAATTTTAAAAATCTTTATTTTGTAGTCTGTATGTATCAGAGAAAAATATATTATAACAATATCCTTTAACATTTGATATTGCTAATAATTACAGTTCTTCACGAGATATAACGGAGAAGAATGGGTAGAACCGATACTTTTGTCACCTGGATACAATTACCTTGCACAAATATCGTTCACATCAATAGTAGATGAAGATTCAGAAAAATTGGTTGACGGAAAATGCATAAATACCCAAGAATATACGAGGAGAGAATGCCTGGTATGAAAATACTATCTGTATTGTAGCTGCTGTCAGCAGCATTGTCTATATTCACCTTCCCTTCCTACTTCTTCCACCAGCTCGTCTTAAGCTATCTATCATTACTTAAATTTATAATAGTGTAGATTAATTTTTACTTTACTGCTAATTTAATATTTTTGTTGTATTGTAGCCCAAACCTTTTTTTGTGTTTTCTCATTAAACCGAACCAATTTTCCAACGTGATAGGCATCCTTGCACATGCACATCGCCGCAATATTCTTCAAAATGGGTCATCAAAAACACAGAAGCACCAAAAATCCAATCCAATTTCATTTATTTTTCTTTTTAGTCATTCTCGCTCAGTTATGGGTAGTGTAACCTTTTGACTTTTTAACGGCTGATCGTCAGGTCCATGAATAACCAAACCAACGCACGATTTCTTTTTACTCTTTGTCAATGCATCGTTTTTTAGTTCACTTTCAATCTTTTCCACTATTTCTTAGTCCAAATATGGATCTATGTTAATATTATATCATATCTACGGTATTAACACAAAATTAAATATGTTAAATAATCATTTATAAGCCAACATAACACATTAATAATGTTTTATTAATACGATCCAGTAATTTTGATCGTATTTTAATTATGACCCAAATTGGTTTGTGAAAAAATAAATGGAAAAGAATTTAAAGATGTTCAACGTCTTCTCTAGTTTAACTATCAAATTTCCTTGAAAATCAGCTTTCTAATTTATTGTATAATAATAACATGTTGATATTTTATTAATTTATAGCTAAAATGCAGAGAGAAATTTTGTAAATGTACAGATCCAATGCAGAGACAGAAGGACGTAACGAAATTTCTGCCTATCTGTCAAGTAATACAACTAAAATGTTTGAGAACATTTACAACATCCTTTGGTAAAACTAAAAATGGGAACCACGTTCTTATAAATATATTCGATTTGTAATATATTTTATACTTTGATTTTTAGAAAAGAATTCTTGCAAATGTTTACCGTCTTGCAAAAAAATCACAACCTATGTTTTACTGGAGTCTAGTTTGATGAACGCCGTCAATGAAAGCTATGATCAAATTTAGTAAGATAACATTAATATTTAAATGAATTACTTAATGTTTTACGTTGGAAAAATGTTAATAAATCTTTTAACAGTGCGGGTTTAAATATAACGACCAGCTCGGTGTTACGCATAGGCGTTAAAATAAGTGGCTCTAGAATATTTGTTGTTAATCCTACCGAAACTTGGATCACTTTGTTGTGTATGTATTTTTTGGTCGTAATTTTTATATATTTTCGCCTCAGAGCTTTAAAATGCGGTCGTACGATTTTAATTTCCAAAGAATTGTTTTAGGTCAATATCAATAATAAGACATAGGTACGTCTTAATTACATCATATTGTAACATAACACTCTTATCTAAATAAATATCATAGAATAAGTCTTGTACAAATCTCATAGCGACTCAATTCTTACATGGTAGTTAAAAATGCTCTAAAACAATTGGATGTACCAATGATAAAAAGTATAACTGGTAACCTCTTCAAAACGAAATCTATATTAACATTAAACCTACCGACAATTCTTGTATACCTGTTCCTACCGCACGCCGTCAAATTGACCGGTAATTAAAAGTTATTTTATTATATGACGCATGTAATAATGGAAATAACTAAAAGTAAAGAGTGTAGAAAATATTATATGCATATTCTAAGAATTGTCATGTAGTTTGATAACGATATTATAACGTTTAAAAATGTGTAAGTTTTACAAAAGTTTAAGAACGGTCAATTTGACCGGTACTTGGTAGATTTAGTGTTAACTTCGTACGACTGAATCTAATTAACTTATCTACGCAAGTCTAGTCAGAGTTTTGATATATTTAGTATTATCTATTTATGATTAAAAGTATATAACGATTTGATTACTTACAGCATCATTGGGTGGCGTGTTTAATATGTTCCTTGGAGTTGGACTATTCAGTGCGTTGGAAGTACTGTTTCTTGTATTTGTGAGATTACCAATTGCAATAAGAAAATCAACTGAAATGGAGAGTGCACCGGGTGTTGGTCACTAAAATATTTACTCTAACCTTAACGATACCACATATATTTTATTCATTAAAGTTGATTTAAATTGTAATTTTTATTATATATTTTACTCTATATTCTGTTTTACTTATATTCTGTATTCACTGACATTTAAAAAGTGACAACTGACAACAATAAACATAAAACACGTGAATATGACGTTAATAAAAGGCATTCTTTAATTTATAATTTATCGGCTATTGTATGTAGTAATAGTAAATAGTTTATTAAAAACGAAATAATAACCTTAATATTAAGTAACGATGTCGTCTTGGAGAAAAGCGGCTAAAGCCAATCAAAAAACACATAAAGAAAGACACCAACCAGAAGCCCGGAAACATTTGGGCCTTCTAGAAAAGAAAAAGGACTACAAGAAGCGCGCTGATGATTATCATGAGAAAGGAGCCACACTTAAACTACTCCGTAAAAGGACATTGGACAAAAATCCTGATGAATTCTACTTTCATATGATCAATTCAAGGGTCAAGGATGGGGTAAATGCGCTCACAGAATAATTGTTGTATACTACATCTATGTACCAATAATAAGTAACCTTATATGTGATTATTAATTTCTTATTCATATAGGAACATCATGAAATAGAAAAAGAGGATGAAGTGACTCCTGAGCAAGTGAAATTGATGCAAACTCAGGATCTGAAGTACATCAACATGAAGCGCACAGTAGAGAGTAGGAAAATACAAAGAATGCAGGTAGAGTGACAAACATATAAAGTGGATCATCTATATGTTTTAATTACACAGAATACAATGGTTGTATGGTTATATGTGCATTAACTTATTTTAGTTTCACTCTGCACTTACAGTTAAGGTATAAATACTATACAAAATTAGGGCTATCTTAAACTATTTTTATATATAATAAAGAAATAAGGCAATGAGATAAATGTCTGCAGATATAAAATATTACAATAATTATTTGTCTATTACAGTCACAACTCCACATGACAGATGTAGCGGACTCAACACCAAACACACACATCTTTTTTGTGGAGGAAGACGAAGCCAAGAATTTTGATTTAGCAAAGAGGTTGGACACTCACCCGTCTTTGATTAACCGGAAGTCAAATAGACCTCGGTTGTCTGATCTTGATAAGCTAGCTTTGCCCGAGGTTAATGAAGAGGTGGGTAGAAAAGTAAAGAAAGAGTAATTTAAAAACAATTCATTTGTAATTACAATTTTTGAGCAATTGTGGCAACATGTGACTAATTCTTTAAGGTCTTTATGGTCATTTAATTAATATTTTAAACAAATATCTTCAATTAAAGAATCTCTTTAAAAAATAACATCTTCACCTCAAAATTGTTTCCATTGTTTTGCAGTTTGTAAATTCAACAAAGAAAAACAAAGAACATACATATAAAGAGATAGCCAAAAGAATAGACAGAGAGAAGAATTTGACAGTGGTGCAACAAAAACTAGAGCTAAAGAGACATTTGCAGGACGCTAAAATAATGAAGCCGAAGAAAATAAAACGAGGCACCGCCGTGTCGGCACCCATTTATAAATTCCAATACATGAGAAAGAAATAAAACATACCACCATATGAGTACATTTTTATTTTATAATAAATAGTTGTAATTATTTTTATTCTTAATTAGTAATTGTTATTATTTGTCTTAGTTAATATAAATCACATTATTTGTTATTTAAACGCATCATTCAGAAGTATTTCATACAAATGCATTCCTATTTTAAATAATCACATTACGGTAACAATGTCCACAAAGTATCTATATTTTGTACATTGCAATATTTTTATTATTTTCTTTTTTATCCTATTATCTAGATCACACTGGTCCTAACTTAGTCTACGGTAATTAAGGGTAACGTGAGTCTTGTCTTTGGTTCGCTTACGGCTACACCGCCCTACCACAGCACACACTTGTGCTCGGGGTTCATTGGAGACCCCAGGGGACACTGCCAGGCCTCGGAGAATTCCTTAGAGTTACTCAAAGTACCTATCACTCTAATCTTATTTGGACTGTGGACTCCTTCGACCATCTTCGACTTGAGGGCACCCACAGTGGAGTTACCGCACCATATCTGTAATTATACAAAGGATGACTGACGAAGGTTGGCTCTTAAACGAACGCAACGGAGGCTCGACTCGTATGCGGTCGTCTCACAAAATACAGAGACGCCCGTACCTGCGCGAATCCCAGGAAGAAGAGTTGCGTGGTGGTGTACCGCGCGAGGCCAGGGAGCAGCGCGGGCGCGGGGCGGCGGCGGCGCTGCAACGCTCGCAGGGCGGCGCGCAGGCCTCCGTTATCGGCGATGTTCTCGCCCTGCGTGTTAAAGCCGTGGACGCCGTAGTCAGGCAGCTGCGGCAGGCGGTAGGCGTCGTACTGCTCTACGATGCACCGCACGCGCTCCCGATAGTGCTCCAGCGTGGCCGCCGACCACCACGACGCCAGGTTGCCTTGCGCGTCATAGCGCCGACCTGTCACGATTGTTTTAAGTGCCATCATCAACGAGTGGGAACGAGTTAAGGTCCAAGAGAGCTCCTTGAGGTACACCGTGCCTCAATTTTTATAACAATTCGTTGGATGCATTCAATGAAACAAGTATATACAGTATATACAACATTGATATAAACGAAAACAACAGTGATGTTAGATAATATTTAAGGCAGTAAGACGGCAAAACTTGGGGGACTTACGAGAGTCCACAAAAACGTTAACGCGATCCTAGGCCCCATAAAAGTATTAATAGTATTCTGTATCAACGGATTGTCTCGAATAACGAGGTCGTCTATACAATAGTACAATACATACTAACAACACATTATTTTATTAAGGGTATGTGTAAGAGGTAACTTAAAAATATATATTCTTGATAATTTTTCGTAATACTGTATTTCTCACCTTGGTCATCAAAACCATGCGTCACCTCGTGCCCCATAATGGCTCCGATGGACCCGTAGTTTATTGCTCTAAAATAAATAAAAATGTTTTATTGCTTGTAACTAATACATTTAAAAAAATCATCCAACTATGTATGTATACTTACTCAATTCCATTTCCATAAAAAGGTGGTTGTAAAATCCCGGCCGGAAACGCTGTGAATAAAAAATTACGCCATTTTATATTTATTTGAGATTTTTTTACTTAATAGGCTCAAATCTGTCCGATGAATAAATACTCACTGACTGAATTAAGCGTTGCTGAATAAAATGCATTAACTGTTGTAGGAGTCGCCACCCACCTAAAATAGTGAAAAGCAAAATTAAAAATTAAAAAAATCGGCTCGAAGGACCATAAAATTTAAGTCAACTTTATCTTATCTTACCTGTTCCTGTCGGGTGTTTCTCTTAAGGATTCCAAGGATTTTTTTACTGTAGCCCACGTCAACTTTAAATATGATTCAAATAGGTTTCCCTCCGAGACTTCGACCTGGAAATAGTATGTTACATTACTTACAATATACTCACTCAACCAGGCGCTTGTACGATTGCGTACGACACGGGCGCGTGTTTCTGTGAGCGTGTGCGTGTGCGAGTACGTGGGCGTGTACGCGGGCGTGCGCGTGTACGTGTCGTCTGTTCTCACATGCTTGTAGTGGTCGTCCAGCTTCTGCTTGTCCAAGAGCCAGGCGGGAAATCCCACGAAAGTGCGTATGGCCTGCAGCTTGTGCAGTGCGGTGTCCCTGGTGGAGTCGTCCATCCAGGGTTGCGAGCGCGTCGCGTCCGCGAACGACGACCGCACGTCCTCGATCATCTCGATCGCCTGAGGGACGAATGGGAACGGTCAAGGGACCTTTAAGATCTCCGTCTATTTGTATGTATGTATGTGTAACTCACTCTCTGTCGCGACTGTCCGTCGAAATGTTTCTGCACGTACAGGTAGCTGAGCGCGAGGCCGTAGTTGGCGTTGACGTTGGCGGCGCAGGCCTTGTGCCGGGGGGCGCGCGCCCGGAGACCGAAAGCGGCGCGCGAGAACTCGAAACCCAGCGTCCGGAACTGCGCCAGCGTCATGGGCGCCACCGTCGAGAACACGCTCCACCACAGAAAGCGCTCTGAGAGACATATTTTTTTTGTAAAGCTGACATATTAATTATGTCACGTCAAGTCACGGATAATAAAATCTTGTTTGGTATAGATGAAAAAAAAAACGGAACTACAGTGGAACTATGCAGAACGCTATCAATGGCGCAGAGATCCATACAATAAAAATGTAACATTTCTGATATTAAATCGCATCTTACCCACTAGCCCGGGTCGCGTGTCATCCAGCAGCACGCACAGTTTGTGTAGATAGGGCAGGTCCATGACGATGACTCGCTCCTCGCCGGAGAGCGACACGCTCGTGTTGGAAAACACCAAATCAATGTACTTTTGCCAGTCGTGCTGAAAACGATGGTTAATTTAACTATACAAACGTCAAAACTATAATTATAGGCCTACGTTCGAATGCTGGCGACGAAGCGACAAACAATCACAATGAATATAGATAATTAAAAGACATCGTCCCGTACCCGGTGCCACTGCTGCGGGGCGCCGTTACCGGCCAGCAGCTGACTCAACGTGAGCTCGTGGAACAGGTGTGTACCGCTGCGACGGACCTCCACTGGAGTCATTATCTGTATCAAGAGAAGCTATCAGCGTCGGGATCATTGTGGGTGATCACTAGCGTTAGTTCCACGTACGTTCGCCAAACTCTTGCTGAATTCTATGATGTCGTCGGCGAAGCGCGGCGCGTCGGTGTGAGGGTCGGCCGCCGCCACCATGGCCGTGATGTAGACGCGATACTGCTGCAGCTCGAACGCGAACCTGTCCGCCTCCCGCAGGTAGCGGTCGCTGAACCCCGGGGACACCTGCTCGAACTGACCACCGCCTCACATTAACAACACTCATACGAAAGCCATTCATTAGTCTTATATCAGATATGTTTAAAGTCTTTAAATTTTATGATAGGTATACATAAGATTTATTACATAATTCTGACGGCAAAACATCTATAAAAACCCCACATAAGTCAAATAAATGATCTAAACAAAAAAAAATATAGACAAACACAAAATAATTCAAATACTGCATGTCTAGTACTTAAGAAATGTTTGAAACAATTCTATTATCTACAATTGAATATTTATAGAATAAATGTCCATACCACAAAATAGTATTTGTTCCCAATGAACATATAAAACGTAAAATAATTTAAAAAAACGTGATAAAAAAGTGAACAAAACATAAACATCCACACAGATTTTATCAAATAATGCAACCAAAATACCAATTCAGTTCGTGATTTCCTCGCGGTGCTTATTATAAATGAAAACGTCAAGGGCGCGGAGCGTCACGCGCGGAACGACTTACACATTTCGATCTGAATGCCTTCAGAACAAGTTCATAACTAACAATAACATGAAAATAAGTGTAATCTTAATATATAAAAGACAAAGACACTCACTGACTCACTGACTCATTCATCGCTCTACAGCCCAAACCGTAATACCTAGAAATTAGCTGAAATTTGGACACAAGACTGATGACATATTGAATAGGTGCAATAAGAAATGATTTTTGCAAAGGTCCAAATCGTTCCAAAGTTACATTTAAAAAACTGCAAAAAATATAACGCGCCTGTTTGATACCTAATAGGTGATGTGAAAATTCATACAAAATGTTTGATGACTTTCGCCGTCTGTTGCGAAGCATGGGTAACCTGCTAGTATAATCTATAACACAATCCTATTAGGCGAGCTATTTTAAAATCTCCTACATGTAACATAAGTACGGTCAACATTAGAATACTAACGATATATATAAAAGTATGGATATACCGAATAATAACCGATTGAGTCACACATTTCTGTACATTTTCCGTACATAATATACAAGTGTTGTCGGTCTTCTATAAATGTTCTCACCACGACTCTGTTCCTGGAGGTGTTCCTGACATCCTCGGCCACCTGCAGGCTGAGCAGCACGCTGAGCCCCAGCCGGCGACGCGCCCTCCCGGCCGTCTCCTCCCACGAGAAGGTCCCGCTGGGGGTCGCCGGGGGCGCTGCCGGTAGACCCAGCAGCGACAGGAGAGACGATATCGGTTTGATGCCGGACTCCTCCAGCTTGTCTGGTATCGTGGAACATGAGAGATGAACTGTGAAAACTGTGTAACCTATATCGGATTCTACATGTAACATAATTTCAAACTCACCGACATCCATACAAGTGCGGTAAAGCGCCTTGGCCTTGAGCACGCTCTTCGGGAGGCCGTCGTCCTCCTTGTCCTCGAGCAGTTCCTTGAGATCCACGACGAGCTTCTCCCGCAGCACCGCAAGCTGATCCCAGGAAGTCGCCCACTCGGGGACGGGGTTCTTCTGGATCCAGCCGCCGCACGCAAATTCGTAAAAATCATTGCAGGGCTCCACGCTCCTATTGAGGGCCGACAGGATCCTAGACGCTGTAATCGTGTACAATTAGCAGTTAAAAAATATACCCACTTTAAATACCAACAACAATAATAAAGAAACGAGACACAATTAAATTAAAATTTCAAATCATTCAAACATGCGTTTAAATAATTATTCATATCCATTACAATTAACATCTGACTCATTCATTAAGGCTGACTCTCAAATCGTAATCAATGCACAACAATAAGCCACGCGTAGTAAAAAAAAAACATAAATTAATATATAATCAGAGATTTAAAATGCAAATATAGTAATAATAATAATAATAATGTAAATAATTGAATAAAAACAAGTGAATTATTAAAAAAGTATGTAAATGCGTCGCAGGAGGTCGACGGAGCATCACGAAGATAATTCCCAAGTTGCATCAGATACGACACGTGTTCGTAGTAACCGAACTAACTACGTACAAACAAGCAAACAAACAATATTATTAATATACATGCGATTTGACGCAGTATTTAATAAATAATTAGAGCACGTGGAATTAAATATGTGAAAAAATACATATATATATATTTGTATTATAATTTAGACCACGAGGAAAATAATTTAATTATAATTAAACATTGATTTATATATATATTTATATATATGTATGTCCTTTATAAGTCGATATAATTAGAAAATTTTATACTAAACAAGTTTTTCAATTAATATTTCGATTTTCATTCTAATCGATCAAAATCGTGATCCATTAGAAAACAACTCGAGTGCGGCTCCAGTAAGTGTAAACTTAAAATATTAGTATAATACTTGTAAATACATATGTATATTATGTATATAAATAAAGGAATAAAATCCTTATAACATATATGCTTAATCGTAAGAGGTAATGACTATTTTATTCTACGTAGCTTAAAGTTAAAAGAGCTTAAAGAGAAAAGAGAGTGTAAAAGAGTGCTGGGTATGGGTTTGGTAGTGGAGGGATGGACAGGTAGAGGACGGCCGAATAAAAGATGGATGGATTGCGTGAAAGACGATATGGAGAAGAAGGGAGCGTGTAGAGAGATGACGAGTAACGTGGGAGTATGGAAGGAAAAAACATACTGCGCTGACCCTTAAAATTGGGATAAAGGTAAGATGATGATGTAGTAAGTTGATATTTATGAAATTTATGATTAAGAGTAACTATTTAGTCGGGCGTAAATGGTAATGAGGCGTTTAGTCAGGGGCGGATTTAGGGGTGGCCGAAACTACTGCCCCGGGACCTCCACAGGACAGGCAGGGGCCCTCATAATAAATATAAAAGAAATATCAAAATTTTGACGGACTTCACGTTTTTCCTTTTTTTTTTAATAAATTGTATAACACGTTAACAAAATACTGCATTCTTTGAAACAAATTATTTTGCTGACAATAATTTTTTGAAAAACTTGACATTAAAAAAATATTTATTTTATTTGGAAAATAATTAATAATTAGGGGCCTCCACAATTCAGTTGTCCCAGGGCCTGCGGACTTCCAAATCGGGCCCTGGGTTTAGCTGAATGATTTTTAAGACACCATTTCTTTAGTCAGATTTTAGGTAATATGGCCTACAAGAGGAACGCGTGACATACTTTAGAATATTAACAGACCACAAATCATTACTTAGCATGTACCTCATTTTTCACTGAAATAATAAATAACTTATATTACCTACATACATTTTAGAGACTATGTTCAGTCCATAACACACGAAAAAGCGTAACAGTAACAAATATTCATTCATTCGGATATTTAAACAAACCGGCCGTCTATCAAAAATAAGCAAAGCAAGGGACAATTATTATATTAATTATACATACTTGTTTTCGTAATCATACATGTATTGGGTCTATTAAAATGCAATTTGCAATAAATTATAAATCTAAAAGTTTAATCTACGAGCAGTGAAACAGAAAATCTGTTTACTATCGTTATTTTTGACTTCATTATCCCAGCGTCCTAAGGTCCCCTGAAGCTTGCTTAGCACATGAAAAAGTTGTTTAGACGAAATAGTTACATATGTCTTAAAAAGGTTACAAAAAAAAGTATTGTCTGTTCGTCTAAAATAAGTTTTTACGCTTCTAAGCCATTATATATTTTTTAATCGACCAAAAAACTCATATAATTCTCAGTAATGGATTGAGAAAAACAGTCGAACACCAGGACAGACGTACCAAAGCGATTTTACCCAAAGGGTTCACTCGCTCGATAAAATGAGCATCGGCTGAACGTTTGTTTGAAAAGTTTATATGAAATCTTTTTAATTTATCCTTTTCAAGGTGATTTTTAATAAATATAATCTATCACAATAAAAAAATCTTTCGCTTTGTGCTATAAAGGTCTATGTTAAAATTTTTATTTAATGACGGTTTATTATATAATTTTCGTGATTTCAGTTCTCGATTAAATAAGAAAAGATTCAAGTCAGACAACGACAAGCGACGGAGGGGCCTGTTGCTAGTATTAAGTATATATAAATATATTGAGAATTAAAGGTAAATTATATTAATAATTAAGGTAAATATGTTGGATAAATAAAACACGCATTTCGCTCAACATATACGCTCAGTATTAAGTACATATATATATATATATATATATATATATATATACCTTAAGATACTTTTAATTCTCAAAACGAAGAGGTTTGGAAGCGACTGTATGTATGTTTGTACGTCCATCATATCGTATCTCTAAAATAACAGACAGATTACTATTATCTAAACGTTGATTATCACTTGAATATATAAATGTAACGGTCTCATATGCTAATAAAATAATATAATTATTATTTAAATACATGTACGTGTTATTGTACTAGTATTAGCTTCGTAATATACGATTTGTTTTTAGTGTAATAAAATAAATTCATACATAATATTAACTACAATATAATACTCTGGATGGTCACTAGTAAGTCATAGACATGACAAATATATGACCTAGGTTATAATATCAATAGTGTTACACTGTTGTAGAGTTCATTGAACTGTTGGAGCGATAGAAATTAAAATATCAACGGTAAATGATAGGTGTACATTTTTAATTATATATATATATTTTTTCTTATGATATTTATTTAAAAATTTCTTATTTTTTTATTTTAATATTAATAATTATTTAAAATAAAAAAATACTAGTAAACTCACCGGTTTTAAAGCAATCATCGCTTAAGCAGTACTCGTTTGTATCGAGCAAGGGATATCCAAATACATTGTTGATAAGAGTGAACCAAATAAGTATAGTGTATGGATCCATGTTAATGACATGTGCACCAAGACGCAGGTTAGTTCTGACTGTGGCTGAGGTCTCATGGGGACCCATTTTGTTGTCCCTCGCTCGATTTTAACGCGTCATTCGTTTAGGACATTCATATATACTAATATTTTTAATTTGATTGTATGTACGTATGTTTGTTGAGGGTAATCGGAAAAAAAACTATTAAACCGCTTTTGAAAATTCTTTAACATGTCGAACGCCTTCAGATAGCAAAATAGCCTTTTTTACACCAATATATCAAACGGCATTTACGCGGGTAAAATCTGAGTAAGTGAGTAAGTAGGAAAAAAAATTTAGCCTCTCTCTCTAAACTCTCAAAACTATGAACCATATGTATCAAATACAGTTAGGGTTGACACTACGATCAAAGTTAATATTGGATCACAAAATTGTTCTTGTAATGTTAATATATCCTCACCCGTTCCGACGCACACTTCACTGAGGCAGGGTTGCGGTTCTCGGTCCTCAGTCAGCAGCAGCACCGTCGTGTAGACGCCCAGCGCCACCAGCGACAGCCCCAGAGCCGCGATCACCACGCTCGAACAGCGGACGGTACGAGCACTGAAATTTTAAATAAAATCAAACTATTCCTTATTAAATAACTCACTATTTTACCTGTTTAATTGTATTTTTTTATTGTGGTATTTTTCTAAACATATTTTAAGTTTTTCCTTCCGTTTTTTCTCATATGTCGCGTCATGGTACGTCATTTTAATTGCACACAACTTCAATATATTTATTTATAATCTCCAATAAATATATGTTTAGTGCTGACAAGTTATTTAATACTCAGTCATTACGACTACTACTTTCTAGTTACATCAGTATTTCGGATATAAAAAGTATCCTAAAAATATTTTATGGGATACTTTTTATTCATACTGACCTAATAAAACTTCCTTAAATATTTTTATTTTTCAATGTTCTTATATAAATATATTTTGGCAGAGGCTTAGCCCCAAGGGCACCTCGTAAAAAGGTCATATTTCATACCTCAAAGATTATTAATTATTTAGGCAGTGCATTGATATATCACTCAGAGAGGAAAATTAACTAAATAATTATACTAAATAATAGGTATACAAACGGTGGCAGATAGACTATGTAACTTTAAAAATAATTCTTAAGTTTTAATTGGGTGCAACAAAAAACATTAATGGTCGAAAAATGTTAACTAGTTAATTAAATAATAATATTTGTAACTAATATATTTTAGCAAAAAGGAATTGCGTAATCTTTGTATAAATGATGTATAAATGCTCTGCTATTATAATAATATTACAAATCATCTTCAATATTATCTGTGACCTCAAAGCTCCATCTCCAAAATGCTAAAACATTTTCATTTCATTCATTTAAAACTGCAAATTTATCATTAACCGTCTGAAATTTAAATATTTGAGACTCCTCTACTTGTAAAATATTTCAAAAATCATTCATTCATTTCATTCATTCACTTCATTCATTTCATTCATTCACTTCATTCATTTCATTCATTCACTTCATTCATTTCATTCATTCATTTCATTCATTCACTTCATTCATTCACTTCATTCATTTCATTCATTCATTCACTCATTCATTGCATTCATTCATTTCATTCATTTCATTCATTTCCTTCATTTCATTCGTTTCATTCATTTCATTCATTTCATTCATTTCATTCATCCATTTCATTCAAGGTCCCTACATCCCCAAAACATTTATATGAAAAATGCAATACGAAAAATCTGTATCGTAAGTTAAATTAGTTATGTTTGCGAGCGAAAACCTGAGCGGAACCGTACGTAACTAACAATTGCTTTGTCCGCTTAATGCCAGCAATCACAATCACTTACACTTTCATGATGATTGAGGTGCGCCCGCGCAGCCTTACCTTACCAGCCTTACCCGCTCCGTATTACTTTTATATTCAATTGAATATTGTATAAAAAAGGTATAAACTAATTTAATTAATAACATCATTGTAATATGTTGTAACTGTGTTTCTTTATTCATGTGAACGGAATATTTTAATTATACAAGAAATAGGCATTATACTTTATGTTATACACATCACGCGTTCGAAGAAATTCTTTAGCAGGTGCATAGTGTTATTACCTACCTTGCAATATTCTTAGAAAATGAGGTAAATGTGTGTGATGAGGTAAAATTTTACCAAAAATTGTACAGATAAGATTAAAATTGTCTTTAGTTTTGTGCTTTTTAATAATTATCTATAATTTATAAAATATTTTTTTATACACTCCTATGCTTTTTAAGTTTTTTTTTACTACATACTTATAAGCATAATAAATTAATATAATAAAATTTATTTTATTACATATGATTACAAGATATTTCATATTATATGTATTATAAATGTAAATGTATTTAATGTTAAATGAAAGTGTTTAAAAACATTAATTATTATTTCCGTGAGAGTATTTTTTTTTACATTATTTTTCCTTTCCGTCATGTTATACACATTTTTTTACACATATATATAATTTATTTAATTTTATTACAAACCTACGTCACTCTAACCGAGATATCAGTCACTGTCATCTTCAAAGAGATAAGCCTCAATTTCTACTAAGACATGAATCAAATATAATGTTATTCCATGCGCGTGCGCCGCCGGAGGACGTTAGCTTCTATTATAATCTAGATATAACCTTATTAAAAGGTTCGTCAGCCTTCCTTTTGTTTCTAAAACCTTTCAATAAAAATCCGGAGTAGTTGCTCGGAGTCATATGTCAATAAAAGTAGCCTAATTTGTTCCTTATAACATCAGTTATCCGCCTGTAAATGTCCTATCAAAATCGGTCCAGTCCTTTCAGAAATTAATTAGATCAAAGAGTTAAAAAAAAAATTATTTTTTCTATATAAGTTGTAAGTAATTTCAATATTTTCATATGCATTTAGTTAAAGGCTCTCAAATTGAAATCACAAACAGACACTTAAATTTCATTTATATGTATAGATGACGCATTTTTTATCTATATAACTCGTACCGTGGAAAACCTTCGAGCATAAATATAAAACTATATTTTTCCGGTAACACCTATATACATATATTATATCAAATATTTATTACTGGTATTATATAAGTGATGACTTTACGAACTGTCCCGTTCGGTGGACAAAGACTTTCATAACAGTACCTATCATAAGAGACAAATGGCGTTTTGTTAATCGCTTTCTATACACTTATAACGGTTATGAGTTTTGGCTTTCTTTAAAGATAACACTGAATATATAACTGTAAATAATTGTATCCTAACTAACGGTATTAAGGATTAGATAGATGTTAAAGACTTTTAATAAACACATACCATATTGTGATCTCAGGACAATAGCACGCAAAATGTAAGTGTTATTTTTTTAATCGAGATAGGGTCGAGTTCATTGCGCCGCGTGTGGGAGGAGGTGTGTGCCAAAATATGAAGGTTGTTGCACTGCGGAGGTTACAAACACATCTCGACGGAATAAACGAAATGTCACTCCTTGTCACTCCCCTCTATAAGGGTTGGTTGAGTGCTTGGGACGGAGTTAATTAATTGTATATGTTATATGTGTATTGAATTTTTATTTTCATAATATAATACTAATAATATAAGTAATATTAGAATCTAATCCTGGCATTAAATCTTATAAAAATTGTACTCACATAAAGGTTTGATGAACTCTGATTAATTACATGTATTCTAGTTTGGTCATATATTTGCATAATATAAACACTGGAGTTCTTACATCTTCTATATCTATCTTTATCTATCTCTATATATCTCTATCTATCTCTTGTGTATATACTAAGAAGTATTCAATTCCAAATGATGTGTATGTATTATATACTACTAGACCAGTCCAGACCAGACCAGACCAGACCAGTGTATATATTACTAGACCAGTCCATAGTATTAGTTTGAATACACGTAATCTTTCCAATAAAAATATCATATTATTAAAATGTTTATTATTGTAATATTAAATTTAATTAATAATATTACTTTCTAAATGCATCTACATAATAGTCATCGTATTATATAAAGTCATATTCATGTAATCACTTGTACTCACCGTGCTTCAACTATCACCTGTACGAGATGTATATATATATATATATATATATACATATATTGTATTTCTTAAATAAAACTAAATCTTTTTTTCGATATGAAAATAGTCTTTTTCTGGATATATTAATCTGTATCGAAAATATTTGACAGACACAGATTTGACAGGCAATATTTTAGGCACCTTATTCGTCTATAAATATTAAAAATTTATTTTTTAATTGGTTATCCCCTCCTGCTGTTAACCGTACACAATATACTAATGTATAATAAATACAATAAATATGTATGTACAGTATGTCTGTATGGTATGGTCATTAAATGTGTTTTTTTTAATATAGAGAATGAAAGTTTTTATTATTAATTTTTAATATCATATTTTATTGTCCCTAAATCTACAATGACAAGTCCGAAGCTTATCACACGAGCGGCGCAAGACATAAGCGAATTGTGGCGAAAGGTAATTTATTTATTTACACATTTTATAAAATATGTATTCATTTAAAAGACAATATATAAAGTTATTTATTTATTAAATTTAATAAATCTAAATAGAAAGTCAGGATACTTATATAATTTGTCGACATTTCTTGTTTTTGATAATGGTTTGTTCTAGTTGCTTTCAAACACTATCTTTAAACAATTTATAAACGAAGTAACTTAAAAAAAAACTTATTATCTTATCAATAGCTAGTTAGATTAGGTGTTGAGACTGTAGATATAGATACAAGAGAAGCTTTCATATCCAGGATAAGCCGGGAAAATAGCATAAGAAAATAAAATATACCGATTTTGTACGGCAAAGTACGTAACAATGTATTATAAAGTTCAGTATTGGAAAATAAATATTTATACATATTACTATTTAGTAAATTTCAAGAGTAAAATATAAAATAATTATTATATTATTAAAATATTAAGTCGCTTACAAATTGAAGCAGGTATTTGTAATTAATCGCTCACACGCGTGTAGCCAGCCGGCCCTTATAAAGATCTCACTTTCATTCGTAAATGACAAACTTTCCCAAAATAAAAGAGATATCATATCATTGCATCCTTAGTACAATTATATAAGTATTCCAGAGGTCAATGCTCTTTGAGACAAAACGTAAAAAATATTTAAATAAAATAAAAAATATTTGAATAACTAGTTAAAATTGTCTAAATATTAGTTTAAAAAAAGTTGGTAGAACTAAATGTCTGTATATATATATATATATGTTTATATTGTGGAAAGAACAGTATAAGAGTCTCCATAAATATCAATAACGGAAGCTGGTTTTCAATCAGTAAATGATTTTCAAAGATGTGTATCTGAAGGTCGATGAGTACTGGTGATAAATTATGAATTTAAATGATATGTGATTCATTGTCTGCGGCTTTCTTTGTAGCCTTCGCCTTGATGGGATTCCTGAGCTTCTCGTTAGCGAGATCCTTTGTGACAGCAGATGCTTTGTTAGAGTTTTAGTTCCTCTTAAGTCAAGAAACTGAATTTTATTAAGGATTTGATAATATATGCAGTTCAGTTCTTCATAGATAAATATTATTTAATACTCATTTACAAACAAACACATTGACCCACATCATGTAGATGAATTAGCAAACATACATCAAAATGTGAACTCGCATTTTGCATTCAATTATATAAATTGCTCTCTGAATATTGAAAGGCGAACAACTATCGCGTGTTTTTTCACAATAGTTAAATGGAACACGCATTTTTACTATTATATTAGTGCACCTTATCTGTATTGAAATATATTTATTTATATAATTATCTGCTGCGTATCACGTAAAAGGTGTGAGGACCCCCGGAGGGCATGTATGAAGAGGTTAATGTCTGTGGCCGAGACGAAAGAGGTATGCAGGGACCGTAGCGTTTGGCGCTCCGTCGTCACAGGCTACGCCGCAAGGGATATGGCGTGAAGATAAATAAATAAATTTATTTATTAATTAATACAATGAGCGAATGAGTGAGTGATATGTTATGTGGTTATTATTATGATTTTAACGTATATGAATATTACTCCTCTATAGTATGTTTCATCAAAAGTAATTTGAGATCAAAGTGACGGTAAAACTAGGTTATTATTGAACGCACGCGATGTTAGTTACATTGACACATTGCACAATTACTATAGGAGAGTTGTTGATAGATGCAATCCCATTAAACATCGAAAAATTGATCCGTAAATCTCTTTTGATCATTAAACCATTAAAAATATATATTGTATATTAAATTAATTGATTACTTATTCATGAAACACCAAAAATATAAATAATTTTTAACAACCACAAATTCTTAAGATAGCAATTAGGAAGAGAATTACATTTAACCTTGATAACGTTCATAACATCGAAGATTCATGAATAAAGAAATAAGGGGTACATCCATAATATATTTTGTATGCACGGTACGTCTGTTTGTGCATTGACGAGACGGGTCTTTGTATTTTAACATTGTACCTTTCTCTGTACAGTGATTGTGCACATTATTTCACTTCCTTCATATATAAATATTATATTTATTGAATATAATGTAATAGATAAAATAATACATTAAAATATATTAGTAATTCAATAATTTCATTCCATAGTATATATATATATATATATATATATATCACTCAGTATGCCACTCAAAAGCCAAAGCGGTTAAGTCAATTTTTTGATATTTTATGATTTTTGGAAATTTTGATTAAATTAATAATAATCTTATTTATTAAAGGATTTACTCGTTGATTACTTTCTTCTAGGTTAGACAGCCCTTCTTTAATAGCTTCTGAATATCTTGTATAATAATATCAGAAGGCATTGTGAATAAGTTCACCTTTTATCAATATTTTTTTACCTTTATACCTATATACTATTTTGGTAGCAGATCTTAGTTTAAACATTTCAAAACCTATCTCCCTTTTTAGGTCTAACAAGAATCAGCAAAATTCCGTTTGAAATGAGAAATATTAGTTAAAAACTTAATTATATTAGTATTTGTAGTATGTAGGAAACAATTAGTTGATTAGTTATACTTTTGTAAACGTGTCAATTACTCTATGAATACTAAATCATCCTTCAGGGCTTATCGGCTCCATGTTGTGAAACTTAACATTTTTTTACTTTGTAATTTTTTTTGTATCTTTATTCGATATTGTAACATATTTTTTATTATATAAGATATATATTTAATTGCAATTGATTTTAAAAATTTTAATACGGCTCATAAGTTCTTCTTCCCTTCTAATACATACGAGTAGTTATGGATAACTTTTGCGATAATATTTTGTTGTTTTTTATCAAAAAAACATTTATTGACGTTTTTTATTCTATTGAATATATTGTTATTTTATTTGTATTAAATTAACAACAGGTAAGAAATGAAATTTTTATTTTATTTTTAAGTAATGAAAGAATTACGAACAAACAGACTAGGAGCCAAAATTTTTAAACTTTTTAGTTTTTTATATGATATACTGACGACATGGCTAATATTTTATTGTATATGGAATTTGCAGATTTTATGCCTATTTATATTTATGTATGTATGTATGTATATAATGATTAAAAAAACTCAAAGAAAACGTGCTTAGTTAGTGTAATACAATTTTTTTATCGTACCATTTCAATTGTCTCCGCTGTTACATGATAATCATTCTCACGGACGCTTGCATTTACACTTACAAGTTATATTTATTGATAATGTTACAAAGTTAACTAATTTCCAATAATCATATCATAATCTGCTTTGTCAATTTTGAAAAAACTTTTCACGTTATTTACGTACGTATTTTTGCTCATACGTCAGTCAGTGTAATGTTTGTTGATTATAAATTATTTTCCTGTTAATAAAAGTTGTATTAATATATGTTTTGTTTATATTATAAATAGTTGATAGTAATGGTTATTCACCATTTAGTCAGATAGAGATGAGCTGTTTAATATTAATGAGTGTGATGCCTCGTGGTTACACAATGCGGCGCCTTGAAGAGATGCACTTCCTAGGTGTATTGTGAATGTATTTTTTCTTAATTCCAATAATAGTAAAAGATTTCGAAGAATAATAGCGACTTGTTTGTTTATATTTAAAACAAGATAACGTTCTAAGATGATTGAGTGAAGCGTTTTACTGGAGACTTTTTACATTCTTTGTCACGAATTGGCTCGAAAACTACTTAACAGAAAATTATGAAACTTTGCAATCAAAAAGACACACATTAGGGAATGGTTTAAAAAAATATTTGAAATGTCTCCTCAAAAAAAATTGTTTTTTTTCATATCTTGTCAAAAAACTGAGATCCCATTGAAGTCAATGGGAAACGATGAGTCAATACATTGGGCTAACTTCACTCAATTTGCAAACGGCACCCGAGATTTCGCGAGCACAGCGGGTCGAAATTGAGGGTTTGTTGTTGCCCCTAGTTTATTGATTATAATGAAAAACCCGGCCGAGTTTGTTGTGTGTTTCCTCTCAGAGCAGGACACGCTTGGAACCCTTGTAACGTTAGTTTAAGTTTAGTGCTTTTACAGAAGGGTTTATTTCTTTAAGTATGGTATCAAAATGGGCCCTCCTGACACACACACGTCACACCATTTGACGTACACAAGTGATCACTGGTATTGATTCAAAGTGGACAAGATATAAAGAAATATATATATACTTACAGCTTCTCCTCCAGCTCGCTGGAGTTGTCCGGTATGTGTGTTGAGCGCTGGCTCTCGCTGTCTGCGTCCTTCACCTGTAAAACAGACATATCAAAGAGGATATTCAGGACTTAAACCTGCGTTCTTTGGGATGTGATTCCGACACTCAACTAACTTAGCTATTGTGTATTGACCATACTACTAGTGCTTTGTTGGTAATGATATTACATAAACTATATCTATCATGTCTATTTTGAAATTCTAATTTAATGTTTTGAAATATATTATTTGTTTATCGTAAATGAGTTCAAGTTTTAGCAAGACAGTTACACAGTACACTAGTGCTTCCGATACATCTATATATATAAATAAAATTGAAGTGTCTGTTTTGTTATTCCAAATTAACAGCTTTTTACTAAATGCATGCTGTTATTACAAAAAAAAACTATTTATTTATTTTTCCGTCTGTTTGATTGTAATCTTTAAACCCTGTACCAATTTTAATTTTCACTTGCGGATAGCCGATGTTAGAGTAACTTGGCTATTTTTATTTTAAAACCAATTTCACGCGAGCGAAGTCGGGGGCAGAGTTAGTATAATTAATTACATCAAATTGTAAACGTAAAAGTGAATAATGATGATACAATCGCCGAAATCTCCAGCTGCTCTGACATCAGATGCTATTGTCTCTGAACAATGGACATAAGATGGCAACATTAAATAATGTGGCTTCGATTAAGTCACAGCCCAATTTTTATTATCGTTTTGGTGTCTTCTGTTCAAGTAAACAATTATCACTTATCACAAGGAAGATAAACAGTGATATCTTTTTTTATCTTTTATGGCTTGCTGAAATCTGACTTTGAACTCGTTGAGCGACTGTTTTACTAATTGACGACTTTCCATTATAAATTGTCAAACAATTACAAAATCATTAAACAGTAACATTACTCAAGTCGAGACCAAAATAGTAATACTCAATTTGGAACCAATTAACTATTTTATATAACTATGACTTCTAATTGACCGAAGCGAGCGTAGCGAGCATAGCGTTCTACTGGAGACTTTTTTACATTCTTTGTCACGAATAGGCTCGAAAACTATGAAAACTGACGGATAATTATGAAATTTTGCAATCAAAAAGACAAAAAAATGTGATGGTTTAAAAAAAATTGAAAAATGTCATGTCGTTGAGGAATAATCGTAAAAAAACTGATATTCCATTGAAATCCATGGGAAACGATGTGTTATTACATTGGGCTCGCTTCGCTCAATATGCAAACGGCACCCGAGATTTCGCGAGCGCAGCGAGTCGAAATTGAGGGTCTGTTGGCGCTGATAGTATATAAAGTATTGACATGTATAAACCTTTATAAGAACTCGTAAGACAGAATAAAAATATAATATATCGTTTAAAAATTTCCTTTGATATAAAAGTATGTTAATTCTATCGCGTGTCTGACGGTTAGATGGTCTGTGGTCATTGATCTGTATTATGTCATATTGTTCCACTTGCCTCATAACATTATTTTTTCTTTTTACCCACTCGCCGCCTCCAGTTAATTCGAAAGGCTCATCGTACTATTGCATTTTTTTAAACATTTTGCAATATTTGGACTAGAGACCAGGAAATTATAGTTAATATGTTTTTTTTTCGTCATTACTAAATAAAGCATTCTAATATCTTTTTGGGTACAATATTATTATAATTTGTAAATTATTGTCCTAATTAAATATATTTATTGGTCTTCATTTAAAGAATGTATACATATTACAGTAATGAGGCAAAAACTAAATATTACTTATTCAGTTGATGATACATGATCCAATATCCAATGAAAAATAAAGTAAATTTTCTCTTTGTCAATGTTTGTTTGCACCTTCGACCATCAAATCAATCGCATTAATTTATTATTATTAAGTGTTTTTGATTTTTTTATAATGAACATGGTACTACAAAAACATTAAAATTATAAGACATAGAGAACTACTGGACGGTTTCTTATCATATTCCATGTTGACTTTGAAAATGTACAGAAAAATTAACTAACTAAGACAAAAAAAAGACAATAGTTTAACTATAATAATAATGCGCTCCGTCGTCTCTGGCTACCCCGCAAGGGATATGGCGTGAAGGTAAATAAATAAATATATAATGTACCTACAATATGCGAGATCAGACAAAATCGCTGACACAAGTTAGTATTATTATAAGACCAAAAGTAGTTATGAAGCTTGTATATATATATACGTATTCCACTATTAACTACGGGGTTTGAAATTGAAATTGTCTGTATGTTTTACCTTTCATACTTACTTACATGTTAAATATATGCTCAGGAATTCATCAATTGAAAGGTGAGTATCTTTAATAGGACAGGACTTGAGATTTCTACTCGATCGTGAGAGTATTTGAACACGTTTTTGTATCCGACTTTCTCTTTTGTTATGGTTTGTGTATATATATTTAATCCTTAGCTCAAACTATAGTTATGTAGATTTATTATTTTTAATGTATGTATGTATATATATTTGTATACATGGAGGTTTAAGAACTTTAAATTTCCATATATGAAAATTATTTCTATCCTAAGGCTTGAATTTATTAAACATTTTAAGTTCAAGTGAGAAATTTGGTACGTATTTCGTTTACAACAAATTTATTTGTTGTTTTGTTGTCAGTTACTTATTAATCGTCTTTAATAAAATATTTATAATAGAAAACTTTATACTTGGTGTTATTTATATAGTCATTGTCGTTTTGGAAAGACATTCCAAAATTCCAGATTCGAAAAAGTTGAGTGAAAAATATTTATAATACTTTAATTGTTTAAAATCCAATCAAATAAATAAAATGAAGAAATTAAATTGCACCGTGTTCAAATGATACCGATTACATTATCTATTCAAAAACACTTTGTATCACAATGATTTAAATCCATCGTCTGATCAGTGACGGTGAAAACCGCAGTTGGCTCATAACTGAAACGATTTTTAATAGAAACGTCAAGTTCAAGATAAAAGACTACGTAACTTATTCGCAATCAGTGCTCTTGTTAAAATATCGATTGTACTTACGCTATTGCCAATATAAATGATTTTCTATAATTAATTTATATAATAATGTAATAAAAAAATACTGAATTAACAAGATACTAAGAAAATACTCTATTTAAAAATAATGCAAAGAGGTTATATATTTTGAAATAGATTTTAAAATATTTCGTACACACATCCACGTACCTTGATCAGCATACTGAAAAAAAATATTTGAATAAGACATTTTAATATTACTATTCCACCGTATATGTCTAATAATGTAATTATTTAAACAATTAATTAATTCCTAGCAGCATATTGAATATAATATCCGCCATTACATCTGAATGCGGACGGGTGTAATGTCTCCGCGTATTATTCACAGTGCATCTTCCTTCACTATGTATTTATGGCATTCCTGGATAATAACTATACATACTCAACTGTACGTACCAATGCTTTGTTACTTTAAAGTTAGCTTTATTGTTTAGCTTATAATTATAATACACGCAAAAGGTGGACGCCAAATTAAAAACGTCAAAAGTTTTGACGCTAAATTATCTCAAACTTGCACAAAATGTCTTCTCACGAAATCCCCTTCCATATGAAGGTGTGGTGGTCTTACTTATATAACATTTTTATTTATTATAACTTTTGATCATTCACTTCTCAGTAATATTTGTTTCATATAAAAAAGAAAGGACATTATAATTTAAACTTTTCGACAAAGGTCGTCACCATACCTACTAACATTATCAGTTTACAATAGAAATAGTCACTAAATAATATAATGAACATTTTAGAATACCAATATATCATATATATCATATGCATTAATATACTATGTGGAATAATAATTATTCAGGTAATAAACCTCCTAACCTTGCTGTAACCTCTTGCGGTGTATACTTCTAGCTCAAACTGCACGCCCATTAATGAAGTAACAACTAAATAATTATTTAAATATTATATACTTCAATATAAGACCATATTAGGTTATGATGACATGATCTGTAATGATCTGCCAAAAAGAAATGACAAGAAATGTCAACAATAGTGTATTAAAAAAAAAAGAAATAACCAAATAGTTTTTAGGCCAAAAGAAATAATTTAGAAAAAGAAAATAAGTGCATGTGTTTATATGGTAAACTAAAATAATTTATTTTTAATTAATAATTAAGTATGAATTATTGATTCAGGTGCTTCAAGATATCTGTTGATTTATATACTTGATGAGTGTTTGTTTGAATGTTTGTACATAAACAGAAAATGGAAAGTGCAAGGTTATTTAAAACCATATATGTAAATGGTGAGTCTTTAAAATCTACAAGACATACCTACCATATGAAATTTAATATGGTAATTGTTTTAAAACTGTAAAATTAGGTTATAAATAATTGACATTACAATGGTTTTTAAATACAAACAAAAAGCGACCCAGATGTTTGAAAAGATCTGCTACAATGAGTACAGACAAAAAATATGTTATCAGGCTGTAGTCATTGAATAATTTATTTACTGTTTTTGGTGTCGAGTTACAGTTATAACATTTGTTATATTTTAAATAAAGAACAGTTCTTAAAGTGACTTACATTTATTTGTTTATATAATGTACAATTTTTTTTTTTTTTTAATTTTATATCAAGCAAAAGTGTATTATGTTGGTTTGATGAAAAAAAACTTATTAAGAAATAAGAGTGTGTCAAATCGAAAATATAGAAAAAAAATAAAATAAAAGTGTTGTTATTTAAACGATATTAAATATGTAATGCAGAACTGACTATTTGCTATTGCAATTTTATTTATAAGATATTGTTTTCTCAGTTTACAGATATAATCATTCATATTATAATTTAAGGTGATAATAGGTAAGTACCAATTATTATTAAATGAATTAATTAACGAAATTATTGGAGACACTTATTTCATTTAAACGAACTTTTACAATAATGCAGAACATATTAGAGACCGGCAGAATTCACAAAAAATTACATGAGCTGTTAATGGTATCTATATATAATAGTAGCTGTTTCCGGCGACTTCCTGTGTTTCTGACCGACTTCAATCATCGGAATTTATAAAATTCCATAAATGTATAATTCTATCGTGAAAGCAAAAAGTATCCTATCTGACAATCCTAGTTATCTTATACAATAAACTTTAACCATACCAGAGAGCAAAAAAAAATATTTATGCGTGATATGCAAACAAACAAATAAAAATAAGAAATACATTTTTAAATAAAACTCCTTAATAAAATAATTCTACTTCAAAAATATGCACGGTTATAATCACAGTAAAATTAATCATAAAGTTTAAGCCCTTTCTACCCTTTTACAACTTAATCCAACGTCATAAATATTTTGCGGTTGTACTTAATATTCTTCCATTAATATCTTACCACAATACACAATTTGTTATAATATAAACTTCCTATATATTTTTATTAGTATTAATACTATTATCACAACTTTTTTTTATTTTGTAACATCTGCTATTGACAGGAAAAAAATTTACGATCATAAAATTTATCAATATGAAATTCAATTCCCTGCAGTTAAAATGAGAAAAAAATTTCATCAGTTCAGTTTACTTTTCTTATAAGACTATTGAATATCTTAAAATACATCCCACTGTCGCTGTACGAGACAATCAAAGTTACAATAATATTATATTAATATGATAACATTTTCTCACTTTGTTTTGCCAAAATTATTTTTCTCTTATGGGAATGCTTATAGCAAAAATATAATACAAAATTGGTTGTATGTAATTCAGACAATATATTAATTCAAATTAAAAAACAATGAACAAAAATGAATATCTTGTAAAATTTTAATAATTACTTAAAATTGCTTCAATTAATTTATAATTTTTACAAAACACAAAAATTATTATAAAGAATATTTAAAACTTTGTTATTTATTCGTAATAAATAAACCTATATTAGAAAAGGAAATGAATTATTTTTCTTAATAAAATGAGACCAAGGTGTAGGTAGTGAAGGTTTTTTAGATAAGTGTTCTTTTAGATATGCCTGCAAATGTGAACAAGTAAACCTAAAGATTTTTATTTTTTTTAACTTGTGATATGGAATTTAGTTGTGGGACTTTGATACACGATACGTAGAAAAAATTCGTTGATAAAATCTGAGCTTAAAATGGATGTACATGATTATGATTTTACGTGCTTCAAGAAGCGCCGCGTCAAGGCTTTGCGGAAAATGGCGTAGTTATCTGCTTGTTAGGTACATTAATAAATTTAACTACCTACATGTTTATATTAATATAAAAAAAATCTGAAGTGATAAAATTATTGTTTTGTAATAATAAAAAAATCTTATTATTTATTTTATCATTATAATATCAATATATCTTATAAATATGCTGAAATCCATAAATAACAAAAAAATATTTACCTTATACTTCATATTTGTTGTAGATTATTTTAAACTATTACACAGACACTATAATATTATTTGTTTAATAAATTTCATTAAATACAAATAAAATATTTTTGGACGCACGTCTCTAATTTTCTTTTTCGCGCCGTACGACTGATACCGCGCATGCGTGGTCTGCGGCCACGCTATAATGGCTGCGTTTCAGACGTCGCAGCAGTTTTGCTTCCCCGCCATTGCAGTGCAACGACCCGTGTTCGCAAACTTCCTCTAGGCATAGTGCACTATGTAAGCGGCAATGTATACTAAGTTGAAGGTAAGCCAGAGATGACGCTCGCAATCGGGATGCCGAAATCTCGACACAGTTCGTTTTACTAATTATTTAACCGTTGACAGTTTCTTCATTTCAAATAAGTTACAAACGAGATTTCAGTTATTCTTGTGTTTGTTTTACAATTTCAATTTTTAGCGCTGATACAGATTTATAGAGTGAATCGAATAGCATTGACTAAGTATTGCAAAAGATTGAAACTCTTCAAGCTAATATTTTACACTTAAAGTTGCTAGGTACTACTAAAAAATTTATAAACTTGTGAATTAAGATTGGGAAATTATTATATATTAAGTAAACGTAACTTATTATTCATGAAATATCATAAAAAATATCATTTTTAAAAGAAATATCTCTAAAAAATTATATTTTTTTCATATTGATCTAAACATATTGTCTTTAAAGTGCTCTAAAACGATATCTACTACTTGATAATGTTTTCGTTTGTAAGATTTTTAAAACTTGTTATTATTATGTTTTATTACTAATTCTTATAATGTATAATAGTCCATTGTGCCCATTATGAAAATATAATTTTATATGTACTAGACATTACGTCTAGTAAAACTAAAGAATAAATACTATATATAATTGTTTCGAAAAGCCGTTAAAATGCGAAAAAAGGATATCTAACCTAACAATTTTCGGTTTATTTACTAATCTCTTTGTGACAAACATTTTTATGTGAGTTAAATAACACTATTTAATATTAGTTTTTAAAAAAATATACCAAATATATTTCCATTGCTAGGCTAACATTTTTTTTAAACAATTTTTATCGTTAAAAATTGGAGTGGTGTAAAATATAGTAATTTATTAATTCCGATGCAAAGAAGTACCACGATATTAAAATCATATACAATACTAAATAAATAATTGAGCGAAGCCAACGAAGTGAGCGGAGCGTTTTACTGGAGACTTTTTGCATTCTTTGCCACGAATTGGCTCAAAAACTACTTGACGGAAAATTATGAAACTTTGCAAACAAAAAGACACACATGAGGTGATGGTTTTAAAAAAAAATTTGAAAAATGTCCAAAAAAAAAATATATTTTTTTAATATCATGTCAAAAAACTGATATCCCATTGAAGTCAATGGGAAATGATGAGTGAATACACTGGGCTCGCTTCGCTCAATATGCAAACGGCACCCGAGATTTCGCGAGCGCAGCGAGTCGAAATTGAGGGTTTGTTGGCGCCCCTAGTTATATATGTAGATAGATTTATAAGAAATATGTACCAAAATAACCTTAAACTTTATAGTTAACGTAAGCGTTATCAAACGACAAACCAATAGACACTATCTGTAACCAGTGGTTAGATATCATAATATTATGTTTACTTTTAATGCAGGTTTTAACTTTTTAATGCAGCTGTAAGTATAAAAAACATATTTTTAACGAGAATTCCTAATATTGTTATGTCCATCGATTTTGTAATTTATAAGTTTCTGCGATAGGAATAAAAAAATCATATTATTGCAATAACAAATGTCGTATTACCCGCTTTATATACCAGTAGAAGTTAAATCTTGATAGTATTTGACGAATATGTTAATAAAATATTCAAACCGCCTGCAAGACTCTTTCACTAAACTGCGCTAGGGAATATTTTTATTAATACTTAATTTCTTCCATCCACTACAAATAAACTACAATTGTAGGTAAGGACCATATTTCTTTGCATTTTTTATTTATTAGTAATAAAAACCATTAACCACATAAGACCCTCTCGTCGACGGTCTTTTATCAATTTAGATTTTCAAGGTTCTAGCGGTTTTTACTATAATTTTATACTCCAAGTTCTTTGTAGATTATTTATAGCAGAATTGCTAGCAGGTTATTTTTATGTACTCACAAGAACAAATTTAAATTACATATATATATAATTAAAGGGACAGCCTACACATTTACGTCAAGCAATCATTTTAAACTACAACAATTAAATATTATTTACTTATTCTCGATTAATTTATTTTATAGTATTTCTGTGCTTTATTTTCTCTTGATATATTCATCAATAATTCAGGGATTATAACGATAATTAGGTGTTACTTTAGTGGTCAATCAAGATTTAATGTAAATTAATATTACCTATATGTTGTATCAGTTCTATTCTGATTTTTTTTTATTAATTCCTCATCCTCATATTAAAATACTCAGAAAATAATATAACATCCTTAGAAAAAAAGTAAATAGTATGTATTTTTGATACCTGAATGTGAAAAAATAAAGATATATTGCAAAAATAATTTGAATTACACTGAAAGCCATAGAGAAGTAGATGGTGGCCGGCTGTCATTGTCATGAGTTAATACTTTATAGCATTTGCTGTAGTCTGTCGTTTATTGTTTAACGCAAATGCAGCGTGTTTTGCGTTGAATTTTGTTTATATATTATTATAAATCGTAAATTAAGTAAAGTCAGTGTTTAAAATGTCACGCGATAATTATGGCCGAAAAGGTTATTACAACCGCGATCGAGAGTGGGGTCGTAGTGATTATCGCTACGATAAACACCGATCAATGCCTAGTAAACGAAGCCGGAGTCCTCCACGAGATGATGACAAACGTAGAAGTCGCTCCCCACGAAAGACTGATAAGGATTTGTTAGATGAAAACATTCTAAGTGAGATCTCAAAGCTACCGGAGCCTAGCGAACTCTGGGATAATCAAATGCAAGAAGGATTCACAACTGCGCCGCCTCCAGCATTTCCTCAAGATGTAAATTCTGTTCCCACAAATTTCATATTATTTTAAGAAAACGAGAATCGAGATTATTTATTTATTTATTTTCCGCGAAGTGCTATATCATTAATATTATAGACAGTCTACTAAATAACTAGTTTCATTGTTCCCAGGGTAATGCTTATGTTGGTAACTACCAGCCCTCCTACTCCGGTATATATGATGACTTCCCGTCTGTTAGTGGTGTGCCGACTGCACCTCAACCTCCTGATATCTCATCTTGGAACCAGATGTCTCTGCCACCTCCCCCTGCTCCAACTTACAATGTGGAGGACCAGATCAAGAAAGAAGGTATTTGGTTTTATATATTATCATATATATTTTGTTTTAATACATCTTTATTTCACAGGACAGGACAATGTTTTTGAATAATTTTTATAATGTTTAAAAACTAAATGTGTGAGTTAAATTGAAAGCCATTGACATTTCTGCCATTTCTTTTTGCCAATTCTTTTAAATATTCAGTCATTTCTAAAAATGAAGCAATTACATGCGAGGAATATGATTGATTAATTGGATTAATATATTTTTTTTGTTTCCATTTATTTACCTTTAAATTTAGTAATTTCACCCAATTATTTCTACAAAATAGATTCAGCGTAATGTTTTACAGGTATCCAGGTTATAATAAAGTAACAATACTTTATTTGATTAAATTAGTCTTTATAGTACTTTCAGCTAACACACATCGGACGCTACAAATCTTTTATTAAATATAATGCTTACCATGTAAATTTGCATTGTATCATTTTGTGTAAATCAAAAGGGCTATGGTGCTGTATTGTGATAGTTCTATTGCAGGTTCAAAGTGAATTATAGCTGAAAATTTGTGGATCAACAGTTTTTTTTTTATTGAGCAATAAAAGAATCGAAGATTCACTTATATTGCTATATCAGTCAGTATAAGTTTAAATGTTATAATGGAATGTTTGTTGCGGCGAGTTTGACATCACTTATAAAATATTTCCAAACATAGATAAGTGAAGTTATACTCGTTTTTCTAATATTCATATATATTAAATATTTTTTTCCTCGCAGCTGCAATAGAGTCCGAAATGCGTCACCAGAAAATCGCACTATCCAAACAGCGGGAGGATTACATTAAAAAGGCGGCGATACTGAAGAAGGAACTGGACACTTTGAAGGATCAACGCAGCGAGTTGCGCGGCGACAACAAACGCTCCCCCAGTCCGGACACTAAACGGTTCCTTAAGGAGAACACTAAGCTGCAGGTTTGGAGTCCCAGAAATTGATTAGTGCTGGCTCAGTGTTGTTGCTGCTCCTTAGGCTTTTAAGATTTAATGTTAAGCGTGAAATTGCCTTGCGTTTAAATAGTTGGAGATCCAGAACAAGCTGAAGACTATCAACAACGTGGTCGACATGCTTAACGGAATTATAGGGGAGGAGTTCGCGGAGCCCCCGGACTCCGACGACTCCCAGGACCGAGGCTCCAGGAGGAAGTCCAGGTGCGTGCCGCGGTAGCTTTGTATTTGAATTATGTCCATTTATAAAAATATTTATTTTTGTTCGTTCCGCTGACTTTATTTCAATGTCAGTTTTCTGTTTCTTGTTTTTTTCTCCACTGCAAGGAATGCACTTTACTCTTGCGAGAGCTTTAGCTTTTTGGAGTTTGGTGAATTGAGAAGATCGACGAGATGCAGAGAAAGGAATTTGTGAAGAATGTTGCCGTTTTATTGAATATTATTTTTTAAACTTTGTTATTTAAGATTATCTTACGCTTCTAACACAAATTGCTTATATTATTATAATCATTGATTTGTCTTGAGATACTTCTTAGATCTTAATGTCCCAAAGCTGTTACTGTGATTAGAAATAAATTATATTATAAAAAATGGTATTTTTCTTAATAAATTTCAGGAACCTTTTCCAGAACAAAATAAAAAAAATTTTTAGCCAATTTTTAAGATAGCCCCTACAGAAGTGTTGTATGTCGGTAACATGCGTAAAATGTATATATTGCGTTAAATAATGTAAAACATAAATATGTTTTGATTAACTGTATTAACCTGTGTGTGTTATATGTTGGCAGGTCTCCGTCCAGTAAGAAGTTCAACTATGTGTACTACGACCCCGAGATGCACTGGTGCCGCGTGTGCAACGAGTTCCCCCCCACCGCCAAGGACTACTTGAACCACTTACACTCTCCCGCTCACCACAAGTTAGTCACTCATCTGGCTATAATTATTTTGATAATTACCATAGATACGGTTTACGATTATAATCTTTATAACAATTCTCGTGCAGGATGGCGGCGGCTCACATGGAGGCTCCGTGGCACTCCGTGACAGGAGCTAATGAGGGCTTCCCCTCCTATCCTTCCGCCCCCACCAAGCGGACGCCCATCAGAGGTATCAATACATTAATTACTGAAGTGTTTATTATGGTTGCGTTTAGTATCTGTCCCCTTAGGATGATACGGGCATAGCCTTGGAGCACGGTAGTCACTAAATCATCTGGTGGACCTTTTAACTTGTTTTATTAAAAGGAACCGGTTTAAATACAAATCCATTCCCCCTTAGGACTGCAGTTCTTCGTGCCGTCCAGCGCTTGGTACTGCAAGCTGTGCGACGCCTTCATCGGGGACCTGCACTGCGCCTCCGCACACCTCAAGTGCGTGCAGCACTCCAAGAACTATACCGTGAGTACCCGACACACACAAACATGCAAACACGCACGCGTACACATACACAAACACGCAAACATACACGGACTAATTAATCACATTAATAGTAATAATTGCTGTTTGATGTACATAGACATATCAAATAACAAAGCGCTATCTATTAAAATGTTCCAGAACTTTGTAGAACAGAATCCCCATTGGGAAACCGATTGGATGTCGGACAGACAGAAGGCGTTCGAGAAGGCACGCGGTAACAATAAGGTGAAGGCCGAAGAAAAGCCGCAGTACACCGCTCACACGATCACATTCAACAAAGACGGCTTCCACACTAAAAGAAAGCTGGACAGTCCTACCCTCGTCAGTGATTCGGAAAAGAAAAAGAAGAAGGATAAGAAGAAGAAGAGTAAGAGGAAGAAGAGCAGCAGCAGCAGCTCCGCGAGCAGTTCGAGCGGGTCCGACAGCGAGCCGAAGAAAAAGAAGAAAAGTGAGTTGATTTGATTTAATTATAATAATGCTTACTTTTTATCGTTTAATGTAATGATGTATTTAAAGGTAAGAAATCCAAGTCGAAGTATGAAGAGGAGAAATTAAACGACTGGATGTCGTCGATACAGATGGATCGCCTCAACGACAACGACCGAAAACTTCTGGATAACATCAAGTCCAGGTATACAACTACATTACTACATTTATTTGAATATTATTAAAAAAAAAACAGCAAATGGAAATGGTAATAGTTAAATTTCTTGTACAGAATTAAGTTGGACAAAGATGGTGACAAGCGAGACCAACGGGATCCGCCGCGACAGTACCGGTAACAATGACGCGGACACGAAACAATTACTCCTACCACTATACTACTCAATTAAGTAATAAAAACAATAATTAATATAGCGATCAAGAACGTCGCGAGTCTCGTTCCCGCGACGACCGCGACCGGAGAGATGAGAGACGGAGAGACGACCGACGGGACGATCGAAGAGACGATCGCCGGGACGAGAGGCACGACAGGAGGGACGAGCGGCGAGACGAGAGAAGGGATGACGGACGGGACGAGAGGAGAGACGACGGACGGGACGGACCGCGCAGCCCGCAGCGGACCGACGCCAAGAAGCCGGACATTCGGAAGATGCCATTCATTGGTAAACATTACATTTTAACTGGAGACGAAAATCATTTCATAAGGTTTATTTTACATGGTTGAAAAAAACATTATAATGCAGGCTAAATTGCATTGTTAAATTTTTAGATCTAGGAACGGATTTTACTGTCCTATTCAAAGCTTTCCAAATATAAAAATATTCGTTGCTATTCTTCTTTATACAAACAGGTAAAATGCCGGTGTACAAAAATTTGTCCAAGTCTGCCAAAAGTGACGAACTAAAGAAGGACGACAAGAAAAAGGAAGAGGACGAGGCGTCTAAGAAACGACGCGTGGAAATGGACGCCGAGATACAGAAGAAGGTAAAGCCATGCAATTGTTCACCCGCGATAAAAACTTATTGTTTGATAATGATGATGATTGATTGATAAACAAAATATTATTTATTTTACCGAGAATAAGTCGTAGATTAACTCTAATTCACCGTTAATATTATCCTCTTGGATGTACCGCAATATAATAATATTGCTAAATATGCCGTTTGTTCCAGGTGGCAGAGTTTAAGGAGAAGATAGCGAAGGCCCAGCTGGAGCGGCAGCAGGCGGAGCGACTCCCGTCGCTGCTGGGCGCACCGCCGCACGCCTTCCTGCCGCCTCCGCCGTGAGCTACACGCACCAAGCCCCACCGCCCTGTGCCCAGATGTCGCTTTCTAAATGTATTCTTTTCCCGCAGAGCCCCGGCCGCGCCGCCCCCTGCCGCGCTGCCCAAGGACTTCCAGGACGCCCTGGATATTATATTCCCGTCAGAGGTGAAGGCGGATATGTCTCAGCAGGAGATGTTCTCAGGGATCCCAGGGCTGCCCCCCCCGGGCTTCGCGGGCATCCCCGCCCTGGGCGGAGTCATGAACCCCTTTCAGCAGATCGGCATCCTCGGCCAGGCGCCCGTGGTTATGGGGTTCGACATGAACGCAGGGCTTTTCCAGCCGCAGCTGTACGACGCGCACGTTCCTATCGCGCCCGGGCCCAAGCCTAGACAGAACAAGCGACAGCAAAGGAATCAGGAGAAGATGAGGGAGGCCGTAGAAGGGGGGGAGGAGCCGGCGCCCTCCAGAAATAAGGAGGAGCTGGATGAACTAGCACTGCTCGGCATCGACGCCTCGGACGTGGGCGCCGGCATGTGATACACTTGTACACACGACAATCTTGATAATTAATTATAATGTATTAAATTGCTTTGACATTTTCAATATCACGCACCCCCACTGGTTATTACGTATCTACTCAAAGTTACATTCTTACTTTGCGTGTATATGACACTATTCCAAAAGTACATACAATAGTAAGTATACCAGCTATTCTGAAGCAGTGTACATATCGGTTCAGTAACTGACATATTTTATAAAATAATTTTAACTAATATTAACTAACAGTCACATTATGCACTCAGTTTTCACATTTGTGTAAATATATTTTGTGGGATAATAAATATTATTAATAATAAGTATTTTTATTTATTACAAAACCTCTTTCTTAGCCTCTTTTGGGTTTACGTGTCTCCTTATTGGGTTTATCACACTTCAAACCAAACCTTTGAATTTCTTTGTACTGAGAAGAGAGCTCAGAGTTACTTGAGATCATATCCGACAGACGAACATCGACGGGAGCTGCGCCGCCTCCAAAGGGAATTGAGACAAGCTCTTGACACCTTTAGAGGTGGAGGCTGGGACAAGAAGCTTTCAGAGCTCTCCCCTTCACACCAGGCTTACCGGTCATTGCAGAGAGCCCTGAAAGCCGAAACTGTCTCGGCAATGCCTCCGCTCGATAGACCTAACTCCACGCCCGCCTTCGACGACCGAGACAAAGCGGAATGTCTAGCCGACAGCCTAGAGAGCCAGTGTAGCATTAGCACGCAACCGGTCGAACGCGAACATGTCGAAGTCGTCGACAACACTGTTCGAGTCATGTGCTCTCAACCACCAGCAGGTCCCGCCATAGAGGAAACGAACCTCGAAGAGGTGACGACCCTAGTTAAGGCGCTTCACGCCAAAAAGTCGCCAGGATCAGATAAAATCACCAACAAAGTGATCAAACTCCTTCCGCCTCCTTTACTTTACCTAATGGTTAATATTTTTAATGCTCTACTGGCCGGTTGCCGGTTTCCGGCCCAGTGGAAAGAGGCAATAGTGATAGGCATTCACAAACCGGGTAAGCCCCGGAATCTTCCAACTAGTTACCGTCCAATTAGTCTCCTTAGTTCCCTAGGGAAAATCTATGAGAGGATTATCCTCAGTAGACTTAAGTCAGAAGTAGAGAGACTGAACATCATCCCAAATGAACAGTTTGGCTTTCGAGCCTATCATTCCATTTCCCACCAGGTGCAACGCCTCACGGAGCACATTCTTTCTGGGGCCACTTTGTGCCGCAAGTTGCGTAGGACAGGAGCGCTCTTCCTCGATGTAGCGAAGGCATTCGACAGGGTCTGGCACAATGGACTGGTGTACAAGCTATACCAGTTCAGGGTGTCGGACAGACTCGTACTAATCATACGGGACTTCCTGCCGAATCGCTCCTTCCGCTACAGAGTGGAAGGCGTGATGTCGAGTCCCCGCCCATCAGGGCGTCCCTCAAGGTTCAGTCCTCTCACCAATTCTGTTTTCAATTTACTCCAGCGACATTCCTAGGCCGCGTTCTAAAGTAGAATTAGCAATGTTCGCGGATGACACCGCAATTTACACATCCTCAAGGGATCCTTATGAGATCTCTCAACGCCTCCTATCCGCAGCCGACTCCCTCGGGAACTGGTTTCGGAAATGGAGGATTGAGGTGAACCCGGAGAAGAGCACCGCGGTACTCTTTGAACGGTCACGATCCACAAGGGGCCCGGAGATTAAACTCTTTGACAAACCGATTCCTTGGAAAAACAAGGTCAAGTACCTAGGAGTGACGCTGGACAAACAACTAATATTTACCTCACATATCGAGGACGTTCGCAACAGAGCGGCCTTTATCCTAGGGCGACTTTATCCCCTGTTAGGCAAGCGGAGTAAAATGTCCCTTAGAAATAAGGTCACACTTTACAAAGCCTGCATACGCTCCGTCATGTCCTATGCAAGCGTTGCCTTCGCTCACGCGAACCTGAAGCCTCTTCAGGTGCTTCAGAACAGATTCATGCGGCTCGCCACTGGGGCACCGTGGTTTATGCGTAATATCGACTTGCACAGAGACTTAGACCTACCGACGATCGCACAGTATTTCAAGGGGCTCTCCAAAAGCTACTTTGACAATGCTGTGGGACACCCAAACCCGCTGGTGGTTAAGGCCACAGGATACACGGCCCGTAAGACTCCTAAAGCCAGAAAGAGAAGACCCAAGTCGGTACTTTTCGATCCGGACGACGCGATTACGTTAGGGAACGCTACGTAAAAGCGGCAAAGCGTACATAAATACTACACATATACACACACACAGCGTCTTCGCCGGCGAAGACGAGGCCCCCATCCAAGCACGTTGCTCCGGCGTTCTGCCGTCGGAGGACGTTAGTGTCAAATCCTAACCCACATCCAACCCTCGCTTCCCACCTAACGGCGTCCTGAGCCGTGGTCCGAGCCTCACAGGAGGCGCCCTCAGGACGCGCGTTTCCCTGGGGCCCTTCAGGCCCCCCTTTTTCACGGGCGTCTCTGCACCCGTCCATTCCACCGGTGACGCTGTCATGGCCAGTAGGGCTAAAAGCAGAGAAAAAAAAAAAAAAAAAAAGAAAAAAAAAAGAGTTACTTGAGACTCATTAAATCTCCTGCATTGTTACAGTTTGTATGTAGACAGTAATTAGACAAGTTTTATTTGAAATATAATTGATTTTAATTATAAATAATATTTATACAATGTCTTCAATACTAGTGAGTCGGCCATCCAGAAGGTGTTGTTCGACTAAGCGGTCTGTACTGGTTTGACTGACGACAACTGTTGGAACCGACATAACTAACTACAAAATATTGCATCAAAATTTGTACAGCCATAGCTAATATAGCAGAGATGTTTTGCTTAAAATTAAAAATAGTTGTCATGCCAATGACGTCATAATTTGATATATGTATATCTCTTGTAAATACTTGCGGGTCACGTTTAGGGCATTTTGTTTGTATTGCTGATAACGCGAGAAAAACATAACTAGTTTAAACCGGATTATAATAAATTAACTGATATCTGGTTCTAAATTTCGTATTGTATTTTCTATAGCCATCTATAGATTATAGGAGTTATGTAGACAGATAACTATAGAAAATATGTTCAAAAGCACTGTTTGATCGTAAAAATAGCGAGATAAAGTATCCACCAATTATTTATATTACGCTAACTAGAGTAATAATCTTTTAAGAAACTTAAATTTTGGGGTTGTGGTTTTTTTTAATAGAAAAGGGACCTTATAGTACTACATATAAAGTCCTTTTCGCGATGCGATTTGCGCATTAGTTAGAGCATAGATAGCGATAAGCTGCCTTTTCATTATGGGATGTAGGCTTCTTGACCTAGCGCTTGATAGGATAATATAATGACTGCTTATATATGTCACATTATTTTCAATTTTAATAATAAAACATTTATTACAAGTCATGGTTTATATAATTAAGAATTAAAATCATTTATGTTTCAATCTTCCACTAATGTATTAAATTATAAAAAAAACATTGTACAATCATTATTTTTTAACAATATGATTTAGACATATTTAATATGTCTAAATCATATTGTTATAAAATTTACTACTATTAAGATAAAATAAAGGTTGATTTTTATTTAATAACAATCAATGTATAACATTTATAAAAATAAAAGGACAAACGTTTACAATACGCATTGTAGTAAAAATATTTTATGTACGTATTGTAATATATTAGTTACTATTTACCTAGTGACAGAATAATCATGTAAGGGCCTGTAAATGGTAGCATTAAACTCCCACCGGTGACGCTGTCATGGCCAGTAGGGCTAACAGCAGAGACACACAAAAAAAAAAGAAAAAAAAAAAAAAAAGTATTAAACTTGACAATGAATGAGTTCAACCAGCGAACAACGCTCGTAAGTATCATTGCTGTTACATCACGTTACGCAAAAACAAGATCGCGCGAGATTTGACGCGGCGTCCGCGATAAATCATTAAAGGAACACACATTCAGTAATTTTAAGAATTAGATGTCTGTGTGTAAAATATAATAAGCTATAAAATTTTGGATTTTTATTATTTATTTTTCTATTTAGACCTTTATTATAAATATGTTTGTTTTTGCTATCTCATTTATATAAGTGCTTCATTTCCAAAATAGTAAAAAATGAGTTCTGCTGTCAATTAATTAGCGTAATCTATATTCTAGTCTTGTCTAGTCTAGTCTATGTTATGCTAATGATAAGATGACTGATAATAAGATTAAATAACAGTGAGTGTACAAACAGGGTCGCGAAATTGATGTTGTTATTTCATCATTATGTAGACTTCACTTTACGTTGGTCAGTTATCGTGTAGTCGCTGTGAGTTGGCAGTAAAAGGCGGGTGTTGGGTTTTTCGCTCCTTCAATTTAAAAGTAAGTGTTAAAGATTTTTCTATTAAAATTTATTAAACTTAATGTGACTTTATCAATCTCTTTAATAAGACATACTACACAAGACAATGCGATGTAAATATTTTTTTTATTTAGCCATTTTTTTACAAAATTTAAAACAGGTTATTTTGTGAATATCTGAAGAATTTTGGTTATTGAACTTTATTTTATAAACTTTGAGCCAAAGTTTATAAAATAAGATCGAAACATTACAAATTCGTGTAATTTCTTTTCAATTTTTATGTAGAATTTTTATTTATATACATACAAAGTAATAAAAATGTAGGAAAAAGATTACGAAATGAATGAAATATATACTTTTTTTAAATATTCCATTTAACTCTATTTCCATTGCTTAAGTTCAAAATAAACTTGTAAGCTGTACATAAAATAATAGGACCGCGTATTTGCGAGATTTTGTATCGGTAATTACAAGTAGGTACCTAATAGTAGCACTCACACGCTCCGTAATAATAATTAGGACTCACCTATTTACGATTTTTAGGATTTTAGGATTTTTTGGAATCCTAACATCTCACCCCTTGGGTGGAGGAGGTTTGAGATTCCATCCTCTGTATCCAAAAAATCTTTATAAATCAAATTTTGGGATGTGTTTTATTTTGTAATATATCATTAGATAAACTTTTTATATTTCAACAGAAAAAATTATATAGTAACAAGACACTAATGGCCAGTTACTAATGACAAAGGTTTTTGAAAAGTGCATCTCTGGTCTCCTTACGGCACTAAGGCTCTTTATAAGGCCCAACTGCAGAAGATTCAATTACAATTAAGATCGCAATTTCAGATACAGAAATTCATAGAAATTAATGTTGTGGCCCTTATAAAATCTTATAAAATGTATATGAATTATAGCTCTATATTATAGAAATCTATTTTCTAGTTTTAGATTAAACAAATTGTAGTTTTGTGTTAATTTTTATTACCTTTAAAAAATATTACAAAACTACAATCATTCATTTTTTCAATCTGAACCTTTGGACCTTATGAGGTATTACACTTCTATTATAGTAGTAGGACTTCATTAAGTGCCTTAAAATAACAATCATGGCAACCACCAGTAGCTAAATGTTAAAAAGATACATATATTCGAATAATATTTATTTATTTACTCATCTTTACATATGATTAGTTTAGTAATCAACATAAATTTAATTAAAATAAATATAGATATAAATAAAAAGTACCTTTTCATCAAATACTTCTTTTTATTTTCTACGCTTCCAGATTTTATGTGATTCTTCAACATAAGTGGTGGTATATCTTACTTTAAAGCTTGCAGTAGACGCTTAGATATTTGTTATTTTTTTATATCATCCAGAGCCTCCTGAAGATCGTTCTTTTTCTTGCGAAGGGACTCTTCGCAAGAAAGAAAACGATCTTCTCCTGTCTTTACTGAAAGCAATATTCTTATATTAATGTACATTTTATATTAATAAATGTGTTTTGAAAGTAGTTTTTAAACTTAGTACCCCTAATAAGCTCCGGGTCTTATTTGCATTTTGGAGATAACGGGCAACAACCTTATTAGGCAATTAGATATGTAGTGAGGAAAACAAACAATGTAGAGATAATAAATTAAAAAAAATAATTACTTATCCCGTCAATGCACTTTGTAAAAGTATTTTAAAAATTATTAAATAATAAACGGGTTTTATTACCAAAAACGATCTAAATTCCATTAGTATTTATAGAAAAAATGTACTTGTCGTCCGCTTCTGAGGTTATACATAGAACAGCTGACAAAATGCCAATCACGAAAGCAATGAATCTCGCTGCGCTTTTACGTTTGGTAACTGCGAAAGGGTCGCACGATGACCGTTTTAATATAAATATTTTAAGTTTGAGCTTACTCAGAACCGGCCCTTTTTAGGCGGATCCGCCTTTTTATATTTACGGTTATTTTTTAGAAAATTATCTTTAGAAACAGGTACAATGTAATTTAATTTTTATTTATTAAGGTTGCAGATTGTTTTTGCTGCATAAAACAATCATTGACATCAGGTATTCAACGAAAAAAAACACCTGATATCTAAATCCCGTGTGATGTTCTGTTTGCAACCTTTTGAGGTTCACGTTATTAAGAGACCATCCCTTAATTTGGTACCTTGTCATCACCAAAACAAACGAATAATTTAATAAGTATTATATTAAATATACATTGCAATTTCTATGTATTTAGTTATCAAATTATTATCTTTATAAGACCTTGAGAATATTTATATAAAATAGTATTTATAAGATTACACGCCTGACAGAAGAATTCAGTAGAAGTAGCATAATTAGAAATATTCACCCATCAATAATTTTTCTAGCAGTAAATCATGTCAGCCGACAAGGTATTCCATTCAAGATCGCACGGTATTCCCTCTGAGGGGGTGAAGGATCAGTACGCGGACGGCAAGGCTGCCAGGGTATGGAAAAAATATATCGGAGACAGCAATGGGAGGACGCAGAACTATCGCGATTTCCTGTCAGGGCTACTGAAAAAACATGGCTGCAAGACTGTACTGGATGTAGCTTGCGGGACTGGGTACGAATAGTTGTTGTTATTTAAAAACAACAATTATGACTTTAATTTTTTGTTAACAATAAAATACAAGGCAATTGAGTTGCCGCGATTGGCATCACAGAGATCCACAATATCACTTTTTAGTCTAATGTTTGTATCGCCACTTTACATGCAAAACGTGGATGGTGGATGGATTTTGGATGGATTATTATACTAAATAGACTTATAATCTTTACATGTATGCCTATTAGTCGTCAGAAACGTAATTAGTATTAATTGTAGGTATTAGTTAGGCATGGATTTTTGAGTCAATTACATAGGATTTTTAATTAAATAGAAAATTCGTTGCGAAGACTAAGTAAATTTGAATTTTTGTAACAATGTAAATTTTTAAAGTGGTACTGATAGTAATGCCAAATGCTGGATGCCAAAAGAGTTATTCTTAAAAAAATAATATAAGGTCGGATTGTAGGCTATGGGAGGGGGCATTCATTGGCCCCTCTTCTTTCTGAGTATACCTTCCTCATATAAACATTAGTAACGTGATACTTTTGTTTCTCAAACGACAGATCCTTATAGCATATATAGGGATAAGTTCGTGTAGGTACTGGTATAGGTATACAATAAATGTCTATTTATTACTAAACTTGTATTCCATCTACTTTAGAATCGACTCCATGATGTTGCTGGATGAAGGGTTCAAGGTGGTGTCCGTGGACGCGTCTGATAAGATGTTGAAGCACGCACTCAAAGCACGGTGGGAGAGGAGGAAGGAACGTAGTTATGATGAATGGGGTAATGCAATATTGTCAAACCTTTAGAACCTTTTTCTATATCAACATTATAATTATTTTATTAAAAACCTGGCATCCTTTTAATAGTAATTATATAATTACGAAACTATCAACGCGACTGCCTTTACGGTAACCCGGATATCATAGGTTCGAACTTTGCTTGTTTAATTATTTAATATTATATTGACTTTAAGTCTATATTTTTTAATGTTTGAATGATAAATCATATCTAAGAATAATTTTTAAAATATTCAGTTATCGAAGAAGCAAGCTGGCAAACGTTACCGCAAGACGTGGAAGGCTTCTTGCCCGGAGTTCAGTTCGACGCAGTTATATGTTTAGGAAACTCTTTCGCCCATTTACTGGACGAGTACGATGACCAGAGGACGCAGAAGATGTGTTTGAGAAACTTTGCACAAGTATTAAAGCCTGGCGGATTGTTATTTATTGACCACAGGAACTATGACTCCATGATTAATAGAGGAGCGACGCCAGGACACTCTATCTATTACAACGTGAGTACAGTCTATATATACTTTTGGGTATATTAAAAAATATTTACAGGTTTTTATGGAGCCACCATTACAGAGAATTGCAACGTAAATGTATTAAATCTTTCAGAATATTATGTGAAATATTGTTTTTCAGGTTAATATCTTTAATATCCCGAAACGAAACAAAACTCAATTACTTGTTATCTGCGGTTATTATTTAATAATAATGTCACAAAGATAACCTTACGTGTGACTCTCACCCACACTACCGTAGCTACAATTACATAGGCACATGCTTATTTTATAACGTAAATATTGTTAAAGAATATGCAAAATAAATTTGTAATATCTTACATTATCATTGTAGCGAAATCTCAGTTTGAGATAAATATTTATGATTAAATTAAATAACTTTAGCATATTTATATTTATCTTGTAAAGTCACTTATTTCTAAAGTTTAGTAATGCCTCTTTATACAAGACGGCATATCAAATACGGCGTAGCAATCAGGATTTTTATGCATTTAGTGTATTATGTAGCTCTAGAATTAACTTTTTAGTTTTTGTTTCTAATTCGCTTACAAATGAATATATCAATTACAATTTATAACATTGTGTAATCCATCATATCTGTTCAGTGCAAGTACCCCGTGGATATCAAGACGTCGGTGTTGGTGGTGCGCGGGAAACCCGAGCTCGTGGCGCTCGACTACTGCATCGCCACCAGCGATGATGGACCACAAGCCGAGAAAAGGTAAAACAAAAAGAAATAAAAATTACTGGCTTTAGAAATGGTGAAGTTCTAAAATATATCATTTCAAAATAAGTTTTAAAATTTCTCTCTTTTTCAATTTAGTTATACTTTAATTTAAAAAGACAAAGATCATCCATATACAGCCCCAATAATATTGTGTACTGCGTAACCTATAAACTGAATTTTAATGTTTTATCTACAGTGAGTTTCGTCTTTGTTACTACCCGCATGGACTGGATTCGTTCAGTAGCATGTTGGACGCCGCCTTCGACGGACGCGCCAAGCACAACATCTACGCCGATTTTCAGCCACTGAACACTGTGCCTGAACCCGCATATTACATACATGTTATGCAGAAGGATTAGCTGAAGGATTTGTTTCTAGGAAATGATTCTAGTTTTAATTGTTGATTAGTCTGTAAGCAATAAACATATTTATACTTTTCGATGTCATTTTTAATATCTATTTCTATTGATACTGTTTGATATACTTATATAAAAAAAAATGAAATTATTTTTTTAACAACTTTAAAAACAAAAAATGTTTACAAATAGTTGTGTGTGTGTGTGTCTCTGCTGTTAGCCCTACTGGCCATGACAGCGTCACTGGGTTGTACAAATAATTGTTGTCATACTCATACTAAGGTTATATTATGTTACTGACATTATCCAGATGATATTAAAATTTTATATATTTTTTATGCTATGGTATGCACATTTTTAAATAAACTAAAAAATACTCATCTTTTTACATTAAATAAATTGTTATAAAATAACAAAATTTTTTTTTTTTTTCTTCTAGAGATTAAGAAAGGCAAAATGAATGTCTCGAAAGTTAATTAATACTCAATAATCAATATTGTAAAAAGATTCGAAATCAAAAGTTGAAAGTGTAAAAGTATTAAGTGATAGTGAAGTGTAGAATTATCCTTTGGGTTCCACACCAGTTTTTCTCTATTGACCTGACCTTCGGAACCATGCTTCTAGAGTCTGACATCTTATAAGTGTATAAATGTATGCCTATTTGGAGTAAAAATTCTTAAGTTCACACCAACCATTGAAGATTGGGGGTTAAGAGATAAAAATGGTATAACATTCCGTTTTAAAAGTTAACAAAATATTATTTCAAAGATATTTTTATGAGTTTTTTTAATATTTTTTATTAACAAACTTATAGATTTAGATTTCAATTTTCAAACATAAGATTTAATCAATTTACTGGCAATCGCATACTGCAAAATAAAATAGAACATACAAAATGAAATAATTTATTCTAATAAAATTGTATGACAGATATGAAAGTGAGAATTAACTTACATGTGGAGACTTAAAGGTAATTTACAACTAAAATAAATTAAACTATGATCCGACAATGATGTTGTTGATGGGGATGTGGATGAGCTTGACAAAGAAACCTATGAAGCCCATGATGCAGAAACCTATAGCTGTGGCGATTGCAATCTTTTGGAATTCTGAAAAATAAAATACAAGTATTAAATATGATGGAACAACATATATGTTTACAATAAATATGTTGACTTTTCTTCTAATTTAATAAATAAGAAGTTTTAAAGAGTGATGTTTAAATATGGATGACAATGTTAATTATTATGGGAATAATTACAAACATCACTGGTCGAATGCCAGCAATACAAATTGCAATGTCAGGTTCAAAATAAAACTTAAATAATTACCTTTTCTATCAGGTTTAGTGCATCTTCTGACTAATCTGATCGAGTCCTTGGCAAATTGCTTGCCAGGCTCTACAAACTTTGCGATTTGATCCATTGTCCTGAAAGAAATAATTCACTTACGGTTAGACAACTTACAGACTGAAATAATATTACGTATATTGTTGATAATTAATGAATTTTACACACCGATAATACAATATTTAAAGTTATTTTAAAATATAGCGTTACTCGTAATATTTGCCTTGCAAATAACGAACGTAGTTTATAGAAGAGAGAGTCTGTAAAATTGTCACAACTCAAACTACTAATTCGCAAACGTCAGCCACGTTTCGACGGTGTACTGCACGTCACCATATTTATGATCGGATACATTGACGAATATTAACATTATACATTTAAAATAAAACAGTTTATTTTTTATTTATATTAGTTTTTCTTAAACAGCACATTTTTATAATAATTGTAAATATGTATATTTGAAAAAATATAATGCAAAAGTAATTCTGAATGGTCATTGGATGATGATTATAATAATAGCCTTAAAGGCTGTTTTTTTATATATTAAGTTTTTATTTATTTATTTCATACTCGCAATATACTTTACTATTTTGACAATCATATCATAATTCTTTAAGTTAACATTTGCCATTACAATATAAAATAGTATTTTGCGTATTTTGTACTTCGTGATATGCCAAATGTCATAATATGTCAAAGTTAACAGATTTTAGTTATTTTTATTGAACTTAAGAGAAATGTATGAATTCATAAATAAACCACTTTATTTATTCTCAGTTTAGTACTATAGTTTCCACTTTATTTATTTGTATGTTAGTTAGTTAGTTTGTTATTTGTATAAAGTTATCCAAGTTTTAATTACTTGTAAACTGCAAGTGATATTTTACTTATTAAGTTAAAGAAAACGATCGCTTTACTCAAAAATGTACGCTGTTGAAAAGAAATACGAAATAGAAATGAAACTGAAAAGGGTAAGCAACATTTAACTATAAAACCCATAGTAAAAAACAACATTTAAAAATAAAACCTTCATTAAATAGGAATATTTTGTAATGAATGGGCGTTTCCAGGAAATGATGAATATACAAGAGCTGAAGGCAGCCGCGAATAGAAGCTCGTCGCTCGCTAATGACGTTTGTAACGTGCTGGGCGCCTGTGAGCAGCGCTTGCAACAGCTGGAGACAGCAGTGCTGCCTCTGTATGGTGATACTGCAAGGTTGCAGCAGATACATCACAGTTAGTATTTGGTATCTTTTTGTCTTGTAAAAATCTTTTAAAAGTTTTTCTACTAAAGCACTTATAGAAACCAAAGCTATTTATATGAAATTACATGTTTTTTATAGACATGGATCGCACAGTGACAGCACTGGATCATGTAATAAATTATTACATGGTTTCTCGAGAACTGGCAGATCTCATACAGGCGGGGCCTCACACTGGAACTCCAGAATCTCTAAACATTTATTTAGAGGTGTGATAAATATATTACATAATACAAATATACTCTATATTTTTAAAAATAAACATTTACTATGATTAATTCATAACATCTTTAAAGTGTTTTGTTTCCAGGCTCTTGATAAATTGGCTGAAGCTCAGAACTATTTCAATAAAAATAACCCTCAGAGTGTTGAACTTGAAAATATTGTAAGTAAAACACTATATAATATATATTTTTAATAATTTATTTGTATAACATAGTATATTTTTTACAGAACCAGCTTTACAATGCTGGAGTTATAAAGCTGGAAGGTGCTTTTGAAGAGTTGCTCAGTCGCAACACTAGGCCATTGTCTCCTACTAGTTTAATGGATATGATTGCGTTGGAAGAAGGTAAGATTGAGATAGATATATATTATTTCATATTGGTGTGCCAGCAGTTCTGTAAATGTCATGAATTAATGTGAAGAATAGTGTGAAAACAAATGGTTTCAGCTTAAATATTAAGAAAACAAAAAAAGATACATAATTATTAAATTATGAAAGAAATTCTAAAATCATGAAATATTTATATAGGAAGTTTGCTTATACTTTAAAGATGTGTGTCTGTTGCTCATCACTATTAATATGTGCTGTGTTTAAGTGCTCATTACAATTGGGATAATTTGTGCGGTTTCCTAGACTCGAGCGTGGACAGTGTTAGCGTGAGCGGTGGCACGTCTACCTCTAGCGGCGCGCTGGAGAGCATGCGTGCGGCGGCGACGTGGCTGAGCGCGGGCGGGCGGGCCCCTGCCGCTGCCCTGCTGGCAGTACGCGCCCCGGCCGCCCGCGCCTCGCTCGCCACCTTTAAGGACTACCTCCGAAGCCGCTCTATGGGAGCCTCGCCTCTCATGGTGAGGTTTAATTATTTTGACATTAAGTTTATGATACCATTCAAAGATAATATTACATATATTACAGGTCTTTGTTTTGTTATATTGTCAAAACAGATCTTACATTTCCTTATGTCGTTTTTGCTATACATTATCGTTATACTAAAAGATTAAGCCAGAATTTGATTTGATAGTTTATTACCAGTTACATATTTTAATAAAGACGGGTTAGAATGTGTCAGAATAATTTTATTTTTAAAAGTATGTAATATCTTGAAGCATTAATATTATCGGGAAATTACTGTAAAATATTGACTGATATTAATGTCTTGTTATTATTATTATTTATTTAACTTCACGCCATATCCCTTGCGGGGTAGCCAGAGACGACGGAGCGCCAAACGCTACGGTCCCTGCATACCTCTTTCGCCTCGGCCACAGACATTAACCTCTTCATACATGCCCGCCGGGGGGTCCTCATGCTTTTTACGTGACCTTCCTCCAGTATCATAGCTACTGATTTTTCGAAGGTCACTCGAGGCCTTCCCCTGTCTCTCTTACCGCTGACTTTTCCTATATAAATCTTTTTTACCATTCTTTCATCAGTCATTCGTTCGACGTGCCCAAACCACTTGAGCACGTTCTTCTTCATTCTCACTGAGACATCTTCGCTAGTACCTGCCATTCTGTGGATCTCTTCATTGCGGATTCGGTCAGCTAGACTGACTCCGCATATTCTGCGAAGAGATCGCATCTCCACAGCATTCCTTTTTTTTACATTCTTCTTCTGTGTTACCCACGTTTGGCTGCCGTATAACAGCGTCGGTAGCAAAATTGCATTGTGTACAGACAAACGTGTAGCTATGCTGACGTTTCGCCGTCTCAACAATGCACCCAAAGCACCGTTGACTCTGTTACCAGCAGCAATACGCCTTTCCACATCCATTTCGTATCTTCCGTCTCTGCTAAACATACTTCCCAAATATACCACTTCATTCACTTGTTCTATTATCTTACCATTCACGTTGATCTTACATTCTGTTCTTTTTTCATTTCTTTCAAATATCAGAACCTTCGTCTTATCTGCATTCAGGTTTAGACCATTATTTTCACACCCATCTTTCAGAATGGTAACCAATGCCTGCAAATCGCATTCTGATGATGCAATGAGCACTGCATCATCGGCATACAGCAAGCAATTGACCTTAAGGTCACCTACTTTCACTCCTATGTCACTGTCTTTCACGCCTTGGAGACAACTATCCAAATACAAATTGAACAACCAAGCAGACAGCGCAACCTTGCTTAACACCCGATGTCAAACCAGGGCGACATGTTAGCTCCTACTACACAGGCTGAGTGATCTCTGTAAAGAGACTTTACAGCCTGTAGCAAGGGTCCGTTCACATTATATCGGAGCAGTATCTCCCGTAATTTCTTTCTCACAACCCTGTCGAAAGCCTTTTCCAAATCCACAAAAGCACAAAAAACCTTTTGGTTTAGGGCCAAAAACTTTTCCGTGATCATGCGGAGGGAAAAGATCTGATCTATACACCCTCTTCCAGGTCTAAAACCTCCTTGGGCCTCCCACAACAGCCTTTCAGATCTCTCTTGCATTCTTCTCGCTAATATTTTAGCATAAACTTTACCGCCCAAGCTGATCAAACTGCACCCTATAGCTTGCACAGTCTATCTAATGTCTTGTAAATTTTTATTTTTAGAAATCCAAAAATATGTTGCATCGGACAGACAGTACCCAACGGAGAACTAGCAAGATACAAAAAGTGTAAGTAATTTGCTACATTTAAACTTTATGTATTGCTAATGTAGACCTTTTAATTGATAATGAACCGTCATCAGGTTAGAGAAACGAGCAATAAACATTATGATGAAAGCCTCGCAGACTCTAGAGCAGTCCACCGGCCTCGCCATCGGGCCCCGAAGGTCTATTAACGACTCATGTAAGTTTCATAAATAAATTATGTAATTGTTTCGACGTTTTGGTAGCAATCGAATGGTCAGGATGAACGAGATTAGAACCGTCTAAGAATATAAATTGCATGTCGTTTTGTCCTGGGCCAGATTCGGAGGAGTGCAGCGAGGCGCTGGACGAGCGCGAGGCGGAGGCGGCGGGGTCACTGGCGGCGGCGTTGGTACCACTGGCGCGCCGCGAGCAGCGCACGGCGCTGGGGCTGGTGCCTCTGCCCCGCCTCCCCGCGCTACTCGCCGCCATCCTCAAGGACTGCCTGGCGCTGCTGGGTGAGCGCAGCTAAGGGGAGGACAAGATCGCACCGATCTCCGGAGGACTAAGATTCGTTTTCCTCAGCGGCGGAGGTGGAGCGCGTGTGCATGCGGAGTCGCAGAGCCGCGAGCCGCTGCAGCGCCGGCGCCGCCGCGTGCTGGGCGTTGGCGGCGCGCCTGCAGCGGCTGCAGCCCGACGTGCAGCGCGCCATGCACCCCGCCTCCCCCGCACCCTACGCCGCGCTGCTTAACGCCTGTCTGCACCACGTGAGTAGAGACCACTCGCAATCGAAGCTCGCAGCCGACAGTACAGCACGCGGTGTTGCAGTGCGTGCGGTCGCTGGAGGAGTGGGTGGAGGGCGTGCGATCGGACGGCGCTCCGGGTGCGGTGGACGGTACGGTGCACCAGTTGGCCGCGGCCGCCCTTGCCTACTGCCACGCCCTGGCGCCCCACATCAACATCATTGGTGAGTGTTGGCGAGTGTGTGTGCCCGTGTATGTGTCCGTGTGTATGACCGAGTGCTTGTTACAGGCCCGGCGCTGTGTGCAGAGGCGTGGTACGCGCGCGCGGCGCAGGGCTCGCTGGTGCAGGACAGGAACGCCCTCATGCTGGCGCTCTACATGCGTGAGTGATTCCAAATCCTTGTACCGGTTCTCGTCGGCGCAAAGCCGAAAGACTCGTGGAATATTTTGAAGTCAAGCTCATTAGGAGCTTTACTGCTCGGCAGCCGAGGAGTAAATTAATAAGTCCGTCAATTTAAATATATACAATATAGTTACAAGTTTGACAGATATTTGTTCAGTATGATTTCTGATCTGTATTCTGTGCTATTAAAATAATAAATTATTTGTTTCGATCTCCAGGTAAAGTGTTGGCTCAGTTGAATCTGTCTCTCCGGAACAAGAGCGAGCAATACACCCAGGACTCGCTGAAGGCAATATTTCTGCTCAACAACACACTGTATCTATTACAGGTAGACAAAAACAAGGTCCTTTAGAAGACGGTGTTCAAATCTCATACGCTCCCGTAACGGCCCTGTCACTGGCTTACTTGTAGACGTGTGCTCCTTTCAGTAATTTCTATGGATATCTGTTAATATCCAATGCAAATTCCAAACACGAAACGGTTAGTACGCTATTACTAGTCCGGTAAAAGTGGAAGGTGTAGAAGCTCGTCTATATGTGTGCAGGGCCTGCAACGCGGCGGGCTGATGCAGGCGCTGTCGCTGGCCGAGCCGCAGTGCGAGGCGGGCTACCGGGACATCGTGCAGGAACACAAGCAGGCCTACCTGCAGAGGTGAGCCGCCATCCCTCTCACACGCTTTACTCAATATACATAATATTTGAGCATTTTATCACCGATAAGTCTCAAGCTAGATCTTTAGTTTCGGAGCTTCTCTCTTTTTTTCCTTCTGTTGCAATAGAGTATTTCGTCTATGTCTAACCTGATCCCCTTACAGCTGGAACAAGCTGCTCTCGTACCTAACGCTGGATGAGCCGCTGCCGGCCAAGCTGCGCGACCGCGACCGCCAGCTGGTGAAGGAGCGGCTGGCGGCCTTCAACCGCGAGTGGGAGGAGAGCGCGCGGCTGCAGCGTGGCTACAGCGTGCCCGACGCAGAGCTGCGGGAGGCGCTCAAGAGGGACAACAAGCAGGCGCTACTGCCGCCCTACGCCGCTCTGTGCGACCGCCTCGCGGGCGTCGCGTTCTCCCGCCACCCCGACAAGTACCTCAAGTACACGCCACTGCAGGTACAGTGATCGCCCTCTCCCGCTACCCCGACAGAGGATTTATAGAATCGTCAGGGATGTCTGTCCACTAGTACGCTGTCTCTAACTCTTGAACGCTTCAACTTACTTACTTTGGGTTTCGTGTGCGATGATCTTTATTTTACTGCTTTATGAGCAAATTTATTCTCCTATTTTAAAGTAAAATCTCATATGATTAACTTGTATACAAATTTCATTAAATTAATTTTATCATTCTCAGATCGCAGCTCAACTGGATGGATACTTCGACGAAGCAGCTTAACGAGACTATATTAAATATTTAATATATACAAAAATATATTTATATCCATTAGACAAGTAGGTGCTTATATAAAAAATCAATTAAAGACATTATAACTTGACTAATTTTTATTATAACAAATTTATCTAATTCTTGTTCTTCTTCCTTTTCTGCTTTTTGGGCCACTGGAACAAATAAATTATACAATACGGTTTCATTTCATACCGACATTGTCTAAGAAATTCTGCAAACTTAACATTTTGCAGAATTAATTGCTCAAAACAACAAAAAGCAGCATAGAATATTGATAAATGTAAATAATAAATTTTATTTATATTACATTTGTTAATAACAAATAAGTCATTGACAAATGTTGGTTACTTTCACACATATAAGAAAATATTTGGGGAAGGAATTTTCAAATTAAAAAAAAAAAAAAAGGTCCATAGATAATCTAATAGACCTTAAATACAATGTGTTATCAATAAAATAGTGTATCACTTCTATTAAAAAATAATAAAAAGTGTATTAAGGCTCAATTCGGCCCGATCAGTAGTTCTCAAGTTAACCCGTTCAATAGTTTAGGATTTGTAACAAAATATATATTTTCTTACAAATACATTTATGACAAACAAACAAACAATATTACTTTATAATAATAAAGTAATCATTTACATTCCGATCGGTAGTTCTCGAGCTAATCGGTTCAATAGTTTAAGCTATAATAAAGGCATGTAAAAAATCCTCGAAAGGACAGTGTAAGGGCTCCATCTAGCGGTTGTATGCAAAATGTTTAAATAAAAATATAATACTAGCTTAGCCCGCGGTTTCCGGATTAAGGGTACGTGCAGATGGAGCCCTACAGCTCATACGTTACGTCATTTCGATTACATTTCCCCGACCTTCCGTTGGGCGCCCTCCGCGACCGCGTCACACTAACAAACAAACAAACACTTGGATGCACAGACAGTCCTGTACACAACACTGGATACCAATTTATAATTATTTATAAAAATTTATTGACAGACGGACGGCCTTAGACATATCAACAAACGGACAAACATACTTATGAGAATATATGTATAGTTAAATACATTAGGATTACAAGTTTTAGGTAACGATCCTGAATACTTGACACCAGCTGATATATATAATTATTATATAATAATATCAGATATGGCCGCTCTGTACGCACAGACGCACACCGCTGCTTGCTATAAGAGGTGATAAATTGATTACAATCTTATGTCCTATTCATATCTAAAATTAAGGAAGCATAAAAAAATTACAGCTTTGTGATATATATTATCTATGGGACATTAAAAAAAATTATAAATATTTTGAATGTTCAAATTCATTCATCACTCATTCAAATTTTTCGCCGGTTTTTTTATTAGTATCTCAGTTAAAGGTTTGTACACTTTGAGTAAATTTTAACTAAACTATGCGTTTGCAGATTATTACGTATAAAGTAAATAGTGACATTAAAATTTAATTTTACACTTAGAAGTAGCGTCCAGACGCCCCAGCCTTTGCCTTTTGAGCATGGAATAGGTTTGAATCGGGCATAATATATTATTTTGAATATTGGAAAAAATTATAAGCCACATGACAAAATTATTTCTTTAGAAAAGTGAAAACCATTTGCCCCTTATTAGGAACGCTGTTAAGTCCACATCTCATAATCTATACGCTATGCAGTCACGCATCAGTCTCCATTCAAACAAATTCAAATTTGGAACAGTGAAAGGTATATAAGTCGATCGCTTCAAAACAAGTCAGTGTGAGCCGCACCTGCAGCGCGCGCGGCGGCGTGCGGTGCCGCGCGAGGGCGCGGGCCGGGACTCGCTGCACCTGCTTCTCGTGGGGGGTGAACGCACACGGCAGCAGACGACGGAACCTGAAAAATATAACCTTATTTAATTCTTGCATTTTTTTTTTATACCATCCAGAACCATTTAATGTATATAAAATATTTCAAATGGAATACCACCACCATATTACACAAAAAAAAAAAAACACTAGCTTATGATAGGGCAGCAGCGCGGTGGTGATGGTGGGCGGGGCCTGTAGGTGCTGCGCCTCGTCCGCGCCCGCTCCCTCGCGCTGCAGCCGCGTCGCGCCGCAGGGGGTCGCCGCGATCAGCAGGGCATTGGCGCCGTGACCCGGCTGTGGATAGACATATCTTACTAATATTCGAAACCAAATTGTAAGATTAAGGATTTCAAACAACTTATTAATTCGAGTTAATTTTCCTACACATCTTCAATAATCTCTTCTCTCAGTAAATTGACCTAGTAATCGATCTAGCCGTACTAGTCATTCATTGCGACCTTTTTATAGATATCTTTTAAAACACTAACTATGTAACCTGTTATTTTAATATTACAGAAATACATATAGATATTATTAATATTATTACAAATTGTGATGCTATTCATAATGTCCGCACCTCGTGCCGCAGCACATAGTTCCCCGGCAGCAGTCCCTGCAGCTGTGTGAGTGCGGAGTGCACGTGGTTGGTGATGCGGCTCATGAGGGCGCCGTGTTGTTGTCTGAACGTCTCGGCGTTTACGTGTTCCACTGTGGCTACGTCACCCGTGCTGCCGTTGATTCTGACTATATTTATATAAAAGAAATTATATGTTAATTTATTATTTTTAGAATGGTCATCTAAATAGTATAATAAATAATAAAATTATGATTACAATGAACCAAAGTAGCATTCCTCCTCAAGTGCATCGCTAGAGCCAGACTTGTCAAGCGACCCTCACTCATCTCGGAGGCCCCCAACTCCAACTGATACTCCGGGGAAGGTTCTAACAGCACCTCACCTTGTGAATCCTGCATATAAAGTAATAGATGATAAAAAATCAATACCAGATTTGCGATTTAAAAAAAAAAGTGTATTATTATTAAATTTCATTAATTAAGTAAACATTTTTCAACAATTAATGTGTAAAATTAATGATACCAACCCGTGCTCTGTGAGCACAGTGTATTAACACACTGAAGCTCTCTTCTGTGGTTTTGTTTGTTATCCTCCATTTCCTAAACGACCTGTGTGGTGGTCTTTCAAATGTTGTGCCTGTAATAATAAATAAAAAGTAAGAGCAATATATATTTCTGTACTAACTGAACTTACGGCTGTTAATATTTATTTACAACATCAATCCAAAGTCAGTTATTGGCGCTGAACCCAAAATTGGATTGTGAACTATGGTTTAGGATCTTTTAAGGCAAATTGTAAATAAAGTGATCACATTCTGTATAAATGTTACCTTTACAAGTGCATTGTCCAAAATCATCATCATCACCTCCATCATCATCTCCAATATGATTCTGTTTATCTCTTGAACTTCTAATTCCATTGCTACTGCTATTATTGTCTTGTGTGTCTGAATCTAAATTAGTTATTTCTGAATCTAAATGATAAAAAGAATAATGTTATTTAATTATTATAAATAATAATATAAAATAAAAAATATCTATAAAATTATTTGTGTCTTGTTAAAAAGAAATATGAGACAAATATTATTTAATTATTTTTAAATTCTATATTACTATTCACAATTTAATATACTTTTAAATTGTGAAGATATCATTTGTGCAAAAACTTAAACTAAACTTAAACTAAAGGGGAGAATCTATAAAAACATCATTAGACCTGTTGTTATGTATGGATCTGAGAGCTGGGCGATGAAGGTGAAGGATGAAAAGCGTTTGCATGTAACGGAGATGTGAATATTAAGATGGATGTTTGGGGCGACAAGAAGGGATAAAATAAGAAATTATATTAGGGGAAGCTTGGGACTAGCGCCAGTGACAGAAAAAAATTGAGGTAGCAGTCTGTCATGGTATGGGCATGTTATGAGGAGAGATGAAAGGCATGTGACCATAAGAGTGCTCGGTATTGTAGTGGAGGAATGGACAGGTAGAGGACGGCCGAAGAAAAGATGGATGGATTGCGTGAAAGACGATATGGAGAAGAAGGGAGTGTGGAAGGAAAAAACATACTGCGCCGACCCCAAAATGGGATAAGGGCAGGAAGATGATCATTTGTACAAAAATGAATAGGATTACCAAAAGAGCAATGTACAAAGGCATATTTGTAGATAATCATGTTCTATACCGTCAATACAAAGGTTATCCTCATTATCTTCATCATCGGACGGCACATCCAAGTCAACAGACATGTTATTTGTTTCTTCATCTGAAATATCTTCCCCTAAACTATATTTCAGTTGTTCAGACGGTCTGTCGAGATAATTAATAATAATAATTAATTAAAGTAATATTATAATAAAAATATGTTAATAAGTAAATACTCACAGAATAAGTGCCTGTTCAAGCATATGTTTGAAAGATGTGTAAGTCCGGATGAGAGGTGACTCCTTACTGAAGGAGAACTCATCACCGAGGACCAGTATATTCACTCGCTCACCATCTACATTTTAACTCATTAATGATCATTGTAAGGTCAAAATATATATTAAATGCGTCATTATATGCAAGTTGCAATAAATATATACAAACAAAATTACAAAAAACGTGTCAATTATTGTACCACTAGAGGAACCATTTTTCTATTTTATTCACCATTACAGTAAGTCATTCTTATGATCAAACATTGGAATGTTAATTCTATGTATTGTGCGGATTAAATTGATCCTACACATGCATGAATTTAATATATTCCTCAGTAGTATGGGGGTGTGCGTAGGGCGCATACCGGGTGCGACGGCGGGGTGCACGGTCACAGTTAAGTCCCAGACGCGTTGGGGGTCTACAAGACAACGCAATGCGCTTTCACTTGCAACACAACTAGCGCCTCGTTCCAATGCATATTGCGCAAGCTCACAGTACACAGCAGTCAGCGGGAGAATGGACACCGACTTCTCATCTGGGAAAAAATATTTTTAGCTGCTTTCATACATTAAAGTGGGTTATGGTGCTTTTTTCACGATTCTACAAATGAGTTTCTTACTTGGCAATATAAATTTGCAAGGATGTTTCTTGCAAGGCTCCGGCATTGAACATGACTTCATGATATTTAACTTTTTCGTCAGGGAAATTTTATCTATTTTCGGTAATAATTTTAAATCCACCTGGAATCAATATCAACTATAAATATTAACACTAAGTCAAACCGAGACATTATTTTCAAATACATACATTAAGCAAGTCCTCTTCAAACTCCATATCAAATGTACTATTTCTAGTTTCAAGTGGTATTTGTGCAGCCAATTCATAATTCTTAGGATAACATTGCATTTCATGAACTTTTAATGTAAAAAATGCCTCATACACTGCTTCAACAAGTGGCTTTGGTCGTAAAGCTCTGATGCAATGACTTGTTGTCCACAAAGTTTTTGCCCATTCAATGTATTCTTTTTGTTCTTTTTCATAGACAGGTTTTAGTTCCTAAAATTAGATTATATTAACAAAAAAAGGATTTAGGTTTAAAATAACCACATAATCAATGGTTTAATATATTTTTTATTATGAGATAGGATAATACCTCAAAAATTTTATAATCACTCTTAGTAGGCCGTGGCACAAATTCCTGCTCCAATACATGCATGTTCTGAGCACAGAGCACTTTGATGCATTGATAGTGCTGCCGATCAGTCAGTGCGGACTGTTTAGGATACTGTGGTAGTGGTTGGAGGCATGGGACAAAAATTCGATGTAACTTATCCAACTGGGTAACAAATAAATGTGTTTTAGTACATCCTTCAATTTAATTTATAGCATGAGCATGGAACATTGATGTTATACATTAATTAAATTTTTTATGTATTGACTAACATTTTGTGATTTGTTAAATACTTCGTCCCAGTTAATTGTAGGCTTGTCATCCTCAGAGTCACTTGATATTAGGGGGTCATGAAATTTGTTTCGGAGAATTCTCTCTGTGGCACATTGGGTTAGGTCATCTTCCTTCACGAAATAAATGTCTGGCTGTGAATAGCACCTGTACATAACATGAATATGGTTTTAATTGTAAATTTTTTAGACTGCATTCATTTTAATCAACTTTATTTAAATGTTGAGTTATAAAATTATTTCTATCTCTACTAATACATTTAAAATTTTAGAGAAGATTTTAATAGAAGTTGAGTGTGAAAATGTTTTTGAGTCATTATTTAAATAAATAAATAAAAAACACAAGTTCCCAACCAATCGAATTGTCGAATATGTTCCATTTTTACAAGAGGTTGGATTCACTGAATACATAGATTGAAATTAATAAATTGCTACTTTTAACACCATTTATATATTTATTATTCACTATTGACTATGATATTTGTTATCAACTTAACGCATTTTTAATTCCAAACTTTGACAATTTGAATTTGACAATGACATTTAGATTTCTGACTGGTACAAACCAAAGAGTACATAAAGTATGTACAAAATAGTGATTTAGGATTTTTAGATCTCAAAAAAGTTGTAATATGTTTTTCCTAAGTTACATAATGGTAAGATAATAAAAAAAATAAATAAAAAGAAACTATTTTTTAAATACCAAAATTTTCTTACAGAAAAGTAAGAAATTTTAGAATAACATTATTTTTCTTTGATAATGTGATAATTCGACTGTGTAATTAGTCAATACTCGTCTATATAAGTTTATTATATACACAATAATCGTTTGTAATCTTAAGAATCACATTAATTATACTTTGTGACGATTGTAATATTTTTGAACAGTTATTTACAAATTCTGAATGTAATATTTTGTATGGTTGGTATTCTAAGACTTTTCAAGTTTTACTTTTGTTTAAACAACATTATTACCAAGATTAAATTACCTACAAATACATTCGTTCTAATATTTTATTACATTAAATATAAAACTAATTTATATTACCAAATTGTAAAATATAATACGTCACACATAACCTCGTTGCAAAAACGCGCAGCATTATTATTTTTTTTAAGATATAGATAAAGATTTCCACTACTAAATTTTCTATTTTCTTTACTATTCTTAATTAAATGAATCCTTAGTCACAGTGTCCGTATACTACCATGATTAATCACAGTCACAGAATCTTTTGAACAACTCAACGAGCACTTGTATTCGATAGGGGTCTGATGGCCATTGTCCAGCGCCCTGCAGTCGACGGATCGCAATAATTAATTATTAATTAAGGATCATTCCAGATTTTTAGTCCATTTTATGTGGTAAATTGAAATACAGAATATTCTGGTCTATATATGTGATTCCTCACATCAAATATTACTTTTAAGCTAATTTTGATCTTAAATTATATATAAATACGTAAATATTGAAGATAACAACATATCACATAATATGTACCCAATATTTTTAATCGTTCACGCGAAATATAAGCATTGGTTGGAAGTTGAAAAAATTGATGTAAATATTTTAGATTTTCCTTTGTCATTGAACATTAAATGATTATGTTCATCAGAATGAAAATTTTAATATTATTTGATAGCATTTCTCTGAAATTATTATCCTTTACAGTAAGTTTTTAATAAATTTATTTATATTATAGGGAAAACTGTTGTCTTCTCCGACAGAGGAATGCTCAGTTTATATAAATTCTTTATAGTAAATATTTATAGAAATTTGGGTTCTTCCTAGATGGACGAAGGGTCTTATCCAGCTGAGAATCCGATATGCGTCTATGCATAATATACGAGTCAGAGAGGGTAAATAAACTCAAGTGACGTGATATACTTCTCCCCAAAAATGTTAACAAACTCATCACCAACAATAGATTCAACCCGCGGTAATTTGACATATGATCTGTTCGATCCTTGCTCCCTCAACTTATTTTGTATTCCACGTAGATTTCTTTAAAGGGTTTGGTAATATGTTGATTTTGCTCTAACATAGTGTTGTAGGGAGTCGAATGTTTTAGGAATAATTTGCGTATACCGCAACATTTTCTTATACTACAAAGAGCTAAGTAACTAAACCTTGGAAATTGAAGTTTGTTTATTCTATATAATTTGCTGCATTGGAATATATATTTTAAAATGTTCTTTTATATCAGGAATGGAAATAAAACACGTGAAATTTTATCATCGTCATTGCAAAGAGATATTCAGTAATGAAAACACGAATATGGATTATACAAGAGCAATTGATGCGAGTTGGAAAAAGAAAATTAAACCTTACGCAGCATCCATCCGTTCTACAGACATTTGGACAGATCCCTGATTGGGTTTCTGTATTCTGTTCTAACAAAAGAGGCAAGAAAAGTGGAACTGCCACTTTGTGCCGTTTGAAAAGGAATTGTGTTTGCATTTATCCATACTAATTTCAATAGTGTTTCAATGGTTTGAATAGAACTTGAACACTTTTATACATTTCAAATGCGATAAAAATATCACCTGTTCTGACAGACATGCCACTATTTGATAAGGGATTTCAGTAATAGTAAATAGAGTGAATATACTTATTTATTTATGACTATTGGTTATTTAATTGTAATATATATGTAATAATACTTTCAAGATTAATTGTTACGTAAAATTTTGCGCTACTTGGTGTCGTAAAAAACCAAAATACTTTATATTATTGATATTTGAGATTTAAGGAGCACATTTGTTTTTTCTGTTATAATTATTTTTTTATTGACAATTATCATATTCCTTTGAAAAAAAATATCTTTTAAAGAATAATATACAGAAAAGAAACTGTAATATAAGAACAAACGAGCGTTGTTACAGGTATTACAGATATTTGGTCACCGCTGCTAACGTTCTAGCAATTTGTAATACTGGAGGAAGGAGTAGACGTTTTTATTACTGTTATACACAGTTATACATACACATAAAATGTACTGTATGTTATAACAAAATGAGATGTATTAAAACAAAAAAAATCAATATCAACTACAGTCTGAAATACGAGTGAAAATACTTGCTCAAATTTCGAACCTTGTTATGGGAAGAGGGGTTGCATTAATATTCACTTTGTGTTTTACTAATGAAACATTTCTTGGCAGATTAATTGCTGTTTTTGCGACAAAACAATGTAACTAAGCTGAAACAATATTTGGCTCCACGCCTAGTCAAGAAATCAAGAGGATTATAAATTCTGAAATTTATGATATCTTAGTTTTTTTCAATTCCGAATAAGTCTGTTAATCTTTATCCTAAGTATCAGGAAAGTGTCATGAATAGTAGATTTCATGTTAAATAGACATAAATTATTGTGAAATGCTAAATAATGTTGAATATGATAAATAAATAAGTATCCAGTCTTATAATATTGTACACAATTTTAAAACTTTAGACAACTGGTAAAATTCTATATTATAATTATTATTACTACACAAGTATGAGAACAACACTATTGACCATGGACAAAACTGGGACAACGATATGATTTTTTTTCTTTCCTTCATTTGACGGTTTTTTTCGGTGGTTTTGTATAAAAATGTGCGAAATAAATTTTTTTAGTTTTTCATAGAATATAAGGTTTTGTGAAAAATCTATACATAATATAATATATAAAAACACAAAAAAAAAAAAAATCTTTGGAATGTTAATCATTGTTTTGTTCTTGTATTAAATTACTTAAAACAGATTTTTTTTTTCATTTCAAACATATACCTTCCTCACTAATAGCTGTTCGTCTATAACATTTTCTGTCTCTATTTGCAACAATTATAAATACAGCTCAGACACACAACACAGTTTTATGAACATGAAACAATACAGACAACATAACATTATCATGTTATAACACAGCCAGTACTTAATTTACATATAGAGGACGAAATATGAACACAAAAAAAACAGTTTCCGCACTCAACACTGCATAAAGTAATGTAATACCTATTAATGTCGGCAGCGTGGAGCCAAGCCTCAGATAAATATTTTAAAAGACGGTTGGAACGACCTCTGCGGATTGGTTGTTGGATTTAAAATGTAATGGGGTATGATTCTATTTATCTTCATACAATGCGATCTCAAGAGAACTAAAACCTCACTTCCATCAGCCGATTGCATTGCATTGTTTTTAATTATACCAGTGTTTCGTATTATTTATATTTTTAATACAGGAATATTTTTCACATTTATATTTTTATCGTTAATAATCATTTCCAGAATATTGTGTGTAAATAGGATTAACTTTGTCTTAAATAAATTTGTTAGTATTTTTAATAATAATGACTATCGCTTTTTATAAATATATAGGATAGTTTTTGAGAGAATTACTGAAATAAAAGTTAAATTTCATTTTACAGTCCTGTCATGAGTTGTGTCGGTTAACTGTCACGAAATCAATCAAACAGAAAAATATATATATTTGGCAGAAAAATATTAGTTTTGTTAGCCTACCAGAAATCTGATGTCAAATATGGAGATTATCAATTCCCATATCTATTCAAACATGTTAGCTTATTTTTTACTTATTACTACTGCAAATAATAATTTGACTATTAGAAAAAGACTGAATAATGCTCCTTAAAGGGACACAAAAGTAGTTAATTGACTTCAATAAGTTATCTGGGGCATTCAAAATTCTTTGCTATTAAATTCTTAAATCAGATTCAGAGTTGGCAGAGGATCAAACGAACCAGTGTGATTGGGAGTGGCCATATTCATGAACCTAGAGCCTTCAGTTGCTTTTGGCACTTGTTTACTATCAGTCTGTATTGGCATCTAGAAAGTTTCGTCTTTCGGTTGTTCGGTTGTGTTCGGTTCGGTTGTTGTTCTGGGATTTAAAGATTTTGTTTATATAAAATTGTAAATAGAAAACTCCATTAAAATATATTTTATAAAATAGTTTACACGTGAGATTTTTATTTCGAATGTCAGTAATTACCTGACTTGTATTTTGAGATAATTGTTACTTCTTAAACGCTTGTTATGTTACAATTACGAGAAAATAATAAAATAGTAATATAAATTGGATATTTTTTTACACATATTTTATTAAACTTCATTTAACTGAACTTTTCAAAGAGAGGTTATCTAACTACCCACCGGTCTCGTTGGATTTGACAGCTTTTTTATTAGATTTCGATTTCTATTCAATAAGTTCGGGTTCGCATTATGTAGTTAACTGAACTGTAAAATCTTTTTCCTTATATGACGTATGTCGAATATTAGCATAGTATAACTTATGAAGTAAGATTAAATCTGAAGGTGAAAGAAAATCTTCAATCATGGAATTCTATGAAAATAATATTATCTGAAATGAATAAAATATATTGTCAAAGGTGACTTGTCAGATTTTCAGCCATGTTAAAATATTTAGGTTATTGTTCTTTTATATGAATAAATTGGCCTTACTTTAAAGTATTAGGAATATTTCATGAACATTCACTGTAATAGGTAATAATTAGAACGAGAAAATTGTATGAAAGTGTTTTGAAAGTTTCAACCAACCATCTAGATTATATATTATTAAGATTAAGATAAGATAAGATTATTTATAAATTATATTTATTTTATATAATCTACGTATCGCGTTGGGTTTCGCAGACATGCAAATAATGAACTCAGAGTGGATCTAGAATCGGATCTACAATCTGATTGCACAAAGTATCCTGTGGAAGAAGGTCATTTAAGCACTAAAAACACAAGCCGACGAGTTTGCATGGATCTTTTAATACATTACATTTTTATCTAGTGTAATAATCGATACCGCAACATTTGCTTTTAACATAACTTCTTTACAAAGTATTTATACTTTGTGTACTCAAAGAAATGGAAATAATAATCAGAAATTAATAAAATAAAGTCATCATATCAGAATTGTAAAGTAAAGCTATGTCTAAATATTTATTTATAAAAAAAGCAACAAAACCTTTAGTCAGTTTTTATTTTAAGTACTAAGCTGATATTTGATTTAATTGTTGAAACGTATTAGAGTATCTCAGACCAACTTACTTCAAAATGTCTTATAAAGTTTATTTTTTATTTAACTGTGTTACTAAATTAAATGAAACAAAAGTTTTTGCTAACATCTAGTTTGGAAGAATTTCTCAGTCGTAGATAGTGAATGCTATAGACAACTGGTTATTTTCAATTACTTTTAGACAAAAATGTCATATACCATTTATAGCAACATTTTAATCATCTATAAAGAATGCTCTTGACTGACTAATCTATATGCGATGTAGATACAACAGTGTATACTACTAGGATAAGAAACTTACAATTTATAGCAACTCTATCTTGACTCAAGTAACACTTTCCACGGTCATTCTTTTGACACCAGGCCATGTTAGGTGTTCGCATATAGTATTCTCTATAAATGATCCCAGGTAAAATAATGTGTTATTTAGTTTCACTACTGCTATTTTATGTCCCAAATGGTAGCCCAAAATGGTAGAGAGAAATAATTTGATATGTTCTGTGAATGTGATATGGTCATTTCTCATAAAGTCGAGGATAGATAGAATATATTCTCTAAGAAGTTACTAACAAAGCACAGTCTTTAAAAGTATTTTTTTCATAAGCGATATTTAGCACAAGGAAACAAATAGTTATATAATATATTAATTTATAACCATTATTAAAACCGTTTCTGCTAACAAGTTGCCCAAGCGGAGCAACTTGTTAGCAGAAACGGAATATAGCAGACAGAGACAGACGAGATGCGTACTTAAGTCCAACTGGGAGTAGCTCTGAAGTATGTATCATTTAGAATATAACGTTAAAAATGTACATTGTAGCGATACGTCTATGAAAATTGTTGTTTGAATATTATAATATTATCTTTATCAGTTTATATAAAATATGTTATGATAATTATACATGAATATTATATATTATCTTTATAAGGTTATATAAAATACGATAATTATGTATGGTAATAATTTGATGATGAGTAGCGTTCAACCAAATGAGAATGGTTTAGTTATCACTATCTTAGCTCCTCGTCTCGTCCTTCTGATTTCGGATTCAGTAAAAATACAAGATGTTACCTATCGGTAAGCGCTTTCAGTACGTTTTCCAGCAACTTATGATAATTGAACAGTCAAAGTCAAAAGTCATGAACATACACTTTAACAACTTTTATATTATTATTTTTTAAATAATAATACATAGGGGTAGCCAACTATCAGACGTGGTGGAAATCTTTTAATTTTGTAATCAAAGCAATTTTGTAATAATTAAAATATTGATTTTTAAGAGGAAACTTTGTTTGATTGGGACCATGACCACCTGAAGTCTCTATCCCAAAGGCAACATACATTACATTATTTTTCTTATTATGTTATAATATTAAAGCATTTTCAATTTTATGTACAAGTTGTGTACGGATACGACACACACGTTACATGTTTATATAATGAGCGTTGTTCCAAAAACATTCGCTTCAATACAATAAAAAAGTGTAAGCGTTCTGAAGTTGAACAGCAAACTCCCAACTGCAGTCTGATTGCGAGAGGCGAGTGAAAAAACTTGGCCAAACTTCGAACCTTGTTCCGCTGGGAACGGCGGATTGCATTAAAATTCACTTTGTGATTTACTAATGAAACGTTTCTTGGCAGATTAATGAAATTGCTGTTTTTTGCGATGAAACAATGTGACTCAACCGCAACTATGCTTGGCTCAACGCCTAGTTAGTGGCGTAATCAGGGACTTACTATTTTAGAAAATATAAAGTGTGTTTTTCGGCTTGTACGTCTATATTAACTATTGCATTTATGAATTAACTGGTATAATGGAAATATTTTATCATTGTGGTAGTAAATGATTTACAGATTAGAATGTAAGTTAGTTTGATTTTATTAAACGGGGTCTTAATGCATGCTTAACAAACTTGAAGACGTTGCGGTCTCAGTTACAAGGTAACTTGACAAAACAAGAATGTTTTTAAAAAGAAGAACTTTTTCAAGCCTCGTTAATTATTGTGGAACTTTGTTTAAAAATAAACAAAATAATTTCACAATTGGGAAGATACTTTTCCATTATTTGAACATCCAGTTAAAAACTCCGATGTTAAAACTTTTATAGTATCAGACACCATAGAAGATCACTGTATTAAGATAAAATATAGGTATTAAATTTAACTTTTTCCTGAAGGGAAGTAGGTGCTACTTTCGATCAATTGAAGAGAAGAGAAGGTTACTTTGAATTTTCGAATAATCACGGCTTAAGTTATAAGTAAATATTTCGTTATTCGTATATTATTCACAGAATATATTGTTGTACGTTTGTGAAACAGTGATCAAAATAACAAAAAACTCGACTGATTTTGTTCCATGGTTCTTCTCAGATCAGGGCGCGATTGGAATTGTCAGTCTTTATTAAAGTTGGAGTCTCTTTACAATCATCATGTATCAAAATAGGCCCTCCTGCCACTCCAATTTGACGTACACAAGTGATCATTGGTATTGATTCAAAGTGGTAAAGATATAAATAAAAAAATAAATTTCAAGGCTTCAAGGTTCAAGGTTCTTGAATATGACCGTCAACGGTAACATATTACAAAACTTAAATTTTTACTGTAACTAACGCCATGCGACTAGGTGCGAATGTTTAGTGAGCTCTCATCGGTGTGATCAAATGTTTCGAGGAGCACTTTTAGTTTCGACGATGGACACAGTATTACTCTTGAAGTTTACATATTCGTGTACAGTACAATCAATAAAAAACATAAGTATATTATTCTTAACAAAGTTTATGTATGCCTTATGTAGACATACGATTAATAATATTACTAACAACTAATTTATACTTACTTTTAAACTAACATACATATGTTAGTTAGTACCTACAATATACTATATAAAAACCCTTCTTTAGGTAGTTATTAGGGTAATTAATGTATAAATATGTATATCAGAATGTTATAAACAAAATAAATTATAAATAAAAAAAATAAGAAAGCTAGAAAAGTGCCGCCAAATATAATAATTATTATATGATGAAAACGGTATATCGAGCCAAAAAACAAATAGCCAAGGAACTCTTATCGTAGAGAGCTGATTTGGAATAATCGAATTTGCGGTGAAAGTTTAGGGACGAGAGAGTGAGGCATAAAATATGTAAATATAGATCTGATAACACGAGCAATCTTCAAAAGGAACCCAGTTCCGGGGCAGTGGACATAAAAACTTCAGTTGTAAGGGACGCAAGATGATTTCAGATGTACGAACAAATAATAAGTGGACCGTGTTGGGGTGATATTTATTCAATTCAATTATATAATATGACAATTATGTTTTCCAACCCTTTTCGAATGATATGATAAAAAAATATAAATTTATATCTTTCAAGTGTGTAAACTTACTTATTAAAATTAATTATTTAGTTATTTCTTACTTTGTCTATGATTAAGTTTGTTTTACTGACTTTATTATTGTTCTTTATAAATATTTGCTATATAATATATTTGTGCTTAGCTAAGAATAATGTAAGTTTATTTACCCTGTAAATATTTATTACCTGTTCTAAAATCGGCAATGAGTCTTTTCATAAATATTATTTTTAATACCAGCGACCTTGGTAATTAAGTTAGTTATTAGTTAGGTATTAGTTAGTTAGTTAGTTAGGTATTAACTCTCCGCAACTTGAATGATAAGTCACCCATATTCATTTAAAATTATATCCATCAAGCCGTATTAAAATTATATCATTAGCCGTACGCTCTATTGTAAGTTTAGTCCAAAAAAAATGTTGTTTTTCTTAGTAAAAATTATATGTTTTTACTATTTATAAACACTTAAACTAGTGATAATACCAAATCACATCAATATCCTTTTAAAAGTTTTCATTTCATGCACCGATAAAAAGATAAAATATAAAACAAATAGATAAACAAAGAAAACTGTAAACATTATTTCTGTTGCTTTAATTTCGACACTAATTATCTTCTAGTGGCAGCGAAGGTTGCAAAATAAAATAATTAAATTTTATAACACTATATTAATGAGTTGTAATTAAAACTTATAATTAATTAACACTAAAGGAAGGTGATTCCAGATGAGCGATTGACAGCAGCTACGCGCTTCGCTCGTAGCTTCGTTTTCGTATCGTCTTCCTCTTACACGTGGCGCAGCGTCAATAGTTAATATTCTGCGCTCTTAACCTGGAAATTGACTTGGTTCTTATTACATGGTTTTGCCCTGGCTATGCTTGAGTAACACAAAACATTTATTAAATATGTGCTTCATACATAACTTTAATGTTTCATATTCTAGATAACCGATATTACTATTAAGCAAATATTAAATCGTCCTGTCTTCTAAAATCAATGGGTAAAATAATTTGTTAGAACCACAGTATTTCAAATAACAATCATGATTTTAAAACATTTTGTTCGTTAATCATAATTTGCAGCGCACCTTACCAAGTATACAGAGAAATGAAACGACAAATATGATAAGAATATAAAACAAAAATAAGATTACCATCTCCAAAACCATTCGTAAACGGAGCGCGTGTGACATTCATCCCACGCGTCGCAACATTTTCATAAAATCGACCTGCAATATTCTCTTCTAACACCAAATAAAGGTGAACCGAATATATATTTTATAGTTTGCTTACAATAAAAATAAGAGTATATTCATAGATGAATATTTTTTTTCAACCTTGCTTAAGTTGAATTAAATAATTATTAGTGACAATTATATAGACGATTATAAAAGTTATTCTTATATATACATATTAATTACATTAATACTAATGCATATCTTTTGTTTCCCCATATGATAGCAAATCATTAATTACCCTGAAAGAGAATTCGGTTTAGTTTTCGATCTTTTAGATCTCTTTCTTGTAGATGACGAGGTTAATAATACTTACATCAAAAACTTATCAGCATTAGTAATAAGAACGGAAATTACAGTAAATATATTTTATTATGTACTCTATACTTGCAAGTGTTAAAAAATTTTATATTTAAATGCAACTACCAAAAAAAATTTACTCGAGATTCTATTTTGATTCCAAATCGAGCTAAATATTTTGGAAATGCTTTCTTTTAATTTTACTGAAAATAGTTAATCATAGAACCATAGTCTCTATATTAAAAAAGCAGGAATCAAATCAGTTTATCTTTTTAAGAACTTTGATGCCACAAACAGTTCCGCAAAAATACATACAAAGAAATATATGTTAAACTTAATACTCTCAGTATTTGCGTCAGGGCTTAAAAAGTCTATTGCATTAGTTTTATTGCTAAATAAGTTTTAAAAATTATGACTTCGTTAACCGAATAATTTATATAGTACCTGTTCTAGACTGACTTGTTCAAAAATAATAATATTTTTTTCACGAATTTGTGGTATAATAATTTGGTGCAAAAGGCAATTTTAGATGCAGCTTAGACTCGTAAGTCGATCCAACACCTCCCCATCGCGCTGCTACTGCGCTATAAAGTAAATAACCGGCAAAACCACTGCCGCTACTAAGTCGTAAGTACTGACCGAGAAAATATATAGCATTAGAATTAGATTTACTTTACAACGTCTGATTTTTTATTCACTTAATATATGGTTTGTTTGTTTAAAAATCTATGATACATTTATATTTATATAACAAAAGAAAGAGCATTGAAGAGGCAGATATTTCAGTGCCCTCAATTTCCCCGTGAAGGAATAATATATAGGTAATGAAAATACTCAGTACCTCGACGTATTAGGTAAATATTTAAAGACCGTAGAAGTATTTAGGTAAATATTTAAGGCAATTGTAGTCTACTCGGGAGCCATTACCTTAAATATGTGATAAGGGTATAAAGTAAAGAAGGTAAAAAATATCCTGGCCTTAGTATTTGACCGTCCTGAACAAATATAATTATTTTTTGACACAAATATTACCGCACATGATCGGATAACAAATTAAGCAATAATACTTGATAACCGTCTGACTTAGCAATGAAGCCAGATCAAAGTATTTGCAATTAATAAAAAAGTAATGTTATTCCTCAAAGGTAAGCAGTTAGTAACACGAATTATAGCAATAAAAATATTAATTGTGATTAATAAAATACATCAACAAGGACTCAATTCCCGAATGTTTAATATATCGCAACAAATTTTAATAAACTTGTAATATGTTTTTGTTTAATTGAGTCGTCGTAATATTATGGAATATTTAAATAAGGAAACCAAACATAACATACAATTTAAATTAATTAATCATTTAAAAAAAAGTAATCATACATGAATTATAATAAAATTCTTCATACATTTCATACATCCAACTCATTTTAATTAAAAGAAATTGGGAATCAACAAACATTTTGATTCCAATTTGCCTTCGATTTAAAAAAATAAAACACAGAAGTATGTTCTACGGTTATATTTAAACTCTTAATATAAAAGGTATATTTGATTAAAGCAATGAATAAAACTTTTAAATTTTATTCTTCGGATTCGAATCAAACATGTAAAAAACAGTTTTTATTTTTTTTCTTATATCTGACTATAAAATAAATAGACGATATGTAACCAAAATATAAAAGATGAAATAAAAAATGGGAATGAAACCAAATAAAAATATATCAATACAATTTTTTGTGTAGAACAAAACGAAGCCTCACGCGGGCTTATCTCTCACGTCGAATGATTTGAATGACGTTCCCGGATAATAACCAACTGTATATTCCTGTATCATAACATCTGCCAAACAAATAGCATGTTCAAACAATGAATAAAAGTAAGACCAAAAAGCATTATGTGCTTTGAATGTTGTCGAAGAAATATATTGGTTAAGGAAAAATATATTCTACATTGTAAGTGATGCCGTATCTTTTATTTTATTCTAGTGTATGAAATAGACATTTTTGACAAACGTGTTATAAACATACCAACCGTTATCGACACATTCAGACAGGAAGGATGTTTTACTTTATTTATTGCCACAAACTAGAGGCAATTCATTAATAGCCCCTGTGAGAGTGTGCCCACTTTATTTTTTCTCACCTCCCTGCCTCAGCCCTTATTTACGATGCGTGGGTGGATGGATAACTTTTTATTTACGACACTAGATAAAATAATTAAAATGTCTTCCTATGTGTACCTGTAATTACAAATTAAGGTACGTATTAAGGTCAGTCCAAAATAGAAATACTTTTAAACGTACATAAAATTAACTAAAAATTAATTTTCCTAAGGAACCTTTAAGCTATAATTAACATTGGTGTTATTGGAATGATTGAAATTTTTATCTCTATTAATTGTTACTCTGACTAGAATTAAGGAATTATTACTAAATAAGGTCTATACTATATAAATTTATTTGTTTAAAACATACCATTTTATCTCATATAGTATTTATTTTCATTTTTTGTATTGAATGTTACTTTATATATATTTTTTATTACCAAGCCGTTTGTTATAGGATACCTGAGTTTTCCTTTCTCTAGAAAAACTAGAAACTAATTAGACTTTCCGATTCATCTAATTAGTTTTCTAAAGTGCAAAGCAACTTTATTTATTATAAGTTTAAGATTACATCTAAAACGTTGATGAAACATCCCAGTCTCGTACCAGGAAGTAAAAAGTGAAATTAATTCTCTTTTTGTTTCTTTTAGCTTTTACCTTTTGAAAAGAGTTGTTCTATTTTGTATTAATAAAATAAAAACATAAATGAAGCGTAAACAATTCAAACCAAAATTTACATTTTTTATTGTAAAATAATATTGTTACTCCAAACAAGTGAAGTTCTTAGTTCTTTCAGGATAATCTTGTATTAAAATAAATTGAATTCCTACACTTAGAAAACACCAATCCACAGAGCTAGTTCCAAGAGACTTCTTAAATATTTATATCGGAAGTTGCTTTACCTTGCCAAAAGCGATAAGTATTAGGCATGACTATGCAGTATTGAGTGTGTTAAAACTGTTTCCGAGCGTTATCCTCTATATGCAAATTAAAGACTGGTGCTTTTATAACAGCAATTGTGTTTACTTACTATTGTTAGAAGCAAAAGAATTTAGATAAAAATTACAATGGTGAAAAAACAAAGCTTTTTAAAATAATGTAATTTTTAAAGTAAATATTTCTTTATACGTATATATGATAACTAAAAATACCAATCTCTAAAACAACCAAAACTAACTGGAATGTCATAAATTTCTGCAATTATAATATCATAATTTTCCTTCCGAGTAGGAGTTGTTCCATCACAAAAACCGGAATTCTATTAATCTGCCAAGAAACGTTCCATTAGTAACTCACAAAGTGAATTTTAATGCAACTGCTCTTTCCCGGCGGAACAAGGTTCGAAGTTTGGCCAAGTTTTTTCCTTCCGCTTCTCGCAATCAGATCAGAGTTGAGAGTTTATTGTTAAACTGCAAAACGTTTCCACTTTGTTAGAGATTATTAGCAAATGTTGGCGTGATATCTCACGTAATGTAAACACACTACTTGTTTTCAATCAGTTGAGATTTATATATTTTTTAAGAAATTAAAATATTTTCGATGTTTTGATCTAACCTTGTTTTAAACATAATAAAGTACTCTTGTCTTCTTAAAACTAGCTATTATTCCAAAGGATTTATATTATAATAGTATGTTAGACTAATCTTTTTAAGAGTTCTTCTTCTTAGGCTGAAAAGAAGTTAACCGTTTTTCGTATAAGCATTTATGACAATTATTATTATTAGGGAGGTTTAATAATAAATCATAAACTTTGAGTAAATTTTAGTGTGTAATGTATCAAAATGTGTGTAAAAATGTTTAGGCACTCTTATTTAAGTTCTATAGAAATATAGAATGCTTAAATTGCGTGCAATGCAACACGGATACTTAATTGGTAGAGCGGACACTTTCTCAGAGGTCGCAGGTTTGAGTCCTGTCCTTGTCTTTAAACTTTTCATTGTATATTTATTTAATATTTAATATCTAAGTAGGATGATGTAAAGATATCAGAGGCATTTTAGGCTTAGACCGTGTTGAGTCTATTTAAGATGGGATTAAGTCTGACTGAATAGGGATTACGAACGTATTTTTGGAAAAATATATATTTGAAAAATAATAACTGATGTTTACATTTTGTGATCTTTTATTTAGATAAAAGCAATTAGATTAGTCTAATTATAATTTGAATGTGCGCGTTGTTGTATGTGTGTGAGTGTGATTGAGTAGTAATGGTACATAGTAATAAGATTGATATGAGTTGTCACGATTTAAGTATTAAGTATGTAAAAACAGAGTAAATTAATAGTTTAAGTTTTTATTTAAATGTACTAGTAATGCATGATATATTTAATTTGAGAGTATCTCCGTATAAAACGGTCGTGTACGACCTTGTTAAAGTTAAGCGGTAGAAATTTTATTTTGTAATATCATTAAAATATAATTTTCAGCGATTTAAAATTGCTGTATTAAATTAAGAAATTATTATTTTTATTAACTGAATGACAAAATGTTTTTTAATTAATTACAATGAGACACGTACATGATACCTGTGGGATTAGCGGGATTATATAATTATACCGGAAAGTTAAAATCCACTGTTGGACCATCTCTATAGTTCGCCTAATTGTGTTCAATTTCAGAGAAGTTTGGTCTTTTAATATATAAAAATAGGAATTTTCTATAAAAGGAACTATTTTCGAGTGAATGAAACAGCTGTTGACTCACATTTTACTTTTTCTTTAAAAATCAAAACACATTAGTAGTGCCCGTTTCAAAATTCCAACTTTTACATAAATTTTATAGTTAAAACTCATGTTGTTATATTTTGTCCAGAACTCCAAATAAGCTATCTAGGTGTAAGAGTTTGATCTAAATCAAATAAAGTCAATAGTCAATAAATAACCAATCTGTGCATGAATAGTCTACACACCTTCATATTCACTTGAATTGTCCGAACGATTCGTATAGTCGTTTAAACAAAAACAAAAAATATATTATATAAAAATAAAGAATTGATAACATTAGTTTGTTTTACTGCCTAATACTTTATTCTTTTATTTTAATTGCATATTTTTTAAATAAAAAATATTTGCAACCCAAAATTTAATTAATTAATGATAAATATGACAAATATTATAAACAATGTATATTTATTTATCTTCTATATTCAACTGAAGCATTAACAAAGCATTAGTATTCTATTAGGAAGTTTTTTACTTTTCATATATCTTCAATAGATCTAAAACAATAATAAAACAACATTAAGAAACTAGCCTATTTATTAATGCATTCAATTTGGAAATACTGATTAATACAGACGATATCTATCAAAATATCATAACAGTGTAATAAATGAAAGAGAAAGAAATATATGAGAGAAGAAAAGAGAAAGAGAAATATATGAGAGAATATAACAAACATTCCGAATACTGTGGTTTTAGATGCGTTCATCTAAAACCATTAAATATTATCTGATTATCAAAATTATCTTGTTCATATGAAAAATTTACGACCGTCTTAAAAACAGTTATATGAATTGTACAATTCTTTAAAGTAAATATATATAGGATATTTAGAACTTCCTACAAGGATCAAGGGTCTTATCCAGCTGAAAATCTGATATGCCCTATACATAATATACGAGCCAGGAGAGGGTTAAATATCTTGGAGTGACTGAGTATATTGCTTGCAAGTGTGAATAAATCCTTCGTCAGAAATAAATTTTACCCATAATATATTGACATCTGATCTATTGGACCACTTAACCCTTTCGGTACGCTTCACAAGCGCAGTGTCACCCTGTCCACGATTTTTTGTAACATGATATCTTTTTTCTCTTCAAACGTAGTAGCGGAGATTTTTATTTATACAGTAGGAACTGTATAGATGGAAATAAAAATCTCCGTTCAATCAGAAATGGAAACTATCAATACACAAAGTTTTGTAGTAACTGGAATTGTAAAGTTATTTGTCGCTCGTAGTAAATGCAATCGTTCTCAGTTTGATTGCTAGAAGTTTCTAAAAAATAATTGTTGAACTGCGATTCTTGTTTCGCTAAGAACAGATAAGTTGCGTGAAAACTTTATCTCTTTAATTATTTTGACAATTCTTTGCTGATTATTAATCGACATTGAATTTGCAATGAACCTGTGCAAAAAAACAATATTACTAAGCTGAAAGAATACATCAGAGCCATTTATTTCTCTAATTATGAAAATATTTTTAAATTCAGCAGTTCCGATTGAAGGCATATGCCTTATATATATTTTTTCATCTTACAGTTTTTGTTACCTTACTTAATTATTCAACACCATTTTACCCAAAGTATCTTTTGGTTTTATGTTTTTCATTTTGCCTATAATAAATATCTAGATAACAAAATTATATAGACACAAAAGTATTATTATTGTTTAATAAACAGTGAAAATTTATGAAATTATTACAAACGGTTGAAATTAAATGTTTTATAGACTAAAATTTATTAATTTAATTATTAAATTTAAAAAAGACTTATTTTGTTTTAAAATGTACAACATCACGAATCAAAGTTAAGCGCATGTTTCAATTATTTAACTATCAAGAGTATGTAATTTATTTTACACTTGGACGTAACATTCAACAAAGTAGGTAGGTAGGTACCTAAGGGTAATTCACATCCAGGTCATCTTTCTCAGTTACTACTACTTTCTCAGTTTCAGTAACCCTTTTCGATAACCTTAACCTTCATCAAAGAACTCGTCTAGGTTTTTGAATATGACGTCGTAAGTTGATGATGATGATGATGATGATGATGTGCTATCAGTACGGTATAGAAAGAGTTTTTTGTTATCGCAACTGTTTAAGTATAAATAAATATGGATGAAAATTAAACCAAGCCTCTTGATATCGTATCCGTACAGTACCATTATTAATTAATGTCATAGAATGTTTCGAACAACTCAATAAGGTACTTGTAATAAACGAGAGGGACGGCCATTGTCCAGCGCCCTGTAGACGACGTAGCCCAATAATTAATTAATAATTAAGGATCACTCCATTGCCCTTTAATTTCCCGAGGCTATTGTAATGGGATGAGTCTCTGAAATCAAAGCATTGTTAAATTACACAGGAAATTGTAACTATTTCCAATAAAGAAATATAAATTAAACTAAATTCCCTCTAAATTTACAACTATTAGTAAGTATGACCTCTATAGTATATCTGTAGTTTGTAGATTGCCAACAAAACTTCGTATCTTATAATATAAGTTTATTTATTTATTTAATTTCACGCCATATCCCTTGCGGGGTAGCCACAGACGACGGAGCGCCGAACGCTGCGGTCCCTGCATACCTCTTTCGCCTCGGCCAGAGACATCAACCTCTTCATACATGCCCGCCGGGGGGTCCTCATGCTTTTTACGTGACCTTCCTCCAGTATCATAGCTACTGTTTTTTCGAAGGTCACTCGAGGCCTCCCTCGAGGCCTCACCGCTGACTTTTCCTGTATAAATCTTTTTTACCATTCTTTCATCACTCATTCGTTCGACGTGCCCAAACCACCTGAGCACGTTCTTCATTCTCACTGTGACATCTTCGCTAGTACCTGCCATTCTGTGGATCTCTTCATTGCGGATTCGGTTATATATAAGTTATATAACCGATTTGTTACAACAAAATTATGATTTAATCTTAATCATAATGAAGTACATTTTTCATATTTATTCATTTTTATTTATATTTATATATAAATCCTTACTATATAATAATGAGCTAATTGACTCTGTATGCACGCGCATCACTTAACACCCACAAATCACACAATAATGTGTAATACATCAAAAAACAGCTATTGAATCAGGCTACAAAATAGGGTAGGTGCCAACCTCATACGTGACCTTTGACCCTTCCTGGCCCGAAGTTCCCTTGTATATATATAATTTCAGAGCAGTTGTTGTGAATGGTTGAAGAGAACTGATTTATACGAATTGGTTGAATTATGTAACTAAATATAATCACCAGATTTTTTATTTTTATTGAATTATTTAAAAAGAAATTGTTTTTTTGCATGCCTTTACTTTAATTTTAGAAGTGTCCGAAATAACTGGTCTAGCACATTGTTATCAGATATGCGATGTACTATTTGATTTTCTTTTGGTGTTACATTATATTATGTGAAATTAATTCATATGTGCGTTTTTTTGCATAAGTTTTAAAAACGGGTGCATGGTTGCGGTGGTGCATGGTGGTACATGGGTGCATCGTCATAATTGTGGTAACATTATTCCACACCTTTAGGGTGACGAAATTTATTATATTGTCATGGTATGGAAACATTACATCCGTTTTGAGCAGAACAAATATCTATCGGGAATAACGGAGGAATTGTATACGTATATGTATATTGTATAATAAAAATGAATATATGTTTGTAAATTGTCCTTATATAAATATATTATATAATACATATACACCGTTAAATGTGAAATCTTTGAACCGAGTAACAAATATACTGTAGTTGTAATACCATGTATGAAGACATAAAACCTTAAAAATTAGATAGTTTAAGAAAAAAAATTGTGGCAAATTAGTATCGACAAATTTTTATTAAGTTATGTATTACGACTTTGATGACAACAAGTTAAATAAATACTATTTTTATTATCTTTCAATTTATTATTGACTATTGAGTATTTAAGTATACGTCTTCGTTTACTATTGTTTCTAGTACTTTCGCTTATTTACTTCACTTAAAGCCTATCGTGTGTATCTTTGTTTATACCATCCAGGAATTATACGAGTTTACACATACCAACCTTTAAATAACTTTGTTATTTTAATAACAAAATTATTTCTACTTATGTCATATAACACAATAAAACTTATTACATTTCATTCATCCTATCCTCCTGAGGTAGATAGCAATACCTTTTACATAATAAACTTTAATTTTATGTGAAAATTATTATTCAATAAATATTAATGCTTTTCAATTTCAATAAATATTTTTACTTAACTAAAAACTTAACTTTAAGTTACGCAAAATTAATTTAGCGTAAGGGTTTTAGGTAAAATAGTTTTACTCTTCACTAATTACTTTGTACTTATACGTTACGAGAAAATTGTATCGAAATACCCTGAAATATTGTTGAAAATTATCCCTTTCAAATGGTTTGAGAACTTCACTGGTGATATTTTAAACATTCCAAATGTTCAGCATTAACATGAACATTCTGAACCTCTAAAAACCGACAAATCCCTCGCATAACATGGTATATTGAGTGGTTACATTTCTTTTTGGTCTTTGGTGAGTTTCAAGTGTTTTGTATTATCTAACAATTAGCATAATCGTAATAATATTAGAAGAATAATGCTCAGTGAGTGTTAAAAACGAATACTTTTATTATAAAATAAAATTTTCTCTCTCATAACCACTTCGGTAAATTATTAACAATATACTTTTTCGTAATAAATATAATAACTGGTGTACGGTTTTATAACCACCATGTTTTTAATAATACCGTGTTATTTGTTACATAACAAATTTTGTGTTATTATTGCTTTTACAATTGGTAAGCTAAATGTATTTGATTAGTGTACAACTTCGTTTATGTATTTGGTTTATTTGCTGGCCTTATGTACTATGCTTATGGACTACGCTTATATACTTTGTTTATACACTACTCTTATATACATATAAGAGTAGTGTATAAACAAATTATTATTTAGCTTACATGCATCTCTTATATACTTCCTTTATGTACCTATCTTATGTAGTTATGTATTTGTCTTATGTATTTCCTCTATGCACTCATTTTACAATATAATAAAGTATTTGCTACATCTTTGCAACAATAGCTTTGTGGAGTCCTTATAGAAACAGGGCCTATATGCAGTTGCCTTACGTATTTCGTCACGCGCCAGGAAGCATGGCACCAGGCTTGTCGATGCCTCAACTGCGACAGTAGGAGCAGCTTTTATACAGCTATTATGCAATCCCTTTACGGTATTATTTATTAATGTTATTAAATAACACTCAACTCGTCCTTTGATAAGTCCTTTGATAAGAGATTTTGTGATGTAATCATTGATAGGTCTTATCAGCTTAGTTTGTAGTAAAGCGGAGTATAGCCATAGTTGATACCCTAACTATACCTACTTATAAAGTCGCAGAATGAAATCGTCGTCAATACGTATTCTGATCACAGATTTATTTTTATGTTTATTATATTAAAACTAAACCTACCGACAATTCTTGTGTACCTGTTCCTACCGCACGCCGTCAAATTGACCGGTAATTAAAAGTTATTTTATTATATAACGCAGGTAATAATGGAAATAACTAAAAGTAAAGAGTATAGAAAATATTATATGCATATTCTAAGAATTGTCATGTAGTTTGACAACGATATTATAACGTTTAAAATGTGTAAGTTTTACAAAAGTTTAAGAACTTTCAATTTGACCGGTACTTGGTAGGTTTAGTGTTAAATGTGTGTTCTTTTTAGTAAACGAAATAATACTTTTAGTTGAGCAACAAATTAAGAAACGACCTGAATTGTAAAATTTAGAATTTAGAATACATTACTTATCATTCTAGTCCACTAGGAACCCTTGTAGTTTTGTCATGTCCGTTCGTCCGTAACTGTTTCACAACAGTGTCGTAGCAAATAAAGCGGCTTACGGGGTAGTGTCTTAGACTTTTGGATTATTTCAGCTATTAAATAACAACTTGGCTAAGAGTAAGTAAAACCGTTGTGGCTATATCCGAAAGTGATAGCAATATTTTTTGCATTGTCTTTATATGTTTCGAAATTTGGTTTGATTTAATATAATATTTTTTATTTGAAATTTTGTTAAATTTATATCTAGATTGAAATTAAAATTCGATTATGGTGAATACCATTTCATAGCAATGCTCAAAAATATGTAGATATAATGTGCACAATATGTTATAAACATATTATTAAAATTAAATATTATTTTAATTTGAACACTTATTTTGAAGTGTAATCTATATATCTAAATATAAAGATACATAAATTTTTAAAGCAAATATTTTTTAATCACTCTTAAATTAAATAATAAATACAGTCATATATTTTATAACTATTCGGTTTTGGTACATGAAGCAGATGTCATTATCAATAATTCAATCTATATTTTTTATAATTTTACCATACCTTCTTGAAAGTTGTAATATAACGTTGATAAAAAATTCATTAATCTAAATATTTATGGGGACATGGGATCTTCTTGGAAGGACGGAGAGAATGTCTTATCCATCCGAGAATCCGATATACGTCTATGCATAATATATGAGCCAGGAGAGAGTTAAATAAGCTCGAGTGACAGGAAATAGTTCCCAAAAAATTGTTAGAATATTCATCGGCAGAAATAAATTTGTCCCAAGATAATTTGACATTTGATCTAACGCACGGTTTAACCCTTTCGACGACGTATTCAAAATGATATCTTAAAAAACTGGAGTTTTAAGGTTTTCTTATTAATAATTAATAATAATTGTATGTGGTGTCTGTGGTCCACCACCACATACAATTATTACAACATAATGTCTGATTTGTTTACTTTTCATCAGTCAAAGAGAATATAAAATAAAATTGTATTAAAAAATTAAAACTTTTAACAATTAAAGTTTATTAATAGGCACATGTCAACAAATATTCACAGATATAGATATAGATAGTTAAATGTCAGTTTTTAGTAATAAGTTGCGATAGTTAAAATAGACAGGTTTCACATTAGTTTTACTGTCTTAAAGTCCTTCATAAAATTCTTCATTTGTTCCAAAAAGTGGACATGCAGTTATTTAATTAAGTTACTTTTGATATCTTCTATAGTTATCGATATTAATCACTTAAAAAAGTCATTTCAATAAGAGTTTTATTTATTTTACACCATTTTTGGTAGCTTACAAATTAGATATGTAGATTGGTAGTTTTGAGGATAAAGGATATACTGTATTATGACATTAAAATAAATATTGTTGTAAGTAGTATTCTAAATATGTTAAAAGTCCGATAAATATGAATTTAGTTTTATATTTTTATAGTATGATATGTACATCTTGTAATCCGGTCGCGGTACTCCGTCTTATCTCCGGTTACTTGTTAGCGCGACGCGTAGCGATGGGAGCGAGTCGGGTATGAATGACTTACAGTCTAGACTGTAGCTAAAATTAATGCTTATTGCGTAAACTTATTATACAGTTAAACACAATTTACATTGATTATAAATATGGAATTACATTTCTTTTAAAATAACGTCAACTCAATATTTTTTTAAAGCATAATTTTAAGTCAATTATTATGAAGTTTTTTATGTTCTAATTCTGCTTTCTGTATTTATTATTCAGTTTTTGTTTTTTAGGTAATGCATAAGAAAAGTTTACATTTGTAATATTAAAGAACGGGATAAGGTACCATATGTTGTATGAAACCCCTTTATTCATTACATATCTTGTACAATACCAATATTTCAAGAAGAACAAGCGAGAAATTCTTAAACAAAATACAAACGTTTTGCAGTTGAACAATAAACTCTCAGCTTCGACCTGATTGCGAACAACGGATGAAAAAACTTGCCCAAACTTTGAACCTCATTCCACCGAGAACAGGGTAGTTGCATTAAAATTCAGTTTTTGAGCTACTAATGAAATATTTCTTCGAAGATTATTGGAATTGTTTGTTTTTGTGAAGGAAACTTTGAAACAGCTGAAACAAAAGTTAAGTAATGCTTAGTAACGCCTAAAATACTAACGATTTTAGGAAATTATGACGACGGTAATTAAATTGTATATATTTTTTCTATTATTGGGAAAGATAATTAAATAAAACCAGAATATACATTTTAAATAAAATACCACATTTGCTTACCATTACTAGACACATCAAGATAAGACGATGCTTACTTAATTTTCACAAATACGACGAAAAGATAATATTATATTCCAAAATATAGTCAATAAATCAGCTTAAAATATAATAATTATACAATCATATTTTCATCTCACCGTTTGTAAAGTGTTTGACGGTTTGGGGGACAGATTCAAAGTTAAGGTTTTGTTATTGTAAATGACTACGTACGTAGACGTCGCGAATTGAAGCCAAATTAATGTTATACTAATATTAGGCAAATTATTGATTGAGGCAAGTAAAATGATAATTAAAAATGCAGTAAAAGTTATAGCCACCATTGTTTTGCGATGTTTTCTTCCTGAAGTATGAAGTAATAAAAAATATATATATTATAAAATAGAGGCCTTTAATTTCATCAGACAGTTTACAACAGTTTATTATTAAGTAAATCCGAAATCATCTTGTAGTTATTTTTGTATAACTTTTTATATACACTGCCTTGAAACTTGCACCTTGTAAAGATTGCTTATATCATTATGTCTATTTAAATATTTAAACACTTATCCCTTTCAGAGATTTACTGCAATATAGATTTATTCATTTGACTCTAATATATTTTTGTTATTTAATATATTGCGGACCTACTAGAGAACCTATTTTACTTAATAACAATAAATTAACAAAATAATGATTTTTTACGTTCAAACATTAAATTGACTCTGAAAAAGTTTTATATATAATATTTTTTATCCTATTTATTTTTATAATTCAAAGAAAATACGTCTTTCAATATAAAGTTTATATTCGCAGTGGGAGCTAAAATAACCAACTACCCACCTGTCCCGATGTATTTGACAGCTTTTTATTGGATTTCGATTTCTATTCAATATGTTAAGACACGCATTACGTAGTTAACTGAACTGTAAAATCTTTTAACTTATGTCATTTGAGAATCTAATAATCAGTACATGCGAGAAATAAGTGATAAGTGGTAAGTTTTTAATTAAAGTATGAACTATTTAGCAGCTTGGCTGCGTTGAAAACAATAGATTTTAAGGCGTGGTGGGAGCTATTACGTTTGGAGTTTGTATATATAAATATATATAAAGTTTATTAGTAATAAATAAGCATTTCTATTTTTGGTTGTAGGATTTGTAATTAATTCGTTCCACAATAAATCTGATATAAGTGGCCAAGTACCTTTTATAACTATACTTAGCCCCAGTAGGATAGTGTTCTTATATACAATTAGATGTATAAGATATTAGCGCTGAGGCGATTGCTATAGTTTAATTGTGTTTTAAATAAGATTTTTCTATGAATCCATAAAATAATATGTACCTAAGACATCTTTTCATAATTTTATAGAGTACATTTATTGTTAAAGGCTTTTGGAATTACCATTAATAGAGGAATGGATTCTTTAAGCTTTATAAAATAAAAAATGTAGGTCGTATCGGAACAGTGAACGCGTTGGATAAAGAAAATCACCCCTTACGCAGCATCCTATCCTTTGTACGGACATTTCGACAGATCCTTGATTGAGTTTTTCCATTTTGTTTTTTGTTTCTACAAAAGAAACAAGCAGTTACTTACTACCAGTAAGTATCGATTGGTTAGAAACTGTTTGCATCGGACTCTTAATTTAAAAATACCTAGAACCACTTTATCCTCTAGGACAATTATATGCAGAAAATATATGTCAGTAGTGTTTGAGAATAAATGTTTTTTTTATGTAAAAGTATGAAAGTATAAAAAAACATTTATAATCGTTAGTTACTTACATTAATCTATCATTAAAATAGAAATATAGGAATAATAATTATTGATTGTGTGAATCACGGTGTCATGTTCCCACGTGTAGATATTTTTATTAGGAATAGAAATAAAGTCTGGAATATCTTAGTATATCAACATAGATATACATGACACATAGTTAAACTGATAACACTTTTTTTTTCTTCGGAAATTAATCGCGAACTTATACTCGCAAATATTTTTGGAGGGATTAAATTTTATATTATATAATGTTCAATATTATAATCATTATCAGAAACGAGCATCAGTTATAAAACGAATATATATAGCAGTAGATTGAATGTAGCAATTCATAATAATGGTGCTTACATTATTCCACTCCTTGGGGGCAACGTGTTACATTTATCGTGGTATGGCAGAGCTACATTTATTGCAAGCAGAACTTACCGCCTTAAGGGAGTAACTATGAAAAGTGCAGGAGGATATGACGTTAATATAATGCCATAGGAATACACTTTTGTAAATAAATATTCTTAATACGATTATGTTACGCTATGTAAGTAGAACAAATGTGCCTCGTATAACCTCTGTGTTAAACAAATGTTTAAGGGCAAACTACTAGTTTGGGAGGATGGATTGTCGGCGTAAGAAAGTTATCATTCTTTGAGTGTGAAATTTATTAAATATATGCTGTCGCTTTAGGACTATGCATGTAAATTTTGTGGCATTATTTTTTCAATCTATACAGTAGTTATCTCTTCGGGGAGAATGGGCGGTTCTGAGCGTCCAGCATCATTAGTGTCCAAGCCCTGATAAATGTTTACTTTGGAGAACATATTGTATAATAATTTTAAAAGCAATTGCCACAGTCAGAATTTGTGTAATTTGTCTATTAATAAAAGTAGGACTCATGATTCGAATTTGGATATCTTTTTAAAAAGACAAATGTATCATACAATTTTTATTACTTCCATATTGATTAAAAAGAAGGTTATGAAAATTTACGTTTATGTAAATTTAGGTTAGAATATAACAAGGTTTATATAAATGCAGTAAAATTACGTGCAAAGGCGGTCTCATCGCTTTAGGCAAGCACTTACAGACCTTTCATGAACGAAGACAATTAGAGAAGTCACAGGGTACTGCACATTAATTTACATCACAATCATATAAGTAACTATCCGCATATATAAACATATTATAATCTATACAATACATAAACAATTAAATAAACACCCATATATGTATATAATATAATAAATAATAATATACAATATATAACAATATCCATATATATATTTGCAATTTTATATATTTATTAAGCTAATAAATAAATATAAATAAAAACTATAATAGTTTGGTTCTATCTAAAATGTATACAGAATTTAGTTTTACGGAACCATCTGGTACATGGCCCTGGTACTATTACACTTTTGTTAGTTATACAAATACTAACTTTTGCAGGGAAGAGGAAACTAATATGCACTTTGTAAGTTACTAATCAAATGTTTTTGGATGAGTTAATGGAAAATCTGTTTTTAGATTATGTAAATACGTATTTGTATTTAACGTAATTTGTATTGGAAGTGCCAGTGGTTTCAAGATGTATATATAGCATATAATTTAAAACAAATTATCGTGGTAAAAAAATATTTTACAGTAATAACCAAATTCTAATTTTGACTTAATTGATAAAATGAAGATAGAAAAATAGTTATGTACCGGTCAACAACATAGAAACTGGTTTATTTATTATTTTTGCAATTTAGCGTGGTAAATAGAATTTTACCCGCTGGCGTCGTAAATAAGTGCCGAGGCAGGGAGGTGAGAAAAAATAGAGCTAACACACACTCTCACGGGGGCCATTAATGAATTGCCGCTAGTTGGTGGGGCTTTATGATCACGTTCCTTAATAGCCACTGTAATATTTAGTAAAAGTATTAATGGAAATTATTTTTTTACATTTATTTTACAAAAAAGAATTATTTCAAAAAAGAGTAACGGTATTTGGGAAATTATCATGACTTTTCAACTATACGCTCTTTAATAGCTTACCTTACTTACGGACCTTAGGTTCTTTTCTTGAATTTTTGTTACCATAAGATCGATAATTTATTTGCATATTAAATATAAAAAGCTCTCTTCCCAGAAGTTTTACCGTAAATCCGATAATTCAAAAGATCAGCTCCCAACGACAACAATTTCACAGAAATTAGTTTTTCACTCGATATCATATTCGGTGAGTCGTATATATACATTTTCTAGTTTCATATTGTATCTAATGCTTTTCTCATATTCGTTTTCATGTTTGTGCACAATTTATATCTTGGAAAAAGTTTACATGTTGGAAAGTAATATTTTTTCGATTAATAATGTAGAAACTACAGAACTAAATGGGTTATCCACATTGAACAGGTTTAAGTATCACAAAAATGTTGTATGAATATGGTACTTTATCAAAGTTTTGTTTTAAGCTGGGCTCTTCAGATAAGCCGTCCTGGTAAGTGTCTTTCAAATTGTAGTATTCTAAAAGTTTTAATAACAGTGTAGATAGCAATTATATATATTTTTTTCACGTTTTATCTAACTAAATTTCTTAATAATGTTAAACAAAAATGAATGATATTTATGTATAATTAAGTACTCAGTTTCAGCTATAATAATTATAATTCTTAAACTTCGAATTCAGCTTACTACTTACAAATTCAAAGATTCAAAGAGATTGGATTCACTGCTCAGTAAGCGACTAATTAAGTAATCCGTTAATTGGCTTTGATAAGCTCTTTAGCGAATCAGTGGACTCACTACCCATATTTAAAATTCGTATCGTTCATTCTCAAATCGGATTCAGTGTTAGCAGCTGCACAAACAACAACTTTAGGAATGAATATATTATTGATCTAATATCGTTTTGTTAATTCTTGTATCTTATTCGTGGAATAAATTCATAAAGTTTATTTTAAATACTTATTCTGCCAATTTAATTAATTGTTTATATTATTTATCGTTATTAATCATGATTCTAATAATTATTACTAATTATATATGTTATAGGATTAATTATATAAATGGAACATAAATTAACAAAATATTTGTTGCAGTAAAAATCAATTCTTTTAACTCTCACAGCGTTTTTTCATTGATATTTCAATTGAAAATGTCTTTTTTAATAGAGAGCGAATAGAATAACTACTAGCATTAAATGAAAATACTTCATTTGGTCACAAATTGGTACTCCCAACAGAAATTGATACTCCCCAGAGATAACCGGAGATCAGATAATGAATGAACTCGTAACTTGGATTATTGGCTACTTTATTTTTGCTGCAACATCTTAAGTTGGCTCCACGCCCGCTCAGCCCCGCTAATGAACACCTTTATATTATCTAATGCGAATGTTAGTGAAATAAATTTAATAATATTTATAATCCTGTTGAGAAATTGTATAATATAAATTGTTAAATTTTGCAACTTAGGTCAAAATGTCAATTACTTAATGTACTAAAGATTGAGTACCTTAATCATAGAGGTATAAATATCTTTATAGTCTTTTAAAAGAAAATAAGCTATTTAAGGAATCCTAATCACTAATAAAGCTTAGTAGTAGATGATGCATAAATTACACAAATGCTTGAAAAAAATAAGACTCGTAATTTATGGAAATAAGAAGTAGGTTTAATCCCGGTTGTATTTAGCGCGGCGTCGTCTGGGCGCAGGTGATGTTCATTAATACACACGTTTAATTACACAAGCCTGCATTTTATGAGACAATAGGCCTTCTTATCTTAATTTAGAGAAAAAAGTTATTAGTGCTAAAATATTTTGCAGCATTATATAAATATAAAATAAGAGAGCAGCTTGTGGGGTTGTGGGGGAGGGATGGAAGGCAGAGAAAGAGTTCTTTGCCTTCCGTCTCTCTTACACAAAGGTGAGTCAAGGATGGGGGATTTGAAAAAAAGAGAAGAAAAAAAAAGTGAGAAAAGAAAAACTTTTGGTTACTTGCACGAGCGTTAGTTGATTACAGAAATACTCAGTATATTTACCTTTTTTAAAAAAATCTGTTTCTACATCATCAAATAAATAATGTCTGACTTCTGGCATATTAAAGATCGATAAAAAATTATTGTTTCTTTATAAAAATCGCAAACTCAATGAACCAATCTAAATAATAAAGAGCCAATCGATAAAGTGTAAACAGCTGTTGTTTGATTTGCATTCTTGTGTAAATTTATCCGCCGGCTGTCCCAGGGCGGTCGATCTGAATATTTTATATCCCATCCATATATTTTCACTTCAGTGATAATGTACTCTATTTGTGTGTGACCTAAATTTTCGTATCATCCAATCATTTTATTTTCTTATGATTAATTATATATAAAAAAAAATTGTAATTCCAAAAATGTATATATATATATATATATTGGGTAGTGAAATTTATACAGATAGTTACATTTGAAAATATAACTTTGATCATAAAAAAGTAAATAACATAAATAAAACCTCAAATTACCTATACTACATCAAGTGTAAAGTAAATTTTGAAACTATTTACCGTTTAATTAAATCAACTAAGGTTTAATTATCTTAACGATATCATGATTAAAACCTCAATCAGCACAAAAGCTTATATTGTGTACTAGTTTGAATACCAGGTCGATTGTGGAGAAGTGGGCAGAACAATTATTCCATTAATCGAAATATAAATGGAAATTTGCCGCAATTTATTTTAGGCAGCACTGATTCTGAATTTAAGTGTATGCTTCATATCAGTGAGAGGTATTTGCATTAATAATTTCCAACTACTCATTTTAATGAACTAAATTATACTCGCAGAACAATATTGCAGGCTTTTGTATTTCTGGTATAATATACTAGGTGTGGTTATTGTAACCACTACAAATGAATAGTTGCATTGTTATTTAACTCATGGCTTTGCATTGTAAAATATAATTTTGACTGACAATGAGAATTAAATGCAAAATGGATGAGTAAAACAATTTCCACACTGAAATGACTTGTGGCCTATCCGAAAAACCTAACTCATAGGTCTTATCTACATCGCACCATAAATAATACAGATTTGGAAGCAAGTTATCCCGCCGCTATCTCGGGTCTATCCTAATTCAATATGGCTTAGTTTCAATCGGTCCACGCGACGTGACGGGAATTGGACGGGATGGCGACGTAACGCGTACGTAATGGAGTGCGGCTTAGGAACCGTACCGTACGTGTGATTCAGCTCAGACGACATTCTGTTTGAAACGAGGATGTTTCAAACGATCTTAGTTAATGTTTTGTGATATACACTGTTTCCCCAATATAAAAAAATAATAATAATATATAAAGATCTGTTTTTGTTCAAAATTAATATGATATATATATACAGTTGACGAAATATTTGAGTCTTGTGATCAATCATGATTTTTAGATTATATTATATTATTAAATATTTTTATTACAATTCCACTGCAACCACTAATTTTAGCCCTGACATGGTAGAAAAGAAGGTACATAAATTTACTCATATTTTGCCAATATAATATATACCAAAAGCTACAACCCGATTTACAATAATGCATTCGTATGTATTGTCCCGAATCCTCGATTCCTCGATATCACACGTAATAAATGCGGATCCGTTGACGAAAAGATTCAATATTGCGAGAGATCGGAGCGCGAATCAAACGTGATCGGAATGCGTTCTGTTTAGTTTACTCGACATATTTACGGTATTTCCAAACCAGCTTTTAATGTTAAAGAAAACTATTCTTTAGGCTCTTCTTCTGTGAATTTGAATCATACAAAATAGTTGAGGCGTCGCTAGTGTTTCTTGTATGTTTGTTTTCTTTAGATCTTTACAGATACTGAATTGTAAAACATAATATATATACATAAAGATTTTGTACATAATGAATGTATGTGTTAAAACTTTGTTGTTTGAACAACTATACAACAAATTTGTTACCAAAACTTCTATTAGTAACAGAATATAATATTTATAGTACTAAATTATAATAATTAATTATATGAACCAAGTCAACCAAGGAGCAAATGACGAATCACATCAACGTTAGCTTTGATGAGAGAGACTCATCAAAATGTAAATCTCATTCAATTTAAGACATTAAAGCAAAACATTTATGAAAATTAAAACGGCATGGCGTATTTCATCGTGCCACTTGCATGTAAAATGAAGTAGACATAATTGCCTTAGCAATTAGACGTGCAATGAGCCCTCCAATTAAGGGATCATTAGACTCGCAACGCCAAATCGGCAATCCAGATTTGCGCCTCTTATTAATCGGGACCGCAAATTGGATTCGGTGATTTCAATTGATTGATGATTGGTGTTTGTCGTGCAGATTAATGAAAGGTGTCATTTAGTAATGAAAGTATGAAAAGTCATAAAATTCCGTAGTTAACTGTAATGACTTATTCTTCTTAACCTTAAAAATTAAATAAAAGATCTTATTTAACAAATTTGTGCTAAATTATCTTATCATTATTATATAAATTCTAAACCAAGTACCTAATGAGTTTGAGGTGTTTAAACATTAAGGAACGGATAGCAATAAAATAACCCGCAAATGAAGTGCTCGCAAAACATCTTAAAAGTTGAATTGCAAATTGTTCCAAATGAAACAGTTCGAAATTCGTATTGGATCGTTAAAAGCCTGACGCAATCGGACTGTTTGCGAGGTGTGAAGAGCCACACTTGGAAAGTTTTCTCATAAACTCGACTGCACTTGAATTATATGTTCAATCGCATATTACCTGACTAATGAAAAAGTTTGAATTGGTTAAACTCTTATTTCGTATCACATCCAGTCCAGATCCAGTTCCTATATATATATATATATATATATATATATATATATATATATATATATATATATTTTATTAATAATAATTTGGAACTTAACCTAATCGTATCTTGCAATAAAGACGTCCACCATAAATGAGTTTAAACATACAATGGCTAACCTAATTATTTTATATATTAGTTTCGGTTGTGCCATTGGTTCAATGTTATTCTATACTGCAAAATTAAATTCTCGGCTCCATCCCTATACAACGAGAATATATAGAATATTAAATTTGTTTAGGTTATTAAGTATAAATTGACTCATATTAATAGCAAAAATAGATAAGAATAAGTTTGGATATAATCTGTATATACATTTAAATATAACATATAATAATGTTGTAAGGATGTAAGCAACAGCCGAGGATGTAAGGTTGACATAAAAGTGAACAGCTGACGTTCGCCGTTTCGCTATCGGTTGCAACCTATACAATACACGTGACAATATCAAAATGTGTGTTAGAAAAATTTGGATATGCTACTTCCATACTATAAAAATAGATAGTTGTAGTTTGAAGATAAGAGGGATAAAAAATTTAATTTCATACTTGAACGGTTTGTTTCGTTCGTTCGTTTCATTCTCACAGTTCGTTAACAAATTTCTTTTATTCACCGAATCATTAAGTTTCCGAAAATCAAAATAATATTGCTAATATCAAAATTGTATATTGTTATAGATTTTACCCTCTTAATTTAGATACCTCCTCCACTATCGTGTGTCAATGGTCCCACGCGTAGTTTAAGCCTAGCCAATCAGGCTGAATGTGTTTTGCGGCCATATCAACCCCCGAGCGAGCCCTTATTTCCTGTAAACTTACCTAAACTCCTACTAGTGAATCTCACTAAACATTTTACTTTCGAAACGATCATATTTTGCAGTAATAGTTTGTAAAATTCAATATCGCCGCCATTTATACCTTAGATATCCGTTATGTTCTGTTGAATTAAATTAATATATTGCTTTATTTTAAATAAGAATTAAATTTTATTTTAGTTCGTTAATTAGTTTTTAATATTTATATAATACTATATAATCTACATAGGATGGAATCTTGATACCGATTGTTATAATACCTTTCTTAAGGTATATATTGTATATTATATAAATATATTGGTTTTATAATTAGCGTTTTGTTTTCATTAATCAAGTAGTTATTTTAACTACAATAAGGAAGATTTATAATTGAGTGATTTTTTAATATTTTCTCACAGATCTTTTACTCTTAACTCGTAGTAGCGCCTCTGTTACCAACCGTTTCCTTCGATTCACCATACAAGAAATTGTGTCGGCTAACAATGGTTCCTTATTTTTTTTCCCCAAGAATAAAACGTTTTGTATCGGGAATTGAATCGCTTGCTGTTTTGACCACTACCCATTCCAGCCACATCCTTCCCAATTTTACCCGTGGGCCGGATTATATCTAAAATCGGTATATTTTTTTTCGTTTGCGAAATGTCTTTATAAGAAACTAGTGATTCGCCTCTTGCTTCTCACGAATATATCTTATCGGTCTAAAAAAAATAAGCGGATTTCTTGTCAAGAGACGGTGATTCATATATGCGGTAATTTATGTTATGTGGAAAAATGCTTCCATTTTACACTATCAAAAGAAAAACTCATAATTGAGCGAAGCGAGCGTAGCAAGCGGAGCGTTCTATTGGAGACTTTTTCACATTATTTGTCACGAATTAGCTTGAAAACTACTTGACGGAAAATTTTAAAAAATGTCATGTCGTTGAGGAATAATCGCCAAAAAACTGATACCCCATTAAAGTCAGTAGAAAACGATGAGTCATTACACTGGGCTCGCTTCGCTCAATATGCAAACCGAGATTTCGCGAGCGCAGCGAGTCGAAATTGAGAGTGTTGGCGCCCCTAGTATTTTTAAATACATAGGCCAGTTTTTGCCTTTTCTATGGTAATGGATAATATTAACAATTTTTATATTTAAATTTTCTCATTCGTGAAGTGGAAACAAGTTAGTATATAAAATCAAAACAACTACTCTTCCAGTCCTTTTATACTCTTAAGTAAATATTTTGGTAAAAAACGATTTTTACCACAATAAAGTACTTAGCCGCTGTCGAGTAAAAGTACTGCCCCCAATTATAAGTGCTATTGGATTCAACATTAACCCTGCGACCTTTATAAGTGGGTTGTATTGACCTAATATTATACAAAATGCGTAAATATACCTGTCGTAAAAATATTCTGAAGAACTAAATAAAATATATGGGTATGTTATTTGATATTTCCTGGCATTTTTATTACGTAAGAAAATATGTTTTACTACAGATATTTTTGTATTATTGTATGAAAATGTTTTTTTTATGGAACTGTTAAAACATTGTTAAAACTAAGAACGTCGTCATTGTTATCTTTTCGGTGAGCGATTCAAGTAATGATATCCTTTAGAGACGAGGGTGAAGTCATTTTTTATAAAGTTATTTTTTTCACATATTGCGGCGTAATGGACCGAAAAAAAGATTTCAAGGTAAATTTGAGCTTGATAGTTTTTCGTCGTGCAATATTCTATCAGTTTTAATTTACACCAAGTTGATAAATCGTAAAAAAACATTACTTTTCTCAAATAGCTCGCTTTAATGATTCTATATGACGTCCGTAGTCATAAAATATATATTCGAACGGAATAGAGATATTAAAACATACAAAAGAAAACGATATAACTGAATTCGAGTCTTTATGTTCGTCCTCGTAAAATGTTACGACAGGTACGTACAACCGCTGGTTAAGGGCCAGAACGTCAATAAAACGTCAAGTATACCTTTTATTAAATTATATCGTATATATTGCGATATAAAAATGTTATAAAAATTGAATTATATAGCGGAGAAGTGTTAACCGGTCGCAACATTCGGTTAATAGAGGTTACTTTTTCAAATATATGTGCCTCTAATTGAAAAAGGAAAGGATTATTTATATGTTGTTGTCCCATATTTTTCTCCTTTCTTAAATTTACTTTGTGATTAGAAAAAATACATTTACATGGATTTATTGAGAGTTATATTTAGTCTGATTGTTAATATTATTCGTAAAAGGTGGTACCAACTGTGACACGATTCGTTTACAAAATAAATCAATAAAAATACAATTTCCATCAAATGACTGACATTAGACTAGCTATTACTATTCAAAATGTTTATTAAAATTTCAAATTGGAATAAAATTCGGCTATAATTATATTTATTTCGTTATTTTAGTTAACCATATTTTTGAATTATATGATTGAACTGTCTCTTGAAAAAAGTATTAACTATTAAGTAAATACAGATGTAAAAAATTATTGAATTCATCTATAAACGATATTAGGCATATAATTTAGACACATAGACTCCTACAGTAACAAAAATATTGTAGGACGTACGAGTATTTATAAGGCGACCTAGACTTAATATAAATCTAAAGACCCTACCCAAGATGAGGTAATAAGAAATGATAAGAAAAAATATAATTAAATATGACTCAATAGAATATACTAAAAATATTACATATAAAAATTAACCCTTATGTGATGAATGTTGTAAGATATATATATATATTAATATTGTCCCAACTATAAGGCACGTAGAATGAAGAATTATTTCAGTCTCACGCACAGACCCTCTCCAGTCCCTTTGGAGTTGTTCCCTAATAAGTGCGTGAGTTTGTATTGAGACAACAGATGGTGAATAAACTTCCAACTCGCTGCGGACACGACATATAATATGTGTATATTTGAGATTTATTAGATATTGTACCAACGTTACTGTTTCATGTAATAAAAATGTCTAAAATGTTGTTAAATATAAAATAATAGGTACATTTATTATAACACTAGCTTTTGCCCGCGACTTCGTCCGCGTTTCCGTCGTTTTTCGAAAAAAAATCAGCAGATGTCCTCCCTCATAGTTTTGACGTAACAGGCAGATTCACTTTCGTATTTTAGAAGGGCAATAGTAATATAATATGCCAATCCACAAAACTGTTGAAAAATATAAGTAACCGCAGAATATTATAATATACCCACGCTATACCCACGACTCGGTCAGCGTGTAACTCCTTGTTTTTTATTAAGATAATATATTGCTAATATTTTTAGATCAAATTAAAATGTTTCAGCGCAAAGCTTCTGGGTAGACTATGTTAAGAGTCGACCCGTCCGGCACGTGAACGTAAAGATTCCTAGAATTGCTAACCCGGGAAAGAGCGACGTATAATTGACCATGCGAGAAACAGCTAACACCGAGATCTACTCCAGCAACACGAAAAGTCTGCCCTTGAGCTTTATTGATAGTCATGGCATAGCACACCGATACTGGGAATTGCGTTCTTTTAAATTGGAATGGAAAATTATTTGGTATTATGGGAATTCTGGGAATAAAGACAGTTTCTCCTGCACCGCAACCTGTTAAAATTTGAGCCTTGATTACATTTTGTTGCAACTGGGTTACTTTTAGCCGAGTTCCATTGCAAAGTTGAGGTGGTCTTAAATTTCGGAGCAGAATTATCGGTATGCCAATTTTTAAACAAATTATATGAGAAGGTAGTCCAGGCATACTTAAAGAATTTAAAAATTCTATCGGGTAAGTGGCTTCTTGTTCATCAACCATTCTATTTATTGAACTATAAACTTTGCTTTCTCCCTGTATATTAGACAGTATTTTATTATTAATTTCAGATGCCTGGTCATTGCGAGGAGTCAAAATGGACCTTTCGCAAAGCCAAGAATTGTCCCTATTTAATATAATTGTTATGTCACCGTAAACCGAAGATATAAGATGTTGTTGGGATTGCACTATACAACATAACTCAGGTGTCAGAATAAGTTTTCCTTGGTGTAGTTGTGGATAGGTACCTTCACCAATCTTCAATAATGTATCAGAAAATTCACGATTATCTGCGTTGTCTCCAGTTCTCACTCGCATATTTATAGTCAAATGCACCGATTGTATATCACGCCACAAATAAGAGCTTTTCAGGCAAGCCCTAATCTCATCAGCTCGGGTTCCCCGTGGTATTACCGGTAAGGTTTGTCGGAAATCACCACAAAATAAAACCGTAATACCGCCCATTGGTCGATCATTTTGTCTTATGTCCCTTAGAGTTCTGTCTACTGCTTCTACTCCTTTTCGATGGGCCATCGTACATTCATCCCATACGATTAAATTACACTCACGCAATACCTTAGCTTTGTCGCTATTTCTTGAAATACTACAGGTTGGACTTTCCGTGCGATCTAAATTAATTGGTATTTTAAACATAGTGTGAGCAGTCTTACCTCCTGGTAGCAATGTTGCAGCTATACCTGATGAAGCCACGGCAAGAGCGATTTTACGCTGATTTCGAACATAAGCTAATATTAATTTAGTCAAAAAAGTTTTCCCAGTTCCTCCAGGTGCATCTAAAAACCATATTGTTCCTAAATTATTCTGCACACTCTCGCACACGCGATCATAGACTAAGCGTTGTTCTGCAGTCATCATTGGGACACCGTTTTCTAATGTTACCAGCAGTTCCATTGGGTTGTAACCAATCTCTGCGGAATATTCTCTATTGATAACCTCTCCGACTGAGGTTGGCGTTGGCAAACCATATTCACAAAGTGATTTACCGCCTACTACTGTTAAGTCTTCCTGAAGAGCTAATAAGCACTGATTTATAGCCAGATCTCGAAAATTATCATTAGTTGCGCCTTCATTATTGTGAGATAAATTCCGAAGAAAGTCTTCTGCAAATTTTTCTTTATATTTTTCCCATAATTGGAAAGGATCAGATAAATTACAAAATGTGAGTAATGTTACAAATAAATGGCGTAACCGTCGTGGATTATCACTAACACAGGATTCTGCTAAAGCGTCATCCCAATGTTGATCATTTTCAAGCAAATGACGCGCTTGGCAAGCTGCATGATAAGTTGGATAAACAACATCGTCTACTTTTCTCAAATCTATAAATGATGTTGGTCCTCGCACTGTATTTATTTATTTATTTATTTATTTATATCTTTTCCACTTTGAATCATTATCAGTGATCACTTGTGTACGTCAAAATGGAAGTGTCAGGAGGGCCTATTTCGATACCAGATTTATCGTAATAAGCCCTTCTGTAAAAGCACTGTCCAACTTAATGTTAAAGCTATGAGGGTTCCAAACGCGTCCTGGTCTGAGAAGAACCACACAACAAACTCAGCCGGATATATATTTTTTTATATTGTGATCACTGTTTCACAAATGTCAATCTTAAAAGCTATTTTGGAACAACTAGAACCGTCGCAATATAATGAAAAAAATAATAATAATGATAATAATAATAATAAATAAAATTAGGCCTGCTACACAACCAGTCACCGCAAGCAGCACCCGTTCACGAGCATAACGCAAGAGCCAGCCATCACCCTCTTCGCACATATTTGAGGGAGGAGCGCAACCCGACTCCGTATGTAATAATAATCTCAAATAAAAACACTCTGCGTTGTTAGGATGAACAGTATACACTCTACCAAGAACATGTTCTTTGAAAATACCTGTCTCGCCATCTACAGGCCTGCCTCGGCGTCTACGGTTAAAGACACCTCGTTGTTTATCGTAGGTATAATACGATGGAACTTCTTCATACAAAAGAGACTTTGCGAAATTATCAGTTTGGCAAAGTCGAAAGAATGCCAATAAAGTTGTTTGTCTAGGGTTCTCTAATCGTTCTGTAACATTTTCGGCGTTAAAATATATACGTTGACCGCCTTCCAGATGAACATCCAGATGGGTCACAGGTGGATATCTTTCGTGAATATTAAAACTTAAGATCCGCCACACAGCTTCTGAAGAGCTGATATATCTGCCTGACTGAAATCTAGTAACTTCATCATGTTCATTTCTTAACGCAAACGTAGCTTGGTCACTGCCCTTGTTAATGTACTTACAAATATATTTAATTGACTCTACACTATTACACATTTCTACATTTATGTGAGCTTGAAATGCTCTGGACAATACAGGCGAATACGGAACGACCCACCTATTATCTAAAGTAACCTGTTGTCCAGACATTCGCTTTTCAACAGTAAAACCACCATTGTCTCTTGAACGGCGACGATATAATGGGTATCCATCATGTCCTGTTACAGTTTCATCCACTAATGCTTTTGGATACCTTTTAGTGCAACGACCGTCTTGCATGCAAGGAGCATTTGCGTTAAATGCACCACATGGACCATGTATCATATGAGTTTTAACAATGTCGTATAACAGGGGATCTGCAGTCGGATCTGGAATTTCAGCACTGATTAATCTGTCTACATCATTAGGTCGAACCTTATCTTTTAACCAAAGCAAGATATGTGCGTGAGGTAAGCCGCGTTTTTGCCACTCAACACTATACATATAACACAATACTTCTCCAAAAATGTTATCTTTGGTAAGAAGATCTATCATTGATTTTAATTTTAAATGAAACACTCTTGCAATAATATCATGGCGGTCATGCGGTGCCTGACCCTCAAGAAGCTCCCGAGTGATTTCATCCCACTTGGGATTGGTAGTTACAGTAACAAATAAGTCGGGACGTCCATATTTTCTTACGTAACAAAAAGCGTCTTGAGTACGTTCATGCATGTAGCGTGGACCACCAGTAAAAGAAGAGGGTAAAATAACTAAACGACCCATATTCACAGTATCGTTATCTTGCTGCATGGCATCGCGAAGGTGCACGTATTCTTCAGCGCGCAGCTGCCTTTGATTAGATCGTATATAAACTAATCTTTCGGTTTCAATTTTTGCGTACATGTCAACAATAAACTGATTAAATAAGCCACGAAAACGTTGAAAGTATACCAATCTATTCCGTCTCACTTGCAGGTGGTAACAATAAAATTGAAGGCATGACACCTTTTTATTATAATTAGGTGCGCCTGTGCGCGGATCGGTTTGGTATACAGCGAAATTATAACCATCTTCCCCTCGATAGTATATCATAGGATATTGCAAACTGTCGTAAGCCCTGTGGGTTTCGAAAATACGTTGCAAACGATTGTCTCTGGAACGTATAACGATATCACGCCTATCACATTCCTGGTCGACCAGTACTACAGCAACTTCATTCGTGGATGGAACGTTATGACGCCCAGGGTGTTCCTGAGTTGGACGCTTATCGGCATTTATAACAATTTTATAATTGTTATTACCATCTTGAGAAAGGGCTTCTAATGCCGATTTAAAACTGCATACGTACGAATTAACCTGATGTAACATGTTCTGAAGTTGTGAAATGAGTTCAGTATTTAAATTCGGAAAATATTGATTTCTTATATTCGACTGTTCGTTGTAATCGGATACAAAATATATTTGAAGAAATTTAGGTTGTTCTTCAGGCAAAAGGGACCCTATCAAATGGTAAACCTGACCTTGTACCTTAAAAGTAGGCATGAAAGGGCCTTCTGAGATTTGTTTAGCACCAAAGGATGTCATTTGGAATGCACTATTATAAGTGCGAATATTATCTAAAAACTGTTTGGATTGCAAATGTTCCCCTAAAAGTAGTGATTTTAAAGGTTCCGGTGGGTCTTCGAACGAAGGCAAATTTATTTTACCTCCAGAACAACAGAAACCAGCAGACTCCTTCCTCCACTTCGAAGCATTACAAAAGGAACATACTACGTTCATATCGCCTATTTCAGAAGATGATCTGTAATCAATTGTGAGGTTATAAGCAAACCCACTTTTATATTTATCGGACCACGCCACCGAATTTGTAGATTGATCTACCACGTGTATATCTAAGTCATTAAGACCATGTCGAAATCTATCTGCAGTAAGACGGGCCTCTCGCTGTTCTTCTGTTTCAAGCGACCGAATATTTTCAATTCTTAATCTTTCATTAGATAAAGTAATCAATTGTTCTTGTCTCAAAGAATTGTAATAATCGCGTCCCGACTCTAGTCGTTGTTCATGCTCATGTTCATCTTCAAGAGATCGAATCATGTTATGGTGCGCCCTATCATTTGTCAAACGGTCTTGATATTGAGTAAAAGTTTCAGATTCTCGAGACAAAATATGACGTTCGCGATCAGCTGTAAGCCGTAATTCCCTCTCAGTGAAGGTTTCGGACTCGCGAGATAAAATATGACGTTCGTGGTCAGCTGTAAGCCGTAATTCCCTCTCAGTGAAGGTTTCGGACTCGCGAGATAAAATATGACGTTCGCGGTCAGCTGTAAGCCGTAATTCCCTCTCAGTGAAGGTTTCAGACTCGCGAGATAATGTATGCCGTTCGCGGTCAGCTGTGAGTCGCAATTCTCGTTGTAAAGCAGTTTCAGCTTCTCGGGATAACGCATGTTGTTCCCGGTCAATGGAACGCCTTAGCTCTCGTTGAGAAGAGCTTTGAGAAGCCCGTGTTGTAGCTCGTCTCGCTCTTTCAGCTGCTAATCGCATCTCTCTTTCTGGAGAGCTTTCATTAGCTCGAGATGTTGAGGCACTAACTCTCATAGAGTTTAACCGATGTGCTCTTTCCTCTTCCGATTCTTGAGAACGCGTCATTCTCATTCTCCTAGCTTGACTCGAAGTTCGAGATAAAGATGGTCGTTTTTTAGGTGGCATCGTTTATTTTATTTTTAATCGACGGTAACTTAAATTCTATTTAGTTACCCAACAAAAAACTTACGTCAGAGGTCCTAACTATAGCTAAGTATATAATAAATAGAATATAAATCTAAGTGCCTATTAAAACTAAAATAATATTCTAATCGAATTATAAATATGTACGTAGGTACCTACAAATTACAAAAGAATAAAAAATGAAAATAAAGCTATACTTAATGCGTGTGCAATACTATCTACACTTACCTACTTCACTTAAAAATGAATAATAAGAAATACCTACAACTACTGTAATTAATCAAAGTACCTATGCTAATACAAAAAAAACCTTAGATGTTCTAAGTACAGCTGCTATATAATAAAAAAATATAAATCTAAGTGCCTATTTAAACTTAAATACCTAATATTCTAATAGAATTAAACTAAGAAATATGTACCTACCTACCTACAACTTAGGTACAAAAAAAAAGAAATGAAAATAAAGCTAAAACACGTGTGCAGTATAGGTAGATAGTAGGCAATATCTACCTATACCTACTTCACTTAAAAATAAATAAAAAATACCTATGAATACTATAATTAATAAAAGTACCTACCTACGCTTTTATCTACTCAATACAAAAAAAAACTAAACATAAAATGCCCAAAACTAACCTATCAGTAACTAAAAATCTAACAATAATCTAATCTATCTATCTATTATCTAATCTAAAAATCGAATCTAAATCTACTTAAAAAGAAATAAAATAGGAACTATTAATAGTTAAGAATTTAAACAAAACTAAAACTAATTTAGAAAATAACAACAAAAGAAATTAAAATAAACTATTTAAAGACAAAAAGTCGCGCTGATAAGCACGGTTTATAAAATAACAATTATTGTCTGTCAATAAAGTTCAACACTCTGAACGCATCAACAGCCAAATATTGAATGACGCTTGCGCTCGCCTCCCGCCCCTTTTATACTCTGCCGCCGCGAGCCCCGTCGAGCGCGGCAACCGTTACGCAAAAATAATCCTTATAGCTTGATTCACTATTCACGCGCGATGTCTTGTTGGCGTATTTCATGTAAGTAAGTATAAGTTTGGTGTTTCTATACCGATTTCAATGATTCTTTTTTTATTGAATTGGTGCTAATGTTTATTTTTTTTTAATTAGGAATGATGGTGAACATTATTGGTTTTATAAACGTAAAAGTAAACAAATATAATAAGAAATCTCCGAACTGCTAAGCTATCGAGAGTTATGCGTGTTATTGTGAGTTAACTATAAAAGGTAGATATATGCTGTCTTGGAATATTTTTCGTGTATTTTTATGTAGAATATTTCCGTTATACATAGTTTCTATGTAGCTCTAACCATTAAGGCTGCACACGCGACGGAAGCTTAAAAAATCAAGCAACTTCTCCCATTTTCTCAACATTTCCTTTCACTGCTCTGCTCCTATTCATTGTAGTGTGATGAAAAGTATACTATTACCTGCCCAGGAGTATAAAGAATAATTGTACTAAGTTTCGTTAAAATCCGTCGAGTAGTTTTTTTTTCTATAAATAACATACAAACAGACAGACAGACAGACAGACAGACAAAAATTTTTTTAACTGCATTTTTGGCATCAGTATCGAACACTAATCACCCCCTGCTACTTATTTTGTAAATATATTTCATGTACAGAATTGACCTCTCTACAGATTTATTATAAGTATATAGATGTAAAATTTCATGCATTTTGCAATAAAATACAACTCATGTGACAGTTTAATTTTGATCTTTAACATCCTACATAAGAAATCAAAAACTATTCTTATTTGACTTATAAAAATTAAAACAAACTTTATACACTTCATTAAAATTTCGTTGTTGTAATTTCTAAAAAACACAGAAATCTTAAGATCGCTGTCTGACATAGAAAGTTTTCTACCTAAATAGCACGGACCAAGTAATGACTTGGTCAGAAGGTAGTCTGTGTTATAGAGAGATTTCATGTGACTATTGCTACTGACATATTAATTGATGAAATGCATTGGTAGATAGTCTATAGGTAGAAGATGCTCTTTGAAGAGAATATTGACCAATACTCAATAATGAATCTCTCAACTATTGAATATTATGTTTCGGTAACAGACATACGGTAGGAAGCACTTATTTCAAGAACACTCGACTAAAACAAAACATTTGTTACACTTTTGAGATAACAATGGATGTAAATGTTTTAAAAACACTAAAGTAGTTGGAGTGCAGTGTAAATTGCATTTTACAAGAGTGTAAGTTACAAATAGCCGACAACGAGACACTTTCAGAGCAATCTCGTGTTCAGTGCGAGTTTTCTTACAATAAAACGATATTTTTATTACTAATAAAACGTATACTTTTCACTATATTTAGTTAAACTTTTTTTAATATATATTTATCATTTTATATTGTTTTTTATTATTACATTATTATAAATATATTGCGTGAAGCTTTTTGTTGAAAATGGTTTTTCTTTCGGTGAGTCCTGAATACATGCATTTAATTAAGAGTTTTAAATGATATCCCTTTCTTCTAATGAATAATGCACAATATATGTAAAAGAAATGTATAATTTAGTTATTTAAAAAAAAAATTATGGCTGAGGACTTTCCTCCAATGAATTCTTATACGATAAGTATTTTTTAAAAATCTTTGAGAACCGATTAACATTAATTTATATGCTTACACAATTCCTATTCAAGTAATATTGAGAAAGATGGACTTACTTACTTACTTACTTTGTTTCTGTTTTGTTTTGTTTCTAGGTATTAATAGCAAAATAATTATTTTGTTTTATATAAATAACGTGAGGTGTAAAGTTAAGAACATGTTATAAGACATTACTCCTTATATTTCATAAAATGATTATTTAATAAAGAATTACTAGTTAGAATATAACTTGAACAATGAACGCTTGTCCTCTGGAATTGTATAACAAGACGGATAAGTGCAATACTTCATATAACCATCTATTTGAAGTAAAAAAAAATCCGTGCCCGCAGGGGGACACGCTTGGGTACACCTCGTGTGTAACTCGTTTAAAATATAACTCACTACCTAAGAATAAGACATGATGCCGTTGTTTATATAAAAAATTTTCAAGCTAAAAGTGGTTTTTATTTTTTTTCTCGGAAACGGTAGCTTCTACGGAAAAAATTTTGGCACCTAAATTTAGACTAATAAATAATCTTTTTATTAAAAATACTTGTGATGTAAGAATGTTTACCAGAAAAAAGTTATGAATTTTTTTCCAAAAATTTTCGGTTTTTTTACCCCCACCCCTAAGTTATTGAAGTTAGGTTTTTGGTTTATCTACATTAGTTATAGGTAGTCATCAAAGACATCATATAATATGAACGCGATTGATCTTCGTTATATAGGGAAAAAGTTATGGTCGAAAAACTGAAATCAGAAAAAGTGAAGCCCTAGCGCCCCCTGTGTCCGGATCTCTCTGGTTAACGAACTTGACCTTCATTTTTGGATGGTTGATTTTTGTGCAAAGTTTGAAAGCGATCCAAGCGAAACTGCGGTCGCTATCGTGCTGACAAAAGTCGAATCTGGACGCACGCACGCATATATATATATATATATATAAATTTTTTGACCAATGGTCATTACGGACTCAGGGGGTCATAAGAAGACCTCCTGTGAAGAAATTTTTCCAAAATTCGAAAGTCGAGTACAAATGAATGGGTAGACCGAATTCTTCGAGGTCTACCCAATATTGATTTTTGTTTTGAATAACTATAACATTTTGTGATGAACATTTTTCTTTTTCCAGAATTTTCAAATTCATCGTAATTAGGTAACAATAATTATTAGTAAATTTAATTTAAAATCGTTAGTTGTTATATATATAACGTGGAATATTTTACATGAGAATGCAAAAATAACATTTGAAATTCAATACTGGAGTGTTCGGGCGCCATCTGCCTATTTACTATACAGTGTATAGTACCCAGCCCGATTCTATAGAACCTCACGCTGCAGCAGGTATACAGTGGTATGCCAGGCCGAGCAGTTAATTGTAACCTGCTCTTCAAAAAGCTGCTCTTCTAAATAATATTATAATATCTTTACTTCCCGCAACGTTTTTAAAAAAAGCTGAATTATGACTGTTCTTGAATAATGATGATGACTATAAGTAAATACACATATAACATTACATATTCATATATAAATTGTTAAATGGTCCTGTTCTTATCTAATTACGACTTTTTGTGTCATAACACATTTTTTTAATAAAAACTATTCATCTACCTTAAGTTAATAATATAATTTGGTTTTTCTTAATGACATAAACCCAATTTTACATGGGAAGACAACTGTATACATTTCAAAATATGTTTTTAAAATGACTTCAATTTGTGTGACACATTTGAATGTTCAAATTCATAATATTCAAATCGTTTTAGTATCGAGTAATTAATACAATTATTTCATTAAATTCATAAATAATTGTTGAGTGTAGTTCATTTAGGGCAATCAATATATGCAGTATAAAAATATACAGTAATACTGAGATGCGTCGTTATTTTATTAATTATTAATAATATTAATGTCATCATGAGTTATGACGAAAATATGGTTATATGGTTGAGAATGTTGATAAGTTAATTAATAATTATCAATAAGTATCATTAACTAAGGCTTATAAAACTTATACTAAATATTCATTTTTGTTATTGTTTATATATAAATACTTTTTTATAGATAATTTACATAAAATCACTTAGTTATTATAAACTTTTGTAATTTCTTAAAAAAGTATGTATATATGCCGCATATTAAATTCGGTGAAAATGTGATCGGGTTAAAAATCGTTTTTCCACTTAACAATTACTTCAAAATTTCCTGCTACTAAGAATTTAATAAAAAATTAATTGGTATATGCAATAAAATATGTTTGTCTAAAATAAGTCACATATTTCCATTACGTGAAAACTGTTACGGTATAAAATTTTTCCTAAGCATGAAATACAACACGTCCGGGCGTAATTCCGCACCACAGTAGTTATTTCGCTGAGTTTTTAGGTTTTTATCTTTGTAGTGGGAAATGTTAAAACAATAATCTGATTAAAATATATGTTCACAAGTTCAGTAAATAATTTTCATTAGTATTCAGTGTTTTTTATTTTAACTTCAATTTGTTATGACCCTTAGAGATTTTTATTATAACTGGAGCGAGAGCGAAATCAATAAAAATGGTCATATAAAATTCATAAAAGTTTTTACTTTAATGAATATCATTGCAGATCTAATATACATACTTTTAGAAGTTGCATATTTTTTTAAGCTGTTTAAGGCTGTGATTGCGTTCCATTGCATCATTTGTAGTCTAACCCTAACAATTTCATTTCTGTTACGCAGTGATTGTCACAAAGTGTGCAACATTTTCCTTTGTTTAAAACCTTTTGTCGAAGTTGTAATTTAATTTAAACCACTGCAGTGGAGTTTCCGTTCCCGAATAATTGCATTTACACTTTTAATTAGTGTTGTCGTAAGTGATCACCGACGCGATGATAAAAAAGAAAGGAAGAAGCCAAATAATTGGTTTTAAATAAATTTTATCAGAAACGTAAACCATCCTTGATTGATTCAGAAATTTAAAAATATTAATTGTACAAGGTTGATTGTCATGTTTTAACTATTTTAATACATATAACAATGTAGATATATTAGAAGACCGTCGAAGTTTTGGAACAATACTAAGTAAAACGTACAGTGAGATAAACACGTATAACGCAATTAGCGTTACAGCTTCGCCCAAGAATAAAATGCGGGAAAGTTTTGGAACATTTCATGAGCGCGATAGTAATTCAATTACAAAGTTGCGAGAAGTTCTCGAAGGACGCAGCGTACAAATTACATTGGCCTGCTATCTTTGCATATTCGACTCAGTTAAGGTTACACGATCTACATTTTTATGTTTCTTTTTTATAGTATTATCGTTGTGTTCTAAAGAAAGTGTTCTTATTTTTACATAAAATCCTGCTTATCTTTTCGTTTAAATATAAATATCATTTTTTTTAATAGAGATAAATACATTTTCTCTGTGTTTTTAATGAAACTTTTTCTCAGTAAAAGTTAGTGAGTTTAAGTAGTTGTTAGGCTTAAACCTTAGCTTAGTCATTTTTTAAAGATATTGTTCTTGCTATTAATTACCTGTACTACTATGCTTTGTTCATTTTATACACCCGTTGAGCTTAAGTGCTATTTGTTTTAATATTGGCATACATATTATTTACATATTAACATTTGAAATGTAATTTCTAACTTTGATACCGAGGCCGATGAGTCAAATTCTTATATTGAAGAATAAAAAATTACTTTATTTACATTATAAAGACAAGTTAATAATAAAAACGTCTTAATAATAAAAAAAATAATTGAGTAGCGAAAACCATTAACACGTCTGTTAAAGGTTGACAGGACGCAAGACTTAAAAGGATCGATTAAATGACTTCTAACAATCCGTACATAGACTAGACATTGACAACCAATAAGTTATCGAAGTGCTAGTGTTTATGATTTCCTTTTAAATTATTAATTTTTTAGATGCTCTATATCTTTCTATACCTATAACGGAGAGGAGAGCAAATGAAGTTACTGTAAAAAGCTAGTTGTAATGAAATTGTATATGAAATAAATAGTAAAGAAGTACCTATTATCTGTTATCTACAATGATTCACTATTAATGTAGTTACCCAGTTGTTGAATTCATCTCTAATTTTTTTATTTAGTTTGTATATCTAAGGAATTCGGTTAGCAGTTAATATGTTATATTGAAGCGATAATAATTGTTGTGATGACTTTACGCTTTAATCGTTAAGCCTTGAAGGTTGTATTTTGTATTATTGATCACAACTGCGAATTCGTTTAAAATATTGATTAAAAATTATTATTTACTCTTTATATTTATGTATAAGTATCACATAATATTATAGTAACGTTAGTAAGTAGGTAAGTTTGCAAAATGAAAAACTTGATTACCATTACAATTGTAGTAACTTTATTGTTTTGCCAATATTGTTACAGGTTAATGCTCCGGTTGATACATATAATATTTTTTAACAACATAAATAAAAATAAACTATTTATATACAAGAAAACTACTCGATAGATTTTATATATGCTGCGAGGATTTTTTTCATGAGAGAACACAAAAATGTCTAATAAGAGTTAAAAGAAAAGATTTTTATTATTTTTAAGAAATGAGAGGGAGAACAGACTAAGTAGCTGGTACCACATTGTCTTATCTACAATTGTCTCAAAAGTTTAAAGCATGCATATCTTAAAATAATTTTCAACAAATAATGTTATTTATCTTGTGTTTAAATAAATAAAAATATTTTATTCATGTCTCCTCCTCAATATAAGTTACCATTGAAAGAAGCAATTACTTTTCAAAGGTTGATTGTTTGACGTGCGTTATCCGACTGAGCACGTATTGGCACGGAACCGAAGTAAAATTGTAACAACAGAATCTTTATAGTACAGTTTATATATATTTCATTTATTTTAAGGTGATAAAGTGTACACAGTTTGTGATCAATAAACGTAATTTATATAAAAATGAGTGTTATCGAAAAGAAAGTGGATTTGGATGATATATTGGAAGAATTTGGTATATTCCAGCGTTACCATTTGGAAAAAATGATATTATTTTTTATAGCGTTCACTTCTAACGTCGCATATTGCACAAACTACGTGTTTGTTGCTGAAGAAGTTTCTTATCGGTAAAGTTATTTTTCTTTTAAATTAATAAATTTTAAAAGAAATTAAATTAAAAAAATTATAATAATCGAAGGTATGAAACTGTGAAATAATAAATAATGAATAATTTATTTTATGAATAAAGAAATATTAATTTACTTTGCTTTAGTGTTATGGAGTTATGAATGTTAAGTTATCTCCACAGCGTGTATATTTTCTCTAGTTGGTTTAAACTTATTAGTATTTAATATAAAATGTTTGAATTTGTAAATTTCATGCAAGGCAATAATAGTATTAGGAATAAAGACTACCAGTTGCTTGTTGTACAAATTACGTTAAATAAGTGCTCGTAATTAATAGGTATACTGTAGATTACAATAATATTCATTTTATTTTAATCCTATATGATTCAACGCAAGTATAAATCCAAGTCTTGAAAATTGTTAACTGAAAAAGAACATTAAAAAATGTCATGCAGTGGAAAATTTCAAGTGTCTTTTAAGCACTTTTAGCAGTGATTTTGACCTCGTAGTTAATAAGTTCGATATCAATTAAAAGTTGACTACAGTGAAGCAACCTCACAACTATAGTGCTCTATTTCTAAAGTGAAGTGTAGCCTGTTTGTATAATACTAAAATTTAATTATAGGTGTAAAGACGACCTCAAAGATGAATCCTTCTGCAGTTCGAACGCCACTCATACGTGTTTTGAGTGGGTGTATGATAACCCTGACAGTTTCTTCGCATATGTAAGTAGTTTCTATAATTAAATCTTTGTCAGAAGACTCTATTGATGATAAGGCAGAGTTTGCAATAAGGAGAAAACATGAAAGAGGAAAATTGCTGAAATATATTCCAGTCATCCTTAGTTCCAGCTGGCATGTCAAGAATGGAAGCGAACATTGGTGGGGACAGTTCACAGCGCGGGATATATGACTGGGCTGTTGTTTGTAGGACCCATGTCTGACAGGTAGTAATATATAACATGGAAATAATTCAAAATAAGCTGGATTCCAATGTGTTACCCCTGGAATACCGTCATTGATACTCTGTACACTGGGTTTTAGTCAGTAATTAAAAAGTTGTAGACTTATATATATTTCTTTGACAGGATCAGCGTAAAATATTAAAAATTTTAATGTCCCTATGAAACACTAATGTTTTTGGTACCATTTAAGTTTATTTAATCTTTTGATCTCTGAATAAACATACAACAAGATACGGCAAAATCTCTGTCTCTATCATTATTTATCTTTGACATCTTAGACCCTTACTCAATTAAACCGATATCTGATAACTTATCTTATGGTGTTGTGAGTAATTTAACAAGTGGTTGAATTATCACATTTTTAAATGATGATTCATGAATGAATATTCAAAAGAAGTAGTTTCTTAGTTTCTCGTCATGAAATCCACATTACATTGCTTTTTTTTATATTCACGAACGTACTTAAAATTATCGTTATTATAGTAAAAGTACACAATTTAGACAAAAAGTAAAGAAACGAATACTTATAAAATGTCAATATTAAACCCTGTCTTAGAAAAAATTATTTTATGAATCTATTAAGAAATATGGAGTACAAAATACATTTATATAATTTTAGTAAAACTTATGTAATATAAGTAAAATAAAATAAAAAATAACTTGCTTTTTTATTTTTTGTGATTTTCCATTTTGCGACAGTTATTATTGTTATAGGATTCACAGTAACTTTTATAGATTTCACACAGAATAATTATTAATAAAACTATTGATAATACTTCGTTTCTAAGTTGTACACTCTGTTATAGTATAATTTTATGAGCAAAGTTTGATTTTGATATGCTACTATTCAATGAAATATAGTCACTTATTAATATATTTTATATAATATAATATGTATCTATTTTCAACCTATATGTAACTGCTTCACAAAAACCCTAATCACTATAAGGAAAAATAAAAAATCTGTATAGATTGTCAGAGTACAATTCAAACTAAAAAAAAAACAAATTATTATAAGATTCAACTTTTGTAGTAGTATAATAACATAAATATTTTTAGATTCGGAAGAAAACCTTTGGCTGTTATTACAGGAGTTTTAGGAGGAGTTATCGGTACAATTAGAAGTTTCTCCTTTTGGTACTGGTTTTATATTGTTATGGAGTTCTTGGAGGCAGCTATAGGGGACGTTTGTTCACCGCTTTATGTTTTAGGTGAGTAAATTTTAAACATATTTCAATAGGTGTTTGAGAGGCTTACCAAAAATATATTTGTTTTACAGCGATGGAGATAGTCTCAACAAAGAAGAAGGTACTGTTTTATATGTTTTGTAGCTTTGGTTATTGTATTGGTGGGATGATGTTGGCCTTTATAGCCTGGGTGACGCCCAACTGGAGATGGTTATTGAGAGTACTATATTTTCCAGCATTGTTATTTATATTATACAAGTACTTCCTAGATGAAAGTCCGCGATGGCTCCTCACAAAAGGACGCAACGATGAAGCTAAAACAATACTAGAAAAAGCCTCAAGGAAAAATAATATAAAACTGGATAAAAATATGCTTGATAACCTGTCATGTGAAGTTAGTCCCAACATTACGTACGGTACACTTATCATGAGTACGTTCAAGTCAAAACAGCTAAGACGCCGTTTCTTAGTTTGCTTAGTTTGGTGGACGACTTCCACTTTTGTCAATTATGGTTTGATTATAAATTCCGTATCTCTAGAGGGAAATAAATATATTAACTTTGGACTGACATACATAGTCGATATCCCTGCGTCTGTACTTATAACTTATATATCTATTTATTTTAAAAGAAAAATACCTTTGATGCTGTCATTCTTTGCGGGAGGAATATTATGTATGTCTCAACCTTTTCTACCAATAAGTGAGTATAAAGTATTTGTTTCAGCTTAACAATAATAATACACATTTGAAGTTTAACGTTAAAATATTTAAATTTAATCAGGTTTTAAGAAACATTTGCAGAGTGCACTTTAATATTAGGTAAATGATTAATTGAGTGCGCACTAAGAGACATCAAAAACAATTGTTGAAAATCTATGAAGAAAATTTTAATACAATGTGCACTAGTTATTATTTTAAATATTTTTATTAAAAAGTTTACTTAATTTTATATAAGACATATTACAGAAAACGAGATTCTATTCAAATAAAATCGTAACTTTTCAAATATTGATATTCTTTTAGGAAAGTTACGTTTTATTTATAGTATCAAAATTATTATTTTTAACAAATATTTCAGTTTTGTACATTTTCTTACAAGTAGAGTAAGAGTAAAACAAACTCAACCAAAAGTCTGTTCTCACAGATCTCACCTGGGCGTCAATAGTATTTTACATGGCCGGCAAGGCTATGTGCACGTTTTACTTCAGTCTGACTTATCTCTACACTTTGGAACTTTTCCCCACATATACTCGAAACTCAATGCACTCGCTGTGTTCGTCGGTTGGCCGAGTCGGATCCATACTGGCGCCGCAGACACCGCTACTGGTAAAAATTATAATATCTTTATTATTATAAAGCAAACTGGATATAGATAAATACAAAAACTTGTAAAAAAAAAGTATTTGAAATGGTAATACTTCAAGTTACAGCATTTGAATCAGTATATATTATTAAAATAAAAAAAAACAGTTGGAAGGAAAAATTTAACAGTTGATGACCGATCAAAATTTGGATATTTTATATTTATTGTGGGAGTAGTTTCACCTGGTCTCCCTTAATTCCGGTCCGGGCTATACTCTGCACATTGTTTTGTTAACTTCAAGGGTTGCTGCGCCCTGCCAGTAACATGGTAGTTTTGTGAGATGTGTAACAATTCACAATAGTAGATCATATAACGAATATGATAGAAAACTAACCAGATTAAGTAAGCTTTACAAATTCACGAGTAATAGTCGAGTTTATAAAAATATATTTTTTTTTTGTCCGCTTTATACGCTGGCTATATCCTAAAAGATAGATCAAAATAATATTTAATATAGACTTGTATATCTAAAAACGAATGTAGCGCGAGTGTATATGTCTAACTATCTATCTATCCATCTTGAAAACTACAGAATCCTATGTTGCGTGTGGTCCGAACCGCATTTGGGCCGTTTTTTATTTATCAACACTATTTCATAAAACTATCAAATCGATCATCATTTCATCCTTCTATGTTTAATCAATAATTGTGTTATTTTGTGAATGTGAATGTGAATATAAAATAATAATTAATTATATCACAGACGGTGTACTGGGCAGGCCTCCCGTCAGTAGTATTTGGGCTGGCAGCTATATTCGCCGGTCTAGTAACGGGACTGGTACCTGATGTTTCCAATGACTCACTTCCGGATACCATTGACCAGGCGGAGGAACTCGGTAAATCTAAGAAGATTAACGGTATACCTTAGGGTATTAATAAGGTTAAAAGTTTTAATTATGAGAAGAAAGGCGATAATCATAGTGCCGTATGATATTTTATTATATATTCTTAATATGAAAGGCGACTTTGCTATTGTTCCATTGAGGTAAAAAAATAACTTTTTAATACTACTGGATATTCGTAAATGTTTTGTATATCTAATATGAACCATTGAACGTTAGTGCAGTTATAGTAGAGTTAAATGTGCGTTATCTTGTTTAATATTTCAATATAATACGTGTGCATGCGTTCATGAACATTTTCAACTGCTTTTGTCTTCATAAGTTCTTTTTACGTACGTATGTATATATAAGTATTATATAATGTGTGAGTTAGAATAAATGAAGCATGAAAGCATTATATTTTTAACTTATTTAATACTGTTTCAAAACGACCGAAAAATAAATAAAAATTTAATAAATTTATATTTTATCTTTTGTTATTTGAGTTTACCTTTACTGAACATATTTTGCATTAAGGTTTGCTCAGAAATAAGGTGAAATTGAGCCAATATGTTATATAGTCATGTGATATTAATAATACTTATATTAAACTTATTTAATTGTATTCTTAAATATCAATCCAATTAATTAATATGTGATCTAATAAATAAAAACCAAAGACAACAAAACTTTATTATGTTTTATTTTGTAAGGAACTTATTTGATCGAGTAACGTACCAACACCTCAATTACGCTTCAAGTTCTGTATTAACATAAATCGTTCGTACCAATCTTAGGGTAGAAAGAAACTCTTGTGTGATTGCAAGCAATTTTCAATTTACTCTCGCATGCACCTGCGGGTCTGTAAGAAGGATTAATCTTAAAGCTACATCTTATACTAATCTTCAATACTTTTATATTTTATACAACATTTTGCTTTAATTAATATCGTGTTAGAGATTAGGTTTAATAAAAGCAATAAACCTTCATTTATACTTATTCTATTCTAAATCCTATTTAAACCAATTATAAATATATTATAATACAAATTGTGTCACATAACGAAAAATAACTCTGAAGAAAAACAAGACTTTCATTAAACTTTACTCGGACCGGGTAATACTAACATTACACGACCCACCGTCCGGGGACAAAGGGGAAATCTCGCTCCCGGATTGTAAAAAAAATGTTGAAAATGTTTTAATAAAATATTATACTCAGCGTCTTACTTGCGACTTTCTTTTATGAACTTAACCTTAACTGCAGTAGAATTGAACGAAGGAAACTACTATTTTGATTTGTTTTTTGTTTTTGCTTATGATAAAATTTGCACTTAAATAAGCAATTATTTAAATGTGTTTCTTTTAAATTCTGGATTATGTAAGATTGAATTTTTGAAGCGGAAGGTATAAACCAGGTAATAGTAAGATAAATTTATAGTAAATATTTTAATAGGATTGTAGGGCTCTTATTAATTTATTAAAAAAACTATACATACAGTTATTTATAAAAAAATATTTAAAAACTTTTTATATTATTTTAATAAAATATTTAAATACTTTTTGATATAAGAGCATATTAAGATTACAGTAACAGGAATATAATATTTAAAATATTGGTAACCTAGAAATATTCTCCAATATTTTGCTGCGCAGACCGCTTACCTTACCACATTTTGCAGCTCTTAACTATGTGAAGTTAAAAGCTGCAAAATGTGACAATGATTACAAACAGATAAGGACAGGTAAGGTTGTGTTACAAGCATTATAGTTCAGATTACGTAACATCTATTACAATAGATACAAGCATAATTTGTAATTATACAATAATAAATATATTTAGCAAAGTGTTATAGTACCAAAGTTAATAAAAATATATGAGAAAGCAGAAAACATGTAATAATACAGCTGTTTTAAGTTTAAATGATGCCAATCTATATATGTTAGCGTTTTACCACTCACTGACTCATCACGAAATCTCCGAAACTATCTGTCCGATTAACTAAAAATTTAACGTGATTATGACGTGACGTAGACGTCCATTAAGAACCGATTTTACGGAATTCCTATCTCAACGGATTTTAACTTTTTGCATTTCGCTAAGTTTTAAATTTGTAGGACCTAGACAATACTATGACAACGGTTACCAGTTACTATGGCAACCAGAGTTTAGATGAGGTTTGAGGAAGGGAAGGAGGGGGGGGGGGGGGTTTGCAAAAAGTTGAAATTAAAAAATTACAAAATAATCATAAATAAGAAATCAAGGACGTAAAAATGTAATTGATTACGAAATTGAATTTGATATGTTTGAAAAATAACAAAATATTATAAAAAAAAAAATACAAAATTTGCCTTTAGTTGTTGTATGTCGGCATTTTGTTCGTGGAGTAAGATTACTGTGGATCCCGCAACGTTACGTAACGGGAACGCATCCCAATACACAGTACCTCATTGGTGATGTGGAATCTGTGTATTCACTGACTGGCATAATATTAAACATTTCGTCATTATAAGATGTCCAAGTTCGCATCATAATTAATAGTGTGCCCAGCGAAGCGGGCGGGAATCAGCTAGTATTATTATAAGACTATTACTCCACTTTTAAATATAATAATAATATATATTAGATTATATTATTTAGAACTTGATATATAGTAATAAACATCGGCATATATTGTAGAATCAGAAGGAGCATTTGACAAAGTGGGAGAGACAGGATGTATTGAAAGTAATACTTAATTAGGAATGATTAAATACACTATGTAAATAGTGTAATAAATTGGCTTGTATTTTACATACAAAGTAAACAAATAAATTTTCAACATCATCAGAAGAACGTTTATGTTATTGAAAACAATAACACCAATATTCAAAAGGTCCTTGAAAGTTGTCTGTCCATCAGTCAACAGAAATTATTTAATTCGTAATGTTCCAGCCTTGTTTAGAAGACACTTCATTCACGATTAATATTGAAAAATTGTTATTTAAAAATTTACTGTGCATCCTCTTCTATCTGCAGCAATGATATTCATTTGGTGAAGGGTTTTTAGGTATGCTATAAATTCTTCCAAACAAGGACAAGTATAGACATTCAAATTCGTAGAGACGAGTTATAAATTAAAACGATTGTTGAAACTGGTTGCTTTTCCTCATGCTTGTTCATAATAATGTTACCAAGTTCTGCAACATCTCAAGATCGCATAAAATTATGTGCACGTATAATTAATAAAGTTCAGTATTGCGAATATTATATCGTCTTAGTGTTAGATATAGACACATAGAGGATTTATTATAAAATTTAAATATAAAATAACAGCACAGAGAGAAAAAAAACATTTAAACTGTGTATGGGTGGGTGTAAAATAACGATTAAAATAATTATTCTCTTCGCAGAATATGCGGAGTCAGTCTAGCTGAACGAATCCGCAATGAAGAGATCCACAGAATGGCAGGTACTAGCGAAGATGTCACGGTGAAAATGAAGAAGAACGTGCTCAGTGCACGTCGAACGAATGAGTGATGAAAGAAGGGTAAAAAAGATTTATATAGGAAAAGTGAGCGGTAAGAGAGACAGGGGGAGGCCTCGAGTGACCTTTGAAAACATAGTATCTATGATACTAGTGGAAGGACACGTAAAAAGCAATAGGACATGTATGTAGAGGTTGATGTCGGTGGGCGAGGCGAAAGAGGTATGCAGGGACCGTAGCGTTTGGCACTCCGTTGTCTCTGGCTACGTAAGCTAAATAAATAAATATAAATAAAATAATAATAATATTGTAGAGTTAAGTACAAATACTTCATATCCAAATTGAAATGAAATATTTTATAAATTGAAACATTTAATAAATTCATAATATATTAATATCAGTTATATTAATTTGATTGATATAATAATATTAATTTTTTATCGCGACTTTAGTTTAACGATAATAATTATGCTAACAAGTCTTTACTTTCAATTATTAATGGCATTTTTGGTGTCCATTATGTGTCAATGTCAATGTGACAGTTGACAAGTTGTCCAACTTCAGTGCTAACTTCTGCTATTAGAAGTTACGGTATATTTTTTTTTAGGGGAGAAGTTGCTGTCATATTTGAAATTAATAATTTATAAACCTTAAAAGTTACGTCCCATTAAGGGAATGAATATAATATTGAAAGAAAAAATATACTGAGTTAAGTTTTTTTAGAAACTTAAAATATGATGTAATAATCTCTAATGTTATAAAAAATTGTATTTGCTGAACATACACGTACATCCGGACCGGATGGGCCGCCCGAAAGCCGCATGAACCTGGGACGTCACTACCGGAAATATCCTTCCTGAAATACCTTCTGTTATTCTGTAAGGAACTACTGCATGTATGTGTGTATGATGTATACAGTAAACGAACTTTCGAGTATACACATACTAGAAATGCTATCACCTTAATTCAACGTAGTTTGGAAACCAGTAAAACCCTTCTTACTTTTGTATTTTTTTGAATATAACGTCACAGTTCAAGAAAAAAGGGCAATACCATATTCATATATAACAATATATGTTACATAATCTACTTTGCAGTTGAAATTATACTATTAATATAAAATTTTCATTATATTCAGACAACCTATTATATGTATAACAAGGTCAGTAAATGCATAAATAAATATATTATCATGGAAATATTGAATTAATTCAATAATAAGAAAAAAATAACAATTATAAAATAATTCCCAAAAAATCCTGATTATGATAATAAAATATATATTTACTTATAATGTAATTTGTAAATTAAATTTTAAACTCTAGAACATTTTTCTAATTAAAAATATTTAAAATGTAGTTTCGATTAAAATATCTTAATGTAACAAGAGAGATTTCATTATTATCTAAATGAGTTATAAAGACTTATGCAAATAACTTTATTACGAGTATTGTATTGTATTTCATCATTTGTGTCCATTTATACTACACGGTATAACATTTATTATGATGTATTTATATGTAAGTAATGTATGTCGATACATATAAAATGTTTATATTAAAATAATAAGAAATACAGTAATTTTATATATTACTATTAAGAATTAAATGTTTAAAACCACAATAATAAATATGTAATGTATTGCGGTGCGTTTTATGGTACGAATGTTTTAATGAGCGAAAACATAATTAATTTAACACTTGCTTTGTGACAAATGGTATTATTGTATATTGTGATGTTTTAGTTGATATTATATTATGCAGAACTTTTTTATTTCTTCTCTAAAAGCTAATTAAGATACAACAATGAAAATAAATACATTGTTCAAATTCATTTATAAATTCAAGAGGTTTTTTAAATATGGTATATTATGTCTGTGACATAGCTTTTTAATTGAAAGTTCATAGTTGAAGAGTGTGCTGTCAATAAAATAAAGTATTGTTTACCAGAGTTTTGTTAAACTCGAGCATAACTCAGTTGGTTAATATTATTCTTTAATATTTAATTAAATAAAGTGGTTATCAAGGCCCATGGTTCACTTTAAAACAATAATAATTTTATTTTACTTATTTTCTTCGCTGTTAGAAACTTCTCTAAGGAAACAGTAGGTATACGTGGAAGTTAAACAAAGCAGAACAGCAGCTAGAGTCCCCAGGTATAAGTGGGTTCATAATTTGATATCTTGAACATACATTGCTCTCCTTATAAAAATAACCTTCTAGTTTAATTGATTAGTTTTTAAAATATTATAAATTTGATGTTTATTCAACGTCATCAAGCTAATTGTAAAGATTGTTTAAGGTGGAATTTCGTCCAATTTGGAATAACTTTTCTGGGTTAAATTTCTTATTTGATTATTGTATAAATTTTAATATCCTTTTACTACATTCTATTATATTGTACCAATCTGATCTTATATAAAAATGTTTATGCAGAACGTTAGGTATATGAAGAAATAAAATTGAAATTATATTCTTAGAAGAAATTATTGTAAAGTTGAGAACTGTTTTTTTAAATAAATACTATTTTATAATTAAATTGAATATAATTCCAAATTTATGATAGTTGTTAAAAAACCTGAATGTTGTGATTTTTCTCGTAGCTACTTACTATTCGAGTCACTCGGCAGCTAGGTACCATATGATAAGATATTATAATAATTGCATCAGCTTTGTCCGCGTCCCAGCCAGACGCAGATTTGCATCACTAATGAACGTTTTTATTTTTTATGCCTGATTTTCTTTGAGTATTGACGATACTCTCTAATCCATAATCACAATACTAACAGTGAGTTATGTAGACTACTTAAAATGCAAACAAAATCTTATTAATTTGTAGCAATTGAATATTTAAATTCAATTATTTCATTCCAACTCTTAACCTAGTTAGCGCTTCAGAAATGAAAACTCGAATCACTACTCTGACCATTAATGCAAGTAACCCTCTTGGATAATAATAAATGATTATGTTTAAATAAAATGTTTTATTGCTTTCTGACTGTTCCCTATGACAAAACGCTCTTACACGACTAATACGAGTCAGACATCTTCTTGCTTCCTGGTTCACGTCAAGTATTATAAAATTTCAGGGTTTAAAGAACAACACTAAGTTGAAATTTAAAGCGAACGTAAGTAAGGTAAGAAGAGTAAGTAAGTAAAATGTATATAACTGCTAAAAACCCAAGCTTTGATTTATTACGGAGAAATTTCACGTAACTACTGCTACCGACATGTTAATTGATGAAATGCATGGGCTGAGACGTGCTTTGAAGAGAATATTGATAATGAATTTCTCGACTATTGAAGAAATGATTCAGTAACAGACATTCGGTAAGAGGCACTTATTTCAAAAACTCTCGTCTAAAATAAAACATTTGTTATACATTTGAGATGACAATGGATATAAACGTTTTAAAAATACTAAAGTAGCTGGAGTGCAGTGTAAATTGTATTATACAAGAGTGTAAGTTACAAATAGCCGACAACGAGACAATTTCAGAGCAATCTCGAATTCAGCGCGAGTTTTCTTACAATACAAGGATATTTTTATTACTAATTTAAAACGTATAATTTTCACTATATTTAGTTAAACTTTTGTTAATATATATTTATCATTTTATATTGTTTTTTATTATTACATTATTATAACTTTAGCTCGAGAAGCTTTTTGTTGAAACAAGGGTTTTCTTTCGGCGAGGTCTGAATACGTGCATTTCATTAGGTATTTTAAATAGTATCCCTTTCTTCTAATGAATAATTAATGTAAAAGCAATGGATAAATGTTGTTAGCTTCTTTTTTTAATTTATGGCCGAGGACCTTCGTCCGATAAATTTTTATACGATAAGTAATTTATTTAAAAAATCTTTGTGAACCGATTAACATTAATTTATATGCTTATTTATATTTATAGTGCATTGTCTCGAGAACTATTCCTATTCAAGTAATGTTGAGAAAGATGTACTTGTTACTTTGTTTCTGTTTTGTTTTGTTTCTAGGTTTTAATAGAGAATAATTATTTTGTTTTATATAAATAATGAGAAGTGGTAAACTTAAGAACATGTTAGGAGACATTACTCCTTATATTTCATAAAATAATTATTTAAAAAAAATTGCTAGTTAGAATATAACTTTAACAATGAACACTTGTCCTCTGGAATTGTGTAACAAGACGGATAAGTGCAATACTTCATATAACGATCTATTTGAAGTAAAAAAATATTGATTTTCGTTTTGAATAACTGTAACATTTTATGATTCACATTTTCCAGAATTTTCAAATTCATTGTAATTAGGTAACAGTAATTGTTTGATCGTTAGTTGGTATATATATAACGTGGAATATTTTACATGAGAATGCAAGAATAACATTTGAAATTCAATATTGGAGTGTTCGGGCGCCATCTGCCTATTTACTATACAGTGTATAGTAACCAGTCCGATTTTATAGAACCTCACGCTGCAGCAGGTATACCGTGGTATACCAGGCCGAGCGATTAATTGTAACCTGCTCTTCAAAAAGCTGCTCTTCTAAATAATATTATAATAACTTTATTTCCCGCAATGTTTTTAAAAAAAGCCGAATTATGACTGTTCTTGAATAATGATGATGCTTATAAGTAAAAACATATAACATTACATATTCATATATAAATTGTTAAATGGTCCTGTTCTTATACAGTTACGACATTTTGTCTCATAACACATTTTTTATAAAAACTATTCATCTATATCGTTATGTTATTTACCTAAAGTTAATAATATAATCTGTTTTTTTAAAGACATAAGCCCAATTTTACATAGGAAGACAAGTGTATACATTTCAAAATATGTTTTTAAAATGACTTCAATGTGTGTGACACATTTGAATGTTCAAATTCATAATATTCAAATTGTTTTAGTATCGAGTAATTAATACAATTATTTCATTAAATTCATAAATAATTGTTGAGTGTAGTTCATTTAGGGCAATCAATATATGCAGTATAAAAAAATAGAGTAATATTGAGAAGCGTCGTAATTTTATCAATTAATTATAATATTAATGTCATCATGACTTATGACGAAAATATGTCATATTTTTTGATTGAGAATAATGATAAGTTAATTAATAGTTATCAATAAGTATCATTAACTAAGGTTTATAAAAGCTTATACTAGACATTCATTTTTGTTATTGTTTATATATTATAAATACTATTTTATAGATAATTTACATAAAATCACTTAGTTATTATAAACTTTTATAATTTCTTAAAGAAGTATGTATATATATGCCACATATTAAATTCGATGAAAATGGGATCGGGTTAAAAATCATTTCTCCACTTAAAAATTACTTCAAAATTTCCTGCTTCTAAGAATTTAATAATAAATTAATTGGTATAAGCAATAAAATATAAAATATAAATAAAATAAATAACATATAAAATTCATAAAAGTTTTTACTTTAATGAATATCATTGCATTGCTAATATACATACTTCTAAAAGTTGCATATTGGGTAGGCCGCGAAGAATTCGGTCTGCCCATTCATTTGTACCCGACTTTCGAATTTTGGAAAAATTTCTTCACAGGAGGTCTTCTTATGACCCCCTGACCATTGACCATTGGTCAAAAAGTTTATATATATACATATATATGCGTGCGTGCGTCCAGATTCGACTTTTGTCAGCACGATAGCGGCTGCAGTTTCGCTCGGATCGCACTTTGCACAAAAATCAACCATCCAAAAATGAAGGTCAAGTTCGTTAATCAGAGAAATCCGGCCACAGGGGGCGCTAGGGCTTCACTTTTTCTGATTTCAGTTTTTCGACCATAACTTTTTCCCTATACAAAAAAGATCAATTGCGTTCATATTATATGATGTCTTTAATGAATACCTATAACTAATGCAGATAAACCGAAAACCTAACTTCAATAACTTAGTGGTGGGGGTAAAAAAACTGAAAATTTTTGGAAAAAAAATCATAACTTTTTTCTGGTAAACATTCTTACATCACAAGTATTTTTAATAGAAAGGTTATTTTTTACTCTAAATTAAGGTATCAAAAGTTTTTCCGTAAAACGTACCGTTTCCGAGAAAAAAAATAAAAACCACTTTTAGTTTGAAAATTTAAAGTAGGTAAAACCACGCCAACTTTTTTCTGGCCAACATTCTCTCCTCGCAAATATTTTTAATGGAAATGTTATTTTTTACTCTAAATTTAAGTACCAAAAGTATTTCCAAAAAAGATACCTTATCCGAGAAAAAAAATAAAAACCGCTTTTTGCTTGAAAATTTTTGATATAAACAACGGCATCATGTGTTATTCTTAGGTAGTGTGTTATATTTTTTAACGAGTTACACACGAGGTCTACCCACGCGTGTCCCCCTGCGGGCACGGATTTTTTTTTAGGCTGTTTGAGGCTGTGATTTCGTTCGACTGCATCATTTGTAGTCTAACCCCAACAACTTCATTACTGTTATGTAGTGATTGTCACAAAATGTGCAACATTTTCCTTTGTTTAAAACCTTTTGTCAAAGTTGTAATTTAATTTAAACCACTACAGTGGAGTTTCCGTTCCCGGCATCGAATAATTGCATTTACACTTTTAATTAGTGTTGTCGTAAGTGATCACCGACGCGATGATAAAAAAGAAAGGAAGAAGCAAAATAATCGGTTTTAAATAAATTTTATCAGAAATGTAAACCATCCTTGATTGATTCAGAAATTTAAAAATTCTCATTACACAAGGTTGATTGTCATGTTTTAACTATTTTAATACAAATAACAACGTGGATATATTAGAAAACCGTCAAAGTTTTGGAACAATACTAAGTAAAACGTACAGTGAGATAAACACGTATAACGCAATTAGCGTTACAGCTTCGCCCAAGAATAAAATGCGGGAAAGTTTTGGAACATTTCATGAGCGCGATAGTAATTCAATTACAAAGTTGCGAGAAGTTCTCGAAGGACGCAGGGTACAAATTACATTGGCCTGCTATATTTGCATATTTACTCAGTTAAGGTTACATGATCTACATTTTTAGATGTTTCTTTTTTATAATATAATACTATAAAGAAAGTTGGTACTAAAGAAAGTTGTATTTTTATATAAAATCCTGCTTATCTTTTCGTTTAAATATAAATATTATTTTCTTTGAATAGAGATAAATGCATTTTCTCTGTATTTTAAATGAAACCTTTTCTCAGTAAAAGTTAGTGAGTTAAGTAGTTGTTAGGCTTAAACCATATCTTAGTAATTTTTTAAAGATATAAATAATCTCGCTATTAATTACTTGTACTACTATGCTTTGTATATTTCATACACCTGTTCAGCTCAACTTCTATTTGTTTTAACTTTGGCTTACATATTATTTACATACTAACATTTGAAATGTAATTTCTAACTTTGATACCGAGGCCGATGAGTCAAATTCTTATATTGAAAAATAAAAAATTACATTATAAAGATAAGTTAATAATGAAACGTCTTAATAATAAAAAAAATTAATAATAGCAAAAACCTTTAACACATCTGCTAAAGGTTGACAGGACGCAAGACTTAAAAGGATCGATTAAATGACTAATAATAATCCCTACATGGACTAGACATTGATAACCAATAAGAGATCGAAGACTCATATTGTACTAGTGTTTATGGTTTCCTTTTTAAATGATTTCTTTTATAGATGCTTGATATCTCTCTATACTTATAACGGGGAGGAGAGCAGATGAAGTTACTGTAAAAAGCTAGTTATAATGAAATTGTATATAAGTCAATAGTAAATAAGTACCCATTGTCTGGTATCTATGATAATTCACTATCTACATAGTTACCCAGTTGTTGAATTCATCTTTAATTTTTTCATCTAGTTTGTTTATTAAATATCTAAGGAATGCGGTTAGCAGTTAATATAATATAATTATATTGAAGCGATACTAATTATTGTGATGACTTTACGCTTTAATCGTTAAGCCTTGAAGGTTGTATTTTGTATTATTGGTTACAACTGCGAATTCATTTATAATATTAATTAAAAATTATTATTTACTCTTTATATTTATATTATCACATAATCTTATAGTAACGTTAGTAAGTTTGCAAAATTTAAAACTTCATTACCATTACAATTGTAGTAACATTATTGTTTTGGCAGTATTGTTACAGGTTAATGCTCCGCTTGATACATATAATACTTTTCAAAAACATAAATAAAAACAAACTATTTATATACAAGAAAACTACTCGATAGATTTTATATTTGGTGCGGGGTTTTTTTTCATGGGAGAACACAAAAATGTCTAATAAGAGTAAAAAAGAAAAAGTAAGAAATGAGAGGGAGAACAGACAAAGTAGCTGGTACCACATTGTCTTATCTACAATTGTCTCAAAAATTTAAAGAATATCCTAAAAAAAATTTCAACAAATAATGTTATTTATCTTGTGTTTAAATAAATAAAAATGTTTTATTCATGTCTCCTCCTCAATATAAGTTACCATTAAAAGAAGCAATTACTTTTCAAAGGTTGATTGTTTGACGTGCATTATCCGATTGAGCACGTATTGGCACGGAACCGAAGTAAATTTGTAACAACAGAATCTTTATAGTCAGTTTATATATATTTCATTTATTTCAAGGTGATAAAGTGTACACAGTTTGTGATCGATAAACGTAATTTATATAAAAATGAGTGTTATTGAAAAGAAAGTGGATTTGGATGATATATTGGAAGAATTTGGTATATTCCAGCGTTATCATTTGGAAAAAATGATATTATTTTTTATAGCTTTCATTTCTAACGTCGCATACTGCACGAACTACGTGTTTGTTGCGGAAGAAGTTTCTTATCGGTAAAGTTATTTTTCTTTTAAATTAATAAATTTTAAAAGAAATTAAATTAAAAAATATATAATAATCGAAGGTATGAAACTGTGAAAGACTAAATAATAAATAATTTATTTTATGAATAAAACAATATTCATTTACTTTGATTTAGTGTTATGGAGTTATGAATGTTAAGCTATCTGCACAGCGTGTATATTTTATCTAGTTGGTTTAAAGTTATTAGTATTTAATATAAAATGTTTGAATTTGTAAATTTCATGCAAGGCAATATAATAATAGTATTAGGAATAAAGACTACCATTTGCTTGTTGTACAAACTACGTTAAATAAGTGCTCGTAATTAATAGGTATACTGTAGATTACAATAATATTCTTTTTATTTTAATCCTATATGATTCAGCAATGCAATGAAAAATTTGAAGTGCCTTTTAAGCACTTTTAGCAGTGATTTTGACCTCGTAGTTAATAAGTTCGATTTCAATTAAAAGTTGACTACATTAAAGCAACCTCACATCTATAGTGTTATACGAGTATGTCTAAAGTGAAGTGTAGCCAGTTTGTGTAATACTAAAATTTAATTATAGATGTAAAGATGACCTCAAAGATGAATCCTTCTGCAGTTCGAACGCCACTCATACGTGTTCTGAGTGGGTGTATGAAAACCCTGACAGTTTCTTCGCATATGTGAGTAGTTTCTATAATTAAATCTTTGTCAGAAGACTCTATTGATGATAAGGCAGAGTTTGCAATAAGGAGAAAACATGAAAGAGGAAAATTGCTGAAATAAATTTCAGTCATCTTTAGTTTCAGCTGGCATGTCAAGAATGGAAGCGAACATTGGTGGGGACTGTTCACAGTGCGGGATATATGACTGGGCTATTGTTTGTAGGGCCCATGTCTGACAGGTACTAATTTACAACATGGAAATAATTCAAAATAAGCTGGATTCTAACGTATTTCCTCTGGCGTAGAGTTATTGATGCTCTGACCACTGAGCTATAGAGTCAGTAATAAATTCAAAAGTTATAGACTTATATATATATGTTTTTGGTAGGATCATCGCAATATATTAAAAATATAAATGTGCCTATAAAAGAAACACTAATGTTTATGGTACGGTACCATTTAAGTTTATTTAATCTTCGGTTTTTGATCTTTGTCATCTTAGACCCTTACTCAATTAAACCGATATCTGATAACTTACCTTATGGTGTTGTGAGTATTTTAAAAAGTGGTTGAATTATCACATTTTTCAATGATGTTTTGAATCTTCAAAAGAAGTTGTTTATTAGTTTCTCGTCAAGAAATCCACATTACACTGTTTCTTTTATATTCACGAACGTACTTAAAATTATCGTTATTATAGTAAAAGTAGACAATGTAGACAAAAAGCAAAGAAACGAATACTTATAAAATGTCAATATTGAACCTTGGCTTAGAAAATGTTATTTTATGAATCTATTAAGAAATATGGAATACAAAATATGTTTATATAATTTTAGTTATACTTACATAATACATAAAAACAAAGTTTGATTTTGATATGCTACTTTCAGTGGAAAATAGTCACAGTAGTCAAATTTATATAATATAATATGTATCTATTTTCAGTGTATATGTAATTGCTTCACAAAAACCCTAATCACTATAAGGAGAAATAAAAAATCTGCATATATTGTCAGAGTACAATTCAAACTTATTAGCAAACTATTATAAAATTCAACTTTAGTAGTAGTATAATAATATAAATATTTTTAGATTTGGAAGAAAACCTTTGGCTGTTATTACAGGAGTTTTAGGAGGAGTTATCGGTACAATAAGAAGTTTCTCCTTTTGGTACTGGTTTTATATTGTTATGGAGTTCTTGGAGGCAGCTATAGGGGACGTTTGTTCACCGCTTTATGTTTTAGGTGAGTATGTTTGCAATATTATTTAATGGGTGTTTGAAAAGCTTACCAAAAATATATTTGTTTTACAGCGATGGAGATAGTCTCAACAAAAAAGAAGGTACTGTTTTATATGTTTTGCAGCTTTGGTTATTGTATTGGTGGGATGATGTTGGCCTTTATAGCCTGGGTGACGCCTCACTGGAGATGGTTATTGAGAGTTCTATATTTTCCAGCATTGTTATTTATATTCTACAAGTACTTCCTAGATGAAAGTCCGCGATGGCTCCTCACAAAAGGACGCAACGATGAAGCTAAAACAATACTAGAAAAAGCCTTAAGGAAAAATAATATAAAACTGGATAAAAATATGCTTGATAACCTGTCATGTGAAGTTAGTCCCAACATTACGTACGGTACACTTATCATGAGTACGTTCAAGTCAAAACAGCTAAGACGCCGTTTCTTAGTTTGCTTAGTTTGGTGGACGACTTCCACATTTGTCAATTATGGTTTGATTATAAATTCCGTGTCTCTAGAGGGAAATAAATATATTAACTTTGGACTGACATACATAGTCGATATCCCCGCGACTGTACTTATAACTTATATATCTATTTATTTTAAAAGAAAAATACCTTTGATGCTGTCATTCTTTGCGGGAGGAATATTATGTATGTCTCAACCTTTTCTACCAATAAGTGAGTATAAAGTATTTGTTTCAGTTTAACAATAATAATACATATTTGAAGTTTAACGTTAAAATATTTAAATTTAATCAGGTTTTGAGTAAAGAAACATTTACAGAGTGCACTTTATTATTAGGTAAATGATTAATTAACTGACGCACTAAGAGACACCAAAAACAATTGTTTAAAATCTGTGAAGGAAATTTTAATACAATATGCACTAGATATTATTTTAAATATTTTTATTCAAAAGTTTAGTTAATTTTATTTAAGACAGATTACATAAACCGAGATTCTATTCAAATAAACTCGTAACTTTTCAAATATTTCTATTCTTTTAGGAAATTTACGTGTTATTTATAGTATCAAAATTTATTTTATAACAAATATTTCAGTTTTGTACATTTCATTACTTAATTGAATAAAATTATTAATATCGTAAAGTAACAAGAGTAAAACAAACCCAATCAAAAGTCTGTCCCCACAGATCTCACCTGGGCGTCCATAGTATTTTACATGGCTGCCAAGGCGATGTGTACGTTTTACTTCAGTCTGACTTATCTCTACACTTTGGAACTTTTCCCCACATATACTCGAAACTCAAAGCACGCGCTGTGTTCGTCGGTCGGCCGCGTCGGATCCATACTGGCGCCGCAGACACCGCTACTGGTAAATATTATAATATCTTTATTATTATAAAGCAAACTGGATATAGATAAATATAAAAACTTAACAAAAAAAAGTATATGAAATGTTAATACTTCAAGTAACAGCATTTGAATCAGTATATATTATTAAAATACATACATACATACAACATAATACATAATAATACATAATACCTATGTAAATTATTATTTTTTTTTTCTAAAATTTATTAAAATTAAAATTTTCTAAAATTTGACGGCCGCTCAGGCCGGACGTGATCCGTGAGACGTTGAATTGTGTTGTTGAAGTGCAAATTGTGAAAATTAATATTGTGTCCAAGGAAGGCGAATGAAAAGAATATATGTATATATATTTTTTTTTATGTAAATAATTTAAAATATTAATAATTTTGTATTTTATATTTAAAATGTTGTATTTAGAATTAAAACTAATTGTATTATAAATAAAATGTAAGTTTATAATATGTAATATAATATGAACAAATGCGGCGTTGGGAACCGCCAACCAACACGCCATGTTCCAAACGGCGGAAGGTGGAGGACGGAGCTACAAATAGCTACGTGGAATGTAAGAGGATGAATGGAACAGAAGATGAATGAATTATTAGATGTGATGGATGACAAAGATCTGGATGTTATTTGTGTGTCTGAGACCAAGCGAAAAGGCAATGATACGACCGATTTGCCTGGCAACCGGGTCGCTTTCTGGGCTGGGGTTCCAGAGAGTGAGCGAGGTTGCCAAGGTGTAGGTGTATTATTGTCCTCTCGAATGGTTAATGCAATGGTAGAATACAAGGCGATCAACCCGAGGCTTCTTTGGGTTCGCTTTAAGCTGGGGATAACAAGAGTATTCTTGTTAGCCATGTATGCGCCAGTATCCTCAGCTCAAATGAGCGAGCTCGAGGAGTTTTGGGAGAATGTCAGGGATGTTCTAAGTAGTGTCAGAGATAATGAAAAGTTGATAGTATGTGGAGATATGAATGGATGGGTTGGAACCGCGCGAAGCGGTTACGAAAGCGTGCTAGGCAAATACGGTGATAGGAGGGTAAATGAGGCTGGAAAGCTTATTTTGGAACTTTGTAAGGAGAAAAATTTGTTTGTGGCAAACACGATGTATGATCACAAACAAATTCACATGTACACATGGGAGCGAGCGGAAGAAAGAAGTATGATTGATTTATTCCTAGTGGACCAGCGTATTCGAAGTCAAGTTGTGGACACGCGAGTGTTCAGAGGTGCTGATCTGGGAACGGACCACTATATAGTCGTTGCTAGAATAAGAGGTCTGTTCACAGGTTGGCGCAGCCGCACGGCGTGTCCAAGCTTGGCGTCGAATTATCGCATAAGAAGCTGGAAGCTTCAAGATCCACCGATCAGAGAGGAATATCAAGAAAGGGTTTCCAAGAAGCTTGAAAGCTGTGATTCTGGAAATGAAAGTGTTGAAGTATGCTGGCAGAACCTTAGGAATGGTATGGTGAAAGTAGCGACAGAGGTATGTGGTAAAAGGAAAAGAGGTTTTAGTAAAAAGCGCGATGAATGGTGGGATGATGAAGTGAAAGACGCTGTGGAGTTAAAGAAGAAAGCATGGCTGGATTATAAAGCCTCGGGTAATGATAAAAGTATGAGAGAGATAAGAAAAAGAGAGTACAAGCTGCAAAAGCACAAAACGAAAGCACTTATAAAGATGAAGCGTGAAAATTCTGAGAGAGAAAGGGATGAAAGGTTGACGAACAACTTCCGGGAAAACACAAAGCTTTTCTGGCGAGAAGTTAGTGGTTCCCGGGGTTGTTCGGTAACCTGTAGAATGAAAGGGGTGCTTTCGAAGAACGGTGAAATTTTAACTGAACAAACACACGTTTTGCAGCGGTGGGCGGAATTCTATAAGGAGATGTATGAACGTGAGGACGCCTCGGTCTTGACTACCAGCGTAATGCTGAGTCAAGACGTAGCCGATGGTGAAATCAGTTTGGAAGAAGTAGAGAGCGTGATTCGAAGTCTGAAATGTGGTAAGGCTGCGGGAGCAGATGAAGTTACTGCCGAGATGATCAAATATGGTGGGCCACGCGTCTGGGACCTTTTCTGGTTTTTGTGCAATTTATGCTGGAAATCCGGGGAGGTCCCAGACGATTGGCGAAGTGCAGTCATCGTACCTTTGTATAAAGGCAAAGGCTCACAGATAGACTGTGCAAGCTATAGGGCCATCAGTTTGATTAGCTTGGGCGGTAAAGTTTATGCTAAAATTTTAGCGAGAAGAATGCAAGAGAGATCTGAAAGGCTGTTGTGGGAGGCCCAAGGAGGTTTTAGACCTGGAAGAGGGTGTATAGATCAGATCTTTTCCCTCCGCATGATCACGGAAAAGTTTTTGGCCCTAAACCAAAAGGTTTTCTGTGCTTTTGTGGATTTGGAAAAGGCGTTTGACAGGGTTGTGAGAAAGAAGTTATGGGAGATACTGCCCCGATACAATGTGAACGGACCCTTGCTACAGGCTGTAAGGTCTCTTTACCGAGATCACTCAGCCTGTGTGCGAGTAGGAGCTGGCATGTCGCCCTGGTTTGACATCCAATCGGGTGTTAAGCAAGGTTGCGCTATGTCAGCTTGGTTGTTCAATTTGTATTTGGATAGTTGTCTCCAAGGAGTGAAAGATAGTGACATGGGAGTGAAAGTAGGTGGCCTTAAGGTCAATTGCTTGCTATATGCAGATGATGCGGTGCTCATTGCATCATCAGAATGCAATTTGCAGGCATTGGTCACCACTTTGAAAGATGGGTGTGAAATTAATGGTCTTAACCTGAATGTAGATAAGACGAAGGTTCTGATATTTGAAAGAAATGAAGAAAGAACAGAATGTAAGATCAACGTGAATAATAAGATAATAGAACAAGTGAATGAAGTGGTATATTTGGGAAGTATGTTTAGCAGAGACGGAAGATACGAAATGGATGTGGAAAGACGTATTGCTGTCGGTAACAGAGTCAATGGTGCTTTGACTGCATTGTTGAGACGGAAAAACGTCAGTATAGCTGCACGTTTGGCTGTACACAATGCAGTTTTGCTACCGACGCTGTTATACGGCAGCCAAACGTGGGTAACACAGAAGAAGAATGTAAGAAAGATGAATGCTGTGGAGATGCGATCTCTTCGCAGAATATGCGGAGTCAGTCTAGCTGATCGAATCCGCAATGAAGAGATCCACAGAATGGCAGGTACTAGCGAAGATGTCACGGTGAGAATGAAGAAGAACGTGCTCAGGTGGTTTGGGCACGTTGAACGAATGAGTGATGAAAGAATGGTAAAAAAGATTTATATGGGAAAAGTGAGCGGTAAGAGAGACAGGGGGAGGCCTCGAGTGACCTTCGAAAACACAGTAGCTACGATACTGGAGGAAGGTCACGTAAAAAGCATGAGGACCCCCCGGAGGGCATGTATGAAGAGGTTGATGTCTGTGGCCGAGGCGAAAGAGGTATGCAGAGACCGTAGCGTTTGGCGCTCCGTCGTCTCTGGCTACCCCGCAAGGGATATGGCGTGAAGGTAAATAATAAAAAAACAGTTGGAAGGAAAAATTTAACAGTTGATGACCGGTCAAAATTTGGATATTTTATATTTATTGTGGGAGTAGCTTCACCTGGTCTCCCTTAATTCCGGTCCGGGCTATACTCTGCACATTGTTTTGTTAACTTCAAGGGTTGCTGCGCCCTGCCAGTAACATGGTAGTTTTGTGAGATGTGTAACAATTCACAATAGTAGATCATATAACGAATATGATAGAAAACTAACCAGATTAAGTAAGCTTTACAAATTCACGAGTAATAGTCGAGTTTATAAAAATATATATTTTTTTTGTCCGCTTTATACGCTGGCTATATCCTAAAAGATAGATCAAAATAATATTTAATATAGACTTGTATATCTAAAAACGAATGTAGCGCGAGTGTATATGTCTAACTATCTATCTATCCATCTTGAAAACTACAGAATCCTATGTTGCGTGTGGTCCGAACCGCATTTGGGCCGTTTTTTATTTATCAACACTATTTCATAAATCTATCAAATCGATCATCATTTCATCCTTCTATGTTTAATCAATAATTGTGTTATTTTGTGAATGTGAATGTGAATATAAAATAATAATTAATTATATCACAGACGGTGTACTGGGCAGGCCTCCCGTCAGTAGTATTTGGGCTGGCAGCTATATTCGCCGGTCTAGTAACGGGACTGGTACCTGATGTTTCCAATGACTCACTTCCGGATACCATTGACCAGGCGGAAGAACTCGGTAAATCTAAGAAGATTAACGGTATACCTTAGGGCGTATTAATTAGGTTAAAAGGTTTAATTAAAACATGCAAAATTATGAGAAGAGAGGCGATAATCATAGTGCCGTATGATATTTTATTATGTATTCTTAATATGAAAGGCGACTATGCTATTGTTCCATTGCGATAAAAAAAATAACTTATTAATACTGGATATTCGTAAATATTTGGTATATCTAATATGAACCATTGAACATTAGAGCAGTTATAGTAGAGTTAAATGTGGGTTATCCTGTTTAATATTTCAATATAATACGTGTGCGTACGTTCATGAACATTTTCAACTGCTTTTGTCTTAATAAGTTCTTTTTACGTACATATGTGTGTATAAGTATTATATAATGTGTGAGTTAGAATAAATAAAGCATGGAAGCATTATATTTTTTACGTATTTAATGCTGTTTCAAAACGACCGATAAATAAATAAAAATTAGATAAATTTATATTTTATCTTTTGCTATGTGAGTTTACCTTTACTGAAAGACATATTTTGCATTAAGGTTTGTTCAGAAATAAGGTGAAATTGAGCCAATATGTTATATAGTCCTGTGATATCAATAATAATTATACTAAACTTATTTAATTGTATTTAAAATATCAATGAAATTAATTATTTTTTTATATAATAAATAAAAACCAAAGAGAACAAAACTTTATTATGTTTTATTTTGTAAGGAACTTATTTGATCGAGTAACTTACCTACACCTCAGTTACGCTTAAAGTTCTGTATTAACATAAATTTTTCGTACCTACCTTAGGGTTGAAAGAAACTCTTGTGTGATTGCAAGCAATTTTCAATGTACTCTCGCATGCACCTGCGGATTTGTACAAAGGATTAATCATAAAGCTACATCTTATATTAGTCTTCAATACTTTATACAACTTTATACAACATTTTGCTTTAATTAACATCGTGTTAGAGATTAGGTTTAATAAAAGCAATAAACCTTCATTTATACTTAATCTATTCTAAATCCTATTTAAACCAACTGTATAAGGGTTTAAATATATATCAATTCAAATTTTGTTACATAACGAAAAATAACTCTGAAGAAAAACAAGACCTTCATTAAAATTTACTCGGACCGGGTAATACTAACATTACACGACCTGCCGTCCGGGGACAAAGGGGAAATCTCGCTCCCGGATTGTAAAAAATGTTAAAATTGTTTTAATAATAAATTAAGCATTATACTGAGCGTCTTTCTTGACACCTTCTTTTATGAACTTAAACTAAACTCCCGATTTGCAGTAGAACTGAATGAAGGAAACTACTATTTAGTTTTGTTTTTTGTTTTTGCTTATGATAAAATTTGCACTTAAATAAGCAATTATTTAAATGTGTTTCTTCTAGATTCTGGATTATGTAAGATTGAATGTTTAAAGCGGAAGGTAATAGTAAGTTAAATTTATAGTAAATATTTTAGTAGGATTGTAGGGCTCTTATTAATTTATTAAAAAAACTACGTATACATTTATTTATTAAAAAAAAATCTTTTAAAACTTTTTTATATTATTTTAATAAAATTTTTAAATACTTTTAGACATAAGAGCATATTAAGATTAAAGTCAAGAATATAATATATAAAATTTTGGTATCGAACCTAGAAATATTCTTTAATATTTTGCTGCGTAGACCGCTTACCTTACCACATTTTGCAGCTCTTAACTATGTGAAGTTAAGAGCTGCAAAATGTGACAATGGTTACAAACAGGTCAGGACAGGTAGGGTTGTGTTACAAGCATTATAGTTCAGATTACGTAACATCTATTACAATAGATACAAGCATAATTTGTAATTATACAATAATAAATATAATTAGCAAAGTGTTATAGTACCAAAATTAAAACAAAAATGTGAGAAAGCAGAAAACATGAAATAATACAGCTGTTTTAAGTTTAAATGATGCCAATCTATATATATTACGTTTTACCACTCACTGACTCATCACGAATTTTCCGAAACTATCTGTCCGATTTACTTAAAATTTGACGTGATTGTGACGTAGACGTCCATTAAGAAACGATTTTACGGAATTTCTATCTCAACGGATTTTTACTTTTTGCATTTCGCCAAGTTTTATTTATCTGTTGGAGCTAGACAGTACTATGACAACGGTTACAATGGCAACCAGAGTTTAGATGAGGTTTGAGGGAGCGAGGGGGGGGGTTGCAAATAGTTAAAATTTAAAAATTAAAAATGAAATTGATTACGAAATTGAATTTGATATATTTGAAAAATAACAAAATGTTATTCATGAAATACTAAATTTGTCTTTAGTTATATGCCGGTATTTTGTTCGTGGCGTAGGATTACTCTCGATCCCGCCACATTACGTAACGGGAACGCATCCCAATACACAGTACCTCATAGGTGATGTGGAATCTGTGTATTCACTGACTGGCATAATATTAAACATTTCGTCATTACAAGATGTCTAAGTTCGCATCATAATTAATAGTGTGCCCAGCGAAGCGGGCGGGAATCAGCTAGTATTATTATAAGACTATTACTCCACTTTTAAACATAATAATAATATATATTAGATTATATTATTTAGAACTTGATAAACAATGATAAACATTGGCATATATTGTAGAATCGGAAGGAGCATTTGACAAAGAGGGAGAGACAGGATGTATTGAAAGTTATACTTAATTACAAAGAATGATTAAATACACTATGTAAATAGTGTAATAAATTGGCTTGTATTTCATCACTAACATACAAAATAAACAAATTAATCTTCAACATTATCAGAAGAACGTTTATGTTATTGAAAACAATAACACCAATATTCCAAAGGTCCTTGAAAGTTGTGTGTACATCAGTCAACAGAAATTATTTACTTCGCAATGTTCCAGCCTTGTTTAGAAGACACTTCATTCACGATTAATATTGAAAAATTGTTATCTAAAAATTTACTGTGAATCCTCTTCTATCTGCAGCAATGATATTCATTTGGTGAAGGGTTTTTAGGTATGCTATAAATTCTTCCTTACAAGGACAAGTAGACATTCAAATTCGTATTATAATTATGTCTTCTCGTCGTCGTCGTCGATGTCGTCGTATATCGTCGATAATAATTATGCACAAGTCTTTAATGTAAATTATTAATGGCAGTTTGATGTCTATTATGTGTCACTGTCAATGTGACAGTTGACAAGTTGTCCAACTCACGTGGTAACTTCTGCTATTAGAAGTTACGGTATTTCTTTTTAGGGAAGAAGTTGCTGTCATATTTGAAATTATGATGATCATGATCACGGAAAAGTTTTTGGCCCTAAACCAAAAGGATTTCTGTGCTTTTGTGGATTTGGAAAAGGCGTTTGACAGGGTTGTGAGAAAGAAGTTATGGGAGATACTGCCCCGATACAATGTGAACGGACCCTTGCTACAGGCTGTAAGGTCTCTTTACCGAGATCACTCAGCCTGTGTGCGAGTAGGAGCTGGCATGTCGCCCTGGTTTGACATCCAATCGGGTGTTAAGCAAGGTTGCGCTATGTCAGCTTGGTTGTTCAATTTGTATTTGGATAGTTGTCTCCAAGGAGTGAAAGATAGTGACATGGGAGTGAAAGTAGGTGGCCTTAAGGTCAATTGCTTGCTATATGCAGATGATGCGGTGCTCATTGCATCATCAGAATGCAATTTGCAGGCATTGGTCACCACTTTGAAAGATGGGTGTGAAATTAATGGTCTTAACCTGAATGTAGATAAGACGAAGGTTCTGATATTTGAAAGAAATGAAGAAAGAACAGAATGTAAGATCAACGTGAATGATAAGATAATAGAACAAGTGAATGAAGTGGTATATTTGGGATGTATGTTTAGCAGAGACGGAAGATACGAAATGGATGTGGAAAGACGTATTGCTGTCGGTAACAGAGTCAATGGTGCTTTGACTGCATTGTTGAGACGGCAAAACGTCAGTATAGTTGCACGTTTGGCTGTACATAATGCAGTTTTGCTACCGACGCTGTTATACGGCAGCCAAACGTGGGTAACACAGAAGAAGAATGTAAGAAAGATGAATGCTGTGGAGATGCGATCGCTTCGCAGAATATGCGGAGTCAGTCTAGCTGATCGAATCCGCAATGAAGAGATCCACAGAATGGCAGGTACTAGCGAAGATGTCACGGTGAGAATGAAGAAGAACGTGCTCAGGTGGTTTGGGCACGTTGAACGAATGAGTGATGAAAGAATGGTAAAAAAGATTTATATGGGAAAAGTGAGCGGTAAGAGAGACAAGGGGAGGCCTCGAGTGACCTTCGAAAACACAGTAGCTACGATACTGGAGGAAGGTCACGTAAAAAGCATGAGGACCCCCCGGAGGGCATGTATGAAGAGGTTGATGTCTGTGGCCGAGGCGAAAGAGGTATGCAGAGACCGTAGCGTTTGGCGCTCCGTCGTCTCTGGCTACCCCGCAAGGGATATGGCGTGAAGGTAAATAAATAAATAAATAAATAAATTCATAAACCTTAAAAGTTACGTCCCATTAGGGGAATGAATATAATATTGAAAGAAAAAATATATTGAGTTCAGTTTTACAGAAACTTAAAATAGGATGTAATAATCCTTACTATATAATAATGACCTAATTGACTCTGTATGCACGCGCATCACTTATCAGCCACAAATCACACAATAATGTGTAATACATCAAAAAAAAGCTATTGAATCAGGCTACAAAATAGGGTAGGTGCCAACCTCATACGTGACCTTTGACCCTTCCTGGCCCGAAGGGCCGGGAAGTCCTCTTGTCTCTAATGTTATAAAAAATTGTATTTGCTGAACATACACGTACATCCGGACCGGATGGGCCGCCCGAAAGCCGCATGAACCTGGGACGTCACTACCGGAAATATCCTTCCTGAAATACCTTCTGTTATTCTGTAAGGAACTACTGTATGTATGTGTGTATGATGTATACAGTAAACGAACTTTCGAGTATACATATACTCGCTATACACATCGAGTACACATATACATTCGCTCGCAGTTACTCGAACGACGTGCGCGTGCACTTAGTGGTTAATTTTACGTATACCCTCATTTAAAATTAAAAATGGTAAAGTGCTCTAAATGTGCTAAAGTAGTTAATAAAAAGTCCCCTGGACTACAGTGTGGGAAGTGTAATAAATGGTTCCATGCAGAGTGTGCGACCATATCAAATGAACACTTAAATTTCTTATCGACTGCAGAATCTGTGGACTGGAAATGTAAAAGTTGCATGGAGGGTTCCAAACGTCGGCGCCCCTCGTGCATCACACCGGATGAAGACGGAGAAGGGAATTGTACCGATTCCGAAAACAATTTCTGGTCAACTGCTTCTAGTCAGACGCATGAAACTCTTCGCATAATAAGACAAGAAGTTAAAGAAATCATCAAACAAGAGTTACATAGCACTCTGGAGTATTATTCAGATAAAATTGATGAGTATGAACGCAAAATCAAAATGTATGAAAAAAATATGAAAGTTCTGGACAATCAATGTATAGAACTGAAAAATAACTATAAAAATCTAACACTAAAATACGATGTGCTTCAAAATAAAACAAACCAACTAGATCAAAAACTACTATCAAATCAGCTAGAAATTTGTGGTGTTGAGGAGCAAGATAAAGAAAATACAAACGATATAGTAAAGACGGTCGCGGTGGCTATTCAACAAAACCCAGACAATATTATATCAGCATATAGGAAGAAAAAGAAACGGACTACATCAACCAATAAAAATGAATATTCGGCCATTATTGTAACTCTGCGTGAAGGCATTCGTGACCAATGGTTACAAGCATCTAAATATTCAAAACTGGATTCCACTAGCCTCGGCATGATAAGCAATAATCGAATATACCTACGGGAGTCTCTGACCGCAGCTACAGCCTACCTGCTATGGAGAACTAAAGAGGAATTGAAAAGTCACTATAAATTTATCTGGTGCAAAAACGGTTCAGTGCTGTTACGTAAAAATGAAAGTGCGAAAATAATTGTTCTAACTTCTCTTCAGGACTTATTAAAAATAAAAGATACTGTAAGTATTTCACAATAAATAAATAAAAATGAACGGTATAGTTAAGCTATCTATCTATCTTATTTTAAATATTAATGGATGATACAGATCAAAGCTTAATTGAAATCAATTGCAACACATGGAATGATTTTGTTTTCAACATAAATAACTCTAGTAATTCATTATTTTTCTTTCATGTCAATATACGTTCTATAAGAAACAATTTTGCTCAATTAGAATATATTGTATATAACTGCATACAAATAATACATGTTATAATCATTTCCGAAGCAAATATTAAGAGTGATACTGCATCAATGTACAACCTAGAAAACTATGACTTAATTACTAATTTACGAACTAAAAGAAAGGGCGGGGGTTTATTATTATATATTCACAAATCGATTACTTTTATACAGAAATCTATATGTGTGAAAGAATTCGAATGTATCACTGGTGAGATAGTAATCAACAAAGGCTTTCAAATTGGCCTCAGTGCGGTGTACAGGCCTCCAGATAGTAATAAAGATAGATTTATACGTGAACTTTGCAGCATCGTTAACACATACCCTACCAATAATAATTATATTGTTATAGGAGATACAAATTTAGACTTAAAAAAAAGTAGTGTAACTACGAAGCACTATTTAAATTCCTTAAGTAATCTGGGCCTTCAGTGTGGATCACATCAATATACGCGGATAGAAAAATATGGTGATAAAATAACCCGATCTTGCATAGACCACGTATTCGTTAGAAATGTGCATAAAAATAATCACGACATTATAAGCTCGGTAGTTAATATCTCACCGGCGGATCACTGTATAATCGGATGCGCGTTCACTGGAGCGCTTAGTACTACTGATGACTCATGCTGTTCTAAAATGTGTACAATAATTAAAATAAATTATAGAAAATTAAAATCAATGTTGACAAAAATTGATTGGTCAGAATGTCTTGATTTTAACAATCCTAATGATATCCTTAATTTTATCCATAGCAAATTTGATAACGCTTATAATTTGTGCAAATATACCGTGAAATGTTCTGTTAATAATAAGAGAAAGTTGTGTAAATGGGCAAACCAACGGCTAACTAAAATGTGTAAAAAAAGAGACGAGTTGTATATTATATGGCTCAAAGATCGACATAATGTCGAGAAAAGACTTTTTTATAATACATATCGTAACAAAACTAATAGGTACTCGCAATATATTAAAAACAAATATATTTTGAACCAAATTACTAATAACTTTAGCAACACACGAAAAACCTGGGAAATAATTAATAGTCTAACTGGACGGATAGTAAATAGTATAGATGATACATTAATTAAACATTTTAAACTAGCTCCACCCATTTTAACAACGAACTTTGCCGAATCTTTTGATAAAATTACCCAAAGTAACATTACCTATTGTCACATTCCGATGCTCGATGCCACAAAGTACGAAATTACACCCGAAAGGTCGATTAGGTTCAAACCAGCTACTAATGAAAGACTTAAACGAATTATTAAGGATATGAATGATAAAAAGAGTCCGGGATATGATAATATTTCTATGAAAGAAATTAAATTTTTATCAAATAACTTAACTCCTATTATCACTCACTTGGTAAATAGTTGTATAAAAACGGGTATCTACCCCGATTCCCTAAAGATAGGGGTCATAAGACCAATATTTAAAAAAGGTTCCCGAACCGATTATACCAACTATCGACCCATAAATCTACTCTCATCTTTAAATAAAATATTAGAAAAATTTATTAACAATCAAATTAATCACTTTCTGATCTCGCATAACATAATAAATAAAATACAATTTGGATTCCAGAAAAATAAAAGCACAACACAATTATTACGTAAATTTACGGACGAAATTAATGACTCACTCAATAATAAACTTCACGTATTGGCTTTATTCATTGATTTCAGCAGGGCCTTTGATATGCTAAATTATAACATACTATACGAAAAATTATCGAGAAATGGCATTCAAGGTCCACTTTTAGAGTTAATAAAGGATTACCACAACAATAGATACACAACAGTTAAAATAGCAGACTCGTACAGCGACATGATTCCAACTTCTAAAGGCACAGCCCAAGGATCAATAAACGGTCCTACAGAGTACCTATTATATGTTAACGATATGTGTAACTTAATTACTACTGGTTCAATTTATCAATTTGCTGATGATACATGTCTTTTGGTGGCTCATAAAGATCCTAAAGTTGCTAAAAATCTTATGCAAAATAACTTTACTTTATTATGTAAATGGGCACATGACATTGGTCTAGTAATAAACCATAAGAAAACTAAAGCAATACATATTCACTCATCGCAAAATAAAGCTTCTACTTCACCAACTGTCATTGCTCATACTCATCAGTGTTTGCACAATATTATTTGTAACGGCTCTTGCCCGCAAATAGAACTGGTTAGTCAACATATGTATATTGGTCTTATAATTGATAACCGTTTTAACTGGAAACCCCATATAGAACATGTATGCTCAAAATTACGGTCTACTCTCAGCCAATTATTTGTACTAAAACATAAGCTGCCTTTTAGCACTAAAAGGCTAATATATATGGCTCTAGCAGATTCAGTTATCAATTATGGGTTAAGTAGTTATGGACGAACCTACAAAACTTATCTCAAAGAAATTTATAAAATTCAGCTAAGAATTTTAAAATTGTTGGTTCCCAGGCAGATCCTGAGCAGATTGAAATATGACGATAAAGAACTATTTAAGTATTGTAATATCATGAACATTTATGACAAATTCTGCTACAAAATGTTAAGCGAAGTTAACGATTCGTCTTTTCTTACAAAAAAAATAAGACCTAATAATCTTAGAGCTATTGAATATACGGATAATTTTTGTGTACCTAAGACTAATAATACATATGGTACAAGAATGGTAAAAACTCTTATACCAAACATTTTCAATAACTTACCAGATTATTTACAAAAAAGTTATAAATGTAAAAACAACGAATATTTCAATGCGCTCAAAAAATACTACTTAAATCAACCGCACTTTAATGAATGAAAACATTGTAGTATGATAAAAATATATTATAGATTGAAAACTTAAAATAACTTAACTTAAATGCAAACTAAAATTTAATACATAAGATAAACTACTATTGATGTACTGTACTTAAAAATAATACTTTTCTTGCGAACAATCACTTGCCCAGATAACTTCTGAGAGGTTTTGTGGCAATTTACTTTGTATGATGTATGTATGTAATCATTATATATTTTAAATAAATGAAAAAAAAAAAAAAAAAAAAAAGAAACGCTATCACCTTAATTCAACGTAGTTTGGAAACCAGTAAAACCCACCTTACTTTTGTATTTTTTTAATATGACGTCACAGTTCAAGAAAAAAGGGAAATACCATATTCATATATAACAATATATGTTACATAATCACTTTGCAGTTCAGGCAATTGAAATTACACTATTTAATTTTTTTTATTATATTCAAACAACATATTATATGTATAACAAGGTCAGTAAATACATAAATAAATATATTATCATGGAAATATTGATTTAATTCAATAATAAGAAAAAATTAACAATTATTAAATTATTCCCAAAAAATCCTGATTATGATAATAAAATATATATTTACTTATAATGTAATTAGTAAATTAAATTTTAAAAACTGGAGCATTTTCCTAATGAAAATTATTTAAAATGTAGTTCCGATTAAAATATCGTAATGTTACAAGAGAGAATTCATTATTATCTAAATGAGTTACAAAGACTTATACAAATAACTTTATTACGAGTATTGTATTGAATTTCATCATTTGTGTCCATTTATACTACACGGTATAACATTTAGTATTAGGTATTTATATGTAAGTGATGTATGTCGATACATATACAATGTTTATATTAAAATAATAAGAAATACAGTAATTTTGTATATACTTATTAAGAATAAAATATTTAAAACCACAATAATAAATATGTAATGTATTGCGGTGCGTTTTATGGTACCAATGTTTTAATGAGCGAAAACATAATTAATTTAACACTTGCTTTGTGACAAATGGTATTATTGTATATTGTGATATTTTAGTTGATATTACATTATGCAGAACTTTTTATTTCTTCTCTAAAAGCTAATTAAGATACAACAAAATGGAAACAAATACATTGTTCAAATTCATTTATATATTCAAGAGGTTTTCTAAATATGGTTTATTATGTCTATAACATAGCTTTTTAATTGAAAGTTCATAGTTGAAGAGTGTGCTGTCAATAAAATAAAGTATTGTTTACCAGAGTTTTGTTAAACTCGAGCATAACTCAGTTGGTTAATATTATTTTTTAGTATTTAATTTAATATAGTGGTTATCAATGCCCATGGTTCACTTTAAAACAATAATAATTTTATTTTACTTATTTTCTTCGCTGTTAGAAACTTCTCTAAGGAAACAGCATACGTTGAAGTTATAGACAGCAGAACACCAGCTAGAGTTCCCAGGTATAAGAGGGTTCATAATTTGATATCTTGAACATACATTGCTCTTCTTATAAATATAACCTTCTAGTTTAGACCTAGACCACTTAAAATGCAAACAAAATCTTATTAATTTGTAGCAATTTAATATTTAAATTCAATTCAATTCATTCCAACTCTTAACCTAGTTAGCGCATCAGAAATGAAAACTCGAATCAGTATTCTGACCAGTAACGCAAGTAACCCTCTTGGATAATAATAAATGATTATGTTTAAATAAAATATTTAATTGCTTTCTGACTGTTCCCTATGACAAAACGCTCTTACACGACTAATACGAGTCAGACATCTTCATGCTTCCTGGTTCACGTCTAGTATTATAAAACTTTAAGGCTTAAAGAACAACACTAAGGCGAAATTTAAAGCAAACGTAAGTAACGTAAAAATAGTAAGTAAGTAAAATGTATGTAACTGCTAAAAACCCAAGCTTTGATTTATTACAGAGAGATTTCACGTAACTATTGTTACCGACATGTTAAGTGATGAAATGCATAGGCTGAGACGTGCTTTGAAGAGAATTATGATAATGATACTATTGAAGTAATGTTTCAGTAACAGACATTCGGTAAGAGGCACTTATTTCAAAAACTCTCGACTAAAACAAAACATGTGTTATACATTTGAGATGACAATGGATGTAAACGTTTTAAAAATACTGAAGTATGTAAGTGCAGTGTAAATTGCATTATACAAGAGTGTAAGTTACAAATAGCCGACAACGAGACAATTTCAGAGCAATCTCGTGTTAAGTGCGAGTTTTCTTACAATACAACTATATTTTTATTACTAATAAAACGTATACTTTTCACTATATTTAGTTAAACTGTTTTTAAAATATATTTATTCTTTTATATTCTTTATTATAATTGTAACTCGAGAAGCTTTTTGTTCAAAATGGGTTTTCTTTCCGTGAGGTCTGAATATATGCATTTAATTAAGTGTTTTAAATAGTATCCCTTTCTTCTAATGAATAATTAATGTAAAAACAATGGATAAATGTTGTTAGCTTCTTTTTTTAATTTAATTTATGGCCGAGGACTTTCCTCCGATAAATTTTTATACGATAAGTAATGTATTTAAAAAATCTTTGAGAACCGATTAACATTAATTTATATGCTTATTTATATTTATAGTGAATTGTCTCGAGAAGAATTCCTATTCAAGTAATGTTTGAGAAAGATGTACTTGTTACTTTGTTTCTGTTTTGTTTTGTTTCTAGGTATTAATAGAAAAGAACTATTTTATATTATATATAAATAACGTGAGGTAATAAAATAAAGAACATGTTATGAGACATTACTTCTTATATTTCATAAAATAATTATTAAAAAAAAATTGCTGGTTAGAATATAACTTGAACAATGAATGCTTATCCTTTGGAATCAAGTGACAAGAGAGATAAGTGCAATATTTCCTATAGACATGTATTTGAAGTAAGAAATATTGATTTTCGTTTTGTAATAAATCATTAGGTCTAATTTTTAGCAATTTTTTTATCTGTGTACAAAGGTCTAATCAAAATTTAGTTTCTGAGGATAAATACCATCCTAGCCTAAAAAAAATGCTTTTAGATTTTATGTTAAAAGATCTCAAAATTCGACCTACTAGAAATTATAATTTTTACCGTGCTGGTTATAGTACCATAAATACAGAGCTGGCATTAATTAATTGGACAGATGTTTTAAGTGGCAACTCTATCGAAGAAATAACACAATACCATTTTATGAAAAAATTTACGAAATTAGTGACAAGTATATTCCATTAGTTAGTGTTAGCTATTCTAAAGTTTACCCGGTATGGTAAAGTAAACCATTGAAACATATTATAAAAGATAAACTCATCGCTCATGAAAAATGTAAGTTGTTTCGAAACCCAAGAGATTACGATGAGTTTTCATTGTTAAGAAATAGACAAAAAAAATTCAAAACAAATGTTATAAAATTTTTAAAACAAATATACAAAATAATATAAAAAATGAGCCTAGTAATTTTTTGTGGTATCAACAAACATTAAGAAAAAGAAGGAATAAATATCCATATTTAATGACACTACAAGACAAACCGTATGAAGATATTGAACAAATTTGCTCAGGATTTAGTCAGTTCTTCGAACAAGTTTACTCAAAACTATCATCCAGTTACTCTGACTTGCATCTGCCACCCAATAAAAGCGATGATTTTATAAGTAATATACATTTAACTAGAGAATATTCAAAAGAAATTTATTAAATTCTTAAGCTTTTTAGATTTCAGATCCTTTCCTTCGTATTCTGTTGCATGCAATTATTACAAAATTGATTCTCTTTCTGTTCGTCGTCGTCATTGCGATGTATTGTTGTTGCATGCTATATTGTCCGGAGATATCGATTGCACTGAGTTATTATCTGAATTGAGTTTTCGAGTACCTAGCCACCGTACAAGGCACACCGAATTATTTTATATACCATGCGCAAATACAGGTTATGCCCAAAATTCGATTGTCCATGACCTCTACGTATAATCAATTTTATTCACATATCGATTTATTTAATATATCTATATCAGCTTTAAGGAAACAACATAAAACAAACTAAATATTAAATTTTATTATCTCATATACACATACATTCATTCTTGCAGACATATCAACACACACACACATCAACACTTCCACACATACACACTTACACTCACTCCCATAAGTAGCTTTTAACCACAAAATTTTGTAAAATTTTGTATTTTTTCCCCTTAATTCGATTTAATTATCAATTGCTTAAACTTAATCACTGTTTTTGTTTTTATTTTTATTTTTCTTTTCATAATATTGTTAAATAGTGTAGTCCTTTTTTTATCCTATTTTATGAAAATATTATTTATTGCAACTTTAAAATTATGTATTTTGGATTACCCAAGAAATAAATAAATAAATAACAATAATATTTTATGATTAACATTTTCCACAAGTAAATGACATAAAGCCAATTTTAAACAGGAAGAAAACTATGTATATTTCAAATTATGTTTTTAAAATGACTTAAATTTGTATGACATATTTTATTTTTCAAATTCATAATATTCAAATCGTTTTAGTATCGAATAAATAATATATTTATTTCATTAAATTCATAAATATTTGTTGAATGTAATTGATTTAGGGCAATCAATATATGCAGTATAAAAATATAAAGTAATACTGAGAAGCGTCGTTGTTTTACTAATTATTTATAATATTAATGCCATCGTGAGTTATGACGAAAATATATGTCATATGATGGAGAATATTGATAAATTAATTAAAAATTTTCAATATGTATCATTAACTAAGGTTAATAAAAACTTATACTAGGTATTCATTTTTGTTTTTCTTTATATTTAATTAAATACTATTTTATATAAAATCACGTAGTTATTATAAACTTTTGTAATTTCTTAATAATGTATGAACTCGTATGTATGCCGCATATTAAATTCCTGTGTTCGGGTTTAAAATCCACTTAACAATTACTCTACTCCACTCAAAATTTCCTTGTTCTAAAAATTTAATAAATAAAGCATTATACACTATAAAAATAATAAATTATTTGGTAGTATCAATAAAATATGTTTGTCTAAAATAAGTCACATATTTTCATTACGTGAAAACTGTTACGGTATAAAATTTTTCCTAAGCATGAAATACAACACGTCCGGGCGTAATTCCGCACCGCAGTAGTTATTTCGCTGTGTTTATAGGTGTTTATCTTTGTAGAAGGAAATGTTAAAACAATAAGGTGATTAAAATATATGTTCTCAAATTTAGCAAATAACTTTTCATTAGTATTCAGTGTTTTTTGCGTTAACTTGAATTTGTTATGATTTATTATAACTGGAGTGAGAGGTAAATCAATAAAAATGGTCAGTCATATAAAATTCATAAAGTTTTTTAATTTCATGAATATCATTGCATTGCTAATATACATACTTCTAGAAGTAACGTATTTTTTAAGTTAGTTAAGACTTTGATTTCGTTCGATTGCATAATTTTATGTAGTCTAACCCTAACAACTTATTTACTATTATACGGTGATCGTCACAAAGGGTGCAATATTTTCCTTTGTTTATAACCTTTTGTCGAAGTTGTAATTTAATTAAAACCACTACAGTGGAGTTCCCGTGCCAGCATAGAATAGTTGCATTTACACTTTTAATTAGTGTTGTCGTAAGTGATCACCGACGCGATGATGAAAAAGAAAGGAAGCAGTAAAATAATGGGTATTAAATATTTATTATAAAAATGTAAACAATCTTTGATTGTTTTAGTAATTTTATTAAAAACACATTCATTATACGATTAATTATTATGTTTTAACTATTTTATTATATTTAATAACGTAGTATGTTAGTCACTAGAAGACCGTCGAAGTTTTCTCCCGATACTAAGTAAAAGTTACAGTGACGTAAACACGTATAACGCAATTAGCGTTACAGCTTCGCCCAAGAATAAAATGCGGGAAAGTTTTAGAACATTTCATGAGCGTTATAGTAATTCAATTACAAAGTTGCGAGAAGTTCTCGAAGGACGCACGGTACAAATTACATTGGCCTGCTATCTTTGCATATTTTACTCAGTTAAGGTTACATGATCTACATTTTTATATGTTTCTTTTTTATAGTATTACCGTTATGTTCTAAAGAAAGTTTTATTTTTACATAAAATCCTGCTTATCTTTTCTTTTAAATATAAATATTTTTTTTTTAGTACAGGTACTACTATGCTTTGTACATTTTATACACCTGTTGAGCTCAACTTCTATTTGTTTTAATATTGGCTTACATATTCTTTAAATATTAACATTTGAAATGTCTTACTGTGATACCGAGGCCGATGAGTCAAATTCTAATAAGGAAGAATAAAAGTATAGTTTATTTACATTATAAAAATTAGTTAATAATAAATACAAAAAAAAAAATAAAAAAAAATATGAATAATGGAGTAGCGAAAATCATTAACACATCTCCTGAAGTTTGGCAGGACGAAAGACTTAAAAGGATCTATTATTACATGTCTTTCTTATATTATATTATTTATATTATATTAGATTATATTATTTAGAAGTTGATAAACAATGATAAACATCGGCATATATTGTAGAATCAGAAGGACTTAATTACAAGGAATGATTAAATACACTATGTAAATAGTGTAATAAATTGACTTGTATTTCACCACTAACATACAGAGTAAACAAATAAATTTTCAACATCATCAGAAGAACGTTTATGTTATTGAAAACAATAACACCAATATTCAAAAGGTCCTTGAGAGTTGTGTGTCCATCAGTCAACAGAAATTATTTACTTCGTAATGTTCCAGCCTTGTTTAGAGGACACTTCATTTACGATTAATATTGAAAAATTGTTATTTAAAAATTTACTGTGAATCCTCGTATATCTGCAGCAATGATGTTCATTGGGTGAAGGGTTTTTAGGTTTGCTATAAATTCTTCCAAACAAGTACAAGTATAATATGAAATTCGTAGAGACGAATTATAAGTTGAAACGATTGTTGAAACTGGTTGCTTTTCCTCATGCTTGCTCATAATAATGTTACCAAGTTCTGCAACATCTCAAGATCGCATAAAATTATGTGCACGTATAATTAATAAAGTTCAGTTCAGTTCAAATTCAAATTCAAATTAAAAATGATTAATCCCTTTTAGATTAATCTGTATGACAAACACGCTCCTATACGGCCATTACAAGTCAGACATCTTTCTGTTAACGTCAAGTGTTAAGAAACTAAGACTAAATTTAAAACGAACGTTAACGGTACCAATAAAAAAGTATGTGAGTAAAAAGTATGGAAATTCTCGAAATCGTTACAATCATGTGTAAAGATGACCAATGCTATATCTATAAATATGTAATCGAGGAAAAAAGCCTGTAAAGTTTGGAGTTTTCTTAAATCATTGGGAGTAGTCAAAGTTCACCAAACAACGATTTTTCATTATCTGATACTGATTGGCCCCTGACCATTACGGAAATTCTGCAAGGTGGCATGTTGTATCCTCTTCTTTTTTCTGTATTCATTATAACTTTTAGTTGTCACTAATATTTCGTCTATGTCTACCATATGTATGCTGACGGTCCCTCAGTCTTATGCCACTATCAAACCTCGATAATAAAACGATTAGCAAAATAAATACTGATTTGCAATCTGTAGTTAGTTGGTGTAAATGTTTTGGTTTCAAAGTGAATTCTACTAAGACCGAGTCAATTATTATTGGTACCTCCAGACTTTTTATATAAAATAACGGTTTGAAACTACCACTTATAATATATCTAGATGATCCTGTACAAATTACTGATAAAATAAAGAATTGGGTGTTCTTTTTTATCACAACCTTTTCTAGGGACCGCAAAAAACTAAGCAGTTATGAGCAGGAAGATGTTTGACTCTGTAATATCCTTAAGAAGGTTGCGTAATTTTCTTCTTACTTCTTCCAAAATTGACCTTTGTCAAACTCTTTTCGTTCACTACTACCGATTTTTACTAAGAAAATCAGTTAAATAAACTTAAGCGTTTAAGAATGTATGTATTAGATATATATTTGGTTTGTTCCTAAACGACCATGTCTCATTTTTTTGCAAGAAACTCATATGACTGCCGATATGCTCTTGCAGGAATACTTATAGTCTTTGTTTCTCTAACCTATACTGTTTAATTTAGTAGCTCCTTTCTACCTAAAAAACGGTTTTAGTTTTAAAAGACACAAGCGATCACTTCTTTCTATAGACAAATTTATTACTAAAATTTTCTTCTCACTTTACCTTCATAGTCCAGGCTTTTCCTTATATCAAATTCTAGCCGTGGTGGACGCATAAAACGAACAGCTGTTTTGATTGTCTGTCTGATTGATTGTGTCTATTTTATTTAACATTTCATAGATTATTATTTTAAGAAAAAGTGTTTATTTTATCAAAGAAATATATATAAGAATATCAAAATAATAACCTGTGTTACAAGCATATAAATGTGAAACCGGAGATACAGAGAAAAGCAATAATATGGCATATTTATTCCATCGTGCATCGAAGGTGAGCTTGGTACATATTTGCTTAGAAGTGGAATATCAAATAGCATTACGACTGAAAAAAAGGATTCATTTGTCTGTATTCACGTTTATTATTAATGCGCAGTATTATTTTTAAATGATTTTGGGCTACAAATAATAATTATTATTTGAAATAAATAAACATTATCAATATTTATTATCAAGAACGCATGGAGTTATACCCCCTAAAATATAAAGTATTATTTTTTGAAAAGCTGATAAAACCCGCATGTAAATTAGTATTAGTAGTAAGTAAACATCTCATTACTATATCCAGTTATATACTCACCTACTATGTTAATGGCTACGAAATTTAATTTAATTTTGTGTACTTTCTTTTAGACTATACGACTTAAAATAAATACTTATAAAAATGGAAAATGTATAACCAACCAAAACCAATAGTAATAAATATTTATAAAAAATATTATTAATATTCTGTTTCTATCCTTATATAAATTAATATATTATATATATACATACATATACAAAACAATTATAAATTTAAATAAACATTTCGACTCCGTAAAGAGGTGTGGACTATTTTTAAAACGATAATTTATATATAATTATACGGTGATATATTATATTAATTGTCAAAATATAATCAAAAGATGTTTCCGTATCACCAAAACAAATCTATTTCAATATTTTCTTATTTAATATTAGGAAGACATTGCTCCAAGTTTGTATCGGGATTTCTAAGAAAGTTAAGTAGTCATTATTATATTTATTATTTATTTATTTCTCTTCACGCCATATCCCTTGCGGGGTAGCCAGAGACGACGGAGCGCCAAACGCTACGGTCCCTGGATACCTCTATCATAAGTAGAAATTGAATTTTATTATTGATTAATACTAATATTAATATTCATAATACCATCCATAGTGAATATTTATATTTAAAAATAGTACCATAAATATTAGTGAACAAAAGACAATATATTAATTAGACACTTATGTCTGCAAGTAGTTCTACTGCTACTATCTATTATATATTATCTCTATTCTCTAAGAGATCGGATTACAATTCGTATGGAGATTAATTACTTTTAAAAATTCTCCATTTTCTTTTAATGATATTTATGAAAAAACATTGTGTTAATATTAATAAAACATTGTTGGAAAAGCTGTAGTAGAGTCGAACAAAACTAAGCTATTTATTAGTGTTTTAGAAAATAATCGTTATGTAGGGTAATTTTTAATAAAAGATTGTGAATATACAATGAGAAATAGTAATACCGATTGATTTTGAACACTAACCAACACATGAAACGAGATAAATTAAATATTATTTTACTTTTAAAATATATCTTCGCTGGCACAGACCAAGCAATATCGTCTTAATTAAAGCTCGGCAAACATTTGTACGGCTCTCGCATCACTAGAATTGAAGAAGTATTACTGTCACTTTAGTAACAGCCCCGAGTGTGCTCGAGTGGACATCGAGAGTCTCGGGTATAAGACGTTTGCAGAAGAATGAAAGTGGAAACATAATAACTGTAGAAACGTCTACATTTCTTCATTCCTTAAAAAAATAATTTGATATCTGACTAACTGACTAACGGAAGTTCCCCTGCTAAGGTGAAAAAAAAGGCACAGCTCCACCATCCTATTTTTGAAGTCATTCAGGCCATATTCAAATTCCTGTAATTGCTTTGTTAACAAATCTGCAAACTTCAAACTTACCGTGACACTATAGCAGAGTCAAATAATCATAGATACGGAAATGCTGCCACAGCAAAAAAGTTATTATATAAAGGTTTTAGAGCCTTGTTGTAGTCATCTGACTGCAGCTCGTATTGGGCAGGCTGGCTGGCTGGCTGAGAAGAACAATCCTCTCACAGAAGATTAACGTGTAGTAACCAGTAATTATGTGTCGTCACAAGGTCTGTGACCCCACGCGTTTGGCACCACAGTATTGGCTATGTCTAACTGTATTACTCCTGCACAGCAATGTTATGTTGGATATTTCGAACGTACATTGTTATTGGGATGACAAAACTGGGGTATATTCCGGTCGTGCAGGGCTTTCTCGGGAATATGTCGACGAGTGCCGAAAGAAACGTGTGTCTTCTATAGAGACATCCTTGGGGATGACTTCAGAATGGGGTGACCTAAGCTTTGTTCCGTTTAATTCTCAAACGAAAAAAAATTGCGTGTTTACCAGTAAAGAAACCTGATTTGTGAACATCAGAACATTGGGCCTTGACATTTCGAGCTTCTTTCGGTTTCGTGTTCACCTGGAAAGCAAAGCCAAGTTGACCTTGATGAAATTGAGAGTGAACAATAGAGGCAGTATTTCTATCATCCGTATGCATGGCAATCGTCTACTGTGCGGTTTTAAAGGAACTTTCTTCCACGTATCACTAAGATGCTTAACGAACTATGGCGCTATGTCCGGATGTTACGATATGGGTACCTTAAAAAATACCTCGTTCGACAGGGTCGATCGTGTTAGGTAGATTCCCGTCGGTCGGATCGACAAAGAAAAACTAGCCAGCAGTATTCTACTGGTCATTACGAGTCTTATGACGGGTCACTCTGCATATATTGGGTGAGCGGGGAACCACCCACCACTCCTATCTCCTAAACGGGGGGTCGCATCAAAAAACTTTTCGGACAAAAAAGTTTCCTCTTTAAATTTGTTAATTTTCTAAGATTTCGACTTTAAAATTTTGCCTTCTTCTGTGACTTTTTTCGGTTTTTAACTTTCAACCCCCCCAGCCCCTCAAACCCCCGACCGATTTCCCCCGTTCAAGAACTTAACCTTCATTTTGTCCTTAAAAATGTGTATGCCGAGTTTGATAATCCTCCGTCTATATTTGCGACCTGTAGCGTGTCACAAAGGTTTGCACTTTCACCCCCCCTCCCAGCCCCCCTTTCATTTTTTCCAAAAAAACGAGATGCTACGTTTGTCCTACTAATTTATCCTATCGACCTGTGATGTCAGATTTCGCCTACGATGAATTTGGACTGATGGTATATATATACATATATATATATATATATATATATATATATATATATATATATATATATATATATATATAGGGATATATAATTTTTTTTTTCGACGGATTCTCAATCTCCAGTTCATAAACGGCGTAGCGCCCCTACTCTGGGGTCTGGGTCCCGTCATCGCATCGATTGCAATAGGTAGATTCATCTATGGAATCTACCTAAAAGGATTGTACTTCCACCTCTAATGCCGGCAACGTTTTTGTGATTCCCTGGATGTTACAAGAGGTCATGGGCATCCTGCTCGTTAGCCATCCTCTTTCATAAAAAATATTTCATAATCTAAATATATTTCTTTAATTATTATAAAACTGGTTTAGTTACGGTTGGTAGGCAGCGTTTGTTTATAATTATTATATCGATGCCTTTGAGAAAAGTTTAGTGAGATAGGGAGTAAGCTTCGAGGAAGCTCGCAGGTGAAGTGCAAGAAATGAAATAATACGAAAAAATAAAAAAAGAGGTCTACCTATAACATGTGAAAATCCACAACTCGTACAATACCTTCCAAACCAACTCGATTAATCTACCCTACCTACCTATCTATGGGATCATATTCCGCCAATGTCAGTGTAGCCTCGTTAGCTTCTTTATCCGAGCTTACCTTTGCTTGTCTTCCAATGATACCTCGTATTTTGTAACATCCTGGATTTTATTTCCAAACATTAAATAAATAAGAACTCAATAGAACAGTATATGTCATAAATGTTCCATGTATAGATAAACATAATATTAAATATGGTACTCTTTCTATGGTTACAGTGTAGAATAGACATATTTAGAGTTCAAAATTTAAAAATATCCTACACCCTGTTAAGAAAATCAAGTTTAAAAATTAATCACTACATTACATTTACATTGCTATTGTTTATACAATAATATAAAGTTACCACTAAAATAGTAACGTGAGAAAAGGACAAATGTATGAAATGTTGGCAAATAAAAATCGTGACTAGTTATTTTCGTCCACACATGTGTCATTATTGTTTAAGAATTCTTTGAGTTTTTTGTCGCCCATTTCCCGCGTAAATATTCCCTTTGAACAGTTAAAAGCGCATTCATCTCTATCTGCGATTACTCATTTTTATCTATGCTAAAGCTAAACGAAATACTTCTTACCTTTTTAAAATTTTTCTAAATAGCTTGGCATGTTGGTGGTTCTGGTCAAGAAAAAATACCTAAACTGAAAAATTCCATCCTAATGTATGAGGCATCGTGATTCCGATTGTTTGAGTTATTCTATAAAGAGCTAATGGAATGTTTCTAAATTTAAAGACATTAATTTTATTCGGAATTGTAAAAATTATGAGTCATACTTCTAGTTCCTACTCCCTGGAATAATTCACCAAAAATTATGGCAAGACTGATCTTAGCTAAATATATCGTGATTTGTCTTATATAGTAATTAAAGTAACATGCAAAATAATTTACTAATAAAGTAATCTATCGAGTGTAGTAGGTAATATTATAAAGGTCTAATACAAAATTCTCAGACAACTTCATTTGTATACATTCACTCTATACATAACAAAGGTTCTTTATAAATTTCAGCGATTATCCTAGATTTTATCGATCAAGCTTTGTAAGATATTATAATTTGTTTTAATAATTGTTTTTGTAAAAAAAAATAATATCGACTATTATTACTAATATTTTATTTATTAATTACAAATTATTATTAATTATAGTTAATTTTATAAAGGTACTGCCAATTTTAATAATAAATATTAAATTTAATTTAACGAGCGGTCCACGAGCGAATGTCAAATGCGCATTTTTCTTGAGCATTTCTCATTTATGACCCAACTATTTCAATTTATACTAAATATCTTAGTACTTAAACACTTTCTTAAGAAAAACAAATACCGCTTATTATTAGCAAAAAAGAAACATAATGGCTTTGTATAATATATTAGTAAATTGTTTCGTTGTTTTTATATATTATGATTTTCTAAAAGTAAATTCATTATTTTAATAAAGTCACAAGTCACATGTACATAAAATTTATATCGAAGACAGAAATATTTGCAACATTTTTCTCCGACGACCGCGTACCTTCATACATCTGCGAGTCGCAGAACGTGATAATAATTACAAACAGGTCAGGACCGCTCCTGTAATATTCTACCGGAAACTCATAACTTTTGGTACGAAATTAGATGTCAATACATAAAAGGAAATATATTTTATATAAACTGATAATATTTGATGTATTACGGTACGATGATGTGTTGCAAGCATTATAATTCAGGTTAAGTACCATCTATTCTGTTCAAGAAACATTTTTAATTATACAACAATAAAAATAATTAGAAAAAAGTGTAATCATACCAAAGTTAAACCAAAAATTGTGAAAGTAGAAGACATGGAAAGATACAAGACTAGTATTATTTCATTTTTAAACGTAATAAAAAAGATATTAGAATATATTATATAGAACTTAATAAACATCGGCCTATATCTTAAAATGAGAAGAAACAATGTAAAAAGAATAGAATAGAATAGAATAGAATATAGAGATATAGATTTTTTTAAAAGTTATTCCTGCATAAAAAAGTAAACAGATTAGTTTTCAAAACAATTAGAAGAACCTTACCATTTTTGTAATAACTAACACCATAATTGAAAGATTATTTACACAGTCAACGGAAATTATTTATTCCGTATAGCTCCAGCCTTGTGAAGGTCAGGCTTAATTTACTATTAAAATTCAAGGTTCGTTGTCTTAAAAATTTACTACGGACTCTCTTCTATCTGGAGGGATGATATCCATTTGGTGAAGGGTTTTAGTGTTTTAGGTATGTTATATTTCCTGTCAAGCAAGTATAATCATATATGTATTTCCGGTACATGGATTGTTTTCAAGATGTTAACACTTAAAGACGAATTATAAAAGATAATTAAAACTGGTTGCTATGTTTTTTTGCCTTAATAAAATTACTAAATTTTGCAATAACTTGTCAAGATCGCTTAGAAATTATGAGCACGTATTCTTATTATAAGTTTAAATATTGAGAACTGTTTTGAACAATTACTTGGTAGACATTTTTGAAGAGGTAATTTTCGATTTAGGGTCCACACTGATCCGGATCAAATGGGAAGGAACCTTTATAAATGGGGCGAAACGATCGTTTTACGATTAAAGTAATCCACCTTTCCATCGGAGTTGATGTAATGTTTTAAATATCTAATGGACTAGCTATTACAGCTATATAATGCCATCAGTTTTATAAAAGTTGTAAATATGGTTTTTTTAGATAATAATACTGGTTGTAATGATTCTATTGTTATGTTACAATCAACTAAAATTAACGATGTAAATTCTACCAAATATTTCCCAAATCGAATGGGAAGTTCTAGAGATTAACAAATTTAAACAAAAACTCTACAGACTTATAATAATAACATAGATATTATAATTTCGCATAAGCAATTTATCGTCTTAGTATTAAATGTAGCCGTATAATATATTTACAAGTAAAAATTACGGAGTTATGGAGTTAAGTACAAATATGGCATATGCATTAATATTTAATAATTTACCCAATTTTACACAAATTATATGTGATGCCCGAATTCCCCTCAAACTAAAGGGGAGAATCTATAAAAACATCATTAGGCCTTTAGCTATTTATAGATCTGTGAGCTGGGCGATGAAGGTGATAGAGGAAGAGGAAGGGGAAGAAGGGATAGAATAAGAAATGAGTATATTAGGGGAAGCTTGGGAGTAGCGCTAGTGGCAGAAAAAATTAGAGGTAGCCGTCTGTCATAGTATGGGCATGTTATGAGGAGAGATGAAAGGTATATATACCAAAAGAGTGCTGGGTATGATAGTGGAGGGATGGACAGGTCCTCTACCTGTCCATCCCGGCCGAGGAAAGATGGATGGCGTTGTGTGAAAAACGATATGAAGAAGAAGGGAGTGTGTACAGAGATGACGAGTAACAGGAGAGTGAAAAAAATAATAATTGGGAATATTTTGTTAGAAATTTAAAATATGACGTTAATAATCTCTTATATTGTAAAAAAAATAAATAGTGTTTGCTGAAAATACTCGTATATCCGCACCGAATATGCCATCCGGAAGCCGCTGTTACATCTGCTCAGAGAAGTCACTACCGGAAACACCCGCTTGGCTTTCGATTTCTCCAATGTCTACTATTATTCTGTAATTAAGTAAAATAATACAAGAATACAGTAATTTTGTAATAATTATTAAGAAATAAATGTTTAAATCACGATAGAAATATTTAAAGTTTTGTCGTGCATTTTATAATACGATGTTTGTTATGATAAACGTGTATTATTGCATATTGTGTTTTGCTTTTAGTTGATGTTATATTATGCAGAATTTTATTTCCTTTCTAACAGCTTAATTAAGATCCAACAAAATGAAAACAAATTCATTGTTCAAATCCGTTTATACATCCGAGAGATTTGCGAACGTAAGTTTAATGCGCACTTATAGTTAAAGAGCATGGCACCAATAAAATTAATTACGTTTTACCTGAGTTTTATTAATCTGGTGCTACACTCAGTTGGTTTCAAATCAATCAATCAATCAATCTTCACACAAAAATTATAAAAAATTACAAATTTTTGCTTAATACGTGGAAGTTAAACACAGCACCACTTAATACGTGGAAGTTAAACCAGCGAAAGGTTCCTGGTGTAAGTTGATAACTGGAACATAAATGTCTTTTCTTACATAATTACCTTCTAGTTTGATTTATAATTTGTTCAAATCTATCAAATAGTATTTTTAACACCATAAAGCTAAACGTAAAGATTTTTTTTGGAATTTTGTCTATTTGTATAACTATTCTCAGTTAAATTTCTTATTTTATTACTATTTGTTCTATTTTCTTTTAACATACTAATATATATATTTTTAAAAGTCGGAATATTAATAGAGATTTATGAAGGTATTAGATTGAAACAATATTGTGGAAAGATAACGATTATATTTTAAAGCTGTTAAACTGTTCTTACAGTTTCCTAAAAAAATACCAATTTTGATAAAAATTGAATATAATCTAAAATCTTTTATTTTTATTGGCAAACCTGAATGTTGTGGCTTTTCTTGTAGGTACTTACTATTAGAGTCGCTCGGCAGGTAGTTAGCATATTACAAGATATTGTAATAATTGCATCAAGCTTTGTCTGCTTCACACCACTCTAACATATATTTAATCATAATATTATAGATGTACATCACATAATGAAAGAAAGAAAAAATCTAATTCTTGTTAATTTGTGTCAATTGAATATTTAAATTTAATTCAATTCGTTCCCTTAACTCATAATATAGTTAGTGTTTCGTAACCGACGCTGCTTTTGAGACAGGTTCGGCTTTGACCTTTGTAATTTGTTGCCAAGTTCATTCAACAAAAAGCGAAGCGAATCAGCGAAGGTATAATACATTTAACTAATTACCTTAAACCTTAAGTTATTTTTTTAAGAATTTGACAATAAAATCTGCATAAAAATGAAATGTTAAATTAGGCAAAATAAATCCTGTCATAAACAAAAATTAAATATTGAAAATCATCTTTAAAATCGAAGACCGATTGCTACAAAGCTGAAATTTATTTGTATGGATACAAGAATTATCAATATATAAATAACAATAAATAAATTAAATTAAACAATTCTAAACAAGGACCATTAACGGTTGTCTGTTTGTCGCGATTTGTACCGAACTCCCATTAACATCAGTTTATGACGCTAGCTTTAGTGAGTCAAGTTGTTCTGTAAATGCTTTTTGATTTACTACGGAGAAGACTTGATTGTGACATTTACCTTAAATGAGTTTTGTTTTGAATGAAGAATATAAAAAAAATTATTAAATATAAAAGTAGGTATATTTATTAAAATATATTATTATATATTATAACTTCATACATTCCGCAATAAAATACAAGTTATGTGACAATTCAATTTTGATCTTTAACATCCTAGATAAGACACCAAAAAGCAACTCTATGAGTTTGCAAAATAGATCTTTCATTATTTCACAATAGTAATAAAATTTTTGATGAATAAAATTTCATAATTTGAATCCTAACTAATATAATATATAAATGTAGTTTGTTGGTTTTACTTATCATTGAATTGTGTATAAACGTTGTGAAAACATTGTGAGTTCAAAAGCATAGAAAATACTATCTCTAAGACTGTTTTTTTAACTGTGTAGCACGATCAGAGTCGTTGGGAGAAGCTAGTATGTATTATAGAGAGATTTCATGTAACTATTGCTACTGACATGTTTGATAATGAAATACATTGGTAGATAGTCTATAGGTAGAAGACGCTCTTTGAAGAAAGTATTGACCAAGACTCAATAATGAATCTTTCACCTATTGAATACCATGTTTCAGTAACAGTCACTCGGTAAGAGGCACTTATTTCAAAAATACTCTACTAAAACAAAACATTTGTTACATATTTGTGATAACAATGGATCTAAATGTTTTAAAAATACTAAAGTAGTTGGAGTGCAGTGTAAATTGCATTATACAAGAGTGTAAGTTACAAATAGCCGACAACGAAACCGTTTCAGAGCAATCTCGTGTTCAGTGTGATTTAGAGTATTTCTACAATACCAGGATATTTTTGTATTGCGGTTATAACATATACTTTTCTTAACAACAGGTGATGCTGTCATGACGATGGGATAACAGCAGAGACATACACAAAATAAAAAATACTTTTCACTATATTTAGTTAAACTGTTTTGAATATATTTCTACCATTATATTTCGAGAAACTCCTTTAATTTTTTTCGCCGAGGTTGAATATATGCATGTAATTAAGTATTTTAAATAGTATCCCTTTCTTCTAATGAATAATTGATGTAATAGGAATGGATAAACGTTGTAAGTTTTTTTTTAATTTAATTTATAGCCGACGATTTTCCTCCAATGAATTTTTATACGATAAATAATTTATTTAAAAAAATTTGAGAACAGATTAACATTAATTTAAATGCTCATTTATATTTAGTGTATTGTTTCTAGAACCATTCCTATTCAAGTTACGTTTGAGAAAGACGTATTTATTCATATTTTTCTGTTTTGTTTTATCTCTTAATGTTATCTCTGAATAGACAGATATTAACAGAAATTTATTATATTTTGTTATATACGTAAAAAGCGTGAGCTGGAATTAAGAACATATTTTTGGACATAACTCTTATAATTTATAAATGAATCATTAAAAAAACAAGATAACTTATAATATAACTTAAACAATGAATATTTATCCTTTAGAACTGTGTAATAGGACTTTTATGTTTCATAAGTGCAATACATGCCTATATAAAGTAAAAAAAGACTTACGTTTTGAATTAAACAATATTTTATTATTAACAATTTCCATTTTACACTAACTAAACTCAAATTGATCGTAACAAAATAGCGGAGACTTTTAGCCAGTTTATTATAACATTGTTCGTTCTTTGGTGATTTTTTGTTATCCATATTTTTGTGGAATGTGTTACATTAGAATGCAAAAATAAAATTTGAAATTCAATATTGGAATGTTCGGGCGCCATCTGCCTAATTACTATACTGTGTATAGTAACCAGCCCGATACTATGGAACCTCAAGCCACAGCAGGTATACACAGTGGTATGCCAGGCCGAACGGTTGTAACCTGCTCTTAAAAAAGCTGCTCTTTTAAAATATTAAAATAACTTTATTTCCCGCAATGCTTGTAAAGTATTGATCAATCATTAATGTTCTTATATAACGATGTTGATTAGAATTAAAAACATATATTGCATATACATACACTAATTGTTATTTGGTCCCGTAGTTTTCTATTTATAATATTTTTCTTCTCCCTATGTATAGACTATACAATATATTGTTTAGCAAAACTATTTATGTATAACGGTGTGCGAAATAAAATAATAAGTTACAGAGATTTATAAATTACATTAACTCAATATTGCATCAGGAATGTAACATTCTATTTTTTAACTTACGTTTACCAAATAACCTTTTTGTCGTTTATGAATTTAATGACCTCAACTTGTATGATCCATTATATTATCCATTATATATCCATTATATTCATAAATATTCAAATTCAAATTTATTTTAGAATACCATTATTAATAATTAATATATTTCAGTCATAAAATGAATAATTTATTTTTAGTTAGTGATAGTTATATTTAGTTATTTAGGGCACTTAATATAAACAGCATAAAAATTAAAGTATTACTGTGAAATCTCTTTAGTTTAGTTAATTATCTAGGGGCGCCAACAGACCCTCAATTTCGTCTCGCTGCACTCGCGAAATCTCGGGTGCCGTTTGCATATTGAGCGAAGCGAGCCCAGTGTAATGACTTATTGTTGTGGACAACGTCAGTAATGTAGGAGATTTCATTGTAAAGCAAATTTTTTTTCGCGATTTTTTTTCTTAATATTTTTTGATAATTATTCCTCAAAGTCTTGACATTTTTCAATTTTATTTTAAACCATCACCTAATGTGTGTCTTTTTGATTGCAAAATTTCATAATATTCCTTCCAGTAGTTTTCGAGCCTATTCGTGACAAAGAATGTGAAAAGTCTCCAGTAGAGCGCTCCGCTTACTTCGCTCAATTAAAATATTATTGCCGTTATTAAGAATGTCATATGGTTGGAGAATATTGATAGTTAATTAATAATTTTTAATAAGTATCATTAATTATTAATTAAGCTTTATAAAAGATAATAGTAGGTATTATTATTTTTTTTTAATTATTGATACTGTTACTTTTGATACGTTGTTTGATTTTGAGTAAATATGTTCAATATTATTTTAAACCGGGATACAATATTTTCCAAATAATTATAATATAGTTATTATATTTAGGTGACATATCATATTAATGTATAAATCGAATTTTAACAAGTTCTTTATAAAGTAAATTATACGAAAATGGATCCGCGAAGTTAGAAGTGACGACAATAGACTATGGCTTTTTTAATTTTCTATTACAACCAAAAATATTCCAATACGCGCCAGACAAGTATGCCGCATATTAAATTCCTGTGATCGGGTTAAAAATCATTCCTCCACTTCACAATTACCTCAAAATTTTAATTAAACGAATTTAATCCCTTCAAAAGTTATGAGCAAAGAATCCGAACAATTCATGGAGTTGGAAAAAGTTATTCTCGAATTCCAGTGTTAGGAATATTCCTGCTTCTAAGAATTGATTGAATAAAGCATTGTATAAAAGAAATATAATTTATCTATAGATTCGGTTGGTTACATTATTTTAATTCTAAAATATCATTATTTGGTAATAAAAATTTAAATACGTTAAAGATCATTGGTTATTAGTTATACATAGAAGTAATAAAATATGTTTGTCACATATTTTCATTACGTGAAAATTGTTACGGTATAAAATTTTTCCTAAGCATGAAATACAATACATCTGGGCGTAATAGCGCACCGCAGCAGCAACTTCGCTGAGTTTTTAGGTTATATGTTATAGTTATATTTGTTGTCAGAAATGTAAAAACAATAACCTAATTGAAATGTTTGTTCGAAATTTAGTAATAATTTTTCATTAGTATTCAGTTTTTTTAGTTTTTTATTATAGATTTGTTACAGATGGAGCAATTATTCAATGAAAATATTCATATAAAATTAATACAAGATTTAGGTAATCAATATCATCTCCACCGAATACACACTGACTTCTAAAAGTAGCGTAATTTTTTAGTTTATATATTTCGTTCGAATGCATCATTCTAAGTAGTCTAACGCCATCAACTTTATTACTTTTATGTGATGATTGGCACAAAGGGTGCAATATTTTCCTTTGTTTAAAACCTTTGTCGAAGTCGTAATTTTATTAAACCCACTATAGTCTAGTTCCCGTTCCAGCATTGAATAATTGCATTTATACTTTTAATAAGTGTTGTCGTAAGTGATCACTAATGTCATGATAAAAAACAAAGGAAAAAGCAAAATAAACGGTTTTTAATTAATTTTATCAGAAATGTAAACAATCCTTGGTTGTTCCAGTAATTTTATTTTAAAAACATTCATTAGAATAGAAGAAGCAGTTGAACACTATTCTAAGATTAGTAAGTTTCTGGACGTACTGTTTTATAGTTTTGTTCATTGGTCGCATTTGTTATATTCAAAAGATATACATAAATAGTCTTGCTATTGATTATACTGTAACTATTAGGCGTAACTGCTATTCGTTTTATTATTGTCTTACATCTTCTTTACAAATTAACTATTGAAATACATTTTTCTACTGTAATACTGATGCTATTGAGATAAATTCTTATATTGAATAAATATTTATTAAACTATAAAGACAAGTTAATAATCAATTATAAACCTACTTAATTGAATAACGTAACCGATGATTAAAGATCTGTAATAACATAAATCGATTATATCAATCTTAGGGTAGAAAGAAACTCATGCAAGCAATTTTCAATGTACCCTCATGTTCATCTTCCGAAGGTGCACACGAAACTACGTTGAACGTATTATTAATTAAAAATAATTACACCTGTACGATATATTAATCACAATATCTTATAATAGTCTGCATTACTTTTATATTTAAAATAACGTTAAGTTTTTATAATAATCATAAACGTTTTTAGTTTTACTTTTAACATTTATATACAATGAATTAAAAGATATTACAGTTAAAGTTGTATTAGGTAAGGAAGCAATACCTCTGAAGAGAAACAAGACCTTCATTAAACTTTACCCGGTCAGAGTAATATCAACATTACCACAACCCACCGTCCGAGACATAAGAGAAAATCTTGCTCCAGGACAGAAAATAATATTGAAAACATTTTAATAAAATATTAAGCATTATACAGAGAGTATTTCTTGCAACCTTCTATTATGAATTTAAACTTAACTCCCTAGTTGTAATAAAATTGAACGAGGGAAACTGTTTTTGTGATTTTTTATGCTTATAATAAAATTTGCAGCAAAATAATTAATTATTTAAATGTGATTTTTCTTGTTTCTGAATTATGTAAAACTATATATTTAATTTGGAAGTTAGGGATCAGATTATAGGGATTTCAATTTAAAGTAAATATGTCAGTCCTTACACCTTTTTTAAGGAACACATCTATAGTTTTAAAATAAGAAAAAAAATATTATAAATCTTTTGTAGTATATCGGAAGTACGTTATTATTTGTTCTTTCGTAGTAGGCAATTCGTTGTATAATAGAGCAAATGAAATAAAATGTAATACGTAATCTTCAATAGCTGCACTAGTCTTCAATAAATAAAACGTATGTCAGCTCTTATTTATTTATTTAATTTATTTATATATTTTCCACTTTGGATCCATACCAGTGATCACTTGTGTGCGTCACATGAAAGTGAGGGCCTATTTTGATATCGTTCGTATCAACCATCGCTCCTTTCGATTTAAGGGAAAGGGACAACTGGGCTACCGCAAGTATCGATTTCTAATGGAGCAGTATGACTCAGCCATTATAGCTAACAAGAGTAAAAAACAGCGTCAGAAAAAATACGTAGGTTACTAGTTAATATTTAAAATACAATTCAGTCCTAGATTATGATCTAATCCGTCGTTAATCCTTTACGCTATAAAAACTTCTTTTATCAAATCCCTTTTAATGTTTTATTTAAATTTATTTAATCGCAAATTTAAGGCTTTACTTATATTGAAAAAACGTATACAGTGAACCCTAAATAAATTACCTATAGTGACGAGTTTAGCATATATAAATAATAAACTTGCAAAAATAAATAATTAGTTTTATGTACATAAATTGAAATTTAATAATAATATTGATTGTATACAGTTATAATTTTGAATTTTGAATTTATTTCTTAACAACTTTCTTAGTCTCATGTTGTGGATTGCTAGAACTGCTCTCTATCGCAGTACTAAGGTATCTGAAGCGTTACCCCATAATAGCATGCGGTATGATATAATACTGTGAAAATAGCTAATGTAAATAATTGTAGTCGTTTTAACGTTTGTTAACTGACGTAAAGTAAACTATCGTAGCTGTTTTAACGTTTGTCAATGTGTCAGACCTATGTCTGTTCAATAAATTACGTATATGACGGCCTCATTGCAATCGTGCATCTAAAGTAGTGTCCAAAAACAGTAGATGTCACTAAATCCAGTTTCTCATTATTTAATTGTACGTTTGTTTTGACTTCTTTGACAACGTCTTCCTTTATTTATAACAACTTTATTATTTACAATAGTACTCTCTTTATTCTCAATAATATTTCAATATAACACATTAAAATGTAATTAATGATAATATTATAGAGTTAAGTACAAATATTTCATATCGAAAACAACATGATAAATATTTAATTAATTCACAATATGTTTTCACAAGTTGTATTAGTCTGCTTTATATAATAGTATTAATTTTATGCTGCAATATAACTTAAACAACAATTTACACAGACCATATATTTGTTGTGGTAATATATGTTTAATTTGAAGGCATGTTTAATTAATTTTATAAATTAGAACTTATTCAATACGAGTATGAAGTTAATCAATTATTTTGTTTCTAATTTTCGAGGAGTCAATATTTAAATATTAACGGCAATTAGGCGTCCATCTTGTGTCACTGTCAAAGTGACAGTTGTCAAGTTCTTCAACTCAAGTTCAAACTTTTGATATTAGGAGCTATGATATTATTTCTTTAACAGGAGAAAAGTTACAGTCATGTTTGAAATTAATAATAATTTACGATCCCTAAAAGTTACATCCCATTAACGGGATGAATATAATGTTAATATAATGTTTAGTTGAAATATACTTGGTATATATTCTTTAAAGAAACTTAATAATCTCTTATATTAAAAAAAATGGTATTCGCTGAAAATATTTATATATCCGCACCGGATGGGCCGCTGCTACAACTGCCCAGTGACGTCACAACCGGAAATACCCGCGTCGCTTTAAAATTTCTGTTATTCTGTAATGAACTACTGTATGTATAGTGTAAATGAACTTTCGATCATACATATTGTAGAGAACCAACATAGATTTTGTGTTTTACTGAATGTAACGTCATAGTTCAAGAAAAAAGATCGAAATATATATACATATATTTATATGGCGAATAGTCCAATTTTGTAGTCAATGCAATTGAAATTGCACTATTAATATAAATATCTGCAAAGTGTATATAAAAAGAAATAAATGAATTAGGAATTCATTTGTAAGAAAGTCCTCAGTCAGCTTCAGAAATTTTAATGAAATTAACAATATTTTATAAATAATATTTATCCATTGCTTTTACATTAATTATTGATTAGAAGAAAGAGATACTATTTAAAATACTTAATTTCATGCACGTATTCAGACCTCGGGGAAAAAGAATACATTTTCGAAATTGATTTATTCTTAAATTTAAAATTTAAAAGAACGTCTGGAATTTAATAATAATGTAATAATAATACAATACATAGAATTGTAAATATATATTAACGGTTTAACTAAATATAGTGTACGTTTTATTAACAATACAAATATCCTAGTATTGTAAGAAATCTCTGAGTTGCACTGAACACGAGATTGCTCTGAAACTGTCTCGTTGTCGGCTATTTGTAACTCCAACTCTTGTTAAATGCAATTCACACTGCACTTTGTCTACTTTAGTATTTTTAAAACGTTTACATCCATTGTTATCTTAAATGTAACAAATGTTTTGTTTTGGTCGGATGTTTATATTTTTTTAATAAGTGCCTCTTACCGAATGTCTGTTTACTGAATCGTGGTATTCAATTGCTGTACTATTATTGAATCTTGATAAATATTTTCTTCAAAGAACGTCTTAGACTGTCTAATTCCAAATTATCACGACGTTCATACAATATCTTATGATAATCAAATAAGTACTTAAAGCACGATAAACAAACAAACTCACATTCATATATTACATTATTAGTTCGGATACCGAGTGATCACCTCTTTCATAGACTCCGAGAATTGTTTTTTGTTTTCCTATATAGAAAGGTGAAGATCAAAATTTAATAAGTAAGAAATATATATATTGTAATAAATATAACATTTTTGATACATATATATAAAACCAAGGACCAAATCATTCAGTTACCATCATTAAAATTGTGCAGTGAAAAACAAAATAATATCTCAATTCAGGCGGTAAATATCACAATATTAAGTCTTCACCGCAGTAAATCAGAAAGTATTTACGGAACAACTCGAATCACTAATGCGAATGTCATAAACTTATGTTAATAGGGGTTTTGTACAAAGCACGACAATGATTATTTAGAATTGTTTATATGTTGTTATACGTATTTTTTGACAAAATCTATAATTTATTAACATATTATTCTTTGATCAACAGAAATCAACTTCAGCTTTTATTAAAACGGTCTTCGATTATCAATTTTCTTTATGACAAAATTTATCTCGGTGAATTTTTCATTTTATTAAAAAACAGAGATTACTATCTAATTCTTTAAACAATTAAGATTTAAGATAAGTAATTAAATTTATTATATCTTCGCTGATCAAATTTGTGGTTAGTATAGTTTAAAATGAACTTGGAGCGACAAACTACAAAGGTCAAAGGAGAGTCTGTCTCAAAGGCATCAGGTTTTGAGATACTAACTATATTAAGAGTTAAAGGACCAAATTGAATTAAGTTTAAATATTAATTAAACAAGAATTATATTTTTCTTCTACTTTTATCCTTTATTTTAAATAGTATACATAATAATAAAATTAAATTACAAATTTAAAATATTTTTAAAGAGTGCTTGTAAATGTCTATTAAGTAAATTGCCTTGCCAACTTGCCTTGATCAATCTAATAAAATAAAATCAAAAATGCAATTTGTGCAACGTTTCGAGCACATTCACATTTTTTGTTTGTATTTTTTTTTGTTTGTTTGTTTGTTTGGCAACGTTCCGAACACATTCACATTTTTTGTGTTTGTTTACGTTTGTGAATAAAAATGTTCGTGGTTTTTTTCGTCGCAAAATTCATATCAGGAGTTTTGTCAGTGGATTCGCTTTCGTCACTCGGTATTTACTTCGTTGAGAAGTTTTTGTTTTGATATCAATAGTTTTGTAAAAGGATTGGAAACAAAATGCTGTGCGATTATTTTTCATGCAAATATATACTCATTTATTTGACCAACACATGGAACTATCTATAATGACATGAGGGACTCTCGTAGGGCCTTTAAAAACAAACTTAAATGGTGCCAAGACAATTCAGAACAGATTAAAATGGACATACTGGCTACGTCATATAGAAACAAACATTTTGGAAAATTCTGGCAACAAACAGACAAACTGAATACAAGATCGAATATTCCGGCTGAAGTAGGGGGAGTGAGCGGTTGCCGTAACATAGCAAATATGTTTAAAACACAATTTACAGTGGATCCCTGTGAGATCAATTTCGCCGAGGCTGGCAGGGGGGATATCATAAATAATGGGGAAAGCTTTGTACGTTTCACGTCTAGCGAAGTAGTAGATACAATAATGGGTATGAAGCGTGGAAAGTCGCCTGGACATGATGGCCTGAGTGTTGAGCATCTGCGACACGCTGGTGTGCACCTTCCTAGAGTCCTAGTTTTGTTGTACAATATTTGTATAAGCCACGGCTTTCTGCCGGACTCGATGACAAGGACAATAGTCGTGCCTATAATCAAGAATAGGGCGGGGGATGCGGCGGACAGAACCAACTACAGACCGATATCTCTTGCTACCATCATAGCCAAAGTGCTTGACGGCTTGCTTGATACTCAACTTAGCAGAACAATTAACATACACGATGCGCAGTTCGGTTTTAGATCAGAGCTGTCAACTGAGAGCGCAGTATTGTGTCTCAAGCAAGCTGTAAGGTACTACACGGATAGAAAGACCCATGTGTTTGCGTGTTTTTTGGATCTGTCGAAGGCATTTGACCTCGTATCCTATAAAATTTTATGGCAGAAGCTTGAAAAGGATAGCAGTTTAAGACCGGAGTTGATATCACTATTAAAGTACTGGTATGGTGCCCAAAGTAATGTGGTAAGATGGGGTGATGCACTTAGTGAACCATATAAATTAGGGTGTGGAGTAAGACAGGGGGGCCTGACGTCACCGAGATTATTCAATCTTTACATAAACGGGCTCATAGAGAGGCTTAGCGGGGCAGGCGTCGGTTGTTCGATAGATGGCGTAATGATGAACAATTTTAGTTACGCAGACGATATGGTTCTGTTGAGCCCGTCGGTCAGTAGTCTTCGAAGACTGATAAAAATCTGTGAGGAATATGCAAAGGAGAATGGACTGAGGTATAACGCTAAAAAGAGCGAAATTTTAATTTTTCGAGGAATAAACAAACAGTTAAATTTCATTCCTAAAATACATCTGTGTGGAACTTCTCTGAAACTAGTATCTGAATTTAAATACCTTGGTCATATTGTGAATGAACGCCTGGGTGATGATAGTGATATCGAGTGGGAGCACAGGGCTCTGTCGGTTAGAGGCAATATGTTGGCCCGTAGGTTTGCACGGTGTTCGACACAGGTAAAATTAATATTATTTAAAGCCTATTGCCAGTCCTTTTACACGTGCAGCCTATGGGAGAACTATACGCGGCGGACATATAGCGCACTGCGTGTTCAGGGCTTTGTTGTTGTGTTGAGGAAGCCTCGATACTGCAGTGCATCGGCAATGATTGCGGAGGCTCGTGTAGACGACTTCTATGCGATAATACGAAAGCGGACCGCGTCCGCAATGACAAGATTACTGAACAGCTCCAACAGTCTTCTCAGCACATTGGCGTTAAAGCTAGACGCTCCCCTCTGGAGGTCCTGGGATAGTGTACACGTAGCATCGAAGCGTAGCGTATACTGACTGTAGGAGTAAAGCGTTGAGTTATTTGTAGAATTAAAAAATAATAATAATAATTAGAACGATGATTTCCATGAATTTTATTTTATTTAATTTCTTTAATAGTATTTTATGATTTTAATTATATTTGATTTGAATTTAATTTATATTTATTTGAATTGAATTTATATTTAATTTTAATAATTTTATGAATTTTGTGCATTTTATTAATTTTATTTTTCTGTATAATTTGAGATTGTTATGTTGAATACTAACTACGAGTACTATTATAACATTAGTTACTTAAGTTAAAATGTTACTAACACTTATGGATGAATTATCTGAAATAAATTGATTTATTATTATTATTTGGAATAGTTGCCTGTGACAAAATGAGAGTGTTTTGGTTCAGAGGATGAGCGTTGTAATGACAAAGACGAGACCTCGAGTTCGATTCCCACAGGTGCCCGATTTTTTTTTTCATTTGATTTTTTCAGTTTCAATTTTTTTTTTAATTCATTGCTTCAAAACAGAATTTCTTCAGAATTCGGATATTTTTCTGTAAATTTTGTTTTATTGTTACAGACGGCAATGCGTTAGTGAGTTTATTCACTGTGCAATTAGCATTGAATTTTAACCGTGTTGTGAGTACGATTCTGGCTTTAAAAGTCATTTTTTGGAAATTTTTGGTCATTTTTCATGATTTTTTGAACTTCTCACGGCGATATCTCGAAATAACGAGTTTTCCCAGATATGTGCTATATACCAAATTTTAGCTCTAATTTGGGGCTACGAATGAGGAAATTTTCGAAAAAATCGTTGGCGCCGTTTTCGAGAAAATGGCCGATCTGTCCCCGGCCAGTTGGCCATTTTTTGCCTTTTGACCAAAAATGTCACGCCAACAAATGTTTTTGCCATAAAAATGGACATTATTCAAAAGATAAGCTTGAGACCTTTCCAATGATGCCCAATTTGTCAATGTACGTCAACTAGTTTGGCCACAGTCCCTGTACGAAAAATGGCCATTTTTGGCCTTTCGAGGGCTGGCCACGGCCAACATGGCGGCCAAATCGAAATGTCGTAGAACAAAAAAGTCTTAGTTTTTGATGTACTTCAATCCCTGAAAGTTTGAACAAAATCAGTTGAAACTACGAATATACCCACACACAGACAAAGTAATCATCGATGGAGGCGCCAGTCAAAATTTTCAAAATGTCATATCTCATCAACCAGTGGTCGGATTTTGGCGTTTTTGGGCTTGTTGAAAAGGTCTCGACGAGGACCTTTAGGAAAATCTTATTCAAGGTGGAAATAAGTGATTTTATACTGGTGCGGAGCCAAAAACTAAATTTTAGTCTCATTTTTCAAACGGCCGTAGAGGTGAGGTGGTAGGTATATTGCTAAGTGTAAATGCATTTTCTGGGTCTATGGACCAAGGGCTTTCTAAAAATACCACACTCATACCAGAAGGTCTCGTGTATAAAAAAATCGATATTGCGCGTATATATACAGAGTTAGACTTTCAGCACTATGGGTGCTTTCGTCACTCTGAGCTAGCTAACGCCCGCTTTGATCTAAATAACGGTATTTTAATCGCGTATACAATGTTTTTTACCTCCTTTTGTTAATCTTATAATTTATTATTATAATCTTATAATTTATTTATAAAAAATCTTGGATAACAGACATTAAAATTCATGTCCATTTATATTTAGCGTAATGTTTTAATAATAGTTCAAGTATACAAGTAATGTTTTAAAAATATGTATTTATTCGTTTGTCTCTAATATGAATTCTAGATAGATACAAAAAAAAAAACCAGAAACAAACGAATAAATAACTCGCATACGAATTTGCTGCTCAAAAATCTGAATCATTCACGTGGTTCCGTTGTTACCTAGTTAACTTTTTTCTCATTATACCGTCTATACAATACATTGCTTAGTGTAACTATTCGTGTATCATGACTAAAATTAATAATTTATGAGGATTTTTAAATTATATAAACTCAACACCACATCAGGAATAAAACGATGTATTTTTTTAATTACGTTCAACAATAAACTTGACCTTTGACTTTTTTAATTTAAAATAATCTTTATTTGTATGACACATTATATAAATTCATACAATTGAATAGTATTAATTTTTCATCCAAATTTATTATCGAATATCATTATTTATATTTAATATATTTTAGTCATAAAATGCATAATTTATTTTTGAGTATCATTTATTTAGTTCACTTAATATAAAGCATAAAAATATTAAGTATTACTGTGAAGCTTTGTTATTTATTAATTAATTATAATATTAATGCCGTTATTAAGTATGTCATACGATTGGAGAATATTGATAAGTTAATTAATATTTTTTAATAAGTATCATTAATTATTAATTAAGCTTTACTAGGTATAAAAAATTGTACAAAGTATTTTTTTTAATATACTATTAAATTATTGCTACTGGTTTATGTTTAATTTCATTTCAAATATTATTAATATTATATCAAAGAAATATAATTTCTCTATAGATTCGGGTTTACTGTATTTTTTCCCAAAATATGATTATTTGGCAATAAAAATTTAAATACGTCAAAGATCATTAGTTACTAGTTGTACGTAGTATCAATAAAATATATTTGTCTGAAATAAGTCACATATTTTCATTATGTGGAAACTCGCGCTATAAAATTTTTCCTAAGCATGAAATACAGCACGTCCGGGCGTAATTCCGCACCGCAGCAACTATTTCACTGAGTTTTTTAGGTGTTTATCTTTGTAGTGGGAAATGTTAAAACAATAGAGGGATTAAAATATATGTTCCCAAGTTTGGTTAATAATTTTACATTAGTATTCAGTTTTTTTGGTTGCGTTAGCGTAAGTTTCAGCTTGTTATTAGGACTATAAAGATCTGTTACATATGGAGAGAGGGGCAGATCTCAGATTTAGTTCGAATGTATAATTTTATGTAAGTTATCCATAACAACTTCATGACTTTTATGTGGTGATTGTTACAGAAAGAAACACATTTCCCTTTGTTTCCAATCTTTTGTCAAAGTATTAATTTGATTAAACTCACTGTAGTCGAATTCCCGTTCCCGGCATCGAATAATTGCATTTACACTTTTAGTTAGTGTTGTCGTAAGTGACTACTAAAGTGATGATAAAATAGGAAGGAAGAAAGAAGCAACATAAACGGTTTTAAATAAATATTATCAGAAATGTAAACACTCTTATCAAAGAGTTTCCATTTCTGGAGCTATCATGCTTCAGTAATTTTATTGAAAAAATATTCGTTACATGATAGATAGTCCTGTTTTAACTGTTTTAATACATATATAACAACTTGGATATAGTAGTCACTAAAAGACTGTCGAAGTTTTGGAACAATATTAAGTGAAACTTACAGTGAGATAAACACGTATAATGAAATTAGCGTTACAGTTTCGTCCAAGAATAAAGTGCGGGAAAGTTTTGGAATACATTTCATAATCGCTACAGTAATTCAATTACAAAGTTGCGAGAAGTTTTCGAAGGACGCAGGGTACAAGTTACATTATATATATAATCTCGCTTTTAATATTAAGCTATGTTTATTTTTAAAGCAATATTAATTTACTTTGATTTAGTTTTTTGTAGTTATGTATGCTGTCATCTCTGTAGCGTGTATATTGTTTCTTGTTGGTTTAAAATTATTACCATTTAAAATAAAATGTTTGAATTTGTATTTTTAATGCATTCCGATAGTAACATTAGGATAAGTCTACCGTTTTCTTGTACTAATTACATTAATTAGATGCTCGTAATTAATAGGTTTACCGCAGAGTATAATAATTTTAATTGAATATAAGATCTTTATGAATTAATAAAACAGCAAAAAAATTGCAATGCAATGGAAAATAGTTAATCTTTTAAGCTTTTTTAGAAGTGATTTTGACCTCGTAGTTTATAAGTTCGATAACAATTGACCTTGACTTTCAGTAAATCAATTTTAGATATATTGAGTTATTTGTTGATAGTGAGCTTGTAATAATTCTATAATTTTTTTTGGGAGTAGTAAAAATGACTTCAAAGATGAATCCTTTTGCAGTTCGAACGCCACTCATACGTGTTCTGAGTGGATGTATGATAACCTTAAAAATTTTGTAAGTGGTTTCTTTAATTTACTAATATCTATATCTATAAACATAATAATAATAATAATATATAATTTATTATAAGGAGAAAAAAGTTGCTCTCAAAAATTCCAGTCATCCTTAGTGTGAGTTGGCATATCAAGCATGGAAGCGAATCTTGAAAATTGCTTATAGTGAATTCGTTAAATACGCTGAATATACTATGACCGGGTTATAGTTTGTAGGACCTATGCATAAGATATTCTAAAGATTCATTACATTATAATGATCTAATACTTAATAAAATGTCATATCTTGACGTTATCATACCATCTACAGATATTTCACAGCGCCTAGAACGATTTGAATCGAACGATGATGGTATTTTTTTTCTGTACAGAATACTCTGAAAAATATAAAGGCTAAATCATAAAGGCTAATATCAGTGAATAAATTATTTTGTAAGGAAATGTATTAGATCTTGTTTGGAAAGTGCCTATGCCTAATTATCTAGCTGCCTAATTAAACTGGCTTCCTTTATTTTATAGAAAAGTCTGACACGCCCTTTGACACAGTAAATATTGATCATTTACGTCACTTCGTCCGCAGTAGTAATGGAAACTTGTACATATAAATTCATATAGATGCATTTTTCGGGTATATTTTCAATGAAAAGCGTTGGGACGAACATATAAATAATGTACAATGGGGATTACATAATACACTTAATAGGTGACTGCACACCCATAGAGGCTCTGTTTGATCTTAGACTAATTGGTGCTACCGAAGGTACGCTTGTTTCTGAGTTAGCTATCACTGAAAGTAGAAACTTGTTGAAATGTAGAAACTTATCTGAAATTAGGGGTAATATTACTAAAATTGTAAAAGATAATCAGGAACAGCAAAAGGAGCCCTATAAACAAATACAATGTGAACCATTTAAGTATAGCGGAGGTGATTTAATAACAGTAGAAAAACAAATGCCATCAACCGGTCAGACTAAAAAACTTATTCTGAAAATACAAAGTTCCCTATAATAACCAAAATATTGGATTTGGATCGATTTGTCATTGAAAATACTCCATTAAACCGTTAGAGTAACAGATGCTACCCAACTATACTCAATAGACAAAATTAAACCTTGTTTACCTTTTAAAAGACCACATTAAATTCTGTAAATGACACTAATATAACAAGCTACGTTATTCTAATGATTTATTTCAGAAATTATTGCTTCTGATTTCAAAATGTTGCCCAGAGCAAGAATATATATATGTTGCTTTGATTGCAAAATGTTGCACAAAGCAAATTTGAAGCCTGTTGAACCTAATTAGGTAACTTATGCAGTTGGCCTAACATGGTACAAACAGGTTTCAATGTATAAATTTCATTGATCTATATATAAATTAAAAGGACATATGTGCAAATGACTTATAAATTGAATACTATTCAGTGTTTTAACAAAAGATGTAAGAGCATATTTACTAACATAGTTCAGTCGCATTAAAATAATAATTATTATTATTTTCGCTTTAGCACTCGAGGCTGTACTAATGTTCAAATGCTTCATTCTAATAATTCATTAGGTTGTAATAGTAAAATATTTAATCTAATGTCAATATTAATTCGTCAACTGACTATCTCTTGCCAATGTAATTGAGTAATACCAAAGTAGTTAAAAAATCACTCCCGTCTGGTTCCTTGTGTTTGGAGGAACAGTCAATCAATTTTCAAAGTCTGCTCTGTAACGATTTCATAAACTGCCTTGTGATTTATGAATATTGTTCTGAAGAAGACTTAAAGATTGTAAGTACTATTCGACGTCTATGTGACCAACTATTCTAAACGTTAAAATTTGGTAATTGTATGGGTGACTGTTAATTAAAGTAATACAATAATTCAGTGCTCTGTTATCTTTAGTAGTATAATTTTTTCAGCTAAGTTTCATTTTCATATGCTACGAGTCATTGGAAAATAGTCATTTATGGATATTTGTTCACTATTGTTTATATCTATATTCTGTCATATAGTTATATATTAAGCATTTACATATGTAACTGCTTAATATATAAACTAATAACTTTCAGGAAACATCATCTTAGATTGTCAGAGAATTACTCAAACTTGATCAAATCTGATGTCACAATGACCAACACAGCAGAATAATGAGGTTAGCATGTGTGTGTAAGTAAGTTTATGTCAAAAGAATCTATTTAATATTTAATAAGAAAAATATCTTTAGTGCATAACATAAACAATGCTAAACCATTACCAACCATCATCCAGAAAAATGATGATATGACTTCACGGGAGGAAATGGTAAAATTAAATATACTAAATTCGTCTGCAAAGCATATGGCTCTTTTACTTGTTTTTCTTGATATTTTTGAGATTTTGAGCTCATTTTGATTACACGTTCACTATGATTTTTCTACATACACTAAACTTTCTTAGTATAAAAAAGTAGTCATAAATGTATGGAGGCTTATAGAATTTATGATTATTATAAGATAATAAATAATAAGAAAATTATATAAAATTTATTAAGTGAACAGCTTATCGGTAATTAAAATATTTTATTATAGCGATGGAGATGGTCTCAACAAAAAAGAAGGTATTGTTTTATATGTTTTGCAGCTTTGGTTATTGTATTGGTGGGATGATGTTGGCCTTTATAGCCTGGGTGACGCCTAACTGGAGATAATTATTGAGAGTACTATATTTTCCAACATTTCTATTAATATTCTACAAGTACTTCCTAGATGAAAGTCCACGATGGCTACTCAGAAAAGGACGCAACGATGAAGCTAAAACAATACTAGAAAAAGCCTCAAGGAAAAATAATATAAAACTGGATAAAAATCCGAAATATTGTATAAAAAGTCAAGTGAAATATTAATACATCAGGATACAGCATTTGAATCAGTATTTATAAGTTATACTTTGAAGATTCTTGTCACACAAAACTTTTGTATTAGTTAATATTATATTTAATAAGTAGAAACTAAAGGGAACGGAAGTTTATTATGTTGTATTTTATAAGAAACCTATTTCACCGATTAACGTAGCCGAGGCGGTTACAATTAAAGTTCTGTATTAACATAAATCGTTCGTACCAATCTTAGGGTAGAAAGAAACTCTTTTGTGATTGCAAGCAATTTTCAATGCAGCTTGTTCAATGTTCGGGTGCAGCTGCGGATATGCACGAAGTATTAATCACTACATCTTATATTAGTTACCATTACATTTATATTTTATATAACATTTTGCTTTTATTAACATGGTATTAGAGATAAAATTTAATAAAATTAATCATTCTTTTATTTATAATGGTAAACAATATTGATAATGTTTTAATAAAATATTAAGCATTATTATTTGTTTTTTTTTTTGCAACGTTATTTTTAAACTTAAACTTAACCGACGAGTAGCACTAACATTAAACGAAGGAAACGGAACTTTTTTTTAAATTTTGATTATCATAAAATTTTGCAGCTAAATAAGTAATCATTTAAATGTGATTTTTCTCGATTAAATTATGGTAGATTGATTGAATGTCTAAATCCGCAGTTATGTAGGTTATAGTTCCAGTTTTCCATTAAATATGTTAATAGGATGTAGGACCCTTATTAAAGTAGTATTACAGATTTTTAAAATGAAAAAACATATTTATAGTTTGTTATACAAAAAAATGTTTGTTTAATATTTTAATAAAATATTTAATTACTTTTAGATATAAGATCATATTAAGATTGTAAAAAAATAATATAGTTATTTTATTGAAGTAACAAGAATATAGCATATAAAATATTGATATTGAATCCAGAAAGAGCCGCTGAGAGTAACAATAATTACAAGCAGCTCAGGCCCCTTCCTTTAGTATTCCAAACTCATAACTTTTGGTACAAATTAGATGCAGATACATCAAACGAAATAATATATGTTTTATATAAACTGATATTTGATGTATTACGATGCAGTATGAGATTGTGTTACAAGGATTATAATTCTAATTGAATGTCATCGGTTTTATATAAGCAATATGCCGTGCAGGGTAGCCAGAGATGACGGAGCGCCAAACGCTACGGTCTCTGCATATCTCTCTCGCTTCGGCCACAGACATCAACCTCTTCATACATGCCCTCCGGGGGGTACTCATGCTTTTTAAGTGACTTTCCTCCAGTATCATAGTTACTGAGTTTTCGAAGGTCACTCGAGGCCTCCCCCTGTCTCTCTTACCGCTCACTTTTCCTGTATAAATCTTTTTTACCATTCTTTCATCACTCATTCGCTCGACGTGCCCAAACCACCTGAGTACGTTCTTCTTCATTTTCACCGTCACATTTTCGCTAGTACCTGCCATTCTGTGGATCTCTTAATTGCGGATTCGGTCAGCTAAACTGACCCCGCATATTCTGCGAAGAAAGCGCATCTCCACAGCATTCATCTTTCTTAGATTCTTCTTGTGTTACCCACGTTTGTAAAACCGCATTGTGTACAGCCAAATATGCAGCTATGCTGACGTTTCGCCATCTCAAAAATGCAGCCAAAGCACCGTTGACTCTATTACCGGCAGCAATACCCCTTTCCACATCCATTTCGTATCTTCCGTCTCCGCTAAACATACTTTCCAAATTTATTACTTCATTCACTTGCTCTATTATCTTACCATTCACGTTGATCATACATACTGTTCTTTCTTCATTTCTTTCAAATATTAGAACCTTCGTCTTATCTTCATTCAGGTTAAGACCATTATTTTCACATCCATCTTTCAGAGTGGTGACCAATGCCTACAAATCGCATTCTAATGATGCAATGAGCACTGCATCACCTGCATATAGCAAGCAAATGACCTTAAGGTCACCTACTTTTACTCCCATGTCACTGTCTTTCACGCCTTGGAGACAACTATCCAAATACAAATTGAACAACCAAGCTGACATAGCGCAACCTTGCTTAACATCCGATGGGATGTCAAACCAGGGCGACATGCGAGCTCCTACTCGCACACAGGCTGAGTGATCTCTGTAAAGAGACTTTACAGCTTGTAGCAAGGGTCCGCTCACATTGTATCGGGGCAGTATCCCCCTTAATTTTTTTCTCACAACCCTGTCAAACGCCTTTTCCAAAATCCATAAAAGTACCGAAAACCTTTTGGTTTAGGGCCAAAAACTTTTCCGTGATCATACGGAGGAAAAAGATCTCATGTATACACCCATTTTCAGGTCTAAAACCTCCTTGGGCCTCCCACAACAGCCTTTCAGATCTCTTTTGCATTCTTCTCGTTAACATTTTAGCATAAACTTTACCGCCCAAGCTGATAAAACTGATAGCCCTATAGCTTGCACAATCTATCTGCGAACCTTTGCCTTTATACAAAGGTACGATGACTGCACCTCGCCAATCGTCTGGGACCTCCCCTGATTTCCAGCATAAATTGCACAAAAACCAGAACAAGTCCAAGACGCGTGGCACACCATATTTGATCTCGGCAGTAACTCAACCTTCAAACTTTTCATTCAAACTTCAAACTTCAACCTTCAAACTTCGATTCGCGCTCTCCACTTTTTCCAAATTGATTTCACTATCGGCTACATCCGGACTCAGCATTTCGCTGGTACTCAAGGCCAAGGGGTCCTCACATTCATACGTCTCCTTGTAGAGTTCCACGCGCCGCTGCAAAATGTGTGCTTGCTAATACAATAGCAATTATACAATAATAAAAATAATTAAAAAAAAGGTAATAATGCCAAAGTAACATCAAAAAGTGGGAAAACATAGGACATGAAAAGACAGAGAGAGACGGTTTTAAGTTTAAACGATGCAAATAATATTATAAGACTATTATTATTCCATTTTTAAACGTAGTAAAAAAAGATCTAAGAATATATTATATAGAACTTGATAAACATCGGCATATATCTTAGAATAAGAAGCCATTGAAAAAGAGGGAGATAGAATGTGTTGAAAGTTATACTTAAATACAAACAATGATTAAATATATTGTGATGTAATCGAACTGCTATTAAGAGATTAATCTTAAACACCATTTGAAAAACGTTATTGTTGATGTAAAAAAATAACACCATAATTAAAAAGGTCGCTCAAGATTGTTTATACATCAGTCAACAGAAATTATTTACTCCGTCAATCTTCAGCCTTGTTTAGACGATGCTTAATTTACTATTAAAATTCAAAGGCCGTTGTCTAAAAAAATTTCTACGAACCCTCTCTTATCTGCAGCGATATTCATTTGTTGAAGGGTTTTATGTTATGCTATACTTTCTTTGAAGCATAGATATAATGTCTATCGGATTGAGTATTATTATTGATTGTTTTCAAGATATTGAGTGAAATAGGACCAAAGTAGTTCATATATATATATGTATAAAATATAGAGAAGCATTATAAAATACTGTTAAAATCGTTTGCTGTTGCTATGCTCTTAATAAACTTACCAAATACTACAATATCTCAAGTTCGCCTAAAAATTATAATCACGTGTTTTTAAAAGGTTCAGTATTGAGAAAATTGCAAGAATTTTACATGAGAGAATTTTTGTTTTAGAATCCACACTGATCCAGATCAAATGGAAACCGGATCCTCAATAAATGGGGCGACTTGATAATCTTAAGGTTTAAGAAATCCAAATTTTTTCATCATAACGTGATTTTTTGAATATCTAATGAACTGCCTATTACAGATTGAATATGTTAACGAGATTTGTAATGGGTACAAAAATTGATTTCTTGGAGTATTAAATATTTCAACTTGTCGTATTTTTTTAAAATAATTTTATATACTTTTGTAATAAATATTGTAATAGTTGTATAGTTATGTTACAACCATCTTCAATTAATGACATAAATTCTTCAAATATTTCACAAATCCAATCTAGAGATTAACAAATTTAAACAAAATAAAAATTTTCAGCTTTTTAATATTAATATAATTTAGGATAAGTAATTTATCGTGGTAACACTAAACACTAACAGTTGCATAACATATTCAGAATAAATTTTAAATATAATGCATTAAAATATAAGTAAAGATAGCATTATTGAGCGTTAGCGAAGCTCTTAACAGTTTGGGAGACCTTTTTTGTGTTTAGTTCTCTCCAGAATGCGACGAGATAATTAGCTAAAAATTTTCTCATGTATGTTTGAGCCGAACGCGGATGCTATAGCGAAAACAGGTTGAAAAAATATTTAACCATTCAAAAGTAATCAAGAAAAGAAGAAAGGAGAGGGGTTTAGCTCAACACCCGCCTCGCACGGTTGGCGGATCCTAGTAGATTTAAGTATACGTATAACACAACATATCCAAAGCAAAATGTTAAATATTTAGTAAATTTAGAATATGTTGACACAAATTATATTAGTCTGCTTTATAGATTAATATTAATTTTATACCACAATTTAAGTTCAACGACAATTTAGAAAAATCATATATTATAGGTTGTGGTAATACGTGTTAATATGACGGCATATTCGATTGAGGGTTTTTAAATTAATAATAGCAATTAGGTGTCCATCATGTCACTGTCAAAGTGATAATTGTCAAGTTGTCCAACCCAAGCTCAAAACTTCTGCCTTTAGAAGCTACGGTATTAAATTTTTTTTCACGAGAATATTTATCATGTCATGTTGGAAATTAATAATTGTTGAATAAAAGGTAAAACAAATTTGAAACTTAAAATATGATGTAATAATTTCTTAAATTATAAAAAGTTAAATAGTATTCACTAAAATGCTGGTATTTCCGCACCGGATGGGCCGCCCGGAAAGCGCTGCTACATCTGCACAGAGACGACACTGCCGGAAATAACCGCTTCGCTTTCGACATTTCCAAAGCTTTCTGTTCTATCTTTATGGATATATACTGTAAATGAACTTTCATAGACATACTAGAGACGCCATCGCGTGAATTCAAAATAGTTTGAAAACCTTTAAAACCAACATTGATTTTGTGTTTTTCTGAATGTGACGCCACAATTCAAGAAAAAAGAGCAAAATACCGAGTATATTACAAAATAAGCCAAATAATTTACGTAGTTGAGGCAAATGAAATTGCGTTTGAAATATTTTTTTTTATATTCAAAGTCTATATAACAATGTCAGTAAATAAATAAATTATCACAGAAATACTGTAATTAAGTTATAAGATAAAAAAGCAAAAGAAAAAGATAATTAGGAACATTATGTAAATTATTCCTCAAAAAATCCTGATCATGATGATGAAATATGTTTTTCCATCAAATATAATAAAATTTAATTTAATATATAGAAAAAATTTAATTAATATATATAAAAAATATATCCTTATTACCGCCGTGCGACATAGAAACGCAGTTTCTATACCTACCTATATAGCAGGATAAAAGTTGTTGACAAAAACTAGTATGTATTATAGAGAAATTTCATGTGAATACTGCTACCGACACTTGATTGATGAAATGTATAGGTAGATAGTCTAAGACGCTCTTTGAAGAGAATATTGATCGAGATACAATAGTGAACATCTCGATTATTGAATTCTATGTTTCAGTAACAGACAAGCGGTAAGAGGTAATTATTTCAAAAATATAAATTAAACATTTCTTACACATTTGAGATAACAATGGATGTAAACGTTTTAAAAATACTAAAGTAGCTGGAGTGCTGTGTAAATTGCATTTTACAAGAGTTTAAGTTACAAATAGCCGACAACGAGACAGTTTCAGAGCAATCTCGTGTTCAGTGCGATTTAGAGTTTTCTTACAATATAAGGATATTTATATTGCGGGTACAATGTATACTTTTCACTATATTTAGTTAAACTGTTTTTAGTTTATTTTTATCATTATGGTATATTATTACATTTATTAATTATTTTCTAAAAACTTCTACAAAATTTTTATTCAAAAAATAAAACAATGTTGAAAATGGTTTATTTTTCGGTGAGTTCTGAATATATGTATGTCATTAAGTTTTTTAAATAGTATCCCTTTCTTCAAATGAATAATTAATGTAAAAGCAATGGATAAACGTTGTTAGATTATTTAAAATTTAACTTATGGCCGAGGACTTTCTCGCAATAAATTCTTGAACAATAAGTAACTTATTAAAAAAATCTTTCAGAAGAGATTATCATTAATTTTCATGCTCATTTATATTTAGCGCATTGTTTCAAGAACAATTCCTATTTAAGTAATGTTTGAGAAATATGTTTTTATTCGTTTGTTTCTGTTTTGTTTTATCTCTAGATAGATAGTGTTACGTAAAATTTGTATTTGTGGTTTGTCGGTAGTTAAGGTTGATTAATTATCTGTTTATTTATTTAAATATTTTCCACTTTGAATCCATACCAGTGATCACTTGTGTACGTCAAATGGAACTGACGGGAGGCCCAATTTCAATATCGTATGTATCAAATTAAGCCCTTCTGTAAAGTCACTCTCAAACTTTACATAAGGCTACGAGGGTTCCAAACGCGTCCTGGTCAGAGAAAAGGCACACAACAAACTCAGCCGGGTTTTTATTTATTGTGATCACTGTTTCACAAACTAGTAGTAGTATCACTATTCGCATATTTATTTTGTAGAATTCAACGTCACGATCTGTCTATCGGAAGCACTTCCGTTATTTCTTTTTTAATTAGCCTCCGGTTAGTGTGGTTGAAATTAGTATTTTTAATAACGCTTATTACAACATAACAATGTTGTAATAAACTTGCTAAAAACTTGCGAACGAACACGTTCGTTAGTGAATTTTCGTTATCCATATTTTTGTGAAATTAAATTTGAAATTCAATATTGAAATGTTCCGTCGCCATCTGCCTATTTACTGTATACATATCAGGCCAAGCGGTTAATTCGCATACCAACCTGATGTTCAAAAACCTGCTCTTCTAAAAATATTAAAATACCTTTATTTCCCAAAATGTTTGTAAAAAACATGAATCATTACCGTTTTTATATAACGATAGTGAACAGAATTAACAACATGTATATGTATACATACATTAAATGTCATTTGCTCTCGTTTTTTTGTTATAACTTTTCTTTTTACTATGCATAGTCTACAATATATTGTTTACCAAAACTATTTATTTATATTGTTATGTTCTGTGACTGAAATTAATAATACATTGTGTTTTTTAAGAAATAGAAACTCAGCTCCACATTAGAAATAAAACTATGTAAATTCAAATTATGTTTAATAAAAAATCTTTTTGACCTTATTAGATTGAAATGATTTTAAATTTTATGAAACATTTTAATGTCCAAATTCCTAATATTTAAATCTTGTACTAATTAAATAATATTTTTTAATTATTATATTTATTTAATTAAATTCATAATTTACTTTTGAGTATAGTTTATTTAGAACAATCAAAATATATAGCATAAAAATATAACGTATTACTGTGAAGCGTCGTTATTTAATTAATTAATTATAATATTAATGCCGTCGGGAATTATCACGAAACTATAAGTATGTCATATATATGTATGTCATATGATTCAAAACTATTGATAAGTTAATTAATAAATTCCAATAAGTATCATTAAATATTAATGAAGCTTGTACTGGGGATGTTGATTTTTTTATTATATTTTAAATTTTCTGCTACTGATATATGTTCCATTTGACTTCAAATATTATTAATATTATTTTAAATCGGGGAAACACAATTATCCAATTAATTTTAATTATAATTATAATTTAGGAAAATTAAAGCACAAAGGTATAAGCTGCATGATAAATTTCAATAGGCTTTTTGATTTTCTTATTGTAGCCAAAAATATTCCAATAAGCGCCGAACCAGTTCGGCGCTTTATTAAATTCCTGTGATCGGGTTAAAAATCATTCCTCCACTTCACAATTACCTCAAAATTTTAATCAAACGAATTAAATCCCTACAAAATTTATGCGCAAAGAATCTGAACAATTCATGGAGTTGGAAAAAGTTATTCTCGAATTCCAGTGTTACGAATATTCTTTCTTCTAAGAATTTATTGAATAAAGAAAAAATTATATAAAGTAAAAAATTCTATACAATCGGGTTGGTTACAGTATTTTATTTCTATTATTACAGTATTTTATTTTTTTTCCTTTTTATTACTTACTAGTAAAATAAATAACATATTTTCATTACGTGATAATTTTTGCACTATACAATTTTTTCTTAGCATGAAATACACGTCCAGGCATAATTAACTAGCGAATTCGGCTATTTTACTGAGTTTTTAGGTGTTTATCTTTGTAGTGGGAAATGCAAAACCAAAACGGTGAATAAAATATACGTTTGCAATACAAGTTTAGTAAATAATTTTTTATTAGTATTCAGTTTTTTTGTTTCGTTAGCGTAATTTACAGCTTGAGATTTACCACATATACATTTACTTAAGAGATTTGTTACAAATTTAGCGAGGAGTAAGTAAGTCAATGAAAATGTTCCTACAGAATTCATACAAATTTTAGGTTTAAAGAGATCAATCAATATAAACTTATATCAATATAAATTAAAAAGCAGCATTTTGTTTAAGCTGATTAGAATTTTGATTTCGTTCTGTTATAACCCTGGATTGTAACCCTTATTGCTGACTTAACTGCTGTCTCAGCTTCCCTTGCATTCCTAACATTCATGCTTAATCAGCTCCTTTTCTTTCTCAAACAATCCGACCACCCTGATATTCAGTTCAGTCCCAGCTCTTTTACGCAATACTACTTTTACCGAATTCTCTCACTGTGCTTAATTAATTAATTATATATCTTAATATTTCAAGAAAGACATTAAAAGTGTTTTAAATAAATCTTCCTTTTTTTAAAAAAGCCCTAATTTTGGGGAGTCCTAACAGTTAGAATGTATTATTTATGTAGGCTAACCCTAACAACTTAATTATTTTTATTTTGTGATTGTCACAAAGGGTGCAATATTTTTCTTTGTTTAAAAGCTTTGTCGAAGTCGTCATTTAATTAAACCCACTATAGCCGAGTTCCCGTTCCAACATTGAATAATTGCATTTTCACTTTTAATTAGTAGTTTTGTAAGTGATCACTGACGTGATGATAAAAAAGAAAGGAAGGAGCAAACTGAACGGTTTGAAATTAATTTTAAAAAGAGATGTAAACAATCCATGATTTCTTCAGTAATTTTATTTAAACGTCCATTACTCGAGTGATTGCCATTTTTATTCATTTTATTACATATTACAAAATAGATACGATTATAATAGTCACTGGAAGGCTGTATAAGTTTTGGAATAAAACTAAGTAAAACGTACAGTGAGATAAACACGTATAACGCAATTAGCGTTACAGTGTCGTCCTAGAATAAAGTGCGGGAAAGTTTTGGAACATTTCATGAGCGCGTCAGTAATTCAATTACAAAGTTGCGAGAAGTTTTCGAAGGACGCAGGGTACAAATTACATTGGCCTGCTATCTTTGCATATTTTACTCAGTTAAGGTTATATGATCTACATTTTTATATACTGCTTTATTATCCTTTTTTCATTTTATTCTAAAGGAAGTTTTTTATATTAGATACTGGCTATCATGTTTAAATATAAATGTTTATTTGGTGTTTAGAGAGATAAATGCATTCTCACTGTGTCTTAAATAAAACTTTTTTTAGGAAGCACTTCATGTATATATATATGTTGCTCGACCGAACAAAAGCAGCTGAATACACTAATTTTATTCTGTGGTTTTTAAGTTTCCGGATGCGCTATTTTTTTTCTTTTCTTATCTTTGGATGCAGTTGTTAGGCTTAAACCATATCTTGGTATTTTTTAAGATATAAATAATCTCTATATTAATTGCCTTAGGCTACGTATTTTGTTACACATCTGTTGAGTTTGATTTCTATTTGTTTTAATATTGGCTTACATACCCGTTACATTTAAAATGAAACTAACTTTGATACCGATGCCGACGAGTAAAATTCTTATAATAAATAAAAAAAAATACTTTACTTATATTATAAAGACAAGGTCTTAATAATAAAAATATTTTAGATAATTGATTAGCGAGAAACTTGAACACGTTTGCAAAAAGTTGACAGGACGCAAGAATTTAAAAGTTCAATTACGTTTTCTAATAATAAGTACATGGACTGGACATTAATAACCAATTAGTGACTGAAACTCAAACATATTGTACTAGTGTTTATGCTTTCTTTTTTAAATCATTTCTTTTTTATGTTTAGATATATTTCTATACATATAACGGGGAGGATAGCTGATGATCAATGAAAAAAACTGGTTACAATGAAAATTTGTATGGATTTACTATTTCCTATACCTATTTTCTGTTCTTGATAACGTTACATTGTGTGTGTAGTTGTAGCGGTAACGTTTAATTTATTTTCAAATTATTTGTCTAATCGAAAAACATGATTATACTTACCATTGCAATTGTCGTAACACAACAACAACAACAACAAAACTATAAAGTTTTGGCGGTATTTTTATAGGTTAATGATGCCATTGAAATATTGTTAACAAGCAATTAGTTAATTAATATTTTTAACAAGCAATAATAAATGATTTACATACAAAAAAAACTACTGGATAGATTTTATATTTGGGATGGGATGGTTTATTATCTTAGTGTTCAGAGATACTTTTTACTTAGTAAAATTTTATAATTTTCACGGAATAATACAAAAAATGTGTGGGCGAATAAAATAAAAAAAAGGATTACTATAATTTTTAAGAAACGAGAGAAAGATCAAACCAAGCCGCTGGTACCACATTGTTTTATCTACAATTGTCTCAAAAAACCGAAAGTATATATATATATATGTTAATCTAAAATAAATATTTTAGATTAACAAATAATATATATCTCCTCATCAATGAATTCAAGTTACTACTGAAAGGAGCAATGTATTCAAAGGGTGATTTTTTATCGTACATTATCCGACTGAGAACACATTTTGCACAGAACCGAAGTAAATTCATAACAACCTTATCTTTATAGTATAGTTTATATATATTTCACAAGTATTAACTTGAAAAAGTATACACAATTTGTGATTTTATACTGCCCGAACTGCGTGTGTCGCTGAAGAAGTATTTTAGTGCTAACGTTATGGTTTCTATTAAATTAATTATAATATTCAATGGTATTAAGCTGTGCCAGAACAAATGATGAATAATTTATGTTATGACTAAACAATATTAATTTACTTTGCTTTAGTGTTATGGAGTTATGAATGTTATCTCCACAGCGTGTATATTTTCTTTAGTTGGTTTAAAGTTATTAACATTTAAAGTAAAATGTTGAATTTGTGTTTTTAATGCAATTCAATAATAATATTAGGAATAAAGATTTTGGCTTGTGGTAGTTACGTTAATAAAGTGCTAGTAATTAATTATTATAATAATTCTATTGTTTTTTAAATCTTTATGATTACTACTATTATATAATACTACTACTTATTAGTATAAATCAAATTTTCGGAACTTGTCACACAAGAAAAAACATAAAAAATTGCGATACAATAGAAAATATCTGTCTATATATGCCTTTTAAGAATTTTTAGACTTTTGTTTGATTTAATAAGTTTGATATCAATTAACCTTGACTTAATATTATATGTTCCATGATATTATATGTACGATGGTAATTCGTAGATAGATGTAAAGATAACTAAACAATATCTATGTAAATAAACGTAATAATAATAGTAGGTCATAGAAAAAACTCTATTGATAACAAGTAAGAGTTTATAATAAGGAGAAAACATATAGAAGAGGAAAATTGCTGAAACATATTCATGTCTTCCTTAGTTTCAGCTGGCATGTCAAGAATGGAAGCGAAGCGAAATAAAATTTTAGTAATATTTGTATAACATGTATAAAATAAAATGTAAACGAGTGAAACGATATTTATACACATAACTCTACAAAGTTTTATATTTTGTGCTCTGTTATCTTTTGTAGTATAATTTTATCCGTAAAGTTTCATTTTCATATGCTACTAACCATTGGAAAATAGTCACTCATGAAAATTTGTAAGATATTTGTTTCTATATTCGATATGTAAATGCTTAATATATACCATAATCACTATAAGAAAAATAGCATAAATTGACACAGAACGATTTAAACTGGATCAAATCTGATGTCACCCTAACTAACACAAGAAGAGAATGAGTTTAGCATGTGTGTGTGTGTGTGTGTGTAAGTTTTTGTCCTAAGAATTTATTTAATATTTAACTAAAAATGCTTTTTAGTGCATAACAAAAACAATGTTGGAATATTTTTATATTTCATGGCAGTATATGCTTATTCCTTCAGAATATAATAAGTCGTTTTATGCTTACAACATTGTGAAGGTTGTCAAACTTTACTTGTTAGTTGTTTAGGGAGCTCTCCATGTTATAGTAGTATAATAACACGAATATTTTTAGATTTGGAAGAAAAGCTGTGGCCGTTGTTACAGGAGTTTCAGTAAGAGTTGTCGGTACAATAGGAAGTTTCTCCTTTTGGTATTGGTTTTATATTGTTATGGAGTTCGTGGAGGCTATATTCTATAGCTATAGACGATGTTATGTTTTAAATTTGACACATATTTTCCAGTTGATGTTTGAAAAGTTAACCAATAATTTATATTTTTTTAAATCATAGATCTCCAAGCAACCATCCAACCAGAGACCATCTGGTGTCAACAAAAAAGAAGGTACTGTTTTATATGTTTTACAGGTTTGCTTACTGTATTGGTCGGATAAAGTTAGTGTATGTAGTCTGGGTGACGCCACACTAGAGATGGTTATTTTGAGTGATGTGTTTTGCATCATTTCTATTCGTATTCTAGAAGTACTTCTGAAACGAAAGTTCACGATGGCTTCTCACAAAAGGACGCAACGATGAAGCTAACACAATACTAGAAAATGCCTTAAGGAAAAATAATTTAAAACAAAACAAAAATATATTTGATAAACTATCATGGGTTAATAAGTTATTCACAATGACACGTACATTATACATATCAAGAGTATGTTCATATCAAAAAAGCTAAGACGGCGTTTCTTAGTTTGCTTAGTTTGGTGGATGACTTCCACTTTGGTCAATTGTGGTTTGATTATAAATTCCGTGTCTCTAGAAGGATACAAATATATTAACTTTAGACCGTGTATGTTGGTCCAAAGTTAATATATTTGTTTGTTAGTCGATATCCCTGCACATTTCCACACCTTATTGAATAAAATAAAAAAAGGGTGAAAAAACTTAACGAAGAATTTATCCTCACATCTCTATATCTATCTACACACTTTGGAATTTTTTTCCACTTATACTCGAAACTCAATGCACGCTTGTGTTCGTGGATCGGTCGCGTTGGCTCCATGGTGCCAGTGGCGCCGCAGACTCTGCTACTAGTAAATATTACGATAGCTATATTATTATTAAGCATATATATTATTATAATGTAAATACATTAACTTAAAGCATTTAAATCAGTGTTTATAGGTTGTCCTTTAAAGATTCCTTACACAAAATCATTGGATGAAAATGTAGAATAAACTAAATATGTGTGTAAAATAATGTACAAAATATAACTTGTACTTGTCGCTTTCTCGCGATCGATAACGTTTTCAGTAGTTTTATCTACTTTTAATTTGATTAACTTTTTACAGTTGTGTGGTCTACTAAAATTGTTTCATCATATCCGTCCGTCGTATAGAGTACGATATCGGTAGATAGGTCTTAAAAAAATATCGAGGTTTGCGAAAATCATATTTAGTTTAAGGGATTCGGGATTTGGAATTGTGGAGGCCCTTGGACAACAAAAGATGGAGTGCTCCTAATTATAACCTATTTTCCATATAACAATTGCATGTTTTATATGCTAGCTACACCCTTGAATATAGATCAAAATAATGTAATTTAGAATTGAATTTTATTATAGCTTAACTAAAACATTCTGAAATATGTTATATATTGCCGTATGATTATCGCTGTTGTTGACTCTTCTTAATATGAAAGGCGACTTTGCTATTCCTCCATTGCGATAAAAATTTATTTATATTTAACGACTCGATATTCGTAAATATCTTTTGTCCATGAATGCAAAGTCATGCGAGAAGCAATTCAATACGAAACATTGAAGATTAGTGTACTTATAGATATATATATAACTTTTTATTAATGAGTTAATTTTGTGTTATGTATAATAATATTTTAATATAAACCTATGCATGAATGACTTTTTGTTTTAATTGCTTTTGTTTCCAAAAGTCAATTACACGTATGTATGAGTATGATATAGTATGTGGATTAGAATAATAGAAGCATAGTATTTTTGAAGTATTTTATAATCTGTTGATACGACCGATCAATAAAAAAATATTAAATAAATTTGTATTTTATCTTCTGCTATGTGATTTCATCTTAAATGAACGACAATTTTTGCAATAAGGTTTGCCTAAAACTAAGGTGAAGTGAAGGCAATTCGTTAAATAATTATGCGATATAAGTTAAATTTACATGAAACTAATCTAATTGTATCTGTGATATCTATTAAATTAATTAATATTGTACCTAATAAATACCAACTGAGGGGAACGGAACTTTGTTACGTTAATTTTGTAAAAAACCTATTTAGCCGAGTAAAGTAACCGAGCTGGATACGATTAAAGTTGTGTATTAACATAAATCGATCGTATCAATCTTTGGGTAGAAAGGAACTTTTTGAAACTTCGTGCAGATCCGCAGCTGCATTAGGGTGGAGTATTAATAGCTACATCTTATATTAGACTTCATTACTTTTACATTATATGTAACATGTTGCTTTAATTAATATACTATTAGAGATTGGGTTTAATAAACACAGTAACCTTTATTTATACCTAATCTTTTCTAAATCTTTCTTCAAGCCAATGTTATTACCATCTGTATTAGATAACAATAAACAATACCTCTGAAGAGAAACAAGACCTTCATCAAACTTTACTCGGTTCGGGTAATATCAATATTACCACAAATTTAAGCTCACCGTCCAGGAAAAAAAGAGGAAATGACGCTCCAGGATAGTAAAAAAATATCGAAAATGTTTCAATAAAATATTAATCATTATGCTGAGCGTATTCTATGCGACGTTCTTTTTAAATTTAAACTTAACCCCTGAGTGGTAGTAAAATTTAACAAAGGAAACTGAACCTTTTGAATTGAATGCTATTTTGAAACATGTGGCTCCGTAGAGAGAAGGTGTTGAAAGTTATACTTACACACAAGGGTTAAATTACATAAACTGTTATATTTGCAAACTGTTTGCAACTTATTTCTAGCTTAAAATGTAAAGAAATTGATTTTAAGCTCCATTGGAAGAATGTTACTGTTGTTTTTAAAAATAACTCTATAATTAAAAAGGTCCTTAATGATTGTTTACTTATCATTCAACAGAATTTATTTATTTTGTAGAGCAGCTGCCTTATTTAAATGATGTTTAATTTACTATTACAATATAAAGGCCATTGTCTAAAAAATGTATTATGGATTTTCTTTTATCTGTAGCGATGATATTTATTTGGTGAAGAATTTTAAGGGATTTTAGGTTTACTATATTTTATTACAAGCGCGTATACGCATAGACATAATATGTCTATCAGATACATTGATAGTTTTCAAAATGTTCCACAAAATAAGATCAGCGCAGTCCATAGATATATAGTATAATTATATATAATATGCATTATAATTCGTAGAGACGAGCTATACAATATTGTTTAAACTAGTTGCTATTCCTATACTTTTAATAATGTTACCAAATTCTGCAACATCTCAAGATTTTGAAACAGCTCAAAAATTTTGAGCACGTATGGAAATACGTTTCTCTGTGGTGAAACTTATTTCCTAATAAGGTTCAGCATGGAGAAAATTATATTTATCAAATATATTTCAAGAGAGAATTTTTGATTTTGGGTTCACAATGATCCGGATCAAATGGGAAGAAGCCTTCATAAATGGGGCGAAACGAACATCTTAAGATTAAAAATCACCTTTCTGTCGGAGGTGACGTGTTTTAAATATCTAATAGTCTAGCTATTACAGTTGGATTAAATATGGCAACGAGGTTTATAATAAGTACAAATATTGACTTATTGAATTAATCATATGTATTGTAACTTGTATTCTTTATTAAAATACTATACCCTACTTTTGTAATACTTGCTGTAATGTTGTTATAACTACCTTCAATTAATGGAGATAATTTCGCATAATTAATTTATCGTATTAGTGTTAAGTATAGACGTAAATATATTTGTTTTTTTTAATACAAAACATTAATATTTAATTAAAGATAATATTATCTAGTTATGTACAAAGATGTCAAACCCAAATTGAAATATTAAATATTGCATAAATTTACAATATTATATTAATATGCTTTGTATAATAATATTAATTTTATTCCGCGATTTAAGTAAAACAATAATACGTATTTAACTTGACGGCATATTTAACTGAATAATAAAAATACAATTTATACAATACGAGTAAATTATTAATGGCAATTTGGTGTTCATTATGTGTCACTGTCAATGTGACAGTTGACAAGTTATGCAACTCAAGATCTATCTTTTGCCATTAGGAGCCACGTTATTATTTTTTTTTAGGTACTGTTATGTTTGAAATAATGAATTTATGAACATTTAAAGTTACATCCCATTAAGGAAATTAGTATTTTATCATATAAATTTCCTAAACATGTTAAATATATATTTTTTATTAACTTAAATATTATGTACATTATTATCAAAAATTTTGAAATATTCACTCCAAATGCTCGTCATATCCGCCACCGGATGGGCCGCCCGGAAACCGTCCGAAATACTACCAAAACCGAAATTCTCGCATAGCTTTCGACATTTCCAAAGCTTTCTGTTATACTGTATACTGTAGTATATACAGTATACTGTATAAACATAAAATATACTATATGTACACTGTAAATGAACTTTCGAGCATACATACACAGTACAAGAAAAAAAAGCGAAATACCGCGTACACATACACTACAAATATAATCTATTTTGCAATTAAGGCAATTGTAATCGCACTATAAATATAAATGTTATATTCAAAGTGTATATACACCAAGATCAGAAAGTAAATAAAGAAATTATCACAAGTTTAAAATCCTGATTCTGATTGTGAAATATGTTAATGCAATTTGTAAATTATATTTTACAATCTGAAACTTAAAATTTTTCTAATTAAAAACATTTTAAATATAGTTCGGATTCAATCCTAATGTCATAAATGACATTTTCCTAATTTCTAAATAAATTACAAGGACTTTTATTAATAAGTTTATTACTGGAATCGAATTGAATTTATTATTTGTGAGCTTTTATAGCACACGGTATATTATTTTATGTAACATATATCTATGAATCAACATTGTAAGTTCAAACATGTAAAATGTTTATAGTAAAACAATAATGTATACGTAAATTTTCTTGTGTTATAAAATGTGCAAGCATTGTAAATTTGTAAATGTTTGAAACCGTAATAAAAATATGTAAAGTTGTGCGGTGCTTTTTATGATAGAAATGTTTTAATGAGTGAAAATATAATGAATTTAACACTTGCATTGTTATGACAAATCGGTATTATTGCATGTTGTATCTAAGTTAAGCTTAAAAAAAATAAACTATTTCTACTTCATAAAGTATCAACTAAAACATCATTAGTTGATATTTTATGAAGTAGAAATAGTTTATTTCTTTTAAGCTTACTAAGATACAACAAAATTTAATCAAATAAATTGTTAAAATTCTTTTACTTATTCGAGTAGTTTTAAAACGTTACTTATTATGTCTGTGGTACACTTTTCTGAATGTCAATAAAATAATTAAGTTTTAACTGAGTTTTCTTAAACTCAAGTATGAGTCAAATGATTCAATTTCTTTAACAATTTAATTGTCTACAGTAGCTATTAATGCGTAAATAAATATATTTTTTTAATATTGACCAATGAATAAACTTAACACTAAAATAATGACACAAAAATATTTTATTTTAATAATATTTTTTTTTTTACTGGGCTCCCAGTAAGTGTAAGTGTGTAAGTGAGTCCTTAATTTGATATCTCGTGCATAAATTTCTACACTTACAAAAGTAACCTTTTAGTTTAATTAATTAGCATTTAAAATTTAATGAATTCTATGAATTTTATCAATGCTATCAAACTAACTGTAAAGATTGTTTAAGGTGGATTTTCGTCGAATAACTATTCTAGGTTAAATTTCTTATTGGATTACTATACATTTTTGGAGTGTATGGAAAGTTAGATTTGTTGAAATAATTAAATTAAATATTTTTTACAGTTCATGAACCCAAATCAAAATGTTGGTGTTGCGGAGAAATTAAATGGAAAAATATCACACCTTTCCATTTATAAAAAAAAATATTGTAAATTTAAGAACAGTTTCCTAAAAAAAATAAACTTAGTTTTAAATTGAATGTTATTTGAAATATTTGAATTTTTATTAAAATACCAAAATTGTTCTTGTGTGGTATTTCTTGTAGGTACTTACTATTCGAGTCGCTCGGCAGCTAGTTAGCACATTACAAGATATTGTAATAATTGCATCAAGCTTTGTCCGCTTCTCAGCCAGACGTAGATTTGCATCACTAATTAACGTCTTTAATTTTTTTCAGTTGCTAATATCACTAAATAATTCTAATCTTTATATTCAGTTACGGAATTGAGTTGAATTAATTTGTGAGAATTGAATATTAAAATTTAATTAAATTCTGTTAATATAGTTAGAACTCTAAAAACTGTGCTGCTGTTGAGACAAGCTATCCATTGACCTTTATAACTTCGATCTCCAAGTCCATTCTGAACTATATAAAGTATAAAGTTATTTAGCGAAGTTTATATAATTGTTTTTTTTAAACATGGAAATTAAGAGAAAAATTATGATGCAAGCTGTTAAGCAACCACAGTTATTTCTAATGACGCTATTTCTGTAATGGAGAAAAATATTAGTAAAGAATAAAAAAGTAGATACTAGGAAGGTGGTAATACAATTATAGTTTGTTGGATAATGACAAACTGTCAATGCCTTTTTTTAGCCATGTAAGTATTGTTTCAGTTCAAATGATTCTTGTAACATTTGAAGAAAACCTGCCACTTTTACTTTTGTTGATGTGTATTGATAGCTTTTTCGGAAAAAAAAATAAGGTGACACGAACTTATCTTAAAACTTAAATAATTATGTTTATGAAAACTTAATGATTTATTAAGCATAAAAAAATATGAACATTTCAGGGAAATAAATGCTGACATAAAAACAAACTTCAAAATAAAATAAACTTTATTCAAAAGAAATAGTTTATTCATTTACAAATATTATGTTTGTTACATATACATTAATTACACACTTTACCAAAAAATATAAATAATAAATACGTAATCAACAATAAATTAAATGAACAATCATGAACAAAGGCCATTAACGGTTGTCTGTTTTTTGGTTGTCTGGATTTGTGCTAAACTCCTATTAACATCAGTTTATGAGGCTCACATTAGTAAGTCAAGTTGTACCGTAAATATTTTTTTATTCACTTTGGAACAGACTTAAGGTTTTGCGAAATTTGCCGCCTTATGATAATTTTCTTTCATTTTTTTTCACTGCTTAACGATAACTTAATGACTTGACCCTTAACTGCCAATGAAAAACCTTGCATTGCAAAATGCTTTTACATTCCATACTGTATTATAGATATATTGGTAAAATAAATTTAGTTCCTATAATCATTTTTTTTTCTCTTATAACTTTAGGAACCAGATTTTATTGTCTCTCTTAGCATAACTAAATTTCTCTTAAGACTTATCAAACCACAGACAAACGGTCAGAATAAGTAAAACTAACAAAATCAAGTTTCAAGGAAGAAACTATTAAGAATTATTAGTTTGGCGCAGATGAAGTCGGTCTTAAAGGTCGGTTAAGAAGAAAAAGTATTCTCTCAAGGAGTAATAACGCTAAAGAAGCGGCACATTGAAGGAAAATCACGGCGTTTGATCTCCAACTCACTACGTGAGGTGAATATCGTATGCGATATTGATTTTGATAATGTGGTGTGTTCAGAATATGAATCTTAGTGAAGTGTCGACCGAAACAGATACACTTCCCGTTCGTGAAATGACAATCGTAAAAGGTAAGTATGTGAGAAGGGGCGGTTATAAAGTGTAAGAAGTAACAAATGTACTATAACAATAGTTATTATAATAATGTTCGAAACTTGTGTCATGTGTATTAAAATATTGTTAAGTGTAATATTAAATTAATAATACTAACAAAATAAATGGAGTGAGAACTTAATGAAGATAATATTTATATTCAATATTATTTGTTAAATCAAAATTATAAAAGTACATAATTTAATTAATCCAATGAGAATTTCGATTGAGACTTGTAATTTAGCAAAATTTAATTTCCAAATGAAACAAATCGCCAATAAATGAATTAAGTAATTAAAATATTTAATAAAAAGTTATCATTGTCAGTATTTTTAATCAGTAACAACTTTCAAGGCTAACAAAGTTGGCACTACGGATCATAATTTTATTTACTCTGAACTTGGTCAATTTTTTCGCGGTTTTGGCTGCTGTTGTTCTAAAGTAAACTGCCGCATTGCAGGCCACCACCAGTGTCATACAGAGTTGTTTATACTCGTGGTCTATAATACAATCAGATGGATATAGATAATCACAATTCCTGTAATTATGGATTTTCGATAATTCACATTTCATATTTATCGATAAATATAGAATGGTACTGAATCTTCATTTCCGTTTCAAAAGCCCATTTAATTTATTCTCGCGTCTCACTTGACGTGATATCGATAGAAACTTACAAATGTATCGGTTATTATGTTTATAATCAGGTATTTTGAGGACGTAACGATTATAATTCTGAATAATATTACTTTTTTATTATATGATGTTGTCTGACTAGTTCAAGTTTTACTTTTTCACAATGATCGATGTTCCAGCTCTTTTTTAAATACATAGGATACATTCTATATTGCGATGGATGACCATCTTAAAAGCATTTAAAGAAAATTTTAGGCTTACTGGGTTTATCAATTACTTATGCTAAATAAATGTTGAAATTAAACTTTATATTAAAAAAGGATTTGTGAAAGCAAGAAGGTTCAAAATTAATAGAATTACTATATGTATTTGACAAAAAAAGGATCACAGTATTTGGTAATTTTAATTTTTCAAATACTCCAATCAGGTGTTAAAAGTTTAGTAGTGAAATATATTTCTATGTATTCCATCAGTTCAGATTATTGATATTTGTATTAGTTATAAATATTTACCAATAACTCTGGCCAAAGAAAATGTGAAGATAACGTTTAAAATTAATTTTAAACATACTACTTAATACCTAAAAATAGAATGAAGAAAGTTGTGGCCTTAATTGTTTTTGATCTTACTACCTAGATACCCGGGAGCGACGATAAACTTTAATCGTGTCTTAGAAGTTTGTGCACTTTCTGGTTACTATTCTATAAAACACCTTAGTTATCTTATTACAGAGAAAAGATAATAACTAACTCACTCTCCGCTGTTGCCTTAAATCAATTTCAAGTAAACGTTGTTATAACTTTTTATGGAAACGTCGCGGAAGGTCATCATCACATTTTTATGGTACGTGGAAAGGCTCTTAAAAACCAAACAGTACTTGAAGATCGCCACGGATACAGGTGGTACGTACAGTATTGCATACAGTGAGAAACAGCATGGACGGGCCTGTGGTCAAAGTTATAAATTTAAGGATCTGAATGGTTCGCCTAGTGAGAAAATTAGTGATCCAATTTTGTAAACTCTCTAGAAGCACATAGAAATGAAGCTTTGAGAAGCTGCTTATGCCATACATGATAGAAAGCTTTTGTCATATCCAGGCTAACTACCAAAGGCAAGAAAAGCGGTTTGTTATCGTACTTGAGTTTTATTTTTATGCAGACTGGTTTCATTCTGTTTTTTTTCGTTTTAACAGTAATTGGTACTCCTTTTTATTTATAAAAGAGAAATGTAAAGCAAATTAATAAAATTACCTCTTTTATATTTTTATGAGCTGAAAAAATTATCTTTTTAAGAATATGTGGTTACTTTACTTCTTTACCCTTTGACCTCCATATAAAGGTGAATTCATATAAATGGATTCAGAGAAAATCTATAATGTGTCAATTTTTATTCCACCGTGCATCGGAGGTGAGCTCGGTACATATTCGCTTAGAGATGGAATATCAAATAGCAATACGACTGAATAAATGATATGCTTGTCTGTATTTACATTTCTATTATTTAACAGAGTAATGTTTTCAAATAATGTTGAGCTATCAACAATAATTATAATTTTATATAAATAATTAATATCAATGTTTATTATTACAATTGCGTGGAACGGTATACCATAATACTAAACAGTTTTTTTTTAATAATCGCATTAATTCGATCGTTATGATACCGTTTAATAGTAGTAAGCACACATCCCACATTCTTTGTAACTGGCTACGATATTGCATTTTATATTTCATAAAACTTATATAAATATTTAATATGTAGTTTTGACTGGACACTAGTACTAATAACTCGTATTTAGAGAACTAATAATAAATCTAAGATATATAAAATATAAAATGTATAACTTTTATAATAAAGAATGTTCTCAATGTTCTTGCATAACGTGAAAAATATAAATCCAATTCATATATAATATAATAAATAAAATAATTCTTTAGTTAGTACTATGACAGCACACTTATAAATTTAATGAATATTTTCAATCAGTAACGATATTCGAAATATCTTTGGAAAGATAATTTATATTTTAGTAAATATATATTTAATCTTCCGAAAAAACTACAACATATCACCAACCAATCAAATTTCATTGTCTTATTAATATTGATGTCTAAATCTACTGGATTATAAGAAGTTCAAAATATTGCTCCAAATTTGTATTGAGTTTGCGTATAAAGTTAAATAATAATCAAATATTATTATTATTTTTTTTTTTTTTAAGTTTTTTTTTACCATATATAAGTTCCGCAGTAAATATGTTTAGTAAATCGTCTTGGTTGCTATGTTATAAGGGCTCGTTATAAGTAGACGACTTTACTGATACTGTCCACTACAGTTCTAATAAGAGTACAGGACAGAAATAATAGTTATAGTTGAACTTTTAAACATTTTCTTTAATAATTTATTTGCTTTCCACTCTCTAGAATGTTATTCAGACAAGATTATAAGTTTATAGGAATATAATAATACAAGTTAAAAGATATAATTCTATGACGCAGAATGGTTAACAGTCAAAAATATTTTATTTTATAAATACATACATTTCAAATCAATTATATTATATTATATTTACAATACACTTCACTTTCGCTACTACTCGTTTGTCAATGAAACACTTCTCAATATTTTGTTACATCCTATTTTTTCTAAATAAAGCAGCATATGTCATTATTATTCTATGTATAGATAAATATAACATTAAATATGGTGCTATTATTATGGTTACAGTAGAATAAAAATAATAATAATACATATAATGCGTTTCCTAGTACTACTTTAAACATGTAACCGAATCATGGCTTTGAGACACATATAATGGGATTCATTATAGTTGAAAACTTGAAAATATTACACAGCCTGTTAAGAAAAAAACCTTAAAATTTTGTCACTATATATAAAAACTTTAAATGGCAAATATAATATGTTACAATAGATGATGCTAATAAAAATAACGAAGAGCCGATACCGCCTGCCAATGAAATACTTGGCTTATTATTGAAATATCTTAATACGAAAGGAAGAACCCAATATGTTACCCAAAATTAAATATATCAATTACTACTGCTACTATAAAGGCAGTGTCAATTTACCACTGAAATAATATAGTTATATGTCAAATGTACAAAGTTATGAAATGTTGAAAAATAAAAAACCGCGACTATTAACGTTATTTTCTTCTACATGTTTCTCATGTTTTAGAACGCTTTGAATTTTTGTGGACATTTTTGCGTATAAAAATTCCATTTCAGCGGTCAAAACTGCATTCATCTTTATTTGCGACTCCTCACTTTTATCCCATAACTAAATGAAGGATTTTTTAACTTCGTTAAATTATCCTGAATATGCTAGCCATGAGGGTGATTGAGGCCAAATAAAACTTAACAAGTAGGCTAATATAATGGGAAAATTTAAAACAATGCACAAGCTTTGCATTGAAAAATTCATTCCTAATATATAAGCCATCGTGATTCCGATTGTTTGAGTTATTCCATAAAAAGCTAATGTTATGTATCTAAATTTAGGGTCATCATTTTAGTCAGGAGTGTAAAATATATGATAGTCATACTTTTAGGTCCTACGCCAATAATTATAGCAAGACCGCTGTTAGCAAAATATATCGTGATCCATCCAACAATGCTGAGTAGCCAGTTCACACGTAATTTAAATGTTCTTCCTCGTCATAGTTTCAAGTATGGCATAAAAATATACGGTATCCCAGTTATACCACCATGGAAGTTGTCACTTATGGAAATACTGTTAGTATGTACGATTATTAATTAAACATGAATAAGCAATACATTTATAATATTTATTAATACTATAATTTATCCATATGTATTTTATTTTCATGAAAATCTAAAAGTTGATATTATTTATATGCAAAATATTTTACTAATACATAACATAATTTGGGAGTAGTACTAAATTCTGAGAATGCTAAACTTAAACACACTTACTTTTTACGTGATAAAGCTTCTGTTTCACCGATTATCCTATACCTTTTTTCAAACTATTATATCATCATCATCATCATCATTATCAGCTGTCGTGCGTCCACTGCTGGACGTAAGCCTTCCCCATTGACCTCCACCGCGATCGGTCCAAAGCGGCCCGCATCCATTGGTTTCCAGCTACTCTTTTCATGTCGTCTGTCCACCTAGTTGGCGGTCGTCCTCTACTTCGCTTGCCAGTAAGTGGCCTCCACTCAAGGACTCTTTTTCTCCATCGGCCGTCACTTGAGCGGGCTATATGCCCAGCCCACTGCCACTTCAGCTTACAAATCCGTTGGGCTATGTCACTTACTTTTGTTCGCCTCCGAATCTCCTAGTTTCTGAGTCTATCTCGCAGCGAAATTCCCAGCATAGCCCTCTCCATCGCACGCTGAGTGACTTTAAGCCTCTCTAAGAGTCCCTTTGTTAGAGGCCACGTCTCGGTGCCATAGGTCATCGCTGGTAACACACACTGGTCGAAGTCTTTCGACTTAAGGCACTGCGGTATTCGGGACGAAAATATGCTCCTTAAGTTCCCGAACGCTGCCCATCCTAGTTGGATTCGTCGATTGACCTCTCCCTCGAAGTTGGATCTGCCCAATCGGACTTTTCGTCCCAGGTAGACATATTCGTCGACAACTTCGAGAATGGAGCTCCCAACTATTATATATTGTTATAATAATTGTTTTACCTCAAAATTTTTATGCTCAAAATGACAACCCAATTTTTGTAATTTTTAAAATACCTAAGTCTATGTTTATACTACAGTTATATATAAATTTTAAAATTAGAATCAGGCTTTGATAAAACATGAAACGTGAATAAAAGAAATTAAGTAACATACATATTAAATTATAAAGTACTGTTAAAAGTAATTAAAAGTAATGTATAAGTAATTATATATGTTCATTTTGCAGTGTTAAAAATATTTATGATAAACTTTATTTTTTAAAATTTAAGCCAAGTCAACATATCTTTACGTCTAATAAAAACACTAAAGCCGAATACTCTGACATAAATTAAATGTATCATTTTAACTTCGTAGACCTAGGAATGGTTATATGGATAATTTAACATTTAATTTCTTAAATTTAAAAATAACTTAGGACACAACTTATCTTTATTTTATTGTATTACCGAGCAGCTTCACTAGTAGGTATCAAATGTATTTTTCTCAAATAGTAACCAAACAAATAAACGAGAATGCAAAAAGTCAGCAAACGGAAGTTGCGGGTAGTCATTTTCTTCAATACAACTCTCATAAATGGTTTACTGCATTTTGGCTTTTTATTAACATTTACACTTGTTGAAATTCCCTTTGATCGTTCATCTCTATTTATACTCCACGTTTTTACTCAGTACTCAGTTTTATTTTGCTTTCATCAAATCGGCCTTTATGGCCCAACCGAGCGGATTATTCTGGTCAAATATATGTAACTGAATATTATTTACTATTGGCAGAACCGAAGAAAATTACATTATTAATATTAAGCTTCAAATTATCTTCATGTCATTAAAATCAAAATAATACTTTTTCAATTAAAATACATTTATGGCCTTCCGCATGTACATATTGTTTTTCTATATTTAAGGTGTTATAATTCGATAACATTTTAAAGTTTAATTTTCATTAAGATAAATAGATATTTCATTCATAAAACAGTTTTGTAATTAGAAAAAATAATGTATTAAATACTATTCATTGAAAACTATCTATTTTATACTGAAAATATTAACACAAACTGTAACGTCTCTGTTATTATCGTAATATTAAAGTACTTTCTCATAACAATATCTATATGATGGTTTTATTTGATATTCATAATTTCATACCATGATTAATTTATGTACTCGCACTATTTACTGAGTATTTATTCAATACCGACAATAGTAATATGAGATTTAGTTCATGGATCTTAATGCATCTAAATCTATTATTGACTGACGACTGACAGTAATGGCAGATTTGTATTTATTTTTATAATAATTATATATTTAATTCTTCTACACCAAAGTTTCTTACCAAACTCATAAATACTATGGAAAATATTATTTAGGTTTGTTTGAGTTTTAATTAAACGATTTCAAAATATAGATTTGTATTTAGTATTGTCTTGTGTGTTATACATATGTAATCCGGTTGTTTTTTGGTCATGTTAAATATTCAATATAATGTTTATGAATGAAATCTAGAAAAAAAAACTCTTTTTTTTAATTTAAAATATTTCCAAGTCCTAGACAGATTGATCGACATATTCCTACATGTGTGAATCGTTTACAAATAATCATAAGAATGACGAGTACTAATAACTGAATTTAAATCTTTAAACAATGGATTGTTTTAGTTGTATATATATATACATTGCTGTGCATTAAGTAATATGTTTGAAACGCGAGTGAGGCGAGTAGATAATTAGGTAAATGTAGACAGAGATTACATCTTTCTCCTAACAATGCCTTTGATTAGTAGATTACTAGCCAGAGCGCTTTCAGAAACTATTTCCTCTCACCTAGGTTTGTACTTACTGTAGCATTCAAGTTGCTCAATCAACCATTGTTCTAAAGTAATTTTGGATTTGGTTATTGAGACAGAGAAATCTGAAATCCATTATAATGTTTTAGTTTGTCTATTTCCCACAGCTTATAGGTTCAAGTTCTGCCCGTTTTGATTGATTTTTTATTTTATCTTATTAAAAAAATGTTATAATACTGAAGTACTGATGACACTTTATTTTAGATCATGTCATTTTCAAATTTATTATAGAGGTAAGTTTGAATTATTTGTCAGTCTCCAGTTTTAATTAATAAAAAGTTCTAAAAATACACCAAAATGTGTTAAATTAAAGGCAATTCATAAAAAAATAAATAAAAGGCACAATAGAAAATATTTTATATTACTGGGATAAGGTTTTATAAGATCTTATTATTATTTCTTATTACCATTTAGAGAAATAATTTTTACTCCAAGTAGAATACTGTATGGAGTATAGAGTTTATAATATTTCTGACAGCCAAGATTCTGTTCCAAAAAAGTTGAACAAAAGCTACATCACTGGCTACATTGATTAGTTATTACTTAATATTAATTGAATTTATTAATCTAAATCTCACAGCTTATTACAGAATAAAAGAACATTCAAAATTGCAATGAACTGGAAAATATCAAGTGATTTTCAAGCTATTTTAGAAGTGATTCTAAGTAGTTCATGAGTTTGATAACAATGTACCTTGACTCACAGTAGGGCAACCCCAGCACCTATAGTATTATTTATTGAAAGTGATCGAAGTTTTTTATCCTATATATAATAAGTATATTTAAAAAGTATAGTTTATACATCTTTTACTTTTAATATGATTAGAGATTAATTGCTCTAAAACTCTATTTATTTTTAATTTGCCAGATACATATTTCAAAACTGCCGTTACAGTAGCTTTAGGAGGACTTTTCTCCTCTTGTTACTAGTTTTATATTGTTATGAAAATTTTCCGCTGTGAGTACGTTTTTATTAATACAGTTATTGCTAAGTTTTAAGAATGGTAAAAAATGGATCAAGTAGCTTCGTTTCATCTACGTAGTTTGATATAAAGATGCTATATGAATATAAAAATAATGTAAATATATTATAGAGGGTGTACCGGACGGACCTCTTATCAGAAGCATTGGGCCTGGCAGCTATATTTGCAGACCCAGTAACGGTACTGGTACCTGATTTTTCCAATAATTTACTTCCGGTTACCATCGACCAGGCGAAGAAACTTGGCAAATATAAGAAATTTTACAGTATGTCTTAAGGCCACATTAATTAGGTTAAAAGGTTTAACTAAAATCTGTTAATTATGAGAAGCCTTATATATTGCTTTATGATTATCGACCTTATTGACACATCTTAAAACGAAAGGCGATTGTAATATTGCTGCTTTCTGATAGAAAATAACTTATTTATACTCGACGACTCAATATTCGTAACGAAACAAAACAAAATCAGACGAGTAGAAAACTAATATGAATCGTTGAACATTAGTGTATTCATAGACAAATATTTTTCTAAGAATGAAATGTGTGTTATCATGATTAATAATATTTAAATTAAATACGTATGCATGCATCCATAAATATTTTCAACTGCTTTTATATTATAAGCGAATATAAGCGAATTCTATTCATATATTAGTATAATATAGTATGTGGGACCGATAAATAAAGAAAATTTTTATAATTGTTTTCTCTTCTGTTAATGATTTTAATTTAAATTAACAGCAGATTTTGAAATGAAATTTGATTAAAAATAAGGTGAAATAGAGGCTATACAAGTAATATTGTATCTAATAAATACCAACTAAAATAAAACTTTGTTATGTATTATTTGGTAAGAAACCTTTTTAATCGAGTAAAGTAACCGAGGCGGATACGATTAAAGTTATGTATTAACATATTACCATCGTATCAATCTTTGACTAGAAAGGGAATTTTTGAAACTTCGTTCAGATCCGCAGCTGCACTAGGATGGAGTTTTAATAGCTACATCTTATATTAGTCTTCATTACATTTATAATTTATATAACATGTTGCTATAATTAAAAGAAATATAAGAGGTCAGATGTATTAAAAATAATAACTTAACTTTTATTTGTAATTAACCTAATCTTTATTTCAATTAATCTTATAAAGATTTAACAGTTATATTCCAGTTAAGGTTGTATCGGTAAACGAAATAATACCTCCGAAGAGAATCAAGACCTATATTTAACCTTTTTAGACTGGGTAATAAGCGTTACTGCGAACCACCATTCGGGGAAGAAAGGAAATCTCGCTCCAGGATAGTAAAAAATATTGAAAATTCAATAAAATATTAAGCATTATGCTGAGCGTGTTTCTTGGACGTTCTTTCTAAACTTAAACCTAAATAAACACCGAGTTTTAGTAAAATTAAACGAACGAATGCTTTTGTGATATAGTTTTTGCTCTTTTATATTAAAATTTGCGGCTAAATAAGTAAATTTAAATATAATTATTATATATTCTGGATTATGTAAGATCAAATGTTTAAATCGAAAATTATACCCTAATTGTCATGGCAATTCTAATTTATTGTTAGTATGTTGTTTGTACATACATACACACACTCTATTAAGAAAAACAATTATAGTTTATTCTTTAAATAAAAAAAACATAAAATTTTTATCGAAAAATAAGATAAAATACTTTTATATATTAAGATTTTGTGTCCTTATTTTAATGTGAGTGTCCTTGTGAGTTACAAGCATGTCGCATATAAAATATTTAATATCGAAGGCAAAAATATTATGTAACATTTTTCTGCTTAGACCGCGTACCTTCATAGAGCTGAGAGCCGCAGAACGGACAATAATTACAAACAGGTCAGGACCGCTCCTGTAATATTCTACCGGAAACTCATAATTTTGGTTTGGTTTTGGTACAAAATTAGATGTTCATACATCAAACGAAATATATTTTATATAAGCTTATAAACTGATAATATTTAATGTATTGTGAGGTTGTGTTACAAACATTTAATACTATCTATTCTATACAAGTAAAATTTGTAATAATACGATAATAAAATAATTAAATAAAGTGTAATTGTAAATAATACCAAAGTTAAAACAAAAAAAAAATTAATGCACAAGACATGAAATGACGAAGCGGTTTTACGTTTAAACAATGCTAATAATATAAACCAAATAAATGCGGTTTTACGTTTAAACAATGGTAATAATATAAACCAAATAAATGTCTGGGTAGCCGGAACATCAAATATACCTCATACGACCCGGGTCTTATAATAGGCGGTAAGTGCGTTACTACGATTACCGACGCAGTTCCGTTTAAATTCTTAAGTAAAAAAATCGATTACCAAGGGCGCACTCCATCGTTAGATATAATAATCGATAGCTTTTTGAATGATCTTAAAAAGGTTGACAATCAACCAATAAGTAACAACAAAAAGGCTTGGATATATGATAATTATTTAACATCACGTCTAAATTGGCCTTTCCTCGTTTATGATATAAATAAGACCTTTTTGTTGAAGTTAGATGCAAGCGTCATAAGAACATTGAAGTCATGGCTTGGGTTAGTGCATCCAGCGGACTCTTCTACCTTATTAAGAGGCCGACATAATTAAAGAAACAATCGAAACTCTATAAACACCTAAGAGTGACCAAAAGACATATCATCTCAAAATCGAATGATGAGACTATAACATCTCTCCCTAAAGATAAAATTGCTGCAGAGCTGGAGTCACGATTTTACTTCCATAAACAATTTATGATAGGTGCTCAAACAAATAAAGCAGGGCTAGGATCAAGTGGGAAAGAACAAGACATAGAAATAATAAAATTCTTTATTCGGCACGATGAAAATCATAATTACCGGTTGCACGCGATGAGCCGAGAAATGCAAAACGAATGGGTGACCATAGGAGATTTTTGTATTCCAATAGCTTTATGATGGCGCACCCTGCTTCATGAGTGGTCCTCAGCATTATTAAAATTTTATCTTAATGCATTCCAAATGACTCTCCCAGATCAAAGTAACTTAGTAAGATGGGGCAGTCACCGAAAAATCTTGCTTGTGGGGAAGCAGGAGGAACCGCGAAACATTTGCTAGTAGGGTGTAGGGTACTTTTAAATAGAGGTAAATACTCGCGTCGCCACGATAAAGTATTAGATATCGTACAAGAAGCGGTTAGTCTTTCTGTAGCAAGAGCGCAGAAGGGTATAACAACCACCAAAATATCAGTAGAGTTCGTAAAGGCAGGTTCGTCCAAAAAATCTAAACTAAAACTTTGTTCCATCTTGGACGCATCTCCTGATTGAACCCTGGGAAACAAACATATCCAAAGATCAGACATTTAAGTTTAACAAGTATTACAAACTATGTAACAAACTGATCAGTAATAAATTTATAGTTAATCTGTACGCTGTAGAAGTAGGAGCGAGAGGTATAATAGCAAAATCTCTCTACAAATTATTTAAGGATCTCGGCCTTTCTATAACGATCATCAGTTCTTTTCTGGTATTTCAAATGCGGTTTTAGTAGGTTCTTACGATATTTGGTTAGGTAGGGAGAGGAGCGTGAACAGTGAAGGTGAGCGTGTATGCGCATACTAAAGGGGCCCCTTAAACCTACATACCTACATCTGGATCGCAAGCCCCAGGCATTGTTTGCGCTCCTCTTCTTGCAACGATATGGCCCCGGCACCCGCACGGTGAATCCATGGAATGCTAAGAAGCTTCGTCTCATAAGACCATTTTTATTTAATTTTAAACTAAATAAAATACTTTATCAGATTATATTATCCGGAACTTTATTGATTGTTCAATAAAATCAAGTTATACTTAAACATAAGAAATGATCAAATACACTACGATATCATTAAACTGCTTGTAACGCATTACTTACGAGTATTTAAAATATAAGGAATTTAATACTTTGTTTCATTGGAAGAAAGTTACTGTTGTTCTAAAAAGTAAGAACACAATTGAAAAGATCCATAATGGTTATTTACACATCAGTCAACAGAAATTATTTATTCTGTAGAGTTCCTGCCTTATTTAAATGATGTTTAATTTACTATTAAAATAAAAAGTACTACGGATTTTATTCTATCTAAAGCGATTATATTGAAGGACTTTCCAGGTTTTAGGTTGACTATATTTTATTACAAGCGCGAATAAGCGTAGACATGATATGTCTGTCAGATACATTGATTGTTTTCAAGATGTTGTACGAAATAAAAGCAGCGCAGTCCATAGATATGTATAATTTTTTATTATTGTTAAAACTAGTTGCTATTTCTATGCTATCAATAATTGTACCAATTTCTGCAAAAGTTCTAGATTTTGAAACATCTCAAAATTTTGAGCACGTGAATGCGTTTCTATTATATTGATCAAATACATTTCAAGAGATAATGTTTGATTTCGGGTTCACAATGATCCGGATCAAATGGGAAGAAGCCTTCATAAATGGACTCGAAACGATAATATTACGATTTAATTCCACACATAATCCACCTTTTACTATTGCCATGTTTGAAATAATTAATTTATGAACTTTTAAAGTTACATACCATTAAGGAAATTAATATTTATCATATCAATTTCCTAAACATATTAAATATATATATATTTTTATCAACTTAAAATATGATGTACTTTATTATCAAAAATTTAATAGTATTTACTCAAAATGCTCGTATATCCGCACCGGATGGGCCGCCCGGAAACCGTCCGAAATACTACTCAAAACCGAAATACTTGCTTCGCATTTAAAATTTCCAAAACTTTCTGTTATACTGTTTCTATTTGTGTGTAAAACATTTTAAATGTAGTTCAGAATCAATCCTAATGTCATAAATGACAGATTTTTCTAATGTCTAAATAAGTTATAAAGACTTATATCAATAACTTTATTACGACAACTGAATTGAATTTATTAATTTTGAGCCTTTACCGCATAGAGTATAAAATTTTATGTTACATTTATGTCTGTGTATGTAAAAAATAACATATACGTAAATATGTTATGAAATGTGCAAGTATTGTAAATGTTTAAATTTGAAAATGTTTAAAACCGTCATAAAAAATATGTAAAGTCGCGCGATGCTTTTTATGATACAAATGTTTTAATGAACGAAAATATAATTAATTTAACACTTGCATTGTTGTGACAAACCAATATTATTGCATATTGTGATGTTTTTGTTGATATTTATTTATTTCTTTTAAGCTTAACTAAGACCCCACATAATATAATTAAATACGTTGTTCTAGAAAGATTTTTAAACTTGGTTTATTACGTTTGTGGCATACTTTTTATGAATGTAAATAAGTAAGTTTTAACCGAGTTTTCTTAAATTTAAGTATTTATTTTCAATTTATTGATTTTTTTAAATTGTTTTATCTACAGTGGTTAGTAATGCGTAAATAAATAATTTAATATTGGCCAATAAATCTTTACACTTAAATAATGATACAAAAATATTTTATTTTAAATATTATTTATTTCTTAGCTAAAAGAAACTTCTGCTTGAGGAAACAACATACGTGGAAGTTAAACTTAACCGAAGATCAGCGTAAGGTCCCAGATGTAAGTTGGTCCGTAATTTGATATCTTGAGCATAAATATCTCCGCTTACAAAAATAACCTTCTAGTTTAATTGATTTGCATTTCAAATTTAGTTAATTCTATGAATTTTATTAACGCCATTAAGCTAATTGTAAAGATTATTTAAATTTGAATTTTGTCGAATTTGTAATAACTATTCTCGGTTAAATTTCTTATTGGATTACTATACATTTTTAGATTATATGAGAAAGATAGATTATATATTCTTTTACAGTTCATGAACCCAAATCAGAATGTTGATTTTGTGGAGAAATTAAATGGAAAGGTAACACACCTTTCCATGAAAAAAAAATGGAAACTAATAAAATAAACTTATTTTTAAATTGAATTTTATATGAAATCTTTGAATTTGTGTTAAAATACCAAAATTGTTCATAGATGTTGTGGTATTTCTTGTAGGTACTTACTATGCCAGTCACTCGGCAGCTTATTACAGCAGTTAGCATATTACAAGATATTGTAATAATTGCATCAAGCTTTGTCTGCTTCAGCCCGACGTAGATTTGCGTCACTAATTAACCTCTTCAATTTTTTCAATTGCTAATAGGACTGAAATAATTTTAATCTTTATACTAAATTATTAAATGAAGTTGAATCAATTTGTGAGAATTGAATATTTAAATTCTGTTGTCTAACTCTTAATATAGTTAGTGACCTAAACACGGTGCCGTTATTGAGACAAGCTCTCCATTGATCTTTGTAATTTTGATCTCCAAGTCCATTTTGAACTATATAAACTACAAAGTTACTAAGCGAAGGTTAAATAAATTTTATTAATACTTGATTTTTTTTAAATATGGAAATTAAGATAAAATTTATGATCCAAGCTATAAGGTAACCACAGTTTTATTTATAATGTCTGAAATGGTGAAAATTTAAATAAAGAATGAAAATAGTAGATACTAGGTACAATTATCGTTTGATAGATACGGACAAACTGTCCCCGACTTTTTTCTTAGCCTTGTCAGTAATTTTTCAGTCTAAATTATTCTTGTAACATTTGAAGAAAACCTGCCACTTGTAATTTTGCTGATGTGTATCGGTAGCTTTTCGGGGAAAAAACTAGGTGACACGCACTTATCTTCAAACTTAAGTAATTATGTATATAAAAAGTTAATCATTAAAAATAACTTTTGTATAAAAAAAATATGAAAATTTCGGGGAAATAAATGCTGACATAAATACAAACTTTAATTAATACTTTATTCAAAATAAATATTTTATTCATTTACAAATATTATATTTGTTACACATAAATTAATTACACACTTTACCAAAAAATATAAATAATAAATACGTAATCAACAATAAATTAAATTAACATCCTGAACAAAGGTCATTAACGGTTGTCTGTTTGTCGTGATTTGTACTAAACTCCTATTAACATCAGTTTATGACGCACACATTAGTGAGTCAAATTGTTTCGAAAATACTTTTAGATTTACTTTGACACACTTTGCTTTTGATATATTGGTAAAATAAATTTAGTTCCGATGTTAAAGTCATTTTCTCTTATAACTTTAGGAACCAGATTTTATTATCTTTCTTAGCATAACTAAATTTCTCTTAAGACTTCTCAAACCACACACAAACGGTCAGAATAAGTAAAACTAACAAAATCAAGTTTCAAGGAAGAAACTATTAAGAATTATTAGTTTGGCGCAGATGAAACCGGTCTTAAAGGTCGGTTAAGAAGAAAAAGTATTCTCTCAAGGAGTAATAACGCTAAAGAAGCGGCACATTGAAGGAAAATCACGGCGTTTGATCTCCAACTCACTACGTGAGGTGAATATCGTATGCGATATTGATTTTGATAATGTGGTGTGTTCAGAATATGAGTCTTAGTGGAGTGTCGACCGAAACAGATACACTTCCCGTTCGTGAAATGGCATTCGTAAAAGGTAAGTATGTGAGAAGGGACCGTTATAATGTGACTCTTAGGAGTAAAAAATGTACTAAAATATTATTAAGTGCAATATATTAAATTAATAATACTAAGAAAATAAGTGAAGTGAGAACTTAATGAAAATAATATTTATATTAAATATTATTTGTTAAATCAAAGTTATAAAATTAATTCAATTAAACCAATAAGAATTTCGATTGACATTTGTTATTTGGGAAAATTAAATTTCCGAATTCAAAAATCGTCTTTAAATGAATGAATTAATTAAAATTTGTATTAAAAGCTTATCATTGTCAGTATTTTTAATCAGTAGTGCAAACAACTCTCGAGGCTAACAAATTTTGCACTTGTCATAATTTTATTTATCTCTGATCTTGGTAAATTTTTCGCGGTTTTTGCTGCTGTTGCTTTAAAGTAAACTGCCGCATTGCAGGCCACCACCAGTGTCATACAGAGTTGTTTATACTCGTGGTCTATAATACAATAAGACGGATATAGATAATTACAATTCCTGTAATTATGGATTTTCGATAATTCTCGTTTTATATTTATCGATAAATATGGAATGGTACTGAATCTACATTTCCGTTTCAAAAGCCCATTTAATTTATTCTCGTGACGTGATATCGATAAAATATTCAAACTTACAAATGTATCGGTTTATTATGTTTATAAATAGGTATATATATATCCTGAATAATATTACTTTTTTATTATATGATGTTGTCTGACTAGTTCAAGTTTTACTTTTTCACAATGAACGATGCTCCAGCTCTTATTTAAATACATAGGATACATTTTATATTACGATGGATGACCATCTTAAAAACATTTAAAGAAAACTTTAGGCTTACTGCGCTTATCAATTACTTATGCTAAATAAATGTTAAAATTAAACTTTATATTAAAAAAATATTTATGAAATCGAGAGGGTTCAAAATAATAGAATTACTTAATTAATTATAAGTATTTGACAAAAAAAGGATCACAGTATTTGATAAAATTATTTTTCAAATACTCAAATACTAAATACTAAATAAAAACCATATACTAAAGTTTAGTAGTAAAATATTAAATGTATTTTCCAGTATTTTTATGTATTCCATCAGTTCAGAGAATAGATATTGGTATTAGTTATAAATATTAACGAATAACTAAGTCTATCCAAAGAAAAGGTGAAGATAACCTTTAAAATTAATTTCAAACGTACCACGTAATATCTAACAATAGAGTGAAGAAAGTTGTGGCCTTAATTATTTTTGATCCCACTACCTAGATACCCGGGAGCGACGATAAACTTTAATCGTGTCTCAGAAGTTTATGCAATCTTTCTTTGCTATTCTATAAAACACCTTAGTTATCTTTTTACAGAGGGCGGATAACAACGAATATTGTTACTTTTTTCGGAAACACTGCCGAAGGAAGTACATTTCACTTCTTTGCGGTACGTGGAATACGTACGCTCTTAAAAACCGAACAGTACTTGAAGATGACCACGGATACAGGTGTACGGATAGTATTGCAGATAGTGAGTAACAGCGTTGACGGCCCTGTGGTCAATGTCCAACATTTAATGAATGCCCTGCCTAGTGAGAAAGCTGGTGATCCACTCTTATAAACTCTCAGGAAGCACATAGAAAGAAGCTGCTTGTGCCATATATGATAGAAGGCTATCGTCATATTCAGGCTAACTACCAAAGGTAAGGAAAGCGGTTTATTATCGTATCTGAGTTTTATTCGTTTTATGCAGCCTGGTTTTATTCTATTTTTTTCGTTTTAACAGTAATCGGTACTCCTTTTTGTTTATAAAAGAGAAATGTAAAGCAAATTGATAAAATTATCTCTCTTATATTTTTATGAGATGAAAAATTATCTTTTTAAGAATATGTGGTTACTTTACTTGATAAATATATAAAAGATTTTAAAAATAGAGACCTCCATATAAAGGTGAATTTATATAAATGGATTCAGAGAAAATCAATAATGTGTCAATTTTTATTCCACCGTGCATCGGAGGTGAGCTCGGTACATATTCGCTTAGAGATGGAATATCAAATAGCAATACGACTGAATAAATGATATGCTTGTCTGTATACACATTTCTATAATTTAACAGAGTAGTGTTTTCAAATAATGTTGAACTATCAATAATAATTAGGTTTTTTTCTAAATAATCAATATCAATATTTATTATTACGAATGCACTGAATGGTATACCATAATATTTTTTTTATATTATTATATTTTATGTTCATGATCTTGTGTAGTTTAGACTGGACACTCATACTAGTTATTCGTATTCAGAGAACTAATAATATATCTAAGATATATAAAAATAAAAAATGTATTAATTTTATAATAAAGAATGTTTTCAATGTTCTTGCATAACGTGAAAAATATAATTCCAATTTCTAAATAATATAGTAAATAGCATACTCCTTTACTACTTTATGATAACATACTTGTAAATTTAATTAACATTTTCAATCAGTAAGGATATTTGGAATATCTTTGAAACGATAATTTATATCTAATTAATATTAATGTCTAAATCTACTGGATTCTAAAAAATTGGATAACGATATAGGAATAATATTGCTTCAAGTTTATATTGAGTTTAGAAAGTTAGACAGTGATTAAATATTCTTCATTCAATTTCAATAAAAAATTAAAGTTACCTTTTTACCATGCTTAACAACTTCTGCAGTAAATATTTTTATTAAATTGTCTTGGTCTTGGTTATAAAGGCTCGTTATAAGTAGACATTACTGATACTGTACAGTTCTAATAAGAGTACAGGACAGAAATGATAATTATAGTTGAACTTTGAAAAATGTTCTTTAATAATTTATTTGCTATCCACTCTCTAGAAAGTTATTCAGACCAGATTATAAGTTTATAGGAATATAATAATACAATGTAAAAGATATAACTCTATGACGAAGAATGTTTAAAAGTTAACGATGTTTTATTTTATAAATATATACATTTCAATTCAATTTAGAAAACGTAAAAATAACATAATCATCTGATACACATACAATACACTTCACTTTCGCTACTACTCGTTTGTCAATGAAACATTCCTCAATATTTTGTAACGAGCTATTTTTTCAAAATAAAAAAGCCATTAATATTCCATGTACACATAAATATAATATTAAATATAGTGCTATTTTTATGGTTACAGTAGAATAAAAATAATAATAATACATATAATGCGTTTCCTAGTACTCTTTTGAACATGTAACTGAATCATGACTCTAACACACATTCATAATGGGATGCATTATAGTTGAAAACTTGAAAATATTATACACTCTGTTATGTGATGCTAATAAATATTTTTTTTTTATGTAAGAGGAGAGCAAACGAGCTGGCGGGTCAAAGATGGACGTGATCACCGCCGTCCATAAACTCTTGCAACATCCGAGGATTTACAAGAGTGTTGTCGGCCTTGTAGGAAGGAATAAACGCCTTTTTTTAAAGGTACCCATGTCGTACCGATCTGGAAATACCACCGAAGGTAGATCGTTCCACAAGCGTGTGGAACGTGGAAAAAATGTCCTTGAGAATCGCACAGTGGAGGATCGCCACACATCCAGGTGGTAATGATGGTATTGGAGGCGATGGCGCGCTGTGCGGTGATGAAATTCGGCGGCAGGCATCAGATCGAATAGTTCTTCGGAACACTCCCCGTTGTAAATGCGGTAGAAGACGCATAAAGGAGCCACGTCTCTACGCAATGCCAAAGAGCCCAGCCGTTCGCAGAGCACCGGGTCTCCGACAATTCGAACAGCTCTCCGTTGTACGCGGTCAAATGGTAGAAGCTGATATTGGGGTGATCCGGATCAGAGATGAGAACAGTAATCCATGTAAGGCTGGACCTGCGCCTTATAGAGCGCAAGTCTTTAGCCAGGTTTGAAGTACTGCCTCGCTGACAACCGCTCGAAATGTCGAGACCCAGTATTCTGTTACTTGGCGAGGCAATGATGGCAGTGCTCTCGAAGAGCGGTGATACGACAAATGGGTTTTTTTATTGACCAACTGGTGATCTTCGAGGTAGGTTAGGAGCTGTTTATTGATAATGCTCTCCATTACTTTGGAGAGGAGAGGTAATTTCAATAGGTCTGTAGTTAGCTGGGTTTGAGCTATCACCTTTTTTAGGGATTGGATGGACAAGGGCACGCTTCCATGAGACCGGCACTACGCCTTTAAGGTAGTAGGAGTACCGAAATAGACGCGTTAGCACTGGAGTCAACTCAGGGGCACATGTTCGTAGCACCAATGGAGAAATGCCATCCGGCCCACTCGACTTATGAAAGTCCAAGGAAAATAGAGACTGCCTAATAATTTTCTGCCGAAAAACTATTTCTGGCATTGAGCTCTGACACCGCGGTATGATAAGCGGTGTCTTTCCTTGGTCGTCCAAAGTCGAGTTGGAGGCAAAAAGAGTGCCCAAGAGATCAGCTTTCTCTTTTGCCTGTGGGCCAGAGACTCATTCCCCATGTGCAACGGCGGTAGGGACGGCTGGCTAAAGTTGCCCAGAGTGGCCTTGGAAAACGTCCAGAATTTGCGCGTGCCAAGCGGGTACTTTGCCAGCTGATCCCAAATTTTGACGACATGCTTGAACTTTCCTCTTCAGAACTCTAGAGTTCGGATCCTTAGTGACTAACGCATTGGCCCAAGCTTGATAAGCCTGCCGTTTGCCAGCTGCTGCAGCCCTGACAGACACATCAAACCAATTCCGCGATCTGCCACCTAGTGGTACCACAGAACTTGGTACAAATATTTACATGCCCTGTAGTATCACATCAGCTACAGCCGCAGCGCAGTCACTAGGATCATCGGAAGGAAAACAAATCGGCCCCCATGGGTAGGATGCAAAAAGGACCGCATTCCATCCCAATCCGCTGACTTGTAGTGCCAAACGCGTCGAGTCGTAGGTGTTGTGCGAGCCGAACGTTGAATGGGCACTATACTCCGTACCAGATATTGATCAGAGGACCCTAACGGAGCCTCGACAGTGACCTGGTACTTTCTGGGATGTGTAGTCAGCAGAAGATCCAACAAAGAGGGCATATGGCTGTACACGTCCGGTAGACGTGTGTGCGTCTTGACCAATTGGGACAGACCATTTGACAGAACAAAGTCAAACACAGATCTCCCCGCGTAGTCGATGGCACGTGACCCTAGCCAATCGCCATAGTGCGCATTGAAGTTCCCGAGGACTACGACTTCGGCGGAGGGAGTCTGTGAAAGCAGATCGTCAATCTTCGCCTGAACATGAACAACAACAACTGAACAAAAGAGTTGATCCGTTTCTGCATTACCACTATGGGACTTGTAGAGGCACGCGTAGACTCCGACATGGTCGTCCATGTCCACGCTCATCCAGATTATAGACAGGTCCCGACCTTCAAAACCTGAACCTGAACCTGAAGGCGACGGTAGCAGATATCCTCCCTTACGAACACAGATACCCCGGCATGTGGTATAAAATGGTGTTCTAGTTTATACCCGGGGTATGACAGGTACGCTGTGTCGCTAGGTTGAGATATCTGCTTCTCCGTCAGAAACAACAAGGCCGGCTGCGCCGTCTCTAGATGATAGTGGACGGCGTTCAAGTTGGAATGAAGTCCCCGGATGTTGCAAAAGTCCACATTTAGAGGTCGGGGTGCCGTTGCGTTGACTCGTCGTTTGCCCTAAAAAAAAAGGCGATACTTTGCCCGCCGCAGATACGACGGGCAGCCCGAGCAAAAACCGAGACGAAGATAACGAAGAGCCGATACCGCCTGCTAATAAAATACTTGGTTTATTATTGAAATACAAAAGGAAGAACCTAATACGTTACCCAAAAAAGAAAATATATCAATTACTACTGCTGCTATGAAGGCAATGTGAATTTACCATTGAAATAATAATACGTCAAATATACTAACTTATGAAAAGGAAAATAGAAACCCGCAACTATTAACGTTATTTTCTTTTAAAAAATTCTCATGTTTTAGAACGCTTTTAATTTTTTTGTGGACATTTTTATATATAAAAATTCGATTTGAGCAATCAATCATCGTTATTTGTGACTCCTCACTTTTATCTTATAGTCAAATGAAGGATTTTTTACCTTTCTTATATTTTCCTGAATATAATAGCCGTGAGGGTAATTGTGGCCAAATAAAACTTAACAGATAGGCTAATAAAATGGGAATATTTAAAACACATTCATGCACAATGTTTGCACTGAAAAGTTTCTTCCTAATACTCAAGTCACTAGATAAGTTCTGCAATACTGAGTTTATATAAACAGAGGGTACATGCATATATGTATTTCTTATAAATTACAACTTGCAACTAGTAGGTAGTCATATAATGAGTCATTGTGTAATACAAAGTTATACGTTTTTGAAAAGTGAAAAATAACTGAGGGTACATAGAAAAATATAAATATTAATACGAGTGCAGTAGCAAATAGTACTAATATTATTTTTTCGGATCGGATTCTTATTAAGAAATGTCTATGGGACATTTTGTTCTATCAAATCCGATAGTATATGAAAGTGTAAACGGTTGGGAAGCAAATATATACTTTTATAGTATAGGTATAGTATTGGTATTAGTTGAGAAAACTAATCAAGAAAAATTTAAGCGGTGGAAATAGTATTATCATATTGTGGCAAAGAATAAAGTAGCAGTAATAGCATCCATGAACTTTCTTGTTGTTTCTTCTAAATGAACCGTGCACCTGGAGTTTGACTTATTATATGTGCAATGTTTGACTATTTGAAATAAACTTTGACTTTGATATTGACTTTACAACATAAACTCTACTGTTTGTTTTAAACATAGGCACCAACAATAATTAAATAATGAGCAAATGGGTTCACTTAATTCTACTGTGTTTTTATACACACCTTACCTTACCTTAGATGCAAAATTACAATGGGGTTCTCAAATATATGATTTGTTGAACAAACTTAGTTCTGTAGCTTACGCGGTATGTTTTTATTTTAAGTTTTAACAGTTAATTTTCACATTATTATATGTAACTAGATGATTCCCACTCGCTTCGCTGGGCTGTTGATTTGGATGTGAACTTAGACGTCTTGTATTGACGAAATGTTTATTTTCTAATTTATAGTTACTGTCATTTTTTAAAATTTTAAATAGAGAAATATAATGCCAGTCAGTGAATACACAGATTTCTACGTCACCTATGAGATATTGTGTATTGGGATGCAATCCCGTTATGTAATGTGGCGGAATACCCAGTAGGCCTATACCACGAAAAAATTGCCAGCATATAAGTAAGGAATTTTTTTTAAATAATATTTATTTATTTTTCAAATATATCAAATTAAATTTCGTAATCAATTATATTTTTACGTCCTTGATTTTGTATTATTATTATTAGGTATGACAATTTTTAATTTTAAACTAAACTGGCTACCATGGTAACCGTTGCCATGGTAACCATAGTCATAGTATCCGTTGTCAAGGTAACCGTTCTCATGGTAAATGTGGCTATGGTAAACATTGGTATATTAACTAGTGCTATGGTAACCGGAAGCGTTAGCGTGATGAGTCAAGGAGTGGTAAATAGCTTATATGTATATAGATTAAAAAAAATGGTGACATCGGCTAACAATATTGTACTCGGTAATTGCAAAGTATTATTAATATAGTAAATTACCTAATTTTATTATCATTTTTAATAACATATAATTTCTTAAATTTAAAAATAACTTAGGACACAACTTATATTTATTTTAATGTATTACCGAGCAGCTTCACTAGTAGGTATCAAATGTATTTTTCTCAAATAGTAACCAAACAAATAAACGAGAATGTAAAAAGTCAGCAAACGAATGTTGCGGGTAGTTATTTTCTTCAATACAACTCTCATAACCGGTTTACTGCATTTTGGCTTTTTATTAACATTTACACTTGTTGAAATTCCCTTTGATCGTTCATCTCTATTTATACTCCACGTTTTTACTCAGCACTCAGTTTTATTTTGCTTTCATCAAATCGGCCTTTATGGCCCAACCGAGCGGATTATTCTGGTCAAATATATGTAACTGAATATTATTTAACATTGGCAGATCCGAAGTAAAATTACATTACTAATATTAAGCTTCAAATTATCTTCATCTCATTGAAAATAAAATAATAGTTTTTTAATTAAAATATTTTAATGCCATAATGCAAGTTTATATTGTTTTTCTTTTTTTAAAGTGATTTTATTCGATTACATTTTAATTAAAATAAATAATATTTTCATAAAACAATTCATTATTATAAATTACTATTATTAAACTGAAACTGTAATTGTAAAATTTCGTAAAAATAATGTATTAAATACTATTTACTGAAAAGAGTCTATTTTTATACGGAAAATATTAACACAAACTTTAACGTCTCCTGTTTTTATCGTATTATCAAAGTACTTTATCTGATAACAATATCTATATGATGGTTTTATTTGATATCCATAATCTCGTACCGTAATTAATTTCTTTACTCGCCCTATTTACTGAGTATTTATTCAATACGACAATTTAAATATCAGATTCAGTTCACGGATTTTATTGTATTTAAATCTAATAAAATAAGAAGAATAATTTAATAATAATTGTAATAATAATAATAAATTTAATAGAATCAGTGTAATTTTTGACATGTCTGTATTTGTAAATTTTAATTTTTAATAATAAATTTAAATAATGTTTGTAATTTTGACAAATTTTATTGTATTGTTTTGTAGTTTATTTATGTTATAACATCAACGAATTGGGCGGCGTTGGGACCCCCAACCAACACGCCATGTTCCGAACGGCGGGAGGTGGAGGACGGAGCTACAAATAGCTACGTGGAATGTAAGAGGAGGAATGGAATAGAAGATGAATGAATTATTAGATATGATGGATGACAAAGATTTGGATGTTATTTGTGTGTCTGAGACCAAGCGAAAAGGCAATACGACCGATTTGCCTGGCAACCGGGTCCCTTTCTGGGCTGGGGTTCCAGAGAGTGAGCGAGGTTGCCAAGGTGTAGGCGTGTTCTTGTCCTCTCGAATGGTTAATTCAATGGTAGAATACAAGGCTATCAACCCGAGGCCTCTTTGGGTTCGCTTTAAGCTAAGGATAACAAGAATATTCTTGTTAGCCGTTTACGCGCCAGTATCCTCAGCTCCAGTGAGCGAACTCGAAGAGTTTTGGGAGAGTGTCAGGGATGTTCTAAGTAGTGTCAGAAGTAATGAAAAGTTGATAGTATGGGGGGAAGTTAATGGATGGGTTGGAACCGCGTGAAGCGGTTACGAAAGCGTGCTAGGCAAGTACGGTGATAAGAGAGTAAATGAGGCTGGAAAGCTTATTTTGGAATTTTGTAAGGAGATAAATTTGTTTGTGGCAAACACGAAGCACCGATCAGAGAGGAATATCAAGAAAGGGTTTCCAAGAAGTTTCAAAGCTGTGATTCTGGAAATGGAAGTGCTGAAGAATGTTGGCAGAATCTTAGGAATGGTATGGTGAAAGTATGTACAGAGGTATGTGGTAAAAGGAAAAGAGGTTTTAGTAAAAAGCGCGATGAATGGTGGCATAATGAAATGGCATAGTGAAAGACGCTGTGGAGTTAAAGAAGAAAGCATGGCTGGATTATAAAGCCTCGGGTAAGGATAGAAGTATGTGAGACATAAGAAAAAGAGAGTACAAGCTGCAAAAGCACAAAATGAAAGCACTTATAAAGATCAAGCGTGAAAATTCTGAGAGAGAAAGGGATGAAAGGTTGACGAACAACTTCCGAGAAAACACGAAGCTTTTCTGGAGAGAAGTTAGTGATTCCCGGGGTTGTTTGGTAACATTCAGAATGAAAGGGGTGCTTTCGAAGAGCAGTGAAATTTTAATCGAGCAAGCACACGTTTTGCAGCTGTGGGCGGCATTCTACAAGGAGACGTATGAATGTGATTACGCCTCGGCCTTGAGTACCAGCGAAATGCTGAGTCCGAATGTAGCCGATGGTGAAATCAGTTTAGAAGAAGTGGAGAGCGCGATTCAAAGCCTGAAATGTGGTAAGGCTGCGGGAGCAGATGAAATTACTGCCGAGATGATCAAATATGGTGGGCCACGCTTCTTGGACTAGTTCTGGTTTTTGTGCAATTTATGCTGGAAATCAGGAGAGGTCCCAGACGATTGGTGAGGTGCAGTCATTGTGCCTTTGTATAAAGGCAAAGGTTCACAGATAGACTGTGCAATCTATAGGGCTATCAGTTTGATTAGCTTGGGCGGTAAAGTTTATGTTAAAATATTAACGAGAAGAATGCAGGACAGATCTGAAAGGTTGTTGTGGGAGGCCCAAGGAGGTTTTAGACCAGGAAGAGGGTGTATAAATCAGATTTTTACCCTCCGCATGATCACAGAAAAGTTTTTGGCCCTAAACCAAAAGGTTTTCTGTGCTTTTATGGATTTGGAAAAGGCGTTTGACAGGGTTGTGAGAAAGAAATTATGGGAGATATCGCCCCGATACAATGTGAGCGCACCCTTGCTACAGGCTGTACAGTCTCTTTACAGGGATCACTCAGCCTGTGTGCGAGTAGGAGCTGACATGACATTCGATCGACATCCATTTGACATCCAATCGGGTGTTAAGCAAGGTTGCGCTATGCGAGCTTGGTTGTTAAATTTGTATTTGGATAGTTGTCTCCAAGGCGTAAAAGATAGTGACGTGGGAGTGAAAGTAGGTGACCTTAAGGTCAATTGCTTGCTATATGCAGATGATGTAGTGCTCATTGCATCATCAGAATGCGATTTGCAGGCATTGGTCACCACTCTGAAAGATGGGTGTGAAAATAATGGTCTAAACCTCAATGCAGATAAGACGAAGGTTCTGATATTTGAAAGAAATGCAGAAAGAACAGAATGTAAGATCAACGTGAATGATAAGATAATAGAACAAGTGAATGAAGTGGTATAGTTGGGAAGTATGTTTAGCAGAGACGGAAGATACGAAATGGATGTGGAAAGGCGTATTGCTGCCGGTAATAGTGTCAACGGTGCTTCGGCTGCATTCTTGAGACGGCGAAACGTCAGCACGTTTGGTTGTACACAATGCGGTTTTGATACCGACGCTGTTATACGTCAGCCAAACGTGGGTAACACAGAAAAAGAATGTATGAAAGATGAATGATGAGGAGATGCCATCTCTTCCCAGAATATGCGGGGTCGGTTTAGCTGACCGAATCCGCAATGAAGAGGTCCACAGAATGGCAGGTACTAGCGAAGATGTCACGGTGAAAATGAAGAATAACGTGCTCAGGTGGTTTGGGCACGTCGAACGAATGAGTGATGAAAGAATGGTAAAAAAGATTTATACAGGAAAAGTGAGCGGTAAGAGAGACAGGGGGAGGCCTCGAGTGACCTTCGAAAAACAGTATCTATGATACTGGAGGAAGGTCACGTAAAAAGCATGAGAACCTCCCGGAGGGCATGTATGAAGAGGTTGATGTCTGTGACCGAGGCGAAAGAGGTATGCAGAGACCGTAGCGTTTGGCGCTCCGTCGTCTCTGGCTACCCCGCAAGGGATATGGCGTGAAGTTACATAAATAAATAAATAAATAATAAATAAATCTAATATTAACTCACGACTGACAGTAGTGGCAGATTGGTATTTATTTTTATATTACTAATATATTTAATTCTTCTCCACCAAAGGTTGTTATCAAATTCATAAATACTTTGGCAAATATTATTTGGGTTTGTTTGAGTTGAAAGTGAACGATTTCAAAATCTAGATTTATATTTAGTATTGTCTTGGGTGTTATACATATTTGTTTATGGTCATGTTAAATATCCAGTGTATTGTTAATGAATGAGTTCTAGAAAAGAAAGCAATATGTATGAAGCGCTACTGAGGCGAGTAGATAATTAGGTAAATGTAGACAGAGATTAGATCTTTCTCCTAACAATGCCTTTGATTAGTAGATTACTAGCCAGAGCGCTTTCAGAAAATATTTCCTCTCTCCTAGTTTTCTACTTAATGTAGCATTCAAGTTGCTCAATCAATCATTGTTCGAAAGTAATTTTGGGTTTGGTTATTGAGACAGAGAAATCTGAAATCTATTATAATATTTAAATTTGTCTATTTCCCACAGCTTATAGGTTGAAGTTCTTCCCGTGTTGGTTGATTTTTTATTGTATATTATTAAAAAAATATTATAATACGAAGTACTGGTAAAAGATTAGTTTGGATCATGTCATTTTCAAATGTATTTTAGAGGTGAGTTTGAATAATTTTGTCAGTCTTCAGTTAGAAAGTATTTTGTTTTACTGGGATAGAGTTTAATAAGATCCTTTTATTCTTATCTCTTATTACTATTTACAGAAATAAATACCATTTACAGAATAAATAACTTTATGTTTCCTCTCCTGTTAATAATCAACATCACATTTTGAAATAAAATTTGATTAAAAATAAGATGAATTCATATGATATCAATAATATTTATGTTAATCTTATTTCACTGTATCTAAGATATCTATTGAATTAATTAATATTGTATTTAATAAATACCAACTACAGGAAATAAAACTTTGTTATGTATTATTTGTTAAGAAACATTTTTAATCGAGTAAAGTAACCGAGGCGGATACGATTAGAGTTCTGTATTAACATAATACGATCGTATCAATCTTTGGGTAGGAAGGAACTTTTTGAAACTTCGTGCAGATCCGCAGCTGCACTAGTGTGGAGTATTAATAGCTACATCTTGTGTTAGTCTTCATCACTTTATATTATATACAACATGTTGTTATAATCCAAAGAATTATTAGAGTTCAGATTTAATAAAAATAATAACTTAATTTTTGTTCATAATTAATCTAGTCTTTTCTTTATAGCAATCTTATACAATTATAGTTTATTATTTAGAGAAACATTAAAACTTTTATCTAATGTTAATATATTGAAAAATAAGATAAAATACTTTTATATATAAAGATTTTGTGTCATTATTTTAATAAACTCACAAGCAGCATATAAAATGTTGAATATCGAAGGCAAAAATATTATGTAACATTTTTCTCCGACGACCGCGTACCTTCATACGTCTGAGAGCTGCAGAACGTGACAATTATTACAAACAGGTCAGGACCGCTCCTGTAATATTCTACCGGAAAATCATAATTTTGGTACAAAATTAGATGTTCATACATCAAACGAAATATATTTTATATAAACTGATAATTTTTAATGTATTGTGTATTTAATTTTTAAACCATATAAAATAATATATCAGAATGTATTATCAGGGACTTAATTAACATCGGCATATATGTTAAAATAAAAAAAGACCATTGAAAAAAAAAAAGAATTTGTACAATAAAATCAAGTTATACTTAAACATAAGCAATGTTCAAATACACTGCGATAACATTAAACTGCTTGCAGCGCATTTCTTACTTAAAAAATTAATATTTTGTTCCATTGAAAGAATGTTACTGTTGTAAAAAATAAAAACACTATTGAAAAGGTCAAAAAAGTTTGTTTACATGTCATTCAATAAAAATTACTTATTCCTTGGAGCACCTCCAGCCTTGTTCAGAAGACGCTTAATTTAACATTAAAATTCAAATTATGTTTTTTTGTTTATGCAAAGAAAAACTATTAAAACTTTGAAAATTTAAGATATGAAGTATCTGAACACCACAGTACAGCCAAACTATTAGAGAAACGGAAATCCATTTTCTTAAATAAAATAATATAATGACGTGTAAAGTATAGATGATTATACTTAGTAAATAATAAAGTTTTTAAACTTTGTAATAAATACGTTTCTTTTAAATAAAATTAAACTCAATACTGGCTTACTTACGGCTGTTAAGCAACTTTTATTTACAGTGTTTCAATCTATAGTTAACTTTTCAATCAAATTAATTGCATACACAATAATTGTTAAGTTACGACTAAAATAGTAACATATATAAAAAGTACAAACATGAAATATTGGCAAATAAAAATCGCGACTAGTTATTTTCATCCACACATCTATCATTACTGTATTAAAACGCTTTGAGTTTTTTGTTGATATTTTCGACCGTAAAAAATCCCTTTGAGCGGTTAAAAGCGCATTCATCTCTATTTGCGACTCTTCATTTTACCCCTGAGCCAAATAAAGGATTTTTTGCTTCCCTAAAATTTTCCTAAATAAGATAGCCATGTGGGTGATTCTGGCCGAATAAAACTTAACAAGTAGGCTAATATAATGGGAAAATTTAAAACAATGCACCACTTTCTAATATATGAGTCATCGTGATTCCGATTGTTTGAGTTATTCCATAAAAAGCTTATATGTTTCCAAATTTAGGGTCATCATTTCACTCAGGTTTGTAAAATATTTGAAAGTCATAATTCTAGCTCCTACTCTTTGGAATATTTTACCAATAACTATAGCAAGACTGCTTCTGGCAATTCATCTCACAATGCTGAGTAGGCAGTTTAAACAGAATCCAATTCATCTTCCTTTCTAGTGCATTAAGCATGGCCTAAATGTACTCGGTATCTTAGCTATACTACGCATGCATGCTGTAATTAATAAAAATAACTGTTAGTATTTACAAGTATTAATTATATATATACTGGGAAAAATAATTGTTAGTATTTACAAGTATTATATATATATATATATATATATATATATATATATATATATTGGGCATATGGTTAACATATATTTTAATTTGTCCATATTTATACTATTTCCTAAAAAATCTCAAAAATTATTCTTAGAAATGATTCTTTTATGTACAAAAATGTATACATTGCTAACATGTCTTATGTTAACAACATTGTAGGAGCTGTAAAAGATGATTTATATATTGCAAAAATCGTTTTGTCTACGGGATTTGATGATGAGTAAAAATTGCTCTAAACATATACATAAAGATTTTTTTTAAATCAGGAATTTTGGAAAATGTCTTAATAAAATATTTACCATCATACTTACCATATTACTTGGAAGGTTCTTTTATGAACCGACAATTCACTCCCGAGTTGCCGTAAAATTAAACGAACTGAAACTGTTTTTCAGTTTTTTCAGCTTTTGTTATGATAAAATTTGTAGATTAAAAATCTTATTATTTTATTTAAGTCTCAAGTGTGTAGCATATAAAATATATTGATGTCGAAGGCAGAAATATTTTCAACATTTTTCTTCGTAGACTGCACAACTTCATACAACTGAGAGCCGCAAAACGTGACAACAATTACTAACAGATCAGGACCCCTCCTGTAATATTTTATCGGAGACTCATAACTTTTGGTATAGAATTAGATGACGATACATCAAAAATTTATATTTTATATAAACTGATAATATATGATATATTACGGTATAGTACAAGCACAGTTTTGTAAAAGTATTATAATTTAGATTAAGTACTTTCTATTCTACAGAAAATAATAATAGATTATGTAATAATAAAAATATTTAGATAATATGTAATCGTACCAAAGTTAATACAAAATAATGGGATAGTAGAAATCTTGAAATGACAAAGCAGTTTCATATAAAGTAGTCTAAACAATGAAAATAATGTTATAAGACTATTATTCTATTTTTAAACCAAATAAAAATATAGACTAAAATATTTTATTTGAAACTTAATAAATATCATTATCTTAGATTAAGAAGAAACAGTTAAAAATAGATAGATAGGGAGAATATATAGAAAGCGAATAGGTAGATAAAGAGATAGAGAGAAAGAGATAAAATGTGTTGAAAGTTATACTTAAATACAAGAAATTATTAAATACTCTGTGCTATTATCAAACTGCTTACAAATCACATAAAGATTGTCTACATATCAGTGAAAATAAATTCTTTATTCCGTAGAGCTCCAACATTGTTAAGACAACGCTTAATTTTTACTAGTAAAATTGTATGGGTCAATGCCTAAAAATGCATCCTATTCTCTCTGGAGCGATGATATCTATTTGGTGATCATTAAGGTATAAGCAGAGACGTATCTTTGAGATAGAATAACGGTTTTCTAGATGTTTTGTGAAATAAGAACAGAGCAGTCCAAATATATCTGAAATTTATAGGAATGAATTCCTGCCTAAAATGAATATAATTACAAGATAAAATATGGTTAAAACTGGTTGCTATTCCTATCCTAAAAAATAATAATGTTACAAAATTTTGCAACATCTAGTCAAGATCACTTAAAAATTATGAGCACAGGTTCTTAATAAAAATCGTACTACCAATACTTGGTAGGCACTTTTCAAATGAAGATTTTTGGTTCAGGGTCCACACTGATCCCGATCAAATGGGAAGCCTTTATAAATGGGGCAAAACGATAATCTTACCATTTAAGTAATAAACCTTTCTATCGGAGGTGATATGATGTTTTAAATATTAAATGGACTGGCTATTACAGCTTGACTAAATATGTCAACGAGATTTGTAATAAGTATACTGACTTGTTGAAGTAAACTCATTCTCTTCTAACTCGTCGAATTTTTTTTATAATATACTTTAGTCATTATAATAGAGTAACTAAATTATCGGCTTAGAGTTAAATATAGACGCATAGTTTATTTACCATAAGACATCCATATAATATATTGAAATGTATTTAACTATAATATTATAGAGTTAAGTACACACTTGTCATATTTAAATAGAAATAATCAACATTTAGTAAATCGACAATAAATTTACAGAATTTATATTGTTCTACCATATTTAATTATATTAATTTTGTACTGCAATTTGATTTAAACGACTATTTACACGGACCGTTTTTTGTGATAATATATGTTTAATTTGACGGCATGTTCAATTAAATTCATAAATTACAATTTATTCAATTTATTCAATTATATTACTTATCTGAGTAATATAATTGAATAATAGAAATATAATTAGAAAATTTGTTGCTAACTTTTTAGGTGTTTTAAATAATTAAAGGCAGTTTGGCGCCCATCATGTGTCACTGTCAAAGTGACAGTTATAAAGTTGTTCACCTGAAGTAGACTTCTGATTTAAGAAGTTTTCTTACAAGACAAAAGTTAAATATATGAACCTCAAAAGTTACGTCTCATTAAGGGGATGAATACGATATTAAAAGATAAAACATATAAATTTGGCTTCTTTTTAAGAGAGTGCCAATGCACCGAGTATGCCGCTCGGAAGCCACCATTACATCTGATTAGATAAAAAAAAAATGTATTTGAGCAAATGATGACCCGATAATCAGGAAGTCACTCATAAATCTTGACAGTACTGTAAAACAATTACATTTGAGTCGTCAATCTAGTAACTCCGTGAACGGACGAATCCATGAAAATATAAGCTGTATGTAAGTATGAAATATACTCGCTTAGGGCATTTATCAGTATGTTATCTAAGATGATATATTTAACAGACGTCACGTGAAATTGTAAATCAATTATGATAATTGAGATGTTATGAAAAAGATAAATATACATTATATATACATATTACACATGATCCTTAAGATTATAATTATTATTAACAAAATAATATAACTATTATTTTAAACATTTTAAGCAACATTCGTTTACAAAAACGACCCGTAACTTACAAATGGTGTACTAAGTAATTACACGTTACTCAGTAATTAAAAGGCTACTTGCCAAACAAACACATACCTAATCACTTCCCTGAATGAGTGAGATCGAAACGAAGTTATAACAAGAAAGCTTTAGGTTTATGACAATATTTATATTTATTATTATTTTTTATATTGAAAGTTAATTATAAAGATTATTACTTTACATTTTTTTTTATTTATACTTTATTCGGGAGTAATTATGAGTATCGTAAATTGAATTAACCAACAATGGAGAATGAGTTCGTTATCATCTGCTCCCTGTAATAACTTAACTAAGGTGTGTTATAGAATAGTAACCAGAGAGTGCATAAACACACTAACTTTTAAAACACGATTAAAGTTTATCGTCGCCCCCGAGTGTGAAGGTAGTTTGATGAAAAATAATTAAGGCTACAATTTTCTTGACTCTATTGTTAGGTATTACGTGGTACGTTTAAAATTAACTTTAAACTTATATTCACATGTTGATTTCATGTTAGTCTACCTAGACTTAGTTATTTGTTAACATTTAAAACTAATACGAATATCTGTAATCTGAACCAAGTGAAAACAAATAAATAATCTTGAATACTAAACTTTCTAATAAATAATAATGATCACGATACTGTAAGGCTTTCTTTTCAAATTATATGTATTTTTATTAAATTGGAAACCTTTCCTTTTTATTTTATAATATATATATATTTCAATACATTGTCATATGCATGCTTATTATCAACATACTTACATACAACATACCTGTTGAAGCTTTGATAGATGAGTGCGCACAATTGACTAGGACGCCGTTACGAGAGTAACTAACTTAAATTATACAAACTACTGACAAACAAAACAACATAGACTACTTGACAGTAATTGCCATTACATTTAATAATTTAACTTATTGCATATACAATTATATATATTATTTTGGTAAAAGTTTATCTAAGTAAATATTTTTACACTTTGGAAATTCCTAATTGTAATGGAAAAATGTGGTAATATTTAAATAAATTACAACTTTCTCTTTCTTACAATTTGGTCTCTTATAGCACCTGAGTTTTATTCCCTTTGTTCAGCTTGGCTTTATTTTGCTTATTGTACGTTTGAATATTAATTGATGCTTCTTTTTACTTACAATAAAGACAATGTAAAGGAAGTTAATAAAATTATAATTTAAATTTTTATATGAGCTGATAGATTATCGTTTAAAGAAGTTGTTTTTGTTTTATTTGAGAAATGTATAAAAGATTATATAATGGAGACACGGAGAAAAACATAACAATGTGTAAATTTTCATTCTACTGTGCGTCGGAGATGAGCTAGGTGTTTTGCTTAGAGGTGGAATATCTTAAAAGGAAAAAATTGTACTTATATCATTTAGGGGGTAAAAATTTAAAATTGGAACTACTAGTTATCTCGTATGAAAAGGCTTGATGTAGATATCATCATAAAACATAACTATTTATTTAAAGGAATAATGACAGAAAAGTACTTCTCATCTTCCCCCTCATCTCCGAAGTCTTGTTATCTACTGTAATGTATGGAATCCTCGGAAGAGGAAGAAAAATATTTCGAAACGGTAATGAGATTGAGATATTTTTTATTCGGCAATTAATTTATATTAAATTCTTTGATAAATTTTAATTATCAGAATATAACCAAAAAAAAATTCTTTATTGAATATCACCAAAGAATCCAATTTCATTGACTATTTAGTATTTATATCTGGTTACATTAGATTGTTAGAAGTTAGACCACTAAATACGAAAATATTTCTCCAAGTTCATTTTAAGGTTTTATTTTAATTTAGGTTGTAATATAAATATTATGAATAAAATTTAAATACCATAAATCTTAATTTACCTTTTTATCACACATAACACTTATAGCAAATATTTTAAGTATTGTCTTGGGTGATACTGCTTCTGCTATCTACTACGGCTAATATAATAACTAAATCTTGATACAGTTTACTTAATAATATTGTTGTCTACATTTTAGAAGGTTATTAATTATAAATTTCATGAAAATAATCACAAGGTCATACCTATAATTCGTATGGAGATTAATTATTTTAAGAAAAATCCTTATGGTCGCTTGTCGATAACGTTTATTTATGAAAAAAAAAAATTGGTATTAATATTCATTATTATTTATGATGAAAATTGAAGTAAGGTTGAATAAAACTAAGGTTTATTTTAGTCTTTAAAAAACAATTCTGTAAGGTAAGTTTTATTAAACGATCGGAAGTATACAAATACAAATGTTGATTGATATGTTGAGGTTAAGAATAAAGATATAAATGTTTTATAATAATAAAATCGCTCTTCAAAAAGATGTATTCGGAACTCAGTATATTTGTTGCAAAGTGACAACAAACAATATACAAATTTTAAATAAAAAGTATTTCTGCGCTGGCGCAGACGAAGCAGTATCGTTTTAATTAACGTTCGGAACTTTATATATATATATATATATAAACACTATATATATATATAAACACTATTATATATATATATAAACACTATTTCTACCCGAAATGGTAGTCTTTACTAATTTTATATTTCATAAATCATTTTGCTTTAATTAAAAGAAATGTTAAAGTTCAGGTTTAATGAAAATAATAATCTATTATTTATAATAAACCTATTCAAAATTTTTATTTCTCCAAATCCTACAGAGATTTAAATATATTGTAGTTAAGATTGTATTAGATAACTGAACAATACTTGCGAAGAAGAGTTGAGCCTTCATTAAACTTTACCCGGTTCAAGTAATACCAACATTACCTAAAAAAACCTGCCGTTCGGAATAAAAGTGTGTACAGTGGTACACAATAACAAATATAATATGATAGAGTACATAAAATACCAAAATAAATAATTTGGGAAAAAAGATATCATAAAATGACAGTGTGTTTTCAAGTTTAAATATAAATTGTATATAATAAAATAGAACTATTATTTTAAAACAAAATAAGAAATTATATATGTATATGTATGTATATGTACTCGTATATGTTATTTAAAATAAGATAATTATCGACGTATATCAGACAAGAGATATATCTAAAACAAGAACTGATTAAATATCATAATGTCATCAAACAACTTGTAACTCATTAGAGCTTATTATTGGTAAAAAAGTTAGTCTTGTTGTAAAAAATAACACAATCAGTGAAAAGGTCCTTTAAAGCTGTTTACACATCAGTTCATCGGTAGAAATTATTTATTCCGTAAAGCTCTAGACTGGTTTAGATGACGTTTAATTTACTATTAAAATTCAAAGGCCGTTGTTAAAAAGTTTTCTTAGAAACCTTTTCTATTTGGAGCGATGAAATACATTTGGTAAAGGCTTTGAGGGTTTTAGGTTTGCTGTATTTTCTGTCAAGCATGTATTATTAGCAATGTTATATCTAGCAGATAGAATAACTGTTATATAGATGTTCTGTGAAATAAAAACAGAGCAGTCAATAGACATGTAACAATCGTCAGACAGAAGAATTCATTTATAAATTTTCTATTACAAAACTTAAAATAAATAAAGCTGGTTGCTATTATCTTAATTATTATACCAAATTCTGCAAAATCTTGTCAATATCTTTTACCTATTATGAGCACGTAATCTGAATTAATTTCAGTATTAAGAAGAAATATATTGATGAAATACTTTGTAAGTACTTTTCATGAGAGAATTTTTAGTTTGGGGTTCAGATTGATCCGGATCAAATGGAAAGAAGCCTTTAAAAATGGGGCAAAACCGTAATCTAACGATTTAAGTAATCCACCTTTCGATCGGAGGCGACGTGATGTTTGGAATATCTAATGGACTGGCTATAACAGCTGGCTTAAATATGTCAACGAGATTTGTAATATTTATATTGACTTTTTAAAGTAACTTTATTTATTTCTTAGTTGTCGTCTTTTTTATAAAAATATTCTGTACATCTCAATTACCATTACTGGTTGTAATGGTTGTATTGTTATGTTACAATCACCTCCAGTTGATTATATAAATTATATAAAATATTTACCGTGTCCAATGGGTAGTTCTAGAGATTAATAAAGCTTAATTCTAGAGGTTAATAAAGCTCTTCAGCCTTATAATATTAATATAGATGTAATTGTCTATAAGTAATTTAGGGTAAGTGTTATATATTTAATAATGTTATAACTATGATAATGACACTATAAAGGGTTAAGTAAGAATATGTTATATTCAAATCGAAATGCTAGGTATTTAATAAATTCACAATATGCTTACAGACAGAAATTGTATTATTATTAATTTTATACCGCAATTTAAGTTAAACAATAATTTACACAAACCATATATTTTAGGTTGTGGTAATACGTGTTTAATTGGATGGCATATTCAATTGAATTTACAAATTACAATTTATACAATTCAAGAACGAACGAATATAATGGGTAATTTGTTGCTTATTTTCTAGGTATCTTAAATAATTTATGGCAATTTGTGTGTCCACCTTGTGTCCCTGTCAAAGTGAAAGCTGTCAAGTTGTCCAATTCAAATTAAAACTTTTATATTAGGACCTACGGTATTATTTTTTTTTTGTTTTGTTTGAAATTAATAATTGAACAACGTCCACAGTTACATCCCATTAAGGGGATGAATATTTATTTAAGAAATTTACAATATGATTTAATAGTTTCCTATACTATGAAAATAATTAAATAGTATGTGCTGAAAATACTCAGGAAGAGTATACTCGCACCGGATGATCCGTCCGGAAGCCGCCGCTACATCTGCCCAGTGACGTCGATACCGGGAATACCCGCTTCGCTTTCGACATTTCAAAAGCTCTCTGTTGTTCTGGGAAAGGATTGTACTTTACAATTACGTTAACGATACAACGTACGTCACGGCTTCTGAGTTTTACTGCAATTTTTTTTTATTTATTTGAATATTAGTTCGTCTAGAACTAATAAATATTAACATAGGATTTCCTGTTTTGCACATATAATAAAATTTTTAAATGATTATCTCTTATAAAGATTTTTATTATTATTAAATTTTAACCTGAAAATGTAATACACAGTTTCTCAGTGGGTAATCGATATTAATAAATCATTACGTGAAAATCAGTTTGCTTAGAAGATGGCATGATAAATAGCCAATCACAAACGACGACAGTGTGTTCAAATCATTTTTATATTTTCAATGATCCAGTATCATCCACGAACAAATACGTGGAAACAAAAGCTGATATTGTAAAATATATTGGCTTACGGCGTATATACTTATGTTGTCTAAGATGATATATAGGAATAGTTTTGTTGCTCTAAAGTTCGATTTATGCAAGTGAAGCTAAAGTTATGCATGTATCTATTAAAGTTTAAGATAGAGCATAATTTACATTCCCCCATTCTTAGGTATGTATAAAGAGACGAAGTTCATCCATTATAAATATATAATATGCCATCGTCAAATATTTGTAACAGAAAAGTATGCACTGAGGTTTTTTTATAAACAAAATTAGCTTTACCTTATCAATTGTCCTTATATAAGGGCTTACTCAAAGATTTTATATCCCTTTTAGTAAAAAAATATTTGTATTTTAATAGTTAAAAAAATGTAATAAATATTTGCGATTAACTTTTATATTAGTGCTCAGCATATATCTTGGAGCCCAAAATTACATAAATGTTCTATATTTTAAAAACTTTTTTAAGCCCCAAAAAATTAATAATGATTTATTTTTATAACTTTATGATACTGACACTTTGAAATGAATACCATTATTTATCACCACAGTAAAAGTATAAAGTGTAGCTATAACATATATTGACATTGGAATTCGATACATGTAAAATGTTTATCAAAACATAATAACATGTACAATAATCTTGTAATGTTATGAAATATACACAATATACAATATATAAGGTATTGTTGTGCATTTCGTGGCACAAGTGTTTAATGAGTTAATAATATAATTAATTATATCTCTCTTTATAATAATAATCTCTTTATAATTTAAAATGCAATCAAACTAGACATTTTAAATTTCCCTAAATCATAAAAATAACTAATTTTGTAATTGTTTATTAATAATATTTTGAATATGAATATTCAAAATATTAAACAAAATATTTTATTAACGTTCAATCTAATTGTAAAGATTATTTGAGAAGAAACTTTATTGAATTTGGAATAACAAATCGCGGTTAAACTTCTTATTGGATTATTATACAATCAAATTTCTTGGCTTTATAAGAAAGTTATGTAAAAATAATTATGCTGAAACAAAAATCTATAATACAAACTTCTTTAACAGTTCATGTATATATTGATCTTATATACAAAGGAGAAAGTTTATTTTTTGAAGTAATTAACTTGAAAATTATATTCCTAAAAAAAATAATGTTGTAAATTAGGCACTATTATGAAATTAGAGACGAAGCTTCTTAGCATTCCATGGATTCACCGTGCGGGTGCCGGGCCCCTCGCGTTGCAAGAAAAGGAGCGCAAAAAATGCCTGGGACTTGCGACCCAGGTGTAGATTTAAGTGGCCCCTTTAGTATGCGCATACACGCTCACCTTTACTGCTCACGGTCCTCTCCCTACCTAACCAAAAATAGTAAGAACCTACTAAAGCTGCCTTTGAAATACGTTCCAGAAATGAACTGATGATCGTTGTAGAAAGGTCGAGATCCTTAAATAAATTGTAGAGAGATTTTGCTGTACCTCTTGCTCCTACTTCTACAGTGTACAAATCAACTATAAATTTATTCCTGGTCAGTTCGTTACATAGTTCGTAATACTTGTTAAGCTTAAATGTATGATCTTTGGGTATATTTGTTTCCCAGGGTAAAATATTAAGCTCCACAAGTATAACGCGCCTTAGTTGTTTTGAGTACAGGAATAAGTCCGGCCTAGATGACGAAACACAAACATCCCCGGGGATTTTGTATTGCCTTTCATACGTGTCCATCATGAGAGTCTAATCAGGAGACGCGTCCAAGATGGAATAAGGTTTTAGTTAAATTTTTTAGACGAACCTGCCTTTACGAACTCCACTGATATTTTGGTGGTAGTTATACCCTTCTGCGCTCTTGCTACAAAAAGACTAACAGCTTCTCGTATGATTTTTAATACTTTATAGTGGCGAGAATTTACCTCTATTTAAAAGTACCCTACACCCTACTAGCAAGTGTTTCGCGGTTCCTACTGCCTCCCCGCAGATGTTTAAAGATTTTTCGGTGGCTTTGCCCCATCTTACTAAGTTACTAAGTTGATCTGGGAGAGTAATTTGGAATGCGTAAAGATAAAATTTTAATAATGCTGGGAACTAATCATGAAGTACGGTGCGCCATCTCAAAGCTAGTGGAATACAAAAATCTCCTATGGTCACCCATTCATTTTGCAATTCTAAGCTCATCGCGTGCAACCGGTAATTATCGTTTTTATCTTGCCGAATAAAGAATTTTATAATTTCTAAGTCTTGTTCTTTGCTACTTGATCCTAGCCCTGCTTTATTTGTTTGAGCACCCATCATAAATTGTTTATGGAATTGAAGTCGTGACTCTAGCTCTTCGGCAATTTTATCTTTTGGGAGAGATGTTTTAGTATCATCATTCGATTTTGAGATGATACGTCTTTTGGTCACTCTTAGTTGTTTATAGAGCTCCGGTGGTTTCTTTAATTTTAACCCAAAATTGTGTAGGTCTCTAAATAAGGTAGAAGAATCCGCTGGATGTGCTAACCCGAGCCATGACTTCAATGTCCTTATGACGCTTGCATCTTAATAAATTTTAATTTAAATCGAATACAATCTAAAACTTTAAAATTTTTGTTGAAAAAAAATCTGGCTTTTTCACATTATAATCTTTTTCATATTACAAGATATTGTAATAATTGAATCAAGCTTTGTCCGCTTCTCAGCCAGACGCAGATTTGCATCACTAATGAACGCCGTTAATTTTTTGTGGCCTGATTCTCTTTGAACATTGATGACAGCCATTAATTCACTAATATATATCTAATATCAATTCTATCGATGAAATGAGTATAAAACACAAGATGAATTTAATTCACCCAATACTTTAACACTTAATATAGTTAGTGCTACAAAAACGGTGCTGCCTGTCAAGCTCTCCTTTGCCCTTGATAATTTGGCGCCCCAAGTCCATTCTAAGCGATATTAACCACAAAGTTATTCGGCAAATTTATAACAAATTTAATTATTTATCTCTTACATCGCGGGATTTAAGCAATAATTTATGAAACAAGCCGTTAACAACCACGATGTTATTTTAGTGAGGCTATGTTAAAAATTCTATTTAAAGTTATTTTGTACTAGTTTTGCACTACACGTCCAAGCTTAGTGAGTTATTTTTCAAATAAAAATATTTAATATCCTTTTTGAAACGAAAAATGTAAATAATAGGCCTTAAGATTTCTGACCTTTTTGTCTTGTAATTTAATATAATATATTTTAATTGTTAGATGTAATTTTAGTGGAACGCTTGTATAATCTGTGAACTGTGAATTGTAAACGCCTGTGTAACTTTTTTTTTTTTTTTTTTTTTTTTTGTCTCTGCTGTTAGCCCTGGCCCTGGTGATACTGGCCATGATAGCGTCACCGGTGGAATGGACGGGTGCAGAGACCCGCCCTTGAAACAGGGGGGCCTGAAGGGCCCCAGGGGAACGCGCGTCTTGAGGGCGCCTCCTGTGAGGCTCGGACCACGGCTCAGGACGCCGTTAGGTGGGAAGCGAGGGTTGGATGTGGGTTAGGATTTAACACTAACGTCCTCCGACGGCAGAACGCCGAAGCAACGTGCTTGGATGGGGGCCTCGTCTTCGCCGGCAAAGACGCTGTGTGTGTGTGTATGTGTAGTATTTATGTTCGCTTTACCGCTTTTACGTAGCGTTTCCTAACGTATAACGTACGTAATCGCGTCGTCCGGATCGAAAAGTACCGACTTGGGTCTTCTCTTTCTGACTTTAGGAGTCTTACGGGCCGTGTATCCTGTGGCCTTAACCACCAGCGGGTTTGGGTGTCCCACAGAATTGTCAAAGTAGCTTTTGGAGAGCCCCTTGAAATACTGTGCGATCGTCGGTAGGTCTAAGTCTCTGTGCAAGTCGATATTACGCATAAACCACGGTGCCCCAGTGGCGAGCCGCATGAATCTGTTCTGAAGCACCTGAAAGGGCTTCAGGTTCGCGTGAGCGAAGGCAACGCTTACATAGGACATGACGGAGCGTATGCAGGCTTTGTAAAGTGTGACCGGGTTCACCTCAATCCTCCATTTCCGAAACCCTGTGTAACTTATAGTATAACCTTTGATGAAGTATTGATGATCTCACGAAGTAAATATTAACTAAAACGTACATAATTATTTGCAACCTTAGAATAATTATAAAGAAAAATAAACAACTAAAAATAAAATCTGTATTTAAATTAATTTCAGCTAAGCAACTCTTGCCATAAAATAAAACATAGAAATGAAAAATACTTGTGGTAAATAAAAATGGAAGGACGATATACTCGTAACTATATTCTGTTAACAAAAGAGTCTTCTATATATATTTACATGTTTTGTTAAAAGTACAAAACACAATATACAACCCAACCATAACTGAAATTAAGCAATCCTAAACAAGGAATATTAACGGTTGCCTGTTTGTCGCGATTTGTACCAAACTCCTATTACCATTAGTTTATGACGCTCGCATTAGTAAGTCAAATTGTTCCATAAATACTTTTTGATTTACTGCGGAGAAAACCTTATAATTAAATAATGCCTTACTTGTGATAATTTCTTTTGTTTTTTAATAAATGTGTAGTTGTAAGGAAGGTAACTGAATGACTTGGTCCTTAGCTTTTTATATTTTTTTGTTGGTTTTACTACCAATAATAAACTACCTTTTAACTATATGGATTTACCCTTTTTATTTATATAAGACTTTATTAATACATAATGTCTATTGTATATTCATATTAATGACTATAGATAAAATTCTATAATAAACTATAACAAAATAATTATGTCCTTTCACCAGAAGGAGGATAAAGAGGCATGTTATGATTAGCGCGTTTGTCAAGATTCACAACACGAGTTGATAATCAAGAAAGCTGGCTCGCGACGTCAGCCAGACGTGAACCTCATTCCACAAATACGTGACTGCGGGTGACTAAATATTGACAGACGCCTCCCGAACTTGTGAACGACCTCTGCTAACTGCAATGTAATAATGATGATAAATATGCAATTATGCATGTTACATTTGTATCGGTAAAAATATTTTAATTTCCGACAGTTAAAATTTGTGTTCAGTTATGTTTTCTCTTATAAATGTATGAAACTGATTTTTTACTTATTTTAGCATTGTTAAAAATCAATATTTTTAACTAACGCTTCTAGGTCATAGACAAATGGTCAAAATTCGTAAAACTGAAAAAATCCAGTTTCAAATAAGCAACCATTAAGAGTTATTAGTTTGGCGTAGACGAAAGTCAGTCTTGAAAGTCGGTTAAGAAAAAAATTGTATTCCCTTGAGGATGAATAGTAACTCTAAAGTAGGAACACATTGAGACCAAATCATGGCCTTCTATCTCCACCTCACTACGTCATGTAAATGTCGTATGCGATATTGAATCTGATAATGTAGTGTTTTCAGTAAATGACTCTTAGTGGTTTGTCGACCAAAGCAGATACACAATAGGCATCACACACATCAAGACAGTCGTAAAATATTATCATGCTCGATTGGCCGGTTATAAAGTAAACTAAAAAATAACAATAAAAAAATAAATAAAAATAAACTAATAATATGGGTTATATCGTTCGGAATATGTGTCATATGTTTTATAGTATCATTGAATGTAATAATTGATTAATTATAATATAAAATACTTATAATACTTTATAAATTGAGTAATGAAAATATAGATATATTTTTTACAATAAAATTGGGCAAATACTCAACAATTTATTGAATCCAATGAGAATTGTTATTAGTATTTGTCATTAGGGAAAAATTTACGAAATTCCGCTTTATACAATGTTTGCAATTAACCAAATGGCAGACATTGAAACGCTTTGTGAAACTATGGAACATGATGGATTTAAATTAGATCACACAATCACAACGTCGTATTCTTTAGCATACCAAATTAAACAAATAAAGTACATACAAATAAAGTATATAGTATAAATTTATAATAAAAACTCGTATCAGTATTTTTAATCAGTAGTGCAAACAACGGGGACTGTTATTGTTGGCACCGCGCGTCATAATTTTATTTACTCCCAACTTGGTCACTTGTTCGTTTTTTGAGCTGCGGCTGCTGCAAAGTAAACTGCCGCAATGCAGGACAGCTACAGTATTATATACTTTTATTTACACTTTTGGTTTATAATAAAATAAGGCGTATAAGGATAATTAAAATTTTAATAAACAATTACAGCAATGATCGGTTTTCGATAATTCTCATTTATTAATTGATATTTGTCGATAAAATTATAACGAATCTACATTTTCGGTTTATAGTTCATTTAATTTATTTTTGCCTCATACTTGAACCAAATATCTAGCATTTAAAATGAAACAATTTTAATATTGCACTTTGTAATGCTTCTAATTATGTATTTTAAGAACGTAAGAAATATATGACTAATATTATATTTTTAATTATTTACTTGATATTGGCTGACTAGTTCACGAACACTTTCAAAATAATTATTCATTTTATAATTATATTTTCATAAAATTGAAAATAATGATACTCTGGGTCTTATTTAAACATATCGGCTATATTCTATATTGTGATGGACGACTAGTTCAAAAATATTTAAATAAATGTTTTTGGCACCTTGACTATGATAAATATGCACTCCTATATATATATAAGGTTTCACAATGTTTTTTTCAATTGTTAACTAGTGGTATTAAAAGTTTTATAAAGTAATATTCCTATTTGCAATTAATTGGTTACAGTTGGTCTTAATTATTTTTGATCCAACTCCCTTCATACCCAGGAGCGACCATAGTCTTAAATCGTATTTTAGGTAGTCTGTTTATTCACTCTTTGGTTACTATTCTGTAACACGCTTTAGTTATGTTATTACAGGGAGCGGATCACGAACTAACTCTCCGTTGTTGGTTTAATTCAATTTAAGGTATTCGTTATTATTTCTTCACAAATTATTTAATAGTCTATAATAAATATAAAAATGTTAATTATTATAAACGTTTTGTTTTTAATGTTGTTAAGTCTTACTACTACTATTACTAGGACTACTACTTTGTTTTAGTTTTACTTATTAGGGGAAGTGAATAAATGTCTTTTTACTTGGAAAGTTGTCTTTTAATTTCTAAGTAAGGAGTAATTACTTGGAGTACTATTTTAAGATTCCGTTCCTTTTTTTGTGTTACTAAAAATGAATAAAATTGCATCACGTCATAATCTTCAGTCAGAAAGTTTTTTTGTATAAACTCTTACTAAGTATTCACGATGGCCGTTTGCTGAAATCAAAGATTAAGAGAAGTTTTTACAAACAACAATAGCTTTTTCAAATTAAATGTTTCGATATTATATAATTTCATTAACTTTAATGTATATTTCAACATAAAATATTTTAAATAATTAATTTGCACTAAAAATCAGAGCATTTATGATGAATGAAGATTTTCATATTTTGAACTGTACAATAAGCTATAGCCATTCAAGATTTAAAATGAAAACATCCATTTCTTTTGCCATGTTTTGCAAAAGAAACATACAATATATTTTTAACACTATTGCCTATGTATGTGTGTTTCTGGTTCAGTAACTGAACTCATTTACTCACACAACGATACATACAAACTTAACATGTTTTAAATGTGTGTGTAACAATGATATATTCAATTTTTATTATTATATTTCATCTATGAATTTAGCCTTTTACCTGTTTTTAACATCTTTAAATTCTCTTTAAGGTAAGACGTGAAGATGTTTTAATTATTTTATTTTCAGAATATATGAAGAAAGTTGTATGGGTGCTGATTTCTATTTAGAAACAAAGACTTTTTTTCACAGAGAAATCTTTTGAGAAACGAGTTAGTATTATTACGTCGCTAATAGAAGAGGTCTTTTATCGCATCTGAGCTTTATATTTTTTATATTGGCTTTATTTTGGTTTATTCCTATATTTTAAGGGCAATCGGTGCTTCTTTTTATACATAACAGAGACAATTATTACTTTTTGTAGTTTTACCTGATACATTATCATTTCAAGAAAAAGTACTTATTTTATTTCTGAAATATATACAATTACATAATTATATAACCGAAGATACAGATAGAGCAGTATGGCAATTTTCATTCCACCGAGCATCGGATGTGAGCTCGATACATATCTGCTTAGAAGTGGAATATCAAATATCTTTACAACTGAATAAATGATTTGTTTATCTGTATTCACATTTCTATTATTAAGACTGACGTCAGTAATGTTTTATAATAATGTTGGGCTATAAGTAATAATAATTATTTTATATAAGTAATACATTTAAAATTCCTTAAAGATATACATACCATAACACTAAGTTCAATTTCAAAATAATCACAGAACACCGTCCCTTGCAATTAGTTTTATTATTATCGTATCCAAGTAAAGTAATGTTTATATTCGATCCTGTGTAGCTTAGACTAGACAAGAATGTCTTTTCATTTAGATACCTAATAAATTTATTATTTATATAACAAAGAATAATTATCCATGTTCTTACATTACGTGAGAAAAACAAAACTAAATAATATGCAAAATTATTAATGCCAATATTTTTTTATTCCTTTATATTATATGAAATAACACAATTGTACAAAGTAAGATATGATAACACAATATAAACTTAATTAACATTTTGTATCCGTAATGAGGTTTGGAATATTATTAAAATAATAATTTATGTTTCATTTGTGGTGATTTATTTAATCATCAGAATATAATCAAAATATATTTCTTTTTTTAATATCAAATATGAATCCTATTTCATTGGCAGATATCAATATTAAATATTGATATATATTGCATCTATTGGTTTGTAATAAGTTAGACCACGTAATAAGAATAATATTTCTCCAATTTTGTATCAAATTATTGTAGAAAGTTACTACTTAAGTAAGTAAAAAATATAATAAATTTTCATCTTTAAAAAAGTATATTTTTTTAATTGTTTGCTATAGAAGATTATTAAGCCGGATTATAAAATTATAGAAACATATAACAAGGTCGCGGCTATAAAAACGTATGGATGTTTGAAAATTACAAAATAAAAATGTATTAATATTATTTAAAATTTATAAGAAAACCTAAAGTAAAGTTGAACAAGAGTTAAGGTATTTTTAAAAGATTGTGAGTATAAAATGGCAATACTGATTGATTTAATAATAAAACCGCTTATCACTAGAATAAAATACTAATTAAACTTTAAAGTATATTTTCTCTGGCGCAGACTAAGCAATATTATCTTAATTAAAGCTCAACAAACATTCGTTCAGCTCTCGCATCACGAGAGCCGAAGAAGTATTATTGTCACTTTAGTGACAGCGTCGAGTATGCCCGAGTGGACATCGAGAGTCTCGAGTATAAGACAATAGCAAAAGAGTGAAGATGGAACCATAATAACTGTAAACATTTCATTAAAAAATAAATTCATATCTGAGAGCATGGAAGTGTTTTTTATACATAATATTTGTTAAGTTGGAAAAAATTCACAGCCGTACCATTCCTTTTTCGAAACCATTCGGGCCATTCGGAACCGAGTAACTTCTGCCTAATATAATCTAGAAAATTCAAGAGGGTCAAGGAGAATAAGAAGGTGTTACATAGATAAAAATATTTTCAGAATATATTTAATTTGAAGAAGAAGTTTAGGAAATATTGCAAGTTAAATTACATTAATTTGTCGTTGACGCATGGACATTAAAATAGAAGTGGTAATTCCAGTCAACCTAGAGAGCTGAAATTTAGTATATAACTAGGTTTTTTTATCTACACAAAGGAAAAACTATCAAAATTTTGAAAATTAAAGATGTGGATTACTTGATATGGAACACTTTAGCACAGATAAACTATCAGAAAAACAGAAAACCATTTTCTTATCTAACATAATTTACAATAATATAATCACGTATAGCGTATAGATCACTTTACTTAGTAAACACTAGGGTTTTGAAACGTTGTAATAAGTACAAGCAAGTACCAGCTGACAAGTAATTACAAGCTGTCATAAGATTAATGATTTTATCTCTTACATTTACATTCTTATGAGGTTTTGTAAAATTTTTGATTGCACAAACTTCCATTGAGCTAGTCATCTTTAAAAATTAAAAAAATATATATCTAAAAAGTAAATTTATTTACTTTATTTACTTTTACATTTTATATATAATATATATTCAATTAAAATAAACGTATTTACTTTACTTACTTTACGAATATATAATAAAATAATTGTTAAACTATAAATGTTCTCAATTTTTACAATACCAATAATGAAACTTAAATACATTTCAACAACATGTTTATGTAAATTTATATTTAATATAATCTTTACAAAAATGTCTTGCCATTGGAAGAACCGGCTTACCTACTATTGTTAACTAAATACGCTCCGGAATAGGGAGAGCATTATGAGAATATTTTTATTAAAAAAGATATATGTATCCATTTGTTGTGAACCAATGTAAAGTTCTAAGGAATCTTATTAGCCATATAAATTTACTACAATTATTTTGCTAAATTAATATTATCAGAAGGAAGAATCGTAGTGGAACCAGAGCCATATTAGAAAATAAAGAATGGTTTATCCTATAATTACAGAAACCGGTACGTCATTAGATTTGTTTGTTGTTTGTTGTCAATACTTTTGTTGGGAATACTTGTCTGTTATAAAACAAATCTTCAAATTAAAAAAACTGTAGGACACTATTTATAAAATGCAATTCCTATAATTTATATAACTACAAAATAAAGTATAGTTAAAACTTGTTGTTATCTATCCTACCTTATGCTTAATTAAATAATGTTTTGGTAACATTTTGCACAATCTTTTCATGATCACTTAAAGATCATGAGCACAGATTCTTAATACATATTCCTAATACTTTTGAAAAGAGGATTTTTACTTCAGGGTCCACACTGATCCGGATCAAATGGGAAGCCTTTATAAATGGGGCAAAACGATAATCTTACGATTTAAGTAATCCACCTTTCCATCGGAGGCGACGTGATGTTCTGAATATTAAATGGACTGGCTGTTACAGCTTATGTCAAAGAGACAACGAGATTATGTCAACGAGATTTGTAATACGTATATTGATTTTTTAAAGTAAACTCATTATTTTCTTCTTCTTTCTTAGAATAGTTCTTCTTTTTAATTCTTTAAACAGATGATTCTTCTAAAAGTTACTGTCATACATGAGATTAATAATTTATGAACCTTAAAAGTTACGTCTCATTAAGGGGATGAATAAAAAAGTTGATAGTTAGTATAACTATTTTTGTAGATTATTTAACACGTTAAACGCCATGGGGGACTACATATGAGCCACACTTATTTAATGAAAGAGGCCAGATTAAAAATCGTTGTTCACATATTTTTCAATACAACTTTTTATTAATTAAGAGGCGATAAAATATAATAAATCACCTGGAACATACTAAAGAAAAGTAATTAAATACTTTATTTCGTCAAAATACTGCTGTCACTCATAAGTTGTCCCCCATGGCCTCAGCGGTCAAAAACTCGTGTTTTCGTCTGTGGGGGCCGCGGGGGTCGAGGTGTTGGTCATCCTCGCTCCCAATCGTGTTGCGAACATTTTGTTAACATTTTCTACTACCTAGTAGAAGATACCAATTAATTTGCTATTAACACCATCACACTGCGCAATGTTTCAAGAACAGCACGAATTCGTAACTCAAGTCACCAACTAATGTGCATGAGATAAAGGCTTTAGTGGCATTAATTATGTTCATGGGATTGGTGAGACTACCTAAACTGAAAAAATTAAACGCATATAGTTGGTACCATTAGAAAAAACAGAAAGAATTTACCAAAACAATTTACCATCGCTAAATGGAAGAAAGGCGAGCATATAGAAAGAGAGAGCAATGATGGTATAAGAGTCTTGAAATGGAAAGACAAAGGAGACGTGCTTGTTGTTTCGACAAAACACTCAGACCGTTTCTTGACAATCTCAAAGCGAGGAAAAGCAGTTTTGGAGCCGAAAATTGTTCTCGTTTATAATAGAGCGAAAGGAGCAGTCGATTTGCCAGATCAAATGACAGCTTACTTCTCGCCACTACGGAAATCTGTTAAGTGGTATAAAAAAAGTTGGAATAAATCTGCTGTTAAATACTGCGGTTGTTAATGCATTAATAGTATATCAGAATGTAACCGGAAATGAAATTCAAATAGTTGAGTTTAGAAAACAACTTCTGAAAAGTTTGTTGGTGAGAGGTGAAGAAACCTCATACAATGTCACTAGGCCAAAAAGAATTAGACACAAACTTACAAGAAAATATGGTACAAGTAAAAACAATCGAAGAACTTGTCAGCAGAGCGGTAAAGAAAATACACAAGTGATGGGGCGATTATTGGCCAAAAATAAAACAAAAAAAGTTGTAACTTTTTGCGAAACCTGCCGTAATAAACCATATTTATGTTTTGATTGTTTTCATAAAATCCACTAATTAGATATATTTAAATTACGTCGATCTCAATTTAGAAGGCTGATTTTAATTTGCTTTCTTTTTAATTATTTTATCTAATAAATTATTCGTGTGATTTACAAATATATTGTTTGATTAAAAACGTATCCCCGAAAACTTATTTGTTCTTACATTATACATTGTGAAACCTTAGGTTCTAATTCAATATCTGAATATTAATACTATGTATTTATTCTGTACAAAATAACTATTTAAAAACACAATAAAAACTAATTTTGTAGCAAATAAGATAATAAATATGTAATTATACTATACCTGAATCTTGCAGTGAAAATATTGTCCCAACATTATCAAACCTATTTTTCAAAGTTAAATTTTTTACTAAAAACCAAGTAATGTAAATTTGTCTAGAGGGCCGTGGGGGTCACAAACAATACACATTAGCTTTAAATACGTGCCCCACGGCTCTATAGCTAAGCTTCAATTCATCTATAGCTTGCGGTCATATGGTGTCCCCCGCGGCCCCAACGGAACAATTGTATGTCGACTAAATGGTGCCCTCCACGGCCCAAACGTTAAGACTTAAAAATTAAGACGGCGTTTAACGTGTTAAATATGATGTAAAAATTATTTTTATAAAAAAATATTTAAATAGTATTTCCTTAAAATACTCGACGAGTATATCCGTCCCAATGGGCCAGCAGGAAGCATCCGCTACATCTGCCCTGTGACGACACTACCGGAATACCCGCTTTGCTTTAGACATTTCAAACGAATTTTAACGCTTTGTACTTAATGGTTTATGAAATTTATTTTCAAATTGTTTTATTTTTCTGAAGCCATTAAGTACAAACTTGTTGTCGCCTTGTTTTTGTACATATATATAAAATTTACAAAATGATTATAATTTATCCTTATACCCGTCTTCTGGGATCAGCATTTCTCTTATAACCTTATGGAATACACTTTTAATCTCTCTTAGCATAAATTATTTTCCCCTAACGCTCCCCAGACCACAGACAAATGGTAAAAATAAGTAATAGTAACAAAAGGAAGTTTCAAGGAAGCAACCATTACGAATTGTTAGTCTGGCGTAAATGAAGTCAGTCTTAAAAGTGGTTTGAGGAGAAATAGTATTTATTCACGGAGTAATAACGCTAAGGATGCGGCACATTGGGAGATAATCACTGCCGTTGATTTTTAACTCACTATGTGGTATGAATATCGTATGATATGCTGTAATGATTCTGAAAATATTGTAGATTCAGATATGAGTCATAGTGGTTTGTCGACAGAAACAGATACACTTCAGGTGTTATAATGACATTCATAAAATCTTAGTACGTGAGAAGGGCGGTTATAAAGTGACTTAAAAAGAATAAATAAAAAAAAGGAATATTGTTTGAAACTTGTTATGTGTATTAAAATATTATTGAGTGCAATATTTTATCATACACATAAAAAAAATAGTGTGAGAACTTGATGCAAATTAGTTAATTTAAAGTTTGCTGTCCATTATTTAATATATATTATACTTCTTAGATTTTATACAGCTGATATGTGTTAGGGGTGTATGTATTTGTGTGTAGAAAATTAAATTGTGATCAATAATCTTTAAACTTAATGTGCTTAGTTTTCTTAATCTTTGATTTCTCCAAATGGCTAAAGTTAATGCTAAATAAGAGTTTAATCAAAGAAACTTCCTGCCTTAAGATTATAATTATTATATAATTCAATTTTTAATATTTTAAGCAACACTCGTTCATAAAAACGGCCCGTTACTTATAAATTGTGAACGAAGTAATTACAGCTTAGTCAGTAATTAAAAGGCTACTTACTAAACAAAAAAATACTTAATTGCTTCCCTGAATGAGTAAGACTAAAACAAAGTTATAACGAAAAAAGCTTTAGAGTTTATAAGAATATTCAAACTTAATATTTTTGTTTCTCTATTTTTATTTACAATTTGTTGAGCAACAATCATGAATACCAAAAATATTAAAGGCCTCAGCTTTCTTGACACTATTGTTAGAAATTACACGGTAAGCTTAAAATTAATTTTCAACATATATTCATATGTTGATTTAATGTTAGTCTATCTAGACTTAGTTATTTGCCGATATTTAAAACTAATATGAGAATGAATGGAATAGAAATAAATATAATGTAGTACTATACTTCTAACACTTGATCGAAGTGTTTGATCAATAACAAAGATACTGAGATACTTCCTTTTCAAATAATATATATTTCTATTAATTTTGAAACCTCCAGAGTACGTAGCTCCTTTCTTAATTAATAATATGTTTTAAGGATTCCAATAGTTTTTTATTCGCTTGCTTATTATCGATATTCTTCATGTTGAAGTTTTGATAGATGCAACCATCGATTATGTACTGATTATTGGACAACTAACAAGGGCGTCGTTACGAGAGTAACTCAAATTATACAAAAGAACTATTTTAACATGGACTACTTGACAGTAGTGGTCATTACATGTAATAATTTAACTTATTACATATATATCTGTTTTTTTTTAGTAATGTTAATAAATGTCGTTATCAGATGAAACCAAGTAAAATAAAAAATAACATAAAATTATAAAATAATAATTATTTTTAAACCCAGTTGCTAATGAAGGAGGTCTCTTATAGCACCTGAGTTTTATTCCTTTTGTTCAGCCTGGCTTCATTTTGTTTAATTTTATGTTTTAATATTAATTGGTGCTTCTTTTTATTAACAATAAAAAAACAGGAAATTAATACAATATTTATTTTTTAATTTTTATGAGCTGAAAGAATATCGTTTCAGTTTTTTTACTTAAGAATTATATGAAAGATTATAAAAAAACTCCAAATAATTGTATAAATGGACATACAGCGAAAAACAATAATGTGCCAATGTGTGCAATAATCGGTCACGGTTATGCATTGTAGGTGAACTTGGTATATATTTGCTTAGACTTGGAATATCAAATAACATAACGACTGAATAAATTATATTATTAATCACATTTCAATTATATAAGCATAGTAGTGTTTTCAACTATTTTAGGGTTGTCAATAATAATAATAATAATATTTATTATTCTTTTTAGAAAACAATTTTCAATGTTCCGAATTCACGGAATGGTATACAACATTAAGATATTTTTTAAAATAATGGAAGAAAATACCCGTCAGAATTAATTTTATTAGTAGCAAGTAAACATCCTATTACTATACCTACCTGCTATGCTGATCGCTACTATATTGAAATTGTATATTATATCTAATAAAACGCATACTTTATAAAGCTTAAACTAGAGAGAATAATTATGTAAATAAATAATAATATCTCTAACATCTACCTACCTACCTAGGGTTCCGTACCTTACTGTAAAAGGCGAAATAAAAGGAAAAAGCACTCTTTTAGAATCACATTGTTATCCATCTGTCCGTCCGTCTGTCCGTCTGGATGTCATCACGTTAAGACCCTTAATTTCGGGTATGCGTGGAAATATCGAATTTAAATTAGAACCTCATACTGAGTTAATGTAATCAAGAGTTTTATAGCAAAAATTCAAGAAAATTCTCGAAATACCTTTGTACTTACGTGATAGAAATAAAGTCTTTTTAGGAGGTTAAATTTTAAAAATTAAACTGAGGGGTCTCATATGAAAGGGCTTGATTTGGTAAAACACACTATATATTTATTTTAAAGAAAAATATCAAAAAAGTTACCGCTCCCTATCTCCAAAGTCTTGTGACCTACAAATTTGTACAAAACCCTCGGTACAAAGTTTTTGCATTATGTAATAAATTTAATAATAAATAGGTGTATAAAAAAATAACTAACTATACAATAAGAAATTTATCGTTTCGGAAAGGATATGTACCTGTGAATTTGTTTTCCCAGAGATTACCGGTTCGAAGGTCTGTATCGATAATTTTGTTTCTAAATTTAGTTTAAAAATTTAAACATATTCACGTTACCTACCTAAATTTTACAAAAACACGTACGTAACCTACCTAAATTTTAAAAAAAGTTATGGACATTTCTAAATCCGAAATAATTACTGGAATTATGTTGTTTCATATTTGGTATAATAAATAATATTTCTCTGCATCCATCAGATTGTAACAAGTTGGACCAGTTAACAGGAACATATTTCTTCAAGTAGTCTAATATTAAATAGAATTACAAATGTTGATACCGATAGATTTTATTATAAAAAAATCATTCTTCAAAAGCTATAAGACCAAACTCAATATATTTGTTTCAAAGTGACAACAAATAATATACATTAAATATTATTTTATCTTCTAAATATTTTTCACTGGCCAAGACTAAGCAATATTGTCTTAATTAAAGTTCGGCAAACATTTGTAATTCTCGCTCATCATGAAAACAGTGGATGTATTATTGTCACTTTAGTGACAGCTCTGAGTATGCCTAAATTTACATCGCGAGTCTTGGGTAAGACTATTGCGAAAGAATGAGAGTTTAAACATCAATAATTCAAAAAAGGTATACATTTTTTTTTGGTATTTAAGCCGTCATGATTCATTTTAATTATATTAAATCTAACCTGATTTACTCACTCCGGTTTGTATTGATCTTTGCTCAACTAGTTTCGTACCCTTTCGGGAGCATTAATTATGATCTCAGAGTGATAGAACAGCTGCGTGATCATATCTTTCCTTTAAAAAATAACACATTTTGCTTTAATTAAAAGAAGTCTTAAAGATTAGGTTTAAAAAAAAATCTTTTGCTTATAATAAACCTATTCAAAATTTTTCGTCAAACCAATCCTATAAAGATATGAATATATTATAGTTAAGATTGTATTAGATAACTGAACAATACCTACGTAGATAAGTTGAGCCCATTTAACTTTACCAAGTTGGGGTAATATCAACATTACCAAAACCTTCCTTTCAGAATAAAACTGAAAATCTCGCTCCAGGATAGTAAAAAATATTGAAAATGTTTTAATAAAATATTAAGCATTATACTGAGCGTCTTTCTTGCTACATTCTTTTATGAACTTAAACTTAGCTCCCGAACTGCAGTAAAATAGAACGAAGGAAACTGTTTTGTGATAATTTTTTGCTTTTGCTTATGATAAAATTTGTAGCTAGATAAATAATAATTTAAATGTACTTGTTCTGGAATTAGTTATGGACCAGATTACATCTACTTCGATGTATAGTAAACACGTTAGTATCTAGTACGTAAGAAAGGGTTCTTAAGAAAAACTAATATATTTTTTAATCAGAACAATTGGATGAAATCTTTTGTATATTACTAATTTTTTTTTCAATTTTTAGATATCAAGATTTAAAAAACTTAAAATCATTATTGTAATAATGTAATTTAATCAAAACCATGTAGCACATAAAATATATATGTTATCGAAGGCAGAAATATTTTTGCAATATTTTTCCGGGTAGACCGCTTACCTGCATGCAGCCGAAAGCCGCAGAACGTGACAATATTTATAAACAGGTCAGGACTGTTCCTGCTTTGTTCCATCGGAAACCAGGATATATTTTATATATATATTGATAATATCTGATGCACTGCGGTACGTACAGAACGAAGATGAATTACATGTATTATAATTCATATTAAGTAATTTCTATTAAATACATACAAGCAAAATTTTTTATTTAATTTAAGGTTTTATATATGATAATAAATATAATAGGATAGAGCAATATAATACTAAAATTACGAAAAGTAAGAAAATATCACGAAATGAGAAAGCGGTTTCAAGTTTAAATGTAAAATGCATATAATAAAATAAGGCTATAATTTTACTTTGTATCAAAAAAAAAAAAGTTTTAGAATGTATATTATTTAACATCAGATAAATATCGGTATATATCTTAGAATAAAAAAAAAGTATCGAAAAGAGAGAAAGAGATAGAAATCGTCTTAAAAGTTACACTTAAATACAAGGACGGACTGAGTAGACTGTGATATCATCAAACTGCTTGCAAGTCACTAACAACAAGTAACCTAAGCTAACTTAAAAAGGAGATTAATCTCCATTGGAAGAATGTTACTGTTGTTGTAAAAAATAATGGTTGTGCGTTAAGAAGTTTCTTAAAATTCTTTACGCGTCAGTTAATAGAAATTATATATTCCCTAGAGCTCCAGACTTCTTTAGTCGTTTATTTTACTATTTGTAGTATTATACATAACGTAACGTACGTTATGTATAATACTACGAATACCTACGATGATATCTATTAGGTGGAGGGTTAGGGTTTTAAGTTTGATAAATTTTTCTTACAAGTAATTATCAATATAGACATAATATACTTATCAGTTAGAATAACTGTTTTCTAGATGTTCTGTGCAATAAGAACAAAGCGACAGTGGTAGAAAAGAATTCCTTCATACTTTTTCTCTTACAAACTGATTGTATTATCTTAATCGTGTTACCAAATTCCGCAATATGTAGTCAAGATCTCTTAACAATGACGATTCTTAACAGGTTTTATTATTGATCAAATATTTTGCAAGCATTTTCATGAGAGGATTTTTAGTTTAGGGTCCACGATAATCTGGATCAATTGGGCAGGAAGCCTTTATAAATGGGGCGAAACGATAATCTTATGATTGAAGTAATCCACCTTTCGATCGGAGGTGACGTGATGTTTTGAATATCTAATGGACTGGCTATAACAGCTGTTCTGAATGTGTTACCGAGATTTATAAATATAAAAATATTTATGTTGACTTTTAAAAGTATCCTTATTCATTTCTTACTTGTCGTCTTTATTATGAAAATATTCTGTACTTTTCTCATGCTGGATAGAATTTTTGTATGGCTGTTATTATGTAACCACGGTCAAATAATGATATAATTTCTAAAAAAACTGCCCAAATCCAACGGGAAATTCTAGAAATAAAAAATAACAAAATAACCCTTCAGCTTTAAAATGTTGATATAATTATAAATTAAGCATAAAATTTTAATGATAATCTATGATATGATATATGATAATCTAAATATTTAATAAATTCACAATGTGTTTACAAAAACTATATTAATGTACTTTATATAATAATAAGTATATACAGAAATTTAATTTAAATAATAATTTACACAAACCATATTTTAGGTTGCGGTAATACGTGTTTAATTGAATGGAAAATTCAATTGAATTTATAAATTACAGTTTATACAATTGTAATATGAAGATACTAAACAATTTTTGTTGCTAACTTTCTTTCTTAAATAATTCATGGCAATTTGTGTGTCCATCTTGTGTCATTGTCAAAGTGAAAGCTGTCAAGTTGTCCAACTGAAGTTAAAACTTCTAAACTACGGTATTCTTTTTTTTCAGCTGTAAAATTATTGTTATGTATGAAATTAATAATTCAAAAACCTCTAATTAAGGGTATGAATACAATAGTATATTAAATATGTGAATATTTTTTAAGAAACATTAAATATGATTTAATAGTCTTTTATATAATCAAAATAATTTTATAGTATTTACTGAAAATACGCGGGAAGAGTATATCCGCACCGGATGGTCCGCCCGGAAGCCGCCGCTACATCTGTTCAGTGACGTCATACCGGAAATACCCGCTTCGTTTTCGACATTTTCAAAGCTTTCTATTGTTCTGTGTGTTTTTTACAATCATATTAACGATACAACGTACGTAACAGCTTCTGAGTCTAATTTTTAAATAGTTTTAAATTTCATTTGATTGTCCAGAACTTATGAATTTTAACACAGGATTTTCTTTTTTGTACAATAAATAAGTTTTCGTAAAAGTTAATATTCAGTTTCTGAGTGGGTAATTAATAAAAATATATTATTTGGTAAAAATTACTTTGCTCAGAAGATGGTACGATAAACAGCCAATCACAAATCTCGACAGTGCTGTCATATCATTTTTATATTTTCCTTGATCCAGTAACTTCGTCAACGAACGAATGTCTGAAAACAAAAGCTGATATTGTAAAATATATTAGCCTATAGCATATATCCTTATGTTGTTTAAGATTATATGTAGGAATAATATTGTTGTTCTAAAGTTCGATTCATGCAAGTGATGTTAAAGTTATGCATGCATCTATTTAAGTTTAAGATATACATAGCATAATTTACATTCCCCCGTTCTTTGATATTTATACAGAAACGAAGTTGGTCCATTATCCATACATAATCTACCACCGTCAAATATTTGTAAGCGAAAAGTTTACACTAGGATTCTCTTTGATAAACAAAATTAGCTTTTACTTTTTAAATATCTTTACGTGTTAGTACGCTTTTGAAGATTTTATATGCATTTTAGTCCAAAAATATATATTTTTTAATAGTTAACAAAAATTTAATAAATATTTCGTTTAATCTTTTGTGACAAACACTTGTTATTTCATACTGTGACGTTTAAGATATTTCATTGTCTAAAACGTTTTTTTTTTCTTTATGAGCTTAACTAAGATGTTACGAAATTGAAAAAATACATTTTATGTTAATTTTTAAATGAGGTTTATTATGTCTTAGTGCAGTTACAATTTTTTTAACAATTTAATTAAGTACAATCATTAATACATTCCAAAATTAATTATTAATATTTGTAAATAAATCTTCACACTATAAAAAATATATGTTAATAATTATCCATTTCCTTCGCTCTTAGAAACTTCTATTAAGGAAAACACGGTCTATTTAAAGAACAGCAGAGTAACAGCGGGTCCCTGGTGTGACTAGGTCCATAATTTAGTAACTCGAACATGAACATTACTTTATAACAACTTTGTTTATAACAATAACCTTCTAGTTTGAATGCACTTAAAATTTGACTAAATGAATGAACTAACTGGTCGTATAATTATTCATATTCAAAATATTAGACAACATATTAAGGCCATCAAGCTAATTGTAAAGATTATTAGAAGAGGAATTTCATTGTATTTGGAATAACAAAACTCGGTTGATCTTCTTATTGGATTACTATACAATAAAATTTCTGGGATTATAAGAAATTTTGATATGTTAAAATAATTATTTAAAAAATATATATATATATATATATAATGCAATGAAATTATACACTTTTGAAGTTTCGTTAAAAACAAAAATAATGTGTACGTTTTTGTAAATATTACGAATTGCATGGCAGCTAGTTAGTATATTACAAGATATTGTAATAAGTGCATTAAGCTTTGTCCGCTTCTCAGCCAGATGCAGATTTGCATCACTAATGAACGCCGTAATTTTTTGTTGCCTGATTCTCTTTGAAGGTTGACGACAGTCTTTAATGCAGTAACATATATCTAATCTCAATATTATCAATGAGTTAAGTATACCACACAAAATAAAAGGAAACAAATAATAATTCTTGTTAATTTGTGGCAATTGAATATTTAAATTTAATATAATTCTGTCTTTAACACTTAATATAATTTGTGCTTCAAAAATGGTGCTGCCTTTGAGACAAGCTCTCCTTTGACCTTTGTAATTTGGTGCTCTAAGTTCATTCTAAATTATATTAACCACAAAGTTATTCAGCAAAGTTAAGATAACAAATTTAATTATTTCTGGATTTTCTTAATTAATGGTAATTAAGCAATAATATGTGATTTAAGCCATTTCGCAACCACTGTTACTTTTAATGACGCTATGTCTGAAATACATGAACATAAAGTTACAGAAATGTCGAAGTTGGATGCACTATACGTACAACGCTCTGTGAGTTATTTTTAAAATCAATATGTTCAAGGCCATAGTTATGTATTGGCAGACAACGAAGTTATTAAAAAAATATTTATTTATAAAATATTCATTAATAAAAATACATGTTTACTTGATTAAATCTACTACAAGACTAACTTAAAATATTATTAAAATATTATAATTAAATCTTATTACAAACAATGATAAATGTCGAGTCAGGAGATTGATGCTTTCCTCGTAAGCGGGAATCACTGCTTATGCTGTGATAACTCCTCCGTCCTTCAGAGAGAAGCTGATCTTACAGCTTCCACTAGTGTCCTCACTAGTTGGTGTCGCCTTCGGATGTTCATTTATCTTGGTGGCTTTTGTATATTGATACAGCTTCCATGATGCTCCGCTGACCAGGAGCAGATACAGGATGATAGTCGGCCAGCTCGGGGTTGCCATAAGTGTGGGCCAGTCTGCTACGTCATCTTCGTTTATGTCTTCAGCTTGGTCCAGAAGTTTGTGTATGTTGTCCAGATCTAGGTCCTCTATTTTGAGTTGATATTTTACAGCTTCCACAGGTGCATTCTGTTTCAATGGCAGCGGTATGACTTCGTCTATGTTTATAGTAGTCATGTGAGTCTGTAGAGTTATGTTAATGACGTCAACACGACAATCTTCGGTGAGTGTTACGAGATGAATTCCCGCAGTGCGTTTGTATGAGGTTTTGGTTCCACATTGAACTCGTACTATTTCTTCTTTTCTAAGGATAATCAGCCAAGTGTTGTCTCTCGTCTTCTGTATCTTATCTCCTGTTAATATCATTTTAGCGCGAGTGCAGTTGGCGTCCTTATGCTGAACGAGGTTTATGATACAATCTTGCGATGTTGTAATATGTTTGGTGTTCATTAGCTCGCAGAGATGAGCGTTCTGGGTTAGTTGCTTGCAGTTATCTTCCAGATATGCGTACTCATCGCTTCCAAGTGCTAGGTATTTGGATTTTGGGAGAATAGTAAAATATTTTGTATCAGGGATAGAATAAAGGTGGATAAGGTCATATATATTTGGATCGGTATTAGGAATTTCTAATATAAATGTTAACGAGTGTTCCGTACTGTAAGCTTTAACTTTAATTGACCTTTCTAATATTCTAATATTATTTAAATTTATATCTATTACTGGTACTAGGTTAAACTTAGTTTTAAGTTGTCTTAATTCTAACACCAAACTTTGGGGACTAATTATACTGGGATGCATAACACCTAATTGGGAAAATGTTATAGCATCTTCTAAAATCATTAACTTATCTAAGATAATCTGTAAGCTAAAATCTATTTGAACGAAAATATCTAAATAATTCAAGTGACTATGTAACCCATCATAGTCTTTTGTCACGTTTCCCATATATGTAACTAAATTTCTCTGATTGTCGTTAATCTTATCTAATTGATTACCAAATTCTTTTACAGTATTTTCTGCAATAATTAATGTCTTTTTCTTCGAATTTTGAATAAAAGTTATTTTATTTCTTATAGTTGAAATTTCAGATTCGAATTTTAAAGCATCTTGATTATCTAAATTTCCAGTTATCGATTTTACAACTGAACCTAACCCGTCTATAAGGCCACGTTTACGCCTAATGTTCCGGGGAATCATAAATGAAAGTTTTCTATTTACTAAGGATAAATTGTACTCTATTTGATTACGATAAGAATTTTGAATACGTTCTGATTACGTAGTAGACGTTTCGGAAGCTTTAATACTTGCATATAATGCAGTTAATTTAGTTGTAGTTAATTTTAAATATGTTACATTATAAGCACAAGCTAAATTAAAAATATTTGTTTGTTTAATTATTTGACCTTGCTTAAGCAAAAGGATTTCCTGTTCGTTATTTACGGGATTAAAGGTAACGTCTGCTGTTGCGTAGAGCATGATTGCTCCTGCGATGAGGATCCTGGAACAAGGTGAGGCCTTCTTAGTAGTTTATAATGAACCCTTATAGATTTCGAATTAGGATGGTTTCCTATTATTTCTGCAACGTTATTGGGGTGAAGGTGAATGATTTTATATGGACCTTTAAATACCGGTTTTGTTTTATCGTTTCTCGCTGTCTTCGCCACTTGTTTATAAACTAATTCGCCTACCTTGAATGTTCTTTCTTCTGCTTCTTTATTCCGCCTGGCTATTATTTGTTCTTTGTTTTTAGACATAAGGGCTGTTATACATACCTGTATCGATTCAGCATTTGCTTTATGTTTTAAGACGTAATCCTGATAGAATTCTTTTGGGAAATATAGCTCTAACGGATTTCGTGATGATGTATGACCAAAGAGAAGTTCATGAGGAGAATAGCCTGTTGCTGAGTGGATAGCATTATTATATGCTATGATTGCATATTTCATTATTAACTGAATGGGGTCATTTTTATTTGTCATTTTGTGAATTCTAATTATTTAGCCTATAGTCGAATGAAAACGCTCTATAGGTGAATTAGAATTCGGGTTGTATGGGGTTGTGAAATGTATGTTTATGTTATGTAAAGCGCATATTTCTTTAATGACCTCATTATTAAACTTAGTGTCAGAGTCTGTCGTAATTTTGTGGGGTAGTCCTAGAACAGAGATTACGTGTAATAATGCTTCAGCTACATGTATGCTACTGGATGCATTTAATGGAACTGCTTGTGCAAATTTAGAAAAGTTATCTATAATGGTGAGAAAAGTACCTCCTCCAGTTGAGTATAAGTCCATAAATAAGTGTTCCATGGGCTTACAGGGTGTTTCAGTTAGCGCTAAAGGTGGTCTCAATGGGTTACGTTCGTACTTGGCCTTAAGACAAGTGTCACATCGACTTATGTATCCTTGAATCGTGAGTAGCATATTAGGCCAATGATAGTTTCTGTGCAATTGTTTATGTGTTTCTTGAATACCGCGGTGTACAGTCTTCCCTTCATGATATGTTTTAATTAGTTCTAATTGTTCGGCCTGATTTTCGACTAATATGACGCGCGTAGTACATCTTATGAGTTTTGGACCTCTATCATTGAATACCGTTGTATAGACTCTACAGAAAGCTAAATATAGTTCGTCGTTATAAAAGTAACAGTGAAAAACGCGATTGGCTATTGTATGTTCCTTGAGGAATCTAATTATTTCTTGCTCGGTATTGTTAACAGGGATAAATACATCTTTAATGACTGTACGTTGATTAGTTGATCTGTTATCTACTCTATAAGTGGAGCCTGGAGTTGATCTTATGTGGAATTGTTTTAGTTGTTTGTCAATAGCGTCAGATAATATGGGAATGCTGTTGTTTTTGGTGTCAGGCTGAGAATGATTTGTGCTAACAAAAAAGTAAAAATTCATAGTGGCCTCTCTCCGTGGTGAATGCGGTTTTCTCTACGTCTTCCGGATGCATCTCAACCTGATGGTAGCCACTTGCAAGGTCGAGGGTTGTGAAGTATTGTGCACGTCCTAACCTGTCTAGTATGTCATGAATGTTCGGTAGGGGGTACTTGTCTTCGACAATCCTATTATTCAAGCGTCTGTAATCGATTACAAGTCTTCATTTAACATTTCCTGATGCGTCCGGTTTTTTCGGTACTATATGAACAGGACACGACCAAGGGGATATACTTTCTCTAATGATACCCTGCTCGAGTAAGTTATCAACTTGCTTACGAATTTCAGCACGATGTTTTGGAGGCTGTCTGTAACTACGAACATGGATTGGTGTTTCGTTCGATAATCTTAACCGGTGTTTAACCGCATGTGTAAATGTTAATGGTATATTTTCCGAATGAAATATTTCACGGTAATTATAACAAAGCTTAGTTATTTCACGCTTTTCCTCCTCATTCATGTGACTTGTTCGAATTTTATTTAAATTGTCACACAATTCTTTATTAATGTCAATATTAATATTTAATGAGTTTAAATCTACAATCTTGTTCTTAATGTCAGAGTAAGTCTCTAGTTGTATTGGGATTTTATTGGGGATATATTAGTATAATTCATTCATTAGTATAATTTATAACAGTAGTTTTAAATGAACCGGCTTTGACTGTTACAAAAGCTGTAGGGGATTCTAAACCTTCTGACCAGTATCGTGAATTATGTATATATTGTCCGTCAACATTGTTTGTTCTAAATGTTACTACTTTCTCACACTTGGGTTCGATTTTAATCTTTCGTAATGGGTGGTTAAAATATATCGGGATATTAGCGTTTGTTATACGTAACATGTTACTATTAAGATCGATATTACTTTTAAGACATCTTAATAAATCAAATCCGATTAATCCTTTGTACTTGGGATCGAAATCAAAAATTAGAAATTTATGAGTCAGATCTGTATTAAAAATTGGTGGTAATGGGAGATAAACTACATGGTTATGACGAGACACATTATGCGCGGTAGCAATTTGAAACGGTTCATGTTCAACACATAATTCAAAAATAGTATTAAAAATAACATCCGATGCAATAACGCTACGACTCGCTCCAGTATCGATTAAGTACTTACCTCCTAATTCCGGCAACTCAATATACGGCAGATGCTCCCTCTCCTGCACATTGATTTCAACTATCTCAGGTTCCTGTTGACTATCATCAAAATTAGAGTATTCGCCCTCATTTTTGGTGTATTGATCTTGTGGGTCGTTTTGGGTACAAAATAGTTCCTCCACTGCAAACTGTGGTTTATTCGGCCTTGAGACCGACCTCATAGTGACATCTGAGTTTTTCTGTGGTGGGTTATTCTGTTGGGGTATATTAAAATTATTCCGGTAGGTACCAGAGCTCCTACCTGGTTGTTGGTTCTTTCATGGTAGTAATGACTTAACTAGTTGCTCGCGTTGCTCAGGAGTCATGTTGTTCGTTTGAGGCACGTAGTTTTGGGGCCTAAATTGCTGTTGTGGGTAAAATGGTCGTTTGGAAATAGGTAACCAATTATTGTATTGGTTTGGAACAGAATTAAATTCCTTATGCTTAAACATATTACCCTGTTGTAAAGTTGAAGGGCCTGGTTTATTAATAGCAAGCCTGGCTTCCTCCTGTCTAGCCGCGACTATGGCCATTTCTAATGTTTCTGGCCTAGCTATTCTAACACCTAAGGACACGTGGAAATCTAAGTTATTAGTGTACTGTTCAATAACCATTTCTTCATAATAACTTCTATCTCCATGCCTTCCAACGAAATACAAGGTATCGAGCAACTCTCGTAATCGCTTACCAAATGACTCAGAATCTTCAAATTTTAATTTACGAGTTCTTGTCAACTCTTGCATCACTTGTATCTCGTTACGGGGTTCTTCTAAACGTCTTAATAATGCATTTTTTATTTTAAGCCATGAATCTAAGTTTTTTTCATATGCAAACGCTTCTATAGCTGCTCCACTTAATTTATTTTTAATAACACTTAATAAGGTAGGGTGGCTGCTACCTGGTGCTTCTAATTGGCTAAGGACATTTTCGACTTCTCTTATGTAAAAATTAAGTAATTTTTTATTGCCGTCATATCGCGGAATTAAATCCACGACGAGTTTAAAATGGGGTGAATCTATTACCGACATACTGATATATATATATATAATATATATATATATATATATATATATATATATATTTTATACAAAAGTATATAAAAAAATAATAAAATTATAATAGAAAAATTATAAAATTAAGTAATAAAAAGTATTTGCAAAATAATAAAGACAATGCAGTATCGCGTTACAGTTACAACACGTTCCACATATGATTCTATTAAAGAAACAAAGAATGAAATTCTAAACCTAAAGAATTTTTCTTCGAGTTTATTTGGATTTTAATATTACAAAATTAACTAGGTTTATCGCTATTTTAGCTTTAAACACTTTATATCACCAAAAAAAAATTATGTACTAAACTAAAGAATGCCCGCTCGATTTTAGTAATAGACAAACTTTCAAACTTAACTAGGTTTATCGCGATTTTAGCTTTAAACCCTCTTTAACATTAATATAATATAAATACTAAGACAGGAAATAGAGCAGGAACTTGGATTATCAGCGAGAGTACTCACCACACCAGTATCTACATCTCCCGTCGAGTCTTGAGTAGTACACGGGGACGTCCAATTCTCCAGAATATCCTCATGTAGCCTTCGCTTGACCGCCGCTAGGTTCTGGATTACAGGAATGCGACTTAGGAATCGCCGTTTGTCAGAGTATGGAAGAGTTGGATTCCAAAACTTTTACGAAACGCCGTAATCCTACCGACTGCGCCAGTTATGTATTGGCAGACAACGAAGTTATTAAAAAAATATTTATTTATAAAATATTCATTAATAAAAACACATGTTTACTTGATTAAATCTACTACAAGACTAACTTAAAATATTATTAAAATATTATAATTAAATCTTATTACAAACAATGATAAATGTCGAGTCAGGAGATTGATGCTTTCCTCGTAAGCGGGAATCACTGCTTATGCTGTGATAACTCCATCTAGGAATGAAAATAGTTCTTAGCTTCCTGACTTATTAGTCTTTTAATTTAATTTAACTTACTTTAAGTGTTTGATCTAATTTTATAGAACAACTGTCATTTGATGAAGTATCAAAGATTAGACGTATATTAGCTGCGATGCAAATTATTATCTTAAACATTACGATAATTATAAAAAAAGAAAACTAAACAAATTTTGTGTATAAAAATAAATGAAAAATTCAGCGAAATAACTCTGTAAACAAAAATGTAATAATGAAAACCATATTTTTAAATATATAATAGCTGTGATAAATAAAAATCGATAGTCGATATAATAAAGTGATTTTAATATCTGTTAAAAAAATAGTCTTATATAACATTTGTAAAAAGTACAAAAGACAAAATATAATCCAGCAATAACTCAAATTAAGCAATCTTAAACAAGGACTATTAACGTTTGTCTGTTTGTCGCGATTTGCACCAAACTCCTAACATCAATTTATGACGCTCGCATTAGTGAGTCAAATTGTGAGGTAAATACTTTTTGATTTACTGCGAAGAAGACTTAATATGTTGTGACATTTAGCGCCTTAAGTGAGAAATTTTCTTTTGGTTTATTTTACTGCGTAATTGTAAAGACGATAACTAAGAAAAATGGTATAGTCATTAGCTTCTTATATACATTTTGCGGTTTTACTACCAATGAAAAACTTAATTATGGTTTATAAAGCATTTATTTATTTTATCTCATTCAATAAAAGTATATTACTACAAGTACATAATATATATTTTATATTCATTATTAATGAACAAATTATTATTCTATAATAAAACTAAAACAAAATAAGTATACCGATTGGGTATATTGTGGTGGTGATTACCAAAATGAGGATATAGAGGCATTTTATGATTAGAGCGTTTGTCAAGATTCATAGCACGTGTTGATAATCAAGAAAGTTGGCTCACTCCGTCAGCTAGACGTGCCGTTCATTCCACCAAAACGTGACTGCAGCTGACTAAATATTAACAGACGTCCCACGAACTTGTGAACGACTTACGGTAACTGAGATGTAATGATGGTGATGGCAAAAGATTTACGTTTAAAACTATATTATAGATATATCGGTAGAAAGATTTTACTTCCGATTATAGAAGCCTATGGAAAATACGCAATGAAGATGTATTTTCTTATATAAATGTATAAAACAGATTTTTTTTATCTCTCCTAGTATAACTGTTTTATTCCTAATGCTCTCTAGACCGCAGACAAACGGTCAAAATAAACTAAAAAAATCAAGTTTCAATAAAGCCACCATTATGAATTATGAGTCTCACGCAGGAGAAGTCCACCTTAAAGTCGGTTAAGATGAAATAATATTCCCCTACAGAGAAACACTACAGAAGCACATGTGAGAAAATCACGGCGTCTGATCTCCAACTCAATACGTGATGTAAATATCGTATGCGATATTAAATCTGATAAAGTCGTTGATAATATAGTCGTCGTAATGGAATATGAATCAGAATATATATCTTAGTTGTATGTTGAAAAAAACTGATACATAATAGGAATCATACACATTACAAAGGAAGTAGGAAAATGTTGGTATGCGAGAATGACCAGTTATAAAGTAGGAAAATAGTAAATGTGTTAAAAATATAGTTATAATATCGTTCGAAATTTGTATCAGGTGTATTAATATATTATTGAAAGTAATATTTGATTAATCGTACTATGACAATAAGTAGAGTGACTACTTGATGCAAATAAGTTAGTCTTATTTTACAAGTTGTGTACATATTCAAAACGTAGATATTTTCAAATCAATATTATGGAAATAGTCAATAATTCAATCAATCCAATAAGAATTTTGATTAAGATTTATACAATATTTGTAATTAGCCAAATGGCATACTCGTATATTGAAACAATTGGCAAAACTATGGAACGTGATGATTTTAAATCAAATCACACAACCACAAAGTTATATTCATTCGTATTCCAAATGAAAAAAAGTACACATGCAATAAAGTGGATAATACAAATGTGTAATAAAAACTCGTATCAGTATTTTTAATCAGTAGTGCAAACGACCCTCGGGACTGTTATTGTTGGCACCGCGCGTCATAATTTTATTTACTCCCAACTTGGTCACTTGTGCGCGGTTTGAGCTGCGGCTGCTACAAAGTAAACTGCCGCATTGCAGGACAATTACAGTATTATATACTTTTATTTACAATCGCGGTTTAATAATTATAATTAAATTGAACAATAACAGCAATGATTGGTTTTCATTAATTCTAGTTTGTTAATTGATATTTATCGATCAAATTATAACGAATCTACATTTCTGTTTTAAAGTCCATTTAATTTATTGTTGTCTCTTACTTGAACCAAATATCTAGAATTTAAAATGAAACTAATGCATTTTATTTGTTATGTTTGTAATTAGATATTTTAGGGACGTAAGGATTCGATGAGTAATATTATATTTTTAATTTTTTTGTTGATGTTGGCTGACTAGTTCACGAACATTTTCATAAGAATTATTTATTATTATTATTATTATTATATTAATTCAAAAATATTGAAGTAAATGTATACTTGACTATGATAAATATCTACTCCTATATAATATATAAGCTTTCGCAATGTATATTAAATGTTTTATAAAGTAATATTTCTATTTGCATTTCATTCGTTACAGATTATATATTTATATATTAGTTATTAACACAATAATAAATAACCATCGCCAAAAAATCATATCAGTGCTAATTATTTGTATTTTTATATACTACGAGTATATAAATAGTACATATACTAATGTATAGAAACTTTTACCAACTAATAATTTGTTACAGACAAATCTTATGAGAGACGAGTTAGTATTTTTAAACTATGGAGTTTCTTAAATATTTTGTATAAATTGTGATCAGACACAACACAGATTAAATACTTTACAACTTTGCAATAAATAAGGAATTTTAAAATATTTCTACCCAATTTCGCTAATGAAAAAAAATTATATTGGCTTCAATTTGGTTTTATTTTGTTTGTTCTTACATTTTAAGGGCAAATGGTGCTTCATTTTCATATAATATTGAAAATGAATCGTTTTTGTGGTTTTATGACATGATATATTACAGAGACGAGTTTGTTAGAAAAGTATTCTAATAATTTTGGGCTATTAGTAATAATATATTTTTTTCATAAATAATCGCATTTAACCGTTTAAAAAAAAATAAATACCATAATACTAAGTTTAATTTCCAAATAATCATAGAAAATCGTCCGTTGCAATTAGTTTTAGTATTATCATATCTAGTTATATAATCCAGTTAAAATAACGTACTTATATAAACAAATATGAATTTTGAATTGCTTAGACTAGACACAAACAAATAGATATAGAAAATTATTACTGCCAATATTTTTAAACTCCTTTATAATGTATTAAATAATACAATTTTGTAAAGTATGATATGATAACCTAAATATAAATTTAATTAACATTCCGAATCCGTAATGAGATTGGAATATTTTTAAAACGATAATTTATGTTTAATTGTGTGGTGATATATTATTATTGAATCACCAGAATACAATCTAAAGATATTTATTTTTTGGACATGAAAAATTAATACTATTCAAATGTTGTATCAAGGTATTGTAGAAAGTAAGTAGTAATAATAATTGATCTTTGAAAAAGTTTTTAAGTTCAATTATTATTATTTTTTGTTAAGAGTAATTGTTAGCTCTAGAAAATTATTTAGGACGGATTTTAAAATTATAGGAACATAATAACAAAAGATCGTGGCTACAATAAATATGAGGATTAATCATATTAAAAAAATATTTATATTTATTTAATAATTAGTGATAAAAGTATTAAAAAATTATTTCAATTTGTAAGATAAGCTATTTTTTTATGCGCTTAGCCAATAGGTTAACAGTAGAGAAAAGCTTGAACAAAATATAACGTAACTTTTATTAAAAGATTTTGAGTATAAAATGGCTATACCGATTGAATTATTAAAAATTAAACTGTATATCACCATAACAAATAAAATAAATTCAATATTATTTTATCTTTAAAATATATTTCTCTGGCACAGACTAAGCAATATCGTCTTAATTAAGGCTCGGCAAACATTTGTTCAGCTCTCGCTTCACGAGAGCTGGAGAAGTATTATTGTCACTTTAGTGACAGCCCTGAGTTTGCCCGAGTGGACATCGAGAGTCTTGAGTATAAGAAAATTGCAAAAGAGTGAAAGTGGAACCATAATAACTGTAAACAGGTCTACATTTTTTTAAAAACATATTCAGACCCATAATAAAATTTAAATTCCAAATTTACAGTGATCAGGAAGGCGTTGCATAGATAGCAATTAGAACCACTAGTTTAGGAATTATTGCAGGATAAATTTCAATAATTGTCATTAATACAGTGACTGACTCACCGATCATAAAATTAGAAGTGGTATTGCAGGTTAACCTAAACAGCTGAAATTTGGTACACAATCAGAGTTTTGTCTGTACAGTAAAACTACCATAGATACAAAAATGCTTATGATAGCTATATAGTCATATTTAAAAATTTAAGATATGAATTATTGCATTTGGAACACTAGAGTATAGGCAAATCATCAGAGAACCGGAAAACCATTTTCTTAAGTGACATAAATTAAAATCATATAAAGACATGTACCTTATGTACTTGTAAGTAAATGCTATGGACTTAAAACTTTATAATAAAAACATTTCTATTAAATAAAATACTATAAACTAAATACTGGCTTAGTTACGTTTGTTTGGCAACCTTTATATCGATAGCTCTTAGAAAAGCCCACCGAGAGTTGCTTTAAGGAAGTTTGCAGCTAAAGCGCAAGATATTTTTGTTACTTTTGTATTTATAATATAAAAAAAAATTAATAAACATAAACGTATACATCTGAATCCAACTTATAACATGTAAGGTAATAATATTAATATCATTTAGCATTGACAATAGAATCTTCATCAATATTATCTACCAATATCAGTGTTACCTCATTGGTTTCTTTACCTGAGCTCATTTTTGTTTCTACTTGTTTTTTAATGAAACATTCCTCAATATTTTGTAACGTCCTATTTTTTGTTTCTGGTACAAATTTCCAAACATAAAACAAAGAACAACTTAATAGAGCAGCATATGTCAATAATGTTCCATGTATAGATAAATATAATATTAGATATGGTGCTATTTTTACGGTTATAGTATAGAATAAACAAATAAATAATACATTTAACGAGTTTCCTAGACCTCTGTGTCTCAAAGGCATGATTTCTGTTGCTATTCCAAATGGGATGCAATACAGTCCAAAACTTGAAAATATCATACATCCTGTTAAGAAAATCAAACTTAAAAATGAACCACTAGCCACAAAGCATTTAAATTGCAAATACAAAACCATGGACGATGCTAACAAAAATAACAAACAGCCGATACCACCTGCCAATAGAACTGGTTTATTATTGAAATATCTTAACAAGAAGGGACACAATATGTTACCCAAAATTGCAAATATATCAATTATTACTGTTGCTATAAAGGCAGTGTCTCCATCTATTGTAAACTTTTCAATCAAATTAATTGCATACACAATGACTGTCAAGTTACCACTAAAATAGTAACATGACAAAAGTACAAACATATGAAATGTTGGCAAATAAAAATCGCGACTAGTTACTTTCATCCACACGTCTGCCATTACTGTTTTTGAACGCTTTGAGTTTTTTGTGGATATTTTCGACCGTAAAAATTCCCTTTGAGCGGTTAAAAGCGCATTCATCTCCATTTGCGACTCCTCATTTTTACCCCTGAGCCAAATGAAGGATTTTTTGCTTTCCTCGAATTTTCCTGTATACGCTAGCCATGCGGGTGATTCAGGCCAAATAAAACTTAACAAGTAGGCTAATATAATGGAAATATTTAAAACAATGCACAAGGTTTGAATTGAAAAAATCCTTCCTATTATATGAGCCATCGTGATTCCGATTGTTTGTGTTATTCCAAAAAGAGCTATTGAAATGTTTCTGAATTTAGGGCTCATCATTTCACTCAGGATTGTAAAATTTATCACAATTATACTTTTAGCTCCTACTCCTTGGAATATTTCACCAATAATTATAGCAAGACTGCTGTTAGCAAAATATATCGTGATCCATCCAACGATGCTGAGTAGGCAGGTCAAACGGAATCCAAATTTTCTTCCTTGCCATTGCAGTAAACATGGCATAAATAGACCCGGTATTCCTGCTATACCGTGCACGGAAGCTGTAATTAATAACAAATACTATTTGAATAAACCCTAAATGACGTACAGCGAATAATTGCGCATGTATATATTACTTATATATATCTCTGTAATATTGTTAATATATCTGTTAACATTATAATTTATCGAAATTTATATTATTTCCATATAAGTCTAAAAGTTGTTAAAGTTTTACATTGATATAATAATTGTTCTAGCACAAAAATGAAAAATGAAAACAAAAATGAAAAAAAAAGAAAATTAGGTAATTTTCACAGAACAGCTATAATTGAGAATAGTATAACAGGCTTAACTTTGGATTAAACTTTGATAAAATTGAAATAATAACTTATTAAATAAAGTAATGATTTTAGTAATTATAAATATCTACTTAAAATTAGCAGTATTATAAATGCTTATGACAAAGTTATATCTTATAAAAAAAATATACTACCTATCCATGATTCTGTATGGAAGTCCACTTGTATGAGGCTATCGTTTTGTTTTAACTGTTGCAGCAATACACTAGGAAAGCCGATCACAGCACCAGACGTGACCACTGCCAGTTGCGCCGATATCGCCACAAACAACTACAGTTAAGTGAGTAATATCATGTTTAGATATTTATTTACAAAAAAATACTTTCAACAAAAAGAATATTAGCTTTGAAATATACTACGTGAAAAGGAATTTTTATTTGACATTAAATTATATTTGAATTTTTTTTACACATATTGAGCAGCTTTTAATTTTGAAAAAAAAACACTATTATTACTAAATTTTGACTATCAGAAATAATTATGAAATTGATCAATATATTTTAAGAATATGTAATAGAAAAAAAAAATTAAAAACTGTTCAATATTTATAAATATATTTGTATCATGCAGGTTTTGTTACCTGCGTACATAAGCCTAAAAAATAGCGATATTCAGAAACGAGACTGTAAAAGAAAATCTTATCTACCCAGAAGTAATATATACCAAAACGGAACTAAAAATTTTGTCTCTTCCTGTTAATTTTAATCTTTAAATATTGTTGTAAAATATCTATTTTCATATTTTAATTTGGACAGTCTTACTATTTATACAATAAAAAGTGTTTTTCGGCATCTTTTATATATTTATAAATTATGAATAACGGTGCATATGAGTTATGTTTTCTTTAAGAAATAAATACTTATCTTACTTGTCTTATAAACGGAATATCCATTCTTGTTCACTTACAAATTTGAACTACTTATGTCATTTACTAGTCACCATTAAAATGCTAAGTAGACATGTGTAAGCGTCAACGATGGGTAAACAAATATGTACCTAAATAATATAGTGTTGATGAGTAATAATCGAAAAAACAATTAAAGACCAAAGTACGCAGTGGTCGAAATTGCATTACCAAGGAAAATATATTCTGAAAAATAAATACGAATCACAATTTATATCTACTTCGTGTAACGGTAGTAGTTAGTATTCAAGAATCATGGGCCGTGCAATTTGTGCCTATTTGAAATAAACTTTGACTTCGACATTGACCCTTTTTTTTATCAGTTACGTGCTAATTAAAATAGGAAAGTAAAAAAAATTGTGAATTGTATCTCTTGTCTTCATACAACGAATTCAAGATATTGAGTTAGAATTGACTCAGTAAGTAAAAAGTTCATTGTAATAAAAAAGAACAACCGTCGACTAAATGAATAATAATAACAATGTTCATGAATATTTTTTGAATAAGAAACTAATCTAAATAGCAAATTTTAAACTATTTTTTTTTCAAAATAGTATGAACAATTGAACATTAGTGTAGTTATACACATACATTGAACATGATTAGTATAGTTCCTTTAGTTCCTAGGTTTAAATGTGATCATGTTTGTAAGTATTTATATGTTAAATATGTTAATGATAGTTAAGAAAAATATTTTTTACAACATGAAACGTATATATGCATTTGAGAGAATATATATAAATATATAATGAGTATTTATGAGAATTATTTGTTTAAAAGAAAGATAAGAATTTTTAATTATTATTGTAGGACTATACAACTGACATTATAAGTATAAACCTGGTGTTAAATTGAATCAAGCAGTGATTTGAGTAGATTGTAAATTGCATTGATATACAAATTGCACATTATTAAAATAAATAAAAGAATTATTATTAAATTAATACCTAAATTATAAACGATTAATAGATAGTTATCAATTTAATCTTGTTGTTGTGTAAGATTTCACTAATCGATGGTTTGAATCAGTCGTAAATTGATACTTTAACACGTAATAGATATTAACAGATAAATGTAAATAAAAGATTTATGTTTAAAATACTACTATACTTATATATCATTTTTCTTATAAGTGTAAAACTTTCAGTTACTAATATTATCCTAATATAATAATTAATTAGTGTTTTGACTTAACTACCAATTGTAACATTGTCGCTTTCTTAGGACTCTCTGTTTGTGAATTATTATAAAAGGATTGAGATACTGAGGTACAGGTTGAGTTGGGAGTTGGCAGTTACTCTTCGGACGTTCAGGTGGAAATAATAAGTGACAGGGAAATCTATAAAAAGTATATATCTTAGTTACAGTAAGGTGCCAGAATTATTTAACGTGGTATCACTCTGAGGTTCTGTCGCCAGATAAGTATTAACAGCTAAGCACATTGTAAGTTGCAGTAATTGTTAAATAATAACAATAATTATTAAATAAATACATTTTAGTAATAATATCATATTTGATGAACATTTTAAGTAATGTTTAAAAATAAAAAGTAATGTGATGAATAAATATAATTTGAATTCAGCTCGTTTCTTAATTTACTGCTTTTAATAATAAAAACATACATTAATATTATACATAAATTAAATCTTACAAATATTTTAGAGTGGTTTTGTTTTAATATATTATTTATACGTATAATATAGTGTGTCGATTGTAATAAGGTATATATTTAATTTATTTTACGAAGAACCTAACTTAATCGTGTTTAAATTAAATGAAACTTTTTAATCGAGTAATGTAACCATAAATTGATCGTTTCAATCTTAGGGCAAAAGAAACTCTTTTGTGGCTGCATACAATTTCCAATGTACCCTCGTGTGCAGCTGCGGATCTGCACGAAGTATTAATAATTGTTACATTTTATATTTGTCTTCATTGCCTTTATATGTTATAACATTGAGCTCTATTGAAGTATTACAGTTCATATTTAATTAAAATACTAAATATTCACAGTTTGTTTTAAAGTTTATTTATAATTGAATTATTATACTCTTTCTTCAAACCTATCTTATCAAGAATAAAATATGATTCAGTTAAGATTCTATTAACGAAACCTCCGAAGGGAAATAAGGCCTTCATTAAACTTTTTCCAGTCCGGGTAACATCAACATTACTACGACCCACCGTCCGGGTAAAAGAGTAAATCTCGAACCAAGATAGCAAAAAAAAAACTGAAAATGTTTTACTGCGTGTTTCTTGCTACATTCTTTTATGAACTTAAACTTAGCTCCCACGTTGAAGTAAAATTGAAAGAAGAAAACTACTAATTTTTTTACCTTTGGTTATGATCAAATTGGTAGAAAAATAAGTAATTAGTTAAATGTACTTTTTTCAGATTAAATTATGTAAACCTAAATGTTTAAATAGGACTTGATGGACTAGGTTATATAATTATTTAATTATATTATAATAAGTTCAATTTATACAATATTTCTAAATTAACCAAATATAGTATTTATAAAAAAAAAATAATTTAAACTCTTATATAATATTGTACTAAAATGTTTCAGCGGTTTTAGATGTAAGACCATATTTAGGTTCTTAAAAAATAAGGTCACTATTCTATTAACGTAACAAGCATGTAGCGTTAAAAATATTTGATATCAAAGGCAGAAATATTTTGCAACATTTTTCTGCTTAGACCGTGTACCTTCATAGAGCTGAGAGCCGCAGAACGTGACAATAATTACAAAGAGGTCAGGACCGCTCCTGTAATATTCTACCGGAAACTCATAATTTTTGGTACAGTGTTAGATATCGATATATCAAACGGAATATATTTTATCTGAATTATCTTATGTATTGCGGTGCAGTACGAGGTTGTATTACGAATTATATAATTGAGACTCAAGAACTTTATATACATAATACGGCGTATACGAATATCTTTGAAAACAAGGAATCGTTTGCAAAAAAGAAAGAGATAGAATGTATTGAAAGTTACGTGCAAACAAGAAATGATGAAATATACTGTGATATCATCAAATTGCTTATAACTCATCCGTAATATAAAAAGCAAAAATTAATTTTTAGCGCCATTGGAAGAACGTCAATGTTGTTATAAAAAGTAATTTATCGACTCAGTGTTAAATATGGACGCATAATATAGTTGCAATAATATTACAAATACATCGTATCGAACTCAAAATTATAAATATTTAATAAATTCACAATATGTTTATAAATTATATTAAACCGCTTTATATAATAACATTTAGTTTATACAACATTTTAAGTTAAACAGTAATTTACACAAATCGTATATTTTAGGTTGTGATAATACGTGTTTAATTTGACGGCATATTCAATTGAATTTACAAATTACAATTTATACAATTCGAGAACGAATATAACTTAACTTTGTAGTAACTTTGTTGCTAACTTTGTAAGTATCTTAAATAATTCATTTTAATTTGTGTGTCCATCTTGTGTCACTGTCAAAGTGAAAGCTGTCAAGTTGTCCAACTCAAATTTAAATTTCTAATATTAAGAGCTACATTACTATATTTTTTTAGTTGCAAAAAAAATATTTTCATGTTTGTAATTAATAAATTAAGAATCTCTAAACTTACATCCCACTGAGCGGAAGAATATGCTAATAACATGTTAGCATATTATATAATACGATAATATTTATGAATATAATTAACTCTTATATTAACAAAATAATTAAATAGTATTTGCTGAATATCGGGAAGAATATATTTGCATCGCTTGGGTCACCCGGATTACAGAAATTGATTTGAATTTAATTATTAATTACAACATAAATATAGGATATAGCTATAAATTTCTTATGTATGTATCAATAGTGTTAGAAATTACATTTAGAAATAAATAATATATTTTTTTATGTAATAGTGAAATTGTAAACGTTTGAAACGATAATACAAAATATGCATTGTGTTGCTATTTTAATGTTTTAATGAGCAAAAATTTAATTAATTCAACACATGAACTTTTGTGACTAACGTGTATTATTGCATATTGTGATGTTTTAGTTGATATTATATTATACATAACTTCTTTAAAAACTAAACTAAAATTAAAAAAGTCAACAATATACAGTTTTTACATCCCATAGATTTTAAAATGTCTGTGAAATCGCTTATTTTAATGTAAGTTTAGTGAAGTTAAAGTTGAACAATATTTAAGTTTTCCTGAGTCTTGTTGATCTCGAGTACAATTGTACCGTATTATTATTAATAATTATCCATTTTCTTCTCCCTTTTACTTAAGGAAACAGCATTCGTGGAAATTAAACACAACACCGTCAATCGGTTCATAATTTGATAATTCGAACATAGATTTCTCTCATTATTATAATAACCTTCCAGTATCATTGATTACATTTTCAAATTAAAGTAAATCGATGAACTAACTGATTGTTTAATCTCATTAATATTCAAGATATTCCACCAAGTATTTCACTAACGCCATCAAGCTAATTGTAAAGATTGTTTGAGGAGGAATTTCATTAAATTTGGAATAACAATTCTTGGATGAACTTCTTATTGGATTACTATGCATTCAAATTTCTGGAGTTTGTAAGATAGTTAGGTGTGTTGAAATAATTATTTCCATGAATATGAATATAATACAATCAAATTAATAACAATTTTTTTGTTCACGTATATATTTATTTTATAGAGAAAGTTTGTTTTGTTGAGTAATTAAATTGTAAATTAGAAAAAAAGAAAGATTGTTGTAAATTAAGCACTATTGTTAAATTAATTCACAAATTCGTATATAAAACCAAACGAATATTGTGGCATTTCTTGTGATGCTAATTAATGAACACTATATATTTTTTGTAGCCTGATTCTCTCTGAACATTGACGACATACATTAACACACTAACATATGTCTTATCTCAATATCATCAATAAGTTATGCATACCACATGAAATAAAAAAAAAAACACATTTATAATTCTTGTTAATTTAGGACAATTATTCAATTAAATTTAAATATTCATTTAAATTTAGTTCAATTCAGTCTTTTAACTCTTAATATAGTTAGTTCTTCAAAAACCGTGCTGCCTTTAAGACAGTGTCTCCTTTGACCTTTGTAATTTTGTGCTCCAAGTTCATTCTAAACTATATTAACCACAAAGTTATTCAGCGAAGGTATAATAAATTTAATTATTTCTGGATTCTCTGACATCGTGGGAATTAAGACATAAAATATGATTTAAGCCATTACGCAACCACGATGTTACTTTTAATGAAATTCTATTTAAAGTTATAGATATGTTGAATTTGGATGCATTACATTCAATACTCTTTTTGGAAAAGTAGATAATGAGTCTTATGTTGTTGACTTTTTTAGTCTGGTAAGTTAATAAAATATAATTTACTTAAATTGATGTAGTGGAACAGTTGTACTTATAGTATAACTTTTGAGGAAGAATTGATAATGTCAAGAAGTAAATATTAGCTACGACGCACATTATTATTTTAAACCTTAGGATTATTATAGAAAAAGTAAAAAAAATAACGATATAATCGGTATTTAAAAATGGAATAAAAAATACAACGAAATAACTCTTGGAATAAACAAAAATTTAAAAATAAAAATAAATTTTGAAATATAGTTTTGTTGTGATAATTAACAATATGAACAATGCGATGTTGATTTCTACTAATCAAGGAGTCTTATATATTATTTAATTTCATATTTTGTAGAATGTGCAAAATACAACATATAATCCAACCATAACTCAAATTATGCAATTCTAAACAAAGACCATTAATGGTTGTCTGTTTGTCGCGATTTGCACCAAACTTCTATTAACATCAGTTTATGTAAATACTTTTTGATTTACTGCGGAGAAGAATTAACATTTTGTGACATTTACCGCCTTAAGTGAGATAATCTTCTTTTGGTTATTTTCAATACGTAATTGTAATGGCGATAACATCATGGACTAATAAGCAAACCAATATAATATATACAACCTTTATTTAATTAAGTATAATTAGTACATAAAATATATTGCTTATTAACATTATTATTACTAATAAGAAATCAATATGAAACATGAACAATATTCAATAATAAAACTATAGCAATAGGAATCTATCCAATCACCAGAAAGAGGATAAAGAGGCGTGTTATGAATAGCGCGTTTATAAAGATTCATACCACGTGTTGATAATCAAAAAGTTGACCCGCGACGTCAGCCAGACGTGACGCTCATTCCACCAATACGTGACTGCGGGTAACTAAATATTAACAGACGTCTCCTGAACTCGTAAACGAATTCTGCTAACTGCGATGTAATAATGGTGACGATTTTAATTTCCGACAGTTAAATTTTGTGTTTATACGTGTTGAAGATATATTTTCTTTTATAACTTTATAAAACAAATTTTTTACCTCTTAGTATAACTGATTTTCTCCTATCGCTCCCCAGACCACAGACAGAAAAGAATCGGTCAGAATAAGTAAAACTAATAAAATCAAGTTTCAAGGAAGCGACCATTAAGAATTATTGGTCTAGCGCAGATGAAGTCGGTCTTAAAAGTCGGTTAAGAAGAAATAGTATTCCCTTACGGAGTAATAACGCTAAAGAAGTGGCACATTGGGAGAAAATCACGGCGTCTGATCTCCAACTCACTACGTGATGTGAATATCGTATGTGATATTGATTCTGATAATGTCATGGGTTCAGAATATGAGTCTTATTTGAATGTCGACAGAAACAGATAGACTTCAGGCATAACACATATCACACATGCATTCGTAAAATGTTAGTATGCGAAAAGGGTCGGTTATAAAGTAGACTCTTAAAAATAATAAATGTTCTAAAAATATAGGTAGTATCATGCGAAATATGTGTCATATGTATTGTAATATAATAAAGTGTAATATTTGATGCAATCATCATACTAACAAAATATATAGAGTGAGCACAAAGAAATTAGTAGTAATTAATACGTAGATATAAATTTGTTAATTTAATATTATGCAAATACTCAAAAATCAGTATCAGTTCAATGAGAATTTCAATTAAGACTTGTCATTTGGGAAAATTTTATGAAATACTGCCTTTAAATAATCTTTGCAATTATCCAAATGGCATATATTGAAACGCTTTGTAAAACTATGGAATATAATTAATTTTAAACCACATTACACAATTATAACGTTGTATTCGTTTATCACCGTTGTATGCCAATTAAAAAAAAACACATATTTAAAATAGATATTGTAAATGTGCAATAGAAACTCATTATTGTGAGTATTTTTAATCAGTAGTGCAAACAACCCTCAGGACTGTTATTGTTGGCACCGCGCGTCGTAATTTTATTTACCCCCAACTTGGTCACTTGTTGGCGGATTGTGCTGCGGCTGTTATAAAGTAAACTGCCGCATTGCAGGACAGCTACAGAATTATATACTTTTATTTTCACTCGCGGTTTATATTAAAATAAGGCGAATACAAATTATTTCAATTTAATTTAACAATAACAGCAATTATCGGTTTTGGATAATTCTCGTTTGTTAATTCATATTTATCGATTAAATTATAACGAATCTACATTTCCGGTTTAAAGTCCATTTTATTTATTATTGCTTCTTACTTAAATCAAATAACTAGAATTTAAAATAAAACTATTCTAAAGATGCATTTTGCTTGTAATGCTTCTAATTGTGTATTTTAATAACGTGAGGAAAATATGAGTATTATTATATTTTTAATTATTTACTTGATGTTGGCTGACTAGCTCAGAAATACTTTCAAAAGAATTATTCATTTCTATTACGATGTTTTCATAAGATTGAAAAAAATGGTACTCTAAATCTTATATAAACACATCGTCTACATTCTATATTGTGATAGACGAAGATAGTAATATTTCTATTCGTTTCAGATTATAAATTTAGGTATTAGTTATTAACACATTAAAAAATAACCAACGCTTCCCGAAACAAAATCGAAAATGAAAATAGGTTTAAAGTTAATACTAAACGTACCAAGTAATTTCTAAACAATAGATTCAAGAAGGTTGTTGCCTTAATTAAACAGGCACACAAAAAAAAAAACATCATGAACCAGAAGGGAGACCCCATTATTCTTACGTTTTTGGGATCGCTGAAATCGAATATGACAATAAAAACTAATTTTAAATGCCCGTTTTCCCGCTAGCACCCCCTTACTACCTCTTAAGGGGTGAAAATTGAAATTTTTGTATAAAATCAAGATAGATGTGTATTTCTACGTTTTTTGGGATGCTGAAACCGAAAATGATAACTAAAAATAAATTCATGACCACTATCACCCCCTACCACCCCTTACAGGGGGTGAAAATTTCATTTTTTCTATAAAATCAAGATACATGTGTATTTCTAGGTTTTTTGGGATGCTGAAAACAAAAATGATAACTAAAAATTAATTCAAGACCTCCATAACCCATTACACTTTCTTACTACCCCTTATGGGGAATGAAGTTTTCCATTTTTGTATAAAATAAAGATGAATGTGTATTTCTATGTTTTTTGGTATGGTGAAACCGAATATGATAACCAAAAATGAATTTGATACCTCTCCTTTTACTCAATACCATCCCCTAACTACCCTTTACGGGGGGGGGGGGGGAAAGGTAGTTTCAATTTTGTATAAAATCAAGATGTATGAAGAAATTTTAACGATAAATGACATGTTTAACAAACTACTTTGAGGTTACTCTTAGCTCTTATATTAGAAATTCAAATGCTTTATCGATCAGCAGTATCTGATATATATTCATGATTTAATTCTACTCTTAGCGTAACCCAGGAACAACAGCGTGGACGTAGTAGATTTCTGTTCCCTTTTGGGGTGCTGGATTAAAGTGAGTCCCCTTGCCTCTCACTATTCTACCTGTCTACCTGTTTCTACGTTTTAGTCTACCTGTTTCTACGATAACGAACTCTCTTGTTTTCAAAAGATCTTCTAATTGGTTTCCTTTTATTGGCTCTTTTCTGTTCTGGCAAATCTTTTTTTAAATTCCAACAGTAGTCTGCTAACATATTGACATCCCATTTACCCTGATAGCGCTGTTCCATTGTCTTAAGATCCTGATGGAACCTTTTACCTTGCTCCTCACTGTAGTCTCCAAAATTGTCAGGAAAATAGTCCCTTCTATTTCGGAGGCATAGAATTAGGTTCAGCATCTTTTAAGCGTTTTACAAGGCTGCCGGATGGATAACACTATAAGTAGAATTAAATAGAAAACAAAAAAAAATAAATGAAAAAACTTGTTAAGAATAGGACAAAAATCATGATTCAGTCTTAGCATCATAATAACAAATATATGCATACAATGATGTTACCATATACTTTATAATCATTTTTTATCTCAGCATCTTGAAAAACACAGAAATTCACATCCACCTTGATTTTATATAAAAATTGAAATTTTCACCCCCCGTAAGGGTTGGTGAGGGGTGTTAATGGGTGATAGAGGTCTTAAATTTATTTTTAGTAATCATTTTAGGTTCCAGCATCCTAAAAAACGTAGAAATACACATCTATCTTGATTTTATAGAAAAATTAATACAAATACAAATACAAAAATGTTTATTTCTTTAACTTAGATTGATCGATTACAGTGAATCTTACATATGGACCTCCTTTTAAGTAAACATATACCTGTGCTGGGAGGCCCAGCTCTTCACAACTATGACAAATTTGTAAAAGGTGTACCCTAATGAATAAAAAATAAGTAAATGAAATTTACAAAAACTTACTGAATAAAAATAAAATAACAAAACAAAAATAACTAAAACAATAAGTAATTATTGATAAGTGGACGTGTGTGTTTGAATATCTATGTGCCTATATGTTGTGTGTGTGGGTGTGTGAGTTACGAGTGCCTATATGTAGTGTGTGTGGGTGTGTGAGTTATGAGTGCCTATATGTTGTGTGTGTGGGTGTGTGAGTTATGAGTGCTTATATGTTGTGTGTGTGGGTGTGTGAGTTATGAGTGTCTATATGTTGTGTGTGTGTGTATATATCTGTGTGTTTGTTAGCATTTAGTTTTTTTGTAATAATGACTCTATTTCATCATAACCTTGATCTAATAGCCAGGATGTTAAATAGTTCTTGCATTTGGTACTGGTTAATGGAAATATGTTTAAATATTTTTTTTTTTATTGTACAATGTAGCTGATTGTCTACTATATTGTCTTCCGTCGTACGCTTATTTTACAGACACCATCGGTGCCACAGATTATTGCCTTCTTTTAGAGGAGAGTTTCGGGTTGTACGGCAGTGCCCTATGTAATCTTAAGACAGCCTATAGAATATATAATTTTCTGACCGTGAGAAGACCACTGAAAGAGTAAAGACCTTCTGTGGGATATCTATATGGCTTCATGTACATCACCTTTATGAGAGACCTCTGTGCACGCTCAAGTTCTAAAAATTTTACTTTAGTTGCCACACTGGAATGCAATATATCAGAACAGATTGGGCAAGAGAGGTGTATATCTGGTTTAAAAGTTTCCTTGGGGCTACATGTCTTAAAGATTTAAAAATCCAAATGAGCCTACGATTTCGAGTCGTGACTAATTCTATTTGTGTGTGCCAAGATAAGCGCTGGTCGATCATGATTCCTAAGTAACGAATACTAGAAACCTTCTCTATTACATTACATGAACAATTATTGGTAATGGGATATTGACAGCTGTGAATTTTCTTCGACCTTGTAGATAATCTACAAGTAAAAAAATTGAAATTTTCACCCCCTGTAAGGGGTGGTAGGGGGTGATAGTGGTCATGAATTTATTTTTAGGTTATCATTTTCGGTTTCAGCATCCCAAAAAACGTAGAAATACATATCTATCTTGATTTTATACAAAAATTTCTATTTTCACCCCTTAAGAGGTAGTAAGGGGGTGTTAGCGGGAAAACGGGCATTTAAAATTAGTTTTTATTGTCATATTCGGTTTCAGCGATCCCAAAAACGTAAGAATAATGGGGTCTCCTCTCTGGTTCATGATGTTTTTTTTTTGTGTGCCTGTGTTATTTTTGAATCCTCTACCTTCATACCCGGTAGCGCCGATAAACTTAAATCGCACTTTAGATGTTGCTCGCCCGTTTATTCACTCTCAGGTTATTATTCTATAACACACCTTAGTTATTTTACAGGGAGGGAATAATAAGAACTAACTCAACTCGTTATTATTACTATTTGTTAAGTAATTTATTAAAAAAAGCAATTAAGTTAAGTAATAGTAATAATCATAATATTAAATTTGAACGGTTATTAATATAGATAAATTGTCTTCAAGGTAATGCGTGAAGATGTTTTAATTTTTTTATTTTCAGAAAATGTGAAAAAAATCGTATCATTGCTAAGTATTTGTATTTTTATATACTACGAGTGTATAAATAGTTCTCATGCTTATGGATAGAAACTTTTACTAACTAATAATTTGTTACAGACAAATGTTATGAGAGACGAGTTAGTATTTTTAAACTATGGAGTTTCTTGAATGTTTTGTATAAATTGTGATCAGACACTGCTTTACATCTCTGCAATAAATAACGAATTTTAAAATATTTCCAGTCAATTTCGCTAATGAAAACGGTCTCTTATCGCACCTGAGTTTTACACCTTTTATATTGGCTTCAATTTAGTTTTTTATTTTGTTTGTTCTTACATTTTAAAGGCAATTGGTGCTTCTTCTGCTTCTTTTTCATATAATATGGAAAATGAATCGTTTTTTGTAGTTTTATTACATGATACATTATCATTTCAACGAGATGTAGTTATGTTATTTCTCAAATATATACAACTATACAATTATATAACCGGAGGTACAGCGAAGAGTTTGTTAGTAAAGTTTTCTAATAATTTTGGGCTGTTAGAAGTAATAGTTTTTTTTCATAAATAATCACATTTAATCATTTTTTTTAAATACATACCATTATACTGAGTTTAATTTCTAAATAATCACAGATAATCATCAATTGCAATTAGTTTTAGTATTATCATATGTATTTATATAATCCAGTTAAAATAACGTACTTATATAAAAAAAATGAATTTTGAATATCTTAGACTAGACACAAACAAATAGGTATAGAAAATAATTACTGCCAATATTTTAAAACTCTTTTATCATTTATTAAATAATACAATTTTACAAAGTACGATATGATAACCCAAATATAAATTTAATTAACATTCCGAATCCGTAATGAGGTGTGCAATATTTTGAAAACGATAATTTATGTTTAATTGTGTGGTGATGATATTGAATCACCGGAATATAATCAAAAGATATTTCTTTTTTGGACATGAAAAATTATTACTATTCCATTGGCTTTTTAATATTAATACCAGTGATATAATAATAATAATAATATAAATTTGATACCAATGTTGTGTCAAGGGATTGTAGAAAGTAAGTAGTAATCATGTTCGATTGCTACTATTTACTACAGCTGTATTAAGGGTATTATACAAAAACTAATAATAATTGATCTTTGAAAGAGTTTCTAAGTTCAATTATTATATTTTTTTGTTAAGAGTAATCGTTAGCTCTAGAAAATAATTTAGGACGGACGGATAAATTTACAGGAACATAATAACAAAAAGTCGTGGCTATAATAAGCATGAAGATTAATTATTCTTAAAAAATATTTATATTTATTTAATAATTAGTGAAAAAAATATTAAAAAAATCAAATTTGTAAGAAAATCTATTTTTTTTTATCTTCGCTTAGCCAGTAGGTTAACAGTGGAGGAAAGGTAGAACAAAAGATAAGGAAACTTTTATTAAAAGATTTTGAGTATAAAATAGCTGTACCGATTGAATTATTTAAAATTAAACTGCAATTACTACAACAAACAAAATAAACTCAATATTTTTTATCTTTAAAATACATTTTCTCTGGCATGGACTAAGCAATATCGTCGTAATTAAAACTCGGCAAACATTTGTTCGGCTCTCGCATCACGAGAGCTGGAGAAGTATTATTGTCACTTTAGTGTCAGCCCTGAGTTTGCTCGAGTGGATATCGAGAGTCCTTAGTATATGAAAATTGCAAAAAAGTGAAAGTGGAACCATAATAACTGTAAACAGGTCTACATTTCTTCAAAAAATAACTCCATACTTGGCAGCATGCCCTTTTTAATAAAATATTTGTTAAGTCGAGAAAAATTCACTGCCATACCATCTCATTTTCAGACCCATAATAAAATATAAACTCCAAAATACAGTGATCAGGAAGGCGTTACATAGCAATTTAAACTACTAGCTTAGGAATTATAGCAAGATAAATTTCATTAATTTGTCATGGACACAGTGACTGGCTAACCGATCATAAAATTAGAAGTGGTACTGTTTATTTAACCTAAACAGCTGAAATTTGGTACACAATCAGATTTTTGTCTACCCAGTCAAACTATCATAGATAAGAAAATGCTGACATAGCAAAAGTTATTAGATCTTCTGATCGCCATACAGTCATAATATTTAAAAAATTTAGGTATGGAGTACTCGATGTGGAACACTAGAGTATAGTTAAACTATCAGAGAAACAGAAAACCATTTTCTTAAGTGACATAAATTAAAATAATCTAAGGACCTTATGTAAATTACATAGTAAATGCTAAGGTCTTAAAACTTTATAATAAAAACATTTCTTTTAAATAAAATACTATTAACTAGATACTGGCTTAGTTATGACTGTTTGTCAACCTTTATATCGATAGCTCTTAGAAAAGCCCACCGAGAGCTTCTTTAAGGAAGTAAGAGCTGAAGCGCAAGATAAGAGTAAAATTCTAGAAAAGAAAAAATAAAGGTCTACTTAAAAAAAACTTTTTACACATCTTTGTGAATAAAGTGACTTGGCAAATATATCCGGCAACATAACTAAATGTTAGGATAAAAGTATCTTATGAATGAATTAAATCTTATACTTGGAAATCAACATGTCTCTATACAAAATTTAACCAAAACGTTTTGAATGCGAAGGCTTTTATTGATATTATTGTTACTTTTGCATTTATAATATTAATAAACGTATACATCGTAATTAAACTTATAACATGTAAGGTAATATTATCATTTAGCATTGACAATAGAATCTTCATCAATATTATCTACCAATATCAGTGTTACCTCATTGGTTTCTTTACCTGAGCTCATTTTTGTTTCTACTTGTTTTTCAATGAAATATTCCTCAATATTTTGTAACGTTCTATTTTTTGTTTCTGGTACAAATTTCCAAACATAAAACAAAGAACAACTCAATAGAACAGCATATGTCAATAATGTTCCATGTATCGATATATATAATATTAGATATGGTGCTATTTTTATGGTTATAGTGTAGAATAAACAAATAAATAATACATATAACGAGTTTCCTAGTCCTCTGTGTCTCAAAGGCATGATTTCTGTTGCTATTCCAAATGGGATGCAATACAGTCCAAAACTTGAAAATATCATACATCCTGTTAAGAAAATCAAACTTAAAAATGAACCACTAGCCACAAAACATTTAGATTGCAAATACAAAACCATGGACGATGCCAACAGAAATAACGAAGAGCCGATACCACCTGCCAATAGAACTGGTTTATTATTGAAATATCTTAACAAGAAAGGACACAATATGTTACCCAAAATTACAAATATATCAATTACTACTGTTGCTATAAAGGCAGTGTCTCCATCTATTGTAAACTTTTCAATCAAATTAATTGCATACACAACGACTGTCAAGTTACCACTAAAGTAGTAACATGACAAAAGTACAAACATATGAAATGTTGGCAAATAAAAATCGCGACTGTTTATTTTCATCCACACATCTGTCATTATTGTTTTTGAACGCTTTGAGTTTTTTGTGGATATTTTCGACCGTAAAAATTCCCTTTGAGCAGTTAAAAGCGCATGCATCTCCATTTGCGACTCCTCATTTTTACCCCTGAGCCAAATGAAGGATTTTTTGCTTTCCTCGAACTTTCCTGTATACGCTAGCCATGCGGGTGATTCAGGCCAAATAAAACTTAACAAGTAGGCTAATATAATGGGAATATTTAAAACAATGCACAAGGTTTGAATTGAAAAACTCCTTCCCAATATATGAGCCATCGTGATTCCGATTGTTTGTGTTATTCCATAAAGAGCTAATGAAATGTTTCTGAATTTAGGGCTCATCATTTCACTCAGGATTGTAAAGTTTATCACAGTCATACTTTTAGCTCCCACTCCTTGAAATAATTCACCAATAATTATAGCAAGACTGCTGCTAGCAAAATATATCGTGATCCATCCCACAATGCTGAGTAGGCAGTTCAAACGGAATCCAAATTTTCTTCCTTGCCATTGCATTAAACAGGGCATAAATATACTCGGTATTCCAGCTATACCGTGCATGGAAGCTGTAATTAATAAAAAATACTATTTGAATAAACCCTAAATAAGCACAGAAAATAATTGCGCTTGTATATATTATCTATATATTTATCTGTAATATTGTTAATACATTTGTTAACATTATAATTAATCGATATTTATATTATTTCCATAAAAGTCTACAAGTTGTTAAAGTTTGTATTCAAAATAATTTATTCTTATGCATTGGTATAATAATTGTTCTAGCACACAAATAGGTCTGGTAAGTAATTTCCACAGAACAGGTATAATTAAGAATAATATATCTTTAACAGGCTTAACTTTGGATTCATTTGATAAAACTGAAATAATAGAAACTTATTAAATATTATAACGCCTCAAGTAATTATAAATATGTACTTAAAATTAGCAGTATTTATTATAAATGCTTGTGACAAAGTTTGCTACCAAAATTGTGAGCGAGGTCTTAGAAGAGCGAGGTTTTAATTTTGTAGCTTATCTAGGAGTGCTTATTGCAGAAAATGTGTAAATATCTTATTTAATGTTTTAAGTGATTTATTACTTAATTAACTACAACTGAATATAAATAATTATAATTATTAGTATATTAGAAAAATACTATAAATACTTGTAAAAAACAAAACTGCTTAATATTATGACAAGTTTGCCAGGAATTTTATCCTGTCAAATCCAATAGTATTTTTTTTACAGATTGAATAATAAATATAAAAAATATATTTTACAACAAAAATATATATTACCTATCCATGATTCTGTATGGAAGTCCACTTGTATAAGGCTATCGTTTTGTTTTAACTGTTGCAGTAATATACTAGGAAAGCCGATCATACCACCAGACGTGACCACTGCCAGTTGCGCCGAAGCCGCCACAAACAACTACAGTTAAGTTAATAATATCATATTTAGATATTTATTAAACAAAATACTTTCAAGAAAAAGAATATCAGATTTGAAATATACTATGTAAAAAAGGAATTAATTAATATTTGACATTAAATAATATTTGAAATTATTTTTTTACGCCTATTGATTGGCTTTCGGTTTTAGAAAAAAACACTGAAAAAACCAAATGCCGACTATCAGACATAATTATAAAATTGATCAAAATATTTTGGGGAAGTGTAATTGAAAAAAAAAAATAAAACTATTCAATATTTATAAATATATATTTTGTATCATATAGGTATTATTAACTGCGTACATAAGCGTATAAAATAGCAATATTCAGAAAGGAGACTGTAAAAAAATCTTATCTACCCAGAAGTAATATATATAAAATCGGAAATAAAATTATTTTCTTTTCCTGTTAATTTTAATCTCTAAATATATTTAATTTGGACAGCCTTAATATTTATACAATAAAAATATTCCTATTATTTATTATCATCTTTTATGTATTGATAAATTATGAACAGCGGTGAATATGAGTTATGTTTTTTTTAATAAATAAATACTTATCTTACTTGTCTTATAAACGGAACATCCATTCTTGTTCACTTACTAATTTGAACTACTTATGTCATTTATTAATCACCATTAAAATGCTAAGTAGGCATGTGTAAGCGTCAACGATGGGTAAACAAATATGTACCTAAATAATATAGTGTTGATGAGTAATAATCGAAAAAACAATTAAAGACGCAGTGGTGGAAATTGTATTACCAAGGAAAATATATTCTGACAACAAATTACGAATTACAATGAATATACATTTACATCATGTCACCGTAGCACCATTTGAAATAAATTTTGACATTCTCCCTTCTGTTTCTCTGTTACGTGCTAATTAAAATAGGAATGTAAAAAAATTGTGAATTGTATCTCTTGTCTTCATACAAAGAATTCAAGATATTGAGTAAATTCTAATGTAAAGAGTGTTTCTCCGTATATACATATATATTTAAAGTTTGATTAGAATAATCGTATCTTATCGACAAGATGTAATAAGACGAAGAATAGTAGGCTCGTAACATTTATATCCTATAATCGTGAATATTCTTGTATCTAATAATATGTTTTTACTCCTACCTATTCTGGATATATTTTATTTCTTCGGAAAAAAAACAATTTTTTTTTATTAGATCAATGACTTCTTGTGTAACTTGCTCATTGGTCGTCGATAATTTAATTATAATACATGTCGATTAAATTTGATGGAGGTTTAATTATTGTAAACTTTTTTTTACCTTTATATTTAAATATGTTGAAATATATAATATTAAGTATGATATTTTAGGATTGCTGTTGTTGTATGATAGACTGTAAGATTACTTACAACTATGTCATGGTTCTCGTAGATAAATATAATGTTTTCTAAAAGATAAAAAACAGATAAGATAATTAGACTGTCATATATTATATGAATATTGTGTTTATTTAGACCTTTTTTAAAATGACTTAAGACGGATTTTATATATATATATATTTTATATTTTTCCATATTTATATTCAATACCATACCAATGGTCTCGACAGGGGCAAGTGACCCTCTCACAAAAAACCGGTGTAAAGTAGATACGGAGTATTAAATCGACATTTTGTCAAGCGGGCCGGATAAACCTAAACACTTCTCCTTAGTTTAATTTGCTGCATTTTCGTCTCTTTAATCACTCTTCATTCCTTAAGGGTGGTAACACATTTGCATTTCTCTGTATTTGCATATCTCCATGGACCATTAGGTGGACTGCTTGTTAGGCAACTAATCTTGTTAAGTAATGTTTGATTGAAGTCATACGTACGAATAAATAATCGAAAGTTACTTTTCGTCACAAATACGGGGGTCTTAGAACTTTATATGAAGTGATAAAATTTTAATTATTTACTTCGTTTACTTTGTTACGTAAGCAATTGGAGTATTGAATCACGAGAATAAAAAAAAATATCTGGAATACATTCATATGTCATGTTTTTTATACGTATAACTGACGTAAAATGAAAAAAGTCCACCGCACTATTGGTATTTTAATAATTTGGATTAATTTGTCAACGTCCCTTTGGGCGTTATATACAAAACAATACAATACATAATAGTTTATGTCAACTGGTTTCTCCGTTGGTATTAACTATCATGTATGTACATATGTATTGCTCTTTCTAAAGATTGATTTATAAGTTTTCAAAATATAAAATGTCACTAAGTAAATATTTTAAACTTCATTATGACACCATAACACGTAATTAAAAAAATGGTTGCATCAATTAACGATATTGTATAAATAATTTAAATAAATTAATATTTAAATTACAAATATCTATATCAGCTAATTAACTTAATTTAAAAATATATTTAATTTTTTTTCTACTTTTCACGAGAGGGTATCGAATGTTCATGTTTTTAAAATATTTTAAAAGACACTCCCAAATATACAAAATTGTAAAATATCAAGAAATGAAGGTCGCATGTACTTATTTTCTTCAATACAAGTTACATGAAACTGGTTTATCGTATTTTGACTTTTTTGTAAAGAGTTTTAAAAATCAATTTGTGCGTATTTTTTATTTATTTTTAGTCAGTACTCATTTTCTTTTTACTTTCAGGAAAGCGGTCTTCATAGTACAACTAAGTGATTTATTCTGTTTTCTGAACATTATTTAAAATTGGCAGAATCAAATTAAAAATACATTACTAATATTAAATTTTAAATTAGATGTTTTTCATGTCGTCTAAAATAGAATATAGTTATGTGGGGCAAGTATGTGCAGCGGGTAAGTGTGAGCGTGCCAGACTTCTAGTAAATGATATACAACAAAGGAATGTCATAACTTTCTCTTAGTACCTCAAGGGACTCGATAGGACGTGTACGCGTTTCGATGTCCGGCCGCATCGCTATTTTGATTTGGAAGGTAAGTGAATATTTTAGCCTAAATTATTTAGTTATTTTGTAATGTTTGTCAAGTAACCTTTTATAAACCTACGTATCAGCGGCTACTAAGTTTTATTTAGTTTGACTAGAGCTAAGGTTTTAGTTGCTCCGATGACGTAATAATTAACCATTTTGGTTGCAAAACGATTTTATTGTTTGGGGTAAGTGTACGCAGACGCAACATAGGTTGAACTGAAGAAAAGCAATCTACGGAAACTGGAGCTAGAAAAAAAGAAAAAAGCCAAAGAAGAAAAAATAGTCAACAAGAAAGTACGATCGACCTTAAAACAAAAGCTGTCAATAAAAACAACTGCATTGAAGACTTTTGAGACTAAACTTATAACAAAAAAAACGAAGACTGTTACAAAATAATAAAAAAGGCTCTTTCTCAAAGATATTTTTATATTTATATAGTCCTTACCATTACTAAAAGTTTATAAATATAGATAAAATACTTATTCCTAGTCTGTTCATTAATAATTACCTGAACCAGACATTGCGTACACTTACTTTCCCTTTGTTTATGTGTACGCATTTTGAATAAGCTGATTGATGATTGTTTTGATTATTTTTTAAGGATTCGACTGAAGATGAAGGATTGTTATATTAACTTCTTTGTTGATTATTAAAACACTAAATAATTAGCCTAATTTTGTTTTATTTTACCTATAATTTTCGAATTTAAGCGTAACAAATCTTAAGGACGCACGTTTGTCCCATACAACTACATATAATATAACTTATATTAAATACTTAAATTAATTAATGAAATATATATATTTATATAGCATTTAAAGTAAGTTTGAAGAATTTTAAAATTTTTAGGTGATTTAATTCGAATACAATAAGTTAATTATATTTTAAACCCACGTTTCAAACTTCTAAATAGCAAATTATTGGAGTTATATGACTAAATTATAAATATATCTTTCCACACTGCACAGCAATGTGTCTTAGAGGCTAGTGAGGTAAGTAGGTAATCTCCTAACAATTTCTTTGATTAGTAGATTGCTACTAGCCAGACCGCTTTCAGAAATCTTCCTCCCACCTAGGTATCTACTTACTGTATTGTTTATTGTATGTTGCATTCAAGTTGCTCATTCAACCCCTGTTCTATTGCAATTGTATGTTTATTTATTGAGAAGGAGAAATTTTAAATCTATAACTATGTTTCAAATTGTTTATGTACAGGAGTTGTACCCCAAAGGTTACAGGTTGAAACCTGTATAACATATAAAATATTTGTTAAACGTTATTTTGGCTCATGTCGTTTGCATATATATTTAAAAAATAATATCATAATAATTAATTAATAAATAGATTTTAGAGAAAAGTGGATGTGTCAATAAAATCTGTACCCAAACGGTGTCGATCGACAGCTACATTACATAACCTTTTATTAAATGATGTTATTTATCTTTCGTTATCTGTTATTTTCTTAAAATATACTGAATTTAAATCTCGCACCATGTCAATGAAAAAATAACATTACAAATTGCAATGCAATGAAAAAAAATTAAGTGGCTTTCAACATTTTAGAAGTGATTTTGTAGTCCATGAGTTTGATAACAATGAACCTTGACTTACTGTGAGGCAACCTCTGAATTCACTCGCGCTATAAGGCCTTTATACGAGTAGAGTGAGTGATGTCGAACTGGAGATAGTTATGGAGAGTACTATTCTTTTTAGCATTGTCTTCATATTCTACAATTATTTCCTACATAAAAGTACACGATGGTCATTCAGAAAAGTCCGCAACGATAAACCTAAAACAAACTAGAAGGCCTCAAGAAAATAATATAAGACAGAAAAAAATATGTTTAATAAACTATTATAAGAAGTTAGTTCTAACGTTGCTTATTCAGAGAACGTTCCAGTCAAAACAGTTAAGACGCCTTTTCTTAATGTTGCTTAGTTTAGTGTACGACTTCCACTTTTGTCGACTAAGGTTTGATTGTAGATTCCGTGTCTTTAGAAGAAAATAAATATATTAACATTGGCTTATATAAATAGTCGATATACCTGCATCAGTACTTATATATATTTCTATTTTAAAGAAAAATGCTGTTGATGCTGTAATTTTTTAATTGAAGATTATTATTTATGTATAATAATATGTTATTTAATTATTCATATTAAAAGGCTGTTACTAAAAATAACGTATTTTATGAGCAAGTTTAAAGTTACTAACTAACTAAAATTTTTTTTAGGTTCTCTTCATAGAAGTATTTGCAGATTGCAGGAACAATATTAACAACCTGCAAAATAAAATTGAAATCCAATATGCAGTAGTTATTTTTTAAATAGTTTTATTAAATAGTATATCGACGCATTAAACAAACATGACCAGGGCGCGTTGTGAACCCTCGTAGTCTTATTATAAGGTAGGGAATGTATTTACAGAAAGGTTTCGATAAGTATTGCATCAAAAAAGGCCCTCCTACCGCTTCTATTTGACGTTCACATGTGATCACTGGTATTGATTCAAAGTGGAAAAGATATAAATAAATAAAAGACAATATAAACACGGCTTCGAATTTAAACGTAACATTTTCATCAAACTCATTAAATGCGCACTGTACGTGTACCTAGTGCCGTTAACAATTCAATCATTGCCCTTTTATAAACTGGGCAGGAAATGAGAAAGATGTTTCGAACAGAAGAATATCTACATTAAATATTGGCATAGGTTTAACTAAAACGTACTACTTTATGAGAAGCCTAGTGTTTAATGACATATGACTTCTTAACATCAAAGTCTAATATATCTATACTACTTTATTATCATTATAAAAAAGAACAACCGTCGACTAAATTTTCATGAATATTTTTTGATAAGAAACTCATCTAAATAGCAAATTTTTAACTATTTCTTTTTATTTCAAAATAGTATGAACAATTGAACATTAGTGTAGTTATACACATACTCGATTATACATCGTTATAGACATTGAACATGATTAGTATAGTTATATACATAAATAGACAAAAAATATTATTCCTAGGTTTAAATGTGATCATGTTTGTAAGTATTTATATGTTAAATATGTTTAATGATAGTTAAGAAAAATATATTTTACAACATGAAACGTATATATGCATTTGAGAGAATATATATAAATATATAATGAGTATTTATGAGAATTATTTGTTTAAAAGAAAGATAAGAATTTTAAATTATTATTGTAGGACTATACAACTGACATTATAAGTATAAACCTGATGTTAAATTTAATTAAGCAGTGATTTGAGTAGATTGTAAATCGCATTGATATACAAATTGCATATTATTAAAATAAATAGAAGAATTATGATTAAATTAATACTTAAATTATAAACGATTAATAGATAATTCTCCATGTAGTCTTGTTGTAGATGTAAGATTTCACTAATCGATGGTTTGAATCAACCGTAAAATTGATACATTAGCACGTAATAGATATTAACAGATACATGTAAATAAAAGATTTATGTATAAAATACTACTATAATTACTTACTTACTTACTTAGCTTCACGCCATATCCCTTGCGGGGTAGCCAGAGACGACGGAGCGCCAAACGCTACGTTCCCTGCATACCTCTTTCTGACTGACTCTTTTTCTTTCTTACTTCCCAAATATACCACTTCATTCACTTGTTCTATTTTCTTTCCATTCACGTTGATCTTTCATTCTGTTCTTTTTTCATTTCTTTCGAATATCAGAATCTACGTCTTATCTGCATTCAGGTTTAGACCATTATTTTCACACCCATCTTTCAGAATGGTGACCAATGCCTGCAAATCGCATTCTGATGATGCAATGAGCACTGCATCATCTGCATATAGCAAGCAATTGACCTTAAGGTCACCTAATTTCCCTCCCATGTCACTGTCTTTCACGCCTTGGAGACAACTATCAAAATACAAGTTGAACAACCAAGCTGACATAGCGCAACCTTGCTTAACACCCGATTGGATGTCAAACCAGGGCGACATGTCAGCTCCTACTCGCACATAGGCTGAGTGATCTCTGTAAAGAGACTTTACAGCCTGTAGCAAGGGTCCGTTCACATTGTATCGGGGCAGTATATATCGGGATAGTTTTCCAAATCCACAAAAGCACAGAAAACCTTTTAGTTTAGGGCCAAAAACTACTATAATTATATATTATTTTTCTTATAGATGTTAAACTTATAGTTACTAATATTATCCTAATGTAATAATTAATTTTGACTTAACTACCAATTGTAACATTGTCACTTTCTTAGGACTCTGTTTGTGAATTATTATAAAAGGATTGAGATACTGAGGTACAGGTTGAGTTGTGAGCTGGCAGTTCTTCGTGCTTCGGACGTTCAGGTGGAAAGTGACAGGGAAATCTATAAAAAGTATATATCTTACTTAGAGTAAGGTGCCAAAATTATTTAACGTGGTATTACTCTGAGGTTCTGTCGCCAGATAAGTATTAACAGCTAAGCACATTGTAAGTTGCAGTAATTGTTAAATAATAGCAATAATTGTTAAATTAATGCATTTTAGTAATAATATCGTAGTTGATGACTATTTGAAGTAATGTTTAAAAATAAAAAGTAATATGATGAATAAATATTATTTAAATTCAGCTCGTTTCTTAATTTACTGCTTTTAATAATAAAAACATACATTAATATTATATATAAATTAAATCTCACAAATGTTTTAGAGTGGTTTTGTTTTAATATATTATTTGTACGTATAATGTGGTGTGTCAATTGTAATAAGGTATATATTTAATTTATTTTACGAAGAACCTAACTTAATTGTTTTTAAATTAAATGAAACTTTTTAATCGAGTAACTTAATATATGTCAATGATATGTGCAACATACTGCGATACGGTTCTGTGTATCAATTTGCTGACGATACATGCTTAATTACCGCACATCATAACATAGAATGGGCTAATAATATGATGCAAACAGATTTTAATAATCTGTGTAAATGGGCGCATGATGTTAACCTTTATATTAATTATTCAAAAACTAAGTTTATGTACATACACTCACCGCATAAAACAGCCAACTTCATACCTAGCATTGTGGCGCATGACCATAGTTGCATGCATGGACGTCATACCCCGTGTGTATGTGAGTCAATTGAAATGGTTAATCAACATATGTATTTGGGTCTAAAAATAGACCACCATTTTAATTGGAGTCCTCACATAGACGAAGTTTCTAGTAAACTGAGATCTATTTTGGCAAAAATGAGTATACTCAAACATAAGCTTCCCTATACAATTTTAAGACTTTTGTATATGTCACTTGCAGATTCCGTTATAAGTTATGGCATCTCAAGCTATGGCAGAACCTATAAAACTCACTTAGAAAGAATTTATAACCTACAAATGAGAATATTAAAATCAATAGTCCCGATAAAAGTTAAATATACATTTAGAGATAACTACGACCATTTATTTAAACACTGTAACATAATTAACGTTTACGAAAGAGTAAACCTAGAAATTATAGCGCAATATCAAAATAAAATTAATACGCTAGGAAGAAATAACAGAGTGGATTTTATGCGAAATCTATCATATTTACCATATTTTACAGAACCCAAAAATAACAATGTATACGGAAAGAGAATTTGGTCCAACATCCTGCCTTGTATCCTTAATAAGTTACCAAAGGAGTTGATTACAAAGATTAAAAGCCATAATTTGAAACAAACAAAGAAAATTGTTAAGAACTTTTATGTAAAAAATAAGAATTTACCCATATTACAAATCTAAGGCTATGAACATGTATAACTTTGTTTCTTTTCTATTTTTTGTTAATATAAGTTTAAGATTAATTTTAGTATAAGTTAATAAGATTAATATAAGTATAAGATAATGTTATATATTAATTAGTTATTTAGTAGTTACAATTCTATAAAGCGTGTGAACTCCACGAACGCGACAATCTTTTAGATAAGATTTGCGTTTAGGAGCAGGTTATATTGTAAAATTTAAATGTAATAAACAGAAATAAATAAAAAAAAATAAAAATAAAAAAAAAAACATAAATTGATCTTATCAATCTTAGGACAGAAGCAACTCTTTTGTGCAATTTCCAATGTACCCTCGTCTGCAGCTGCGGATCTGCACGAAGTTTTAACAATTGTTACATTTTATATTTGTCTTCATTTCTTTTATATGTCATAACATTGAGCTCTATTGAAAAGAATTACAGTTCATATTTAATTAAATACTAAATATTTACAGTTTTATTCTTTCTTCAAACCTATTCTTATCAATAATAAAATATAATACGGTTAAGATTATATTAACGAAACCTCCTAAGAGAAATAAGGCCTTCATTAAACTTTTTCCAGTCCGGGTAACATCAACATTACTACGACCCACCATCCGGGTAAAAGAGTAAATCTCGAACCAAGATGCAAAAAAAATTGAAAATGTTTTAATAAAATATTAAGCATTATACTGAGCGTGTTTCTTGCTACATTCTTTTATGAACTTAAACTTAGCTCCCAAGTTGCAGTAAAATTGAAAGAAGAAAACTACTCCTGTGATTATTTTTTTGCTTTTGCTTATGATAAAATTGCCTGCAAAATAAGTAATTAGTTAAATGTACTTTTTTCGGATTAAATTATGTAAAACTAAATGTTTAAATAGGACTTTATGGATCAGGTTATAATAAGTTAAATTTAGAGTAAATATGTAAGTGACTAAATTAATAATACCTTTACACCCTTTCTAAATTAACAGAACACAGTTTTTATTTAAAAAAAAAACAATTTAAACTTATACAATATTCTACTAAAATGTTTCAGCGGTTTTAGATGTAAGAACATATTGTAATTCCTTAAACTAAGGCCACTACTCTATTAACGTAACAAGCAAGTAGTATTAAAAATATTTGATATCAAAGGCAGAAATATTTTGCAACATTTTTCTGCTTAGACCGCGTACCTTCATAGAGCTGAGAGCCGCAGAACGTGACAATAATTACAAACAGGTCAGGACCGCTCCTGTAATATTCTACCGGAAACTCATAATTTTAGGTACAGTGTTAGATATCGATACATCAAACGGAAAATATTTTATCTGAATTATTTTATGTATTGCGGAACAGTACGAGGTTGTATTACAAATTATATAATTGAAACTCAAGAACTTTATATACATCGGCGTATACGAATATCTTAGACAAACAGGAAACGTTTGCAAAAAAGAAAGAGATATTGAAAAATACGTACAAACAAGAAATGATGAAATATACTGTAGTATCATCAAACTGCTTGTAACTCATCCCTAATCTATCAACTTTGAGACAGGGTCTCCTTTGACCTTTGTAATTTTGCGCTCCAAGTTCATTCTAAACTATATTAACCACAAAGTTAATCAGCGAAGGTATAATAAATTCAATTATTTCTGGATTCTCTGACATCGTGGGAATTAAGACGTAAAATATGATTTAAGCCATTACGCAACCGCGACGTTACTTTTAATGAAATTCTATTTAAAGTTATAGATATGTTGAAATTGGATGCATTATATATCCGATTCTCGGAGAGCTATTTTAAAAATCAAACTATTCAATAAACTTTTTGGAAAAGTAGATAATGAATCTTAGGTTGTTGACTTTTTTAGTCTTGTAAGTTAATAAAATATAATTTATTTAAATTGATGTAGTAGAACACTTGCATTTATAATATTACTTTTGAGGAAGTATTGATAATGTCAAGCAGTAAATATTAGCTAAGACGCACATTATAATTTTAAACCTTAGGATAATTATAAAAAAAGTAAAAAAAAATACAATATAATCGGTATTTAAAAATTTAATGAAAAATACAACAAAATAAATCTTGGAATAAACAAAGATTAAAAAAAAAAATTGATATATGGTATTGCTGTGATAATTAAAAATATTTATAAAGCGATGTTCATTTCTATTAATCAAGGAGTCTTATATATTATTTAATTTCATATTTTGTATAAAATGCAAAATACAATGTATAATCGAACCATAAGTCAAATTAAACAATCCTAAACAAGAACCATTAACGGTTGTCTGTTTGTCGCGATTTGCACCAAACTCCTATTAACATCAGTTTATGACGCTCGCATTAGTGAGTCAAATTGTTTCGTAAATACTTTTTGATTTACTGCGGAGAAGACTTAATATTTTGTGACATTTATTGCCTTAAGTGAGATAATCTTCTTTTGGTTATTTTCACTGTAGTGGCGATAACATCATGACTTATAAATAAACCAATATTATATATATATATATATATATATATATATATATATATATATATATATATATATATATATATATATATATATATATATATATATATTAGGTCTACAACTTTGCTCCCGCCGTTTTCCAAAAGATGGCGCTAGTAGCCAGTAATAGTTCAAATAAATAAATCACAGTTATTTTCCATCAGTTTTGACATATATAAATATAACCTTACATCGATATTAGTTAATTTTTGTTTGCGTCATATAGTTACACTTAATTAAATATGTCAACTTATAAACCGAATTCACGTCATTTGCGGAAGATTTTACTTTTTCATTTCAACATGAAAAAATCGGCGGCTGAGGCTCATCGGGTTTTTTCAAGTACTTATGGTGATGATACTATTAGTGAAAGAACCTGTCGCGAATGGTTCCAGCGCTTTAAAAGCGGTGATTTTGTTGAAGATCGGCATAGCGGTGGCAGAGAAAAAACTTTTGAAGATGATAAACTGGAGGCTTTACTTGATGAAGACTCATGCCAAACTCAAGAACAGCTAGCAAAATCATTGGGAGTAACTCAGCAAACAGTATCAAAACGCCTGGAACAGCTGGGGATGATCCAAAAACAAGGATACTGGGTACCGTATCAGTTGAAACCAAGAGATGTTGAGCGACGTTTATTTGCTTGTGAACAGCTGCTTGAAAGACAAAAACGAAAATGATTTCTTCAACGTATTGTTACTGGGGATGAAAAATGGGTGCACTACGACAACCCTAAGCGACGCACATCATGGGGATTGCCCGGCCACACTCCTACGGCGACACCTCGACAGAATATTCACGGATCCAAGGTCATGTTGTGTATTTGGTGGGATCAGCTTGGCGTAATTTATTATGAGCTGCTAAAACCTTCTGAAAAAATTACTGGTGCACTTTATCGAACGCAATTAATGCGTTTGAGTCGGGCATTAAAAGCAAAACGGCCGCAATACGCTGATAGACACGAAAAAGTAATTTTGCAACAAGACAATGCTCGACCTCACGTGGCGAAAGTAGTCAAGACGTACCTCGAAACACTGAAATGGGAAATTCTACCTCACCCGCCATACTCTCCAGATGTTGCTCCATCTGATTACCATTTATTGAGGTCGATGACACACGGCCTGGCGGGCCAGTGCTTCGATTCTTTTGAAAAAGTGAAAGAATGGATCGACTATCCAAGAGTCGACTAATAAGAAATCAATATTGAACATGAACAATATTCAATAATAAAACAATAGCAATAGAAATGTATCCAATCACCAGAAAGAGGATAAAGAGGCGTGTTATGGATAGCGCGTTTATAAAGATTCGTACCACGTGTTGATAATCAAAAAAGTTGACCCGCGACGTCAGCCAGACGTCATGATGCTCATTCCACCAATACGTGACTGCGGGTGACTAAATATTAACAGACGTCTCCTGAACTCGTGAACGACTTCTGCTAACTGCGATGTAATAATGGTTACGATTATGCATTTACCTATATTATACATGTATATGTAAAACGATTTTAATTTCCGACAGTTAAATCTTGTGTTTATACGTATTGAAGATTTATTTTCTTTTATTATTTTATAAAACAAATTTTATACCTCTTAGTATAACTGATTTTCTTCTAACGCTCTCCAGACCACAGACAAACGGCCAGAATAAGTAAAACTAAAAAAAAATAAGTTTCAAGGAAGCAACCATTAAGAATTATTGGTCTAGCGCAGATGAAGTCGGTCTTAAAAGTCGGTTAAGAAGAAATAGTATTCCCTTACGGAGTAATAACGCTAAAGAAGCGGCACATTGGGAGAAAATCACGGCGTCTGATCTCCAACTCACTACGTGATGTGAATATCGTATGTGATATTGATTCTGATAATGTCATGGGTTCAGAATATGAGTCTTAGTTGAATGTCGGCAGAAACAGATAGACTTCAGGCATAACGCATATCACACATGTTTGTAAAATGTAGAAGGATCGGTTAAAGTAGACTCTTAAAAATATAGCATTTTCTAAAAATAAAGATAATATCATATAAAATATTGTTATTATTTGATTCAACCATCACACTAACAAAATATGTACAGTGAGCACAAAGAAATTAGTAGAAATCAATACTTAGATATAGATTTGTTAAATTAATATTATGCAAATACTCAAAAATTTTATCAGTTCAATGAGAATTTCGATTAAGAATTGTCATTTGGGAAAATTTGATGAAATTCTGCCTTAAACAATCTTTTTAATTAGCAAACTGGCATATATTGAAACGCTTTGTGAAACTATGGAATATGATTGATTTTAAACTAGATTACACAATTATAACGTTGCATTCATTAGTATGTCAATTAAAAAAAAAACACATATATTTAAAGTAGATATTGTAAGTGTGTAACAAAAACTCGTATCAGTATTTTTAAACAGAACTGCCATCAACCCTCAGGACTGTTATTGTTGGCACCACGCGTCATAATTTTATTTACTCCCAACTTGGTCACTTGTTCGCGGTTTGAGCTGCGGCTACTACAAAGTAAACTGCCGCATTGCAGGACAGTTACAGTATTATACACTTTTATTTACACTCGTGGTTTAAAATTAAATAAGACGTAAACAAATAAATACAATTAATTTGAACAATTACTGTAATGATTGGTTTTCGATAATTGTCGTTTAGTAATAAATATTTACCGATAAAAGGGTAACGAATCTACATTTCCGTGTTAAAACACATTTCATTTACTGTCGCCTCTCACTTGACCAAAATATCTAAAATTTAACACAAAAAAATAAATAATATAATGTCGAATTGTTAAGCTTTTAATTAGATATATTAAGGATGCAAGGAAAATATATGAGTAATATTATATTTTTAATTATCTTGTGGATGTTGTTCGTGAACTAGTTTGACTAGTTCACAAACACTTTTAAATGAATTATTCATTTTTATAATTACATTTTCATAAGAACGATAATACCCATGCTACATATTCTATTTAAATACATTTTATATTGTGGTGTACAGTTACATAAAAATATAAAAAAGAAATGTTTTCAGCATACTTAAGAATGCTAAATATATAATATAAGATTTAAAAGGCTATGGTTCCAACGTTTGTTAATTGTATACTATTGGTTTGAGATTTCTTTTTGTGTTAGTTATAAATGCGTTTTAACAAATAACTAAAGCCCTCTGAAACAAAATCAAAATGTGATAATAAGTTTAAAGTTAATTTTGAACGTACCACTTATTTTTTAATTAATTCTATAACATACCTTTGTTTTGTTATTACGGGAAACGAATAATAACAAACTCACTCTCCGTTGTTGATTTAATTAAATTTAACGTACTCGTGATTATTGCTTAAAAAGTAAAGTTACAGTGTGAAAAAATCATTTTTTATTAAATATAATAATAATATTAAATTACTATCTTATTATGTTAATACCTATCTATAGTAGAAGTCATCGGATAGCTTTAATTAATACCTAACTAACTATATTTTTGTTGTAACTATATTAATATTACATTTTTTTACATCTTAATGTATATACTCGTATAAGTTAGAAATGTAAAGGTAACTCTGTTATGCCTTCACACCTAAACTACCGAACGGATTTTGATGAAATGAATATTTTTGTCCCGACATTACATAATGTTGTAATATAAGCTTCGTTATCTTGGTACGGTTATGTTTACGTTTTTGGTTTTCATTCATATGTTTTTATACGAGAGAAATACAAGACTTTTTGAGAATAATATAAAAAAGGTTTAGATTTTGTTATTTTGTACGTTTAACTAAGAACCACCGCAGTATTGGTATTTTGAAAATTTGGATTAAGTTTTCAACGTCCAAAGCCCTTATAGTTGGCATTAACTATTATGTATGTAAACATATATGTATTGCTATTTTTAAAGATTAATTTTAATTTATGTTAGTAGTCACTATGCCAATATTGTTTCACTTATTTTTAATAACAGCATGATATGTATTTAAAAAAAAAAAGAAATGTTAACATCTATTAACGAGTTAATTAGAAATTATAAAAATAGAAAATTATTGTCATTTATAATAACGTACAATGTACAATAAATTTTTATTTCGGTCTCAGTTGCTCTAGATCACATAAAAAAACGACAATTTTAATTTCAGACTCAGTGCATGGATACGAATCTAATAAGGATACTCACGGATAACGTGAATGGTAAGCTACAGATGTGTTATTTTATATTATTTATATTTAATTATTTTTTCTCCTAAGTACCTGGATTGTATTGGAAAATATTATTTGGGTTTGATTAAGTTTTAATTGAATCCGATAATTAGCACTCAGATTCTAAGGTATCTAATATAGATATCTGTCTGGTAATCACCAATGTGCTATTATTTTGTGTATTTTACATAAATTATACATGTAAGAAAAATAGGTACAGGATTGTCAATGGCCGGATGGTAAAACAACTTTTTCACTCTTAATCTGTCAGAATCTTAGACAAATAAAACACCATAAAGACATTAAATGTGAATTGTTTACCAAAATACAAGTTTTAAGAGCTATGGTTCTTTATAAATAAATTCAAATTCTTGCAGTTTTATTACAAAATTTTACATATATCTTTCCACACTGCACAGCTATATGTCTCAGATCCTAGTGAGGCGAGTCGGTAATTAGGTAAATCTAGACAGAGGCTCTCTGTTCTAACAATGCCTTTGATTAGTAGATTACTGAGCAGAGCGCTTCCAGAAACTATTTCCTTCTAACCTACCTTAACCTAGGTAGAATTCTACTTACTATAGTATACTAGTTGCTTATTCAACCATTGTACGATAGTAATTGTGGGTTTGGTCATTGCGACAGAGAAATCTGTGATTTATTATGACGTTTAAAAATGTCTATAAACGGAAATTGTACCGCAGAGGCGACAAGTTCTTCCCGTCTTCATGGATTTATTATTATTATTCTTTATTATAAAAAATATATTTTGTTTGGATTTTATTTCATTTATTATTTTGTTATATTAGATTATTGCGTTATTTTGGATCATGTTGTTATAAATAAATATATAAATTTTAGAAGTGAACTCAAGATAATTTGTCTGTTTTAAATTTAATTAATGAATATTAAAATGTGTTCTTAAAGGAAAATGATGTGTCAAAATTAATGGCAACAGTATAAGTCTAATTTTAAAGGATAGATTGAAGATACTTAATAGGATAAGATTATATAAGATTACTAATTATTAACGCTTTGGGATACATACTTTTTAATATTCTAGATAGATAAGATTCTGTATCCAAAAGAAGCTGATCTGAAATGTAGGTACCCATTTTTACGTAATTTAAATTAAGATGCAAAATTGTATTACTTTATTACATATCATATAAATACGAGTATTTGAAATGAGAAAGAAAATATTTGTAATAGTACCTTTAGAAAAATCTTAAATTGATGCGTCCTTACCTTGGCATATGTAGCGCTATATAGCGATTTTGATTTTGACTTTCAAATGAAATTCATCACTTATCTGATGTTGAACATGTCTTAATTGGTACTCTTTCCACACCACCATGTCGTCAAAGGACGTGGATCATCACTAACACTTATCTTATTAATGGAATCAAGCGGAAATTGTCAATTGTATTATTGAGACTAACCTCTATTGGGGTATTGTCTTGTGTTACAAGTATGAGCACGGAAGTTATAGTTCATGGTTCAGGCATCAAAGTGAGGGACGATGCTGCGCTGATGTCAAACGTTTATTTGTTGCGGAACTTATCATCAGAAATGATAATGATATAGTGTAAATATGGTTGTGTTAGAGGAAAACAGTGTTCATTTGGATGAGGTGTTAAAAAAATTTGGTGCAGTAAATCGTTATCATATCCAAGCTATTATTTTAATTAGTTTTGCTTTCTTTAATAATGGTATGCATTGCATTAATTATGTGATAGTGGCAGAGGAAACTCCATACAGGTATAATTATTAACCCAAAAAAAGTATTATTGAATGATATTATTTATCATTTCTACTAGCACTATTTATTAAAAAAAAATAAGTTATGTAGTTCATACTTTTAATTACAATAAACAAATTTTGAAATAAAATACAAATAAATTTAAATATGCTAAAATATTTATAAATCTAAAATTCAAATCATTGTAGAAAAAGTTTAAACTTTGAATTATAATATATGTGTAATTCAGTAAATGGTTTAGAAGTTATGAAATACACGCAGGTTCTTACTTAAGATACGGGAGAATGCTCAAATAGTTGTAAATCTAATAATACTTAATGTCATAATAATAAGATTAACGAAAATAAATACAAGTGATTATTAATTACGAGGGAACTTCCCGGCCCGAAGGGCCGGAAAGGGTCAAATGTCACGTATAAGGTTGGCACCCACCCTATTTTGTAGCCTGATTCAATAGCTTTTTTTTGATGTATTACACATTATTGTGTGATTTGTGGGTGATAAGTGATGCGCGTGCATACAGAGTCAATTAGGTCATTATTATATAGTAAGGATTATTATAGTAACATTTCTATACTACATTAAAAACTTACAGACATAATAAAAATCAAATTTTAGATGTAAAATCGAGCAATGCGAAACACGGAGTAGTGTTTTCGAGTCTTTGTGGGAAAATTTCACAGTTCCCCCAGACTCCCACGGCTGCTACAGATACAAGTCGGATTTCAAGGAATGTGATCCATTTAGCTTCAATAGATCAATTGTCGAAACTTGTGATGAATGGATTTATAAGAAAGACGATAGCTTTGTTGCTGAGGTAACTTTTATACGTATTTTCAAAGATTTTATTTACCCTATAATGACTCGATGAGGTTAACAGCAAAGTTCAAAAAATCAAGTTATTTAAATCTTGTTAAATCCAAAAACATAATTATTTTTTAACTATGGAAAGACATTGTTTTTGTTTTAGTTTCAGTTAGCATGTCAAAATTGGAAACGTACATTTGTGGGAACCATCCATAGTATTGGACTTATGTGTGGACTTTTTTTTCAAGGCCAGTTGTCTGACAAGTACGTATGTCTCAAAAGAGAGTAAAAAATAAAATAACTAAAAATTATAAAAATCAACAACATTACAAATATGCTTAATATATAATAGCAGAATATATAAATATGGATATGTAGCAAACATTAAACCAACACTAATAAAATCCAGCTAAACCACAAACTAACTTGTATGAGGGTTGAGATTTTATCGCATCGTACACATTTAACTTGCATTAAAAGTTTGCAAGTAATCTAACTCACGTAATTTGATAATTTTCAGGATTGGGCGAAAAGCCGCTATTATAATATCAGGTATCGCTGCTGGGGTATTTGGTATTGCTAAGAGTTTTTCAACTACATATTCAGTATTCATATTGTTAGAATGGCTAGAAGCAACTCTAGGGGACAATTGTTCACCTGCTTTTATCTTAGGTAACTTGAATTATATGTTTTAATAATGTTGTTTTTAATTAGAAATACACAAATATTTGTATAACATGTTTTATGTTTTAGCTGTTGAAATGGTACATAGCGATTACAGGTTACAACAACAAATATTTTTGTGTGTGATTGCTGCAATGGGTGGAGTAACTTTTTCTATTGCAGCATATTTAGTCCCTTACTGGAGGGATTTTGTACGCGTTATTTATGCTCCAGCGTTACTTTATATAATAATATATTTCATTATGGATGAGAGCGTACGCTGGTTATTAAGTAAAGGAAAAAAAAAGCAAGCAACAAAATTGTTATTAAAGATGGCTAAGATTAATAAAATAACATTGGATAAAAAAATGCTTGTTAATATACAATGTGAAGACGGGACCAAGAATTCTCCGTTGAAAGAGACATTCCGATCAAAAATTGTCATCAAAAGATTTTTAATATGTTTATTATGGTGGACCTCTTGCACATTCATCTGCTTTGGATTAATTGTGAATGTGGGCTCGCTTGCTGGGAACAAATATTTAAACTTTGCAATTATGTCGTTATCGGACATACCGGCCAGTATTGCAATGGTTTATGTTTTAAAACGGTTTAAGAGAAAAAAACCTCTCCTAGTTTCTTTTATGACAGCAGGAGTATTGTGTTTATTTCAACCCTTCGTGCCAAAAGGTACTTTGTTTAGTTTCTTTTTAATATCGATATGTATATATTCTTAAGGCCGAATTGAAAAACCTCAATGCGATTTCAATCACGTATAATTTTCAGAATACGTATGGATGTCAACTGGTGTGTATTTCCTGGGCAGATTTGTTTCGACTTTCACATTTGGGACCGTTTACATTTACACATCTGAATTGTTTCCAACTTATTCGAGGAATTCCATGCACGCTTTATGTTCGGCTATTGGTCGTATCGGATCCATTCTGGCGCCAATGACACCACTACTGGTAAGTATTATTGGTTTTACCTAAATTCGGATAAAGCAAAATTTTTGTTTAAACTTTTAACTTAAATATGTTTTAAATTTATTTAATTTATTTGTTGTAATGTTCTTAGTAAAATTTACATACATTATTTTTGTGTTTTTTTCCAGACCCAATATATGGAAAGTCTTCCAACCTTACTTTTTGGGAGTATATCGATCGCTGCTGGTTTTACAACCCTATTCGTGCCAGATCTCGATAATGAGCCTTTACCTGATAATGTACATCAAGCTGAAAGTATAGGCATTTGCCATCTCAATGTTAGGACGGAGAAAACAGAAAGTAAAGATTCCATTAATGTACAGTAGAACTTTACCAAACTTTATAGAGTTAATCTGTAGATTGGGTTGTAAATTAAATTAAATCATAAAGATTTAAGTTTCTATTAGAATAGACCTTAGCTTAACATTAGAAACAATATTATTGTATTGTTACGAAAACGGAGTCCTCTGTACATAGTTATTATTCTTACGATTTCTTATTTCAAAATTTTATCTCTTAAAACATGAAGTAGTATCTTGTATTCAATTTAAATAAAAATAATTATTCCTAATAGCAATAGCCTATATACTCGTATAACAAGTAAGGTCAAATCTAAAGAGCTGAAAGTAACGCAATTTTTATCCCAATTTAAAAACGCAATGTCGAACGATAGTCAGTTTAGTGTAACGATTTGGTTGCTATATTAATCAGTAAATATAAACTTTCATACACTGAAAAGAGTTAACATTACATTTAAACAACCATTTAAACCAAAATTATTCATATTTCACTAATTTCACTATGAACAGTGACATTAAAAAATAGATATTTCTACAAAAATATCATAAAGTACATCAAGCTCATACAATCTATTTAATATCCAAAGCAAATATACAACAACGTTTTCTAATAAATTTACTTTCTCTGTTATTATCTCTACAATGCCTCCTACGTTTATTTAACGGCTTATTTTGATGAGAAGCAAGATGGCCGCCCATTAATTTTAAATGACTATCTTCCCCATTAAAACGAGAAAGACACGGAACATTCAAAATAATTAATTACACCTTGGAGATTACGAGCTCGCTGATATTTGAAAGGTTATTATACTTTTTGAAAGCTCAATAGATCCAAATGAGTTATAAATAATTATTTTTACCACGATTTTAGGTATTATCCCATCTTATATTATTATTTTAATGAAGTTTGATGCTTTGCACTAATGTCGATAATATTTGCATAATTAGTGATCTTATTGAAAGATCGTGACAAGTAAAAATGTAAGTTCCACTAAAACAATTTCAATTCTGTTTAGATATTATGTAATTGTTTTATTGCAACAAGCTTATTAAAACAAACATATCAACACAACTATGTACAATAAAATAGTAATTACTATGGCTTAATTAGGTAAAGTTTAAGTTATTTTGTAAGTTTTAATTATCTCTGTTTATTTCTTGCATATGTTTATATTTTGGCGCAAAGCTTTATTTATATTAATGTGTAAGATTTAAATGAACCAGTTTGAGAATATTTTATTCTAGATCAGATATTATTAAGTATAATCATGGTGTGTATGATTGAAATATAATTCTGTTTCTCCTAAAACAATAATATGCACACAAATTTATAATTTATTCTTACAAATTAGCACTACAAAGAGATGTCTTAACTCTTCAAAGCTAGTCTCGAATATAGCTTAATAAAACTAAATGACTATTATTATATAGCAATCAAAGTCGTTTTAGAGATAAGATATTTGTTTCTTATTATAATTATTTAGTATTTTTATGACAATAGAAGCTATCTTCGAAACAGAGAGTTATATGTTTATCTTTGTAATAAGAGATATTTATATTTATTGTTACTTGATTTTATTTAGTTTATTTCGAATATATTTAAATTAAATTTCGTATGCTGATTTCAATTCAAATTTAATCTTATTAATCTCTTACGTTTAAGAACATAATATTTACATTTATTATTCATGAGTATTGTGATGTGTATTAGATAAAGAAGTCCCATTATTTCCATTTCAACAATATCAGACAACGTGAGAGCAGTCCCGAGCGTACATTGAACTGATAAGCCAGGATTTATGGTTAAATCCCGATACCCTTTCAGATATTTTACACGTTGGTACAGGTGTGGACGGTGGTATCTTATTATAGGTAATTTTTTATCGTGTTTTATTTGAAATAGTCATATATACTTTGTAAACCTTTACAATTGTGTACTGTGTAGTGCAAATTAACGTTTAATAATTTCGATATGAAAATAAAACTACGGTTTTGATAAATATTGTTGTTATAAATATAAAATAACGCTTTGCGTAAATTCAATAATTAAGGCGCCACTTAGCATGACGCGGATACCTTTAAAAATAAGAATCAGTTATATTATTTGTTATCATTCTAACTAGATAAAATTATTTTGAACGAAGATTTTAAATATGGAATAAAAATAAATACAGTGGACGTTTCGTCACATGCAAGTCCTCAAGATGAATAGATTTCGAAGCCCTTTATGCGGATACCGGAACGGTTTTTGCAACGTCGAGTGCGATGGTATGAAATATGACGCGACAAAAACTGAATTAATGGATGCAGACTTATATTAATTACGCTTACTTTTGACGTTGGAGAGACTCGTTTGTTTTATTCTTCTCGTTATTAATGTGAATTTTCAACGCCCCGCTGTCTATAAGGACTATCTTTATATTTTATGTTGACTGCTATTGAGTTCTTCTATCTATTAACGTAATATATAATTTTATCGCATTTTTAAACATCTAAGTTAAGATACAACCGTAATCGAATATAGAAACGATACTCTAATCCCTTTTATTAGAATCACACTTGAAGAACCATAACACAAATATTAAGAATTCCGTCTAGACGCTTGACTGTCTTAACTGTAGAAATGTTGAGTCTTGCTAGTATTTAGTATTCACGGTGAGATAAGACTATAAATATTTACTAGGGCAAAATTGTAATATGATTTAAATTGTCAAATAAATATTATATTACTTCTTATATAATTATTGTATTTTAATGTTAACTTACATTTTCAGCGTTTTATGCTTTGTTGACGTAATTTAAGAAGAGGAAAATCTAGTGATATTGCACAATTAAGGAATAGGCTTGATATTTTAGCGTAGTCTGCCTTTTTATTATGGAAATGTATTCTAAACATATACATTTATTATTTGAACGTCAATTGAAAATTAAGAAATTATCAGATATTACGATAATATGAGCTAACAAGTATTAAAGCAAATATGTAGGTTTTGAATTGAGACATTTAGTTATACAAATTTTATACATTTGTTTAGCACAATTAGATATTAAGACATTCAATTAATGAGAAAGAATATTTTTAATAAGAAATACAAGAAATACTAGAAACAGGTTCATCTGAGTTATTAATAGCTGAAGTTAATAGAAAAACGTCAAGAAGTACGGGGCGCTAATTTCACACGTCATTAGGCGCAGCCGAACGATTTCTATTAAACGTTTTCGAGATCGTTCGGATAATAAGTTGATTAGTGACCAAGAATTACGTTTATTAAATATCCAGTGAAACGGTAAATTCAATAATTTCTCCTCCTAGGCAGATATTGATTATTGAATAACTGTTACAACATTATTATTTTTAGCCACTGCCTAATATATCTTATTTACTTAAATCAATCAATCTGAATGTATTTATGCACATCACCCAGATTTTGATACTATATAAATTCGTAGATTCAATATCTTGAAAATGAATATGTCCAAAACGAAAAACATTATTATACAATCAATTTTATCTTATATAACAACGAATTACCAAACACAGAGTTATTATAAAAACTTTGAAACTAAAATTTATGTGTAATAAAAAGTAAAATTTAAATCTAAGTTTAACTAAACTGTTAAGTTTGAATCGATTAATATAGTTAAATGATTTATATTATGCAATCGATTTAATTACTTGTAACGTGTAACTTTAAAAAATCAAGAGTTGCTTAACTACCGTTCCGTAAACTTGTGACAACACAAACTCTCCTAAACAATCAAACTCCAAATAAACACTTGCTAACGGAAATCGCACTCGGGGTATAAGAATAACGTACTCGTAGGTATACATATGTATATATATATACATACCTACAACTACGTTATTCTTTCGTTCGTTATATATATATACGATATATATATATATATATATATATATATATATATATATATATATATATATATATATATGTACATATAAACATAAAAAAATATCACTAATTAAAATAAAATTGTACCACGAAACTCATTTAATTCTTTTAATTACAGTAAAATAAATTAAAATAAAACCACTGGAACGATGCATTTTACTACATAATAAAAATGATTACAGATTAAAATTTATATTCTATAAAATTTAAATGGATGTTGTAATTAAAATAACATTTTTGTTTGGACACTCTTTTTATATTTTATTTCAAATGTAAGGCTCGTACGCAGCATTTGTTTTTAATAAACTGTTAAATCCAATGAGATGTCGCGACATTTATTTACCCGCATTTGATCTTCACTTCGCAAACATTTGAAGTGTGTATTCATTAGAATTCATGTCACGGTATGGTGATACAGTTATTAGTTTAGCGTTATTTTAATGGAACTTTGTTGAAACAAACAAGATACGAAATTGCTTTTCGCTCAATTATAAAGACGTATTTACACCATGGCACCGAATGACATAACCGCGTCAGTTAAAAGAGAGCTGTTTAAAATAATTTAATGAGTATCTACTATTCTTATAGAAACATTTAAGTTTTAAAAATACATTTTTCATGAACACGATTGTTGCAAAGCATTTAAAACATCTGGTAAAATAAAAAAATAAAATGTAATCTCAATTACATTCGTTAAAAATTATTTTATTTAAATAAGTTGAGAAAGTTATTTAAAAAACCCACAGGATATTTCACTTTATGAATTAAATCATAAAGTGATTTTAATAATATAACTATAGTCTTGCTGTGTCTTAATTAATAAAAAACAATCTGAAAAGCACCTAACATTGGAGTAATTAAAGTGGGTGAAGAGGAAAAAGATCTATTCTCGTTATCCCCGGGGACAATATTGTCGGAGATCACTTTGCTAGCTTCGTTTATCGTCTGGGAAAAATAAGGTAATTCATATTCATAATGTCCGTAGAAATAATAAGTTTTCATTATTCAAGCCTTCCCGGTCTTAAGCTATCGGAAAGGACGTCCCGGATATTTTTGTCATGAGGAATTTCAAAAGTATATTTCATGAACGGAATTCTCCTCTATTATTAAGCTTCCTATTTTGAACTATTATTTTTGCTGAGACAATTTTTTGTTTATGTCCAAAGTCTTAGTTATTCTATTTTTATTATCTGCTATTTTCTTAGTATGTATTGAATGATTTAATGAATGTTATTTATGATTTTGATATTTACTCTATGTAATTCGAGCAAGATTAATATGTCCAATTAAATGCGTGGAGCTGTCAACATTTGTCAAATGCACTTTGACCCTCTTCCATTGAATTTATACAGTAGCGTTAAAGTGACGGGACTGATTTATGATCTTAATATACCAGTTTCAATGGCTTAGTTGTATTTGACTAATGTGATTCATAATTAAAAGATCATAAAATCACATTCTCCACAAATTAAACGAACTATTATCCATTTTTTTCCAAAGTAACCAATTTGTTTAGTTCTTTGAACTTGCGACCTGCGAACGTGTTTTGCTAAGTGAACTACTGTGTCTTTAGCAGCTTTAATTTATTTCATATTAAAATTATCTTTTAAATTTTTAAATTAAATAAGCTCCAATAACTACCATGTTTATAGATAGCTGATTTTAAATATTGTAATCCCAACAGTATTTTAAATAAATAGCTAATAGTAGTGTATTATTCTCATAAATTGGTTCTTAAACTGTTTAAAGTAAAGTTTAAATAACAAGTGAATACGTAAGCAAGACTAAGTTTTATATAGAGTGCTTCTTCACGTTGCAGACTGGAAACTTAACGCTACATGATAATTAGATGCTGAGCCATTAATTTATTATGCACTACATTATTATATTACTTGTAATATCGTAAACTAGGTGTTTTATTTACTTTGAAACAAGATATTTAGGTTTATTTCATATTTATAAACAATATTTAAGTGTTTGAAAAATATATTACATATAATAATAATAATATATTATATATATTAATACAATATTTGCACTGACATAAAACTCATTAAAGGAAAATTTATCAACGTTGAATATCATTGAATATCATTGAATAACTCTTTTCTATTGAACACACACTTTAGTAATAGCTGAATAAAAAATAAACAGACAAGGCATTATTTTATTGTAGATCGGATTACATATTGGTATTAAAACGCAATAATGTTGACAAAAATGATATTTTCGCATTTAAACTCTATAACTATTACATATGTTTGTCCAATCAGCTAATTATTACCAACAATAATATATAATTTTTTTATTATATATAAGTATTTATTTTAATTCACATTGTATTATGGAGTTCCTAAGCAATTATAACAATACCCATAAGAACATAATACAGAATTGAATTATATCCTTGTTACAGATAAATCGATACCATTTAAGAAATAAGTGAAGCTGCCATAGGTCGGTGGGATATTGGTGAGGAACGAAATGGCAATTGATGACGAAGGTTTTCAAATCATTAAGACGTTTTTAATTAGTTAAAATGGTTATATACCAGAATAAACTCCATATTTTTTACAAAACAAATAACAGATAAAGACGTCACGGGCCGTGTTTTCGTTCTAGTTCTTAATTAAAACGAAACAAAACAAAGCCATTATGAAAGATTGATCACGAGTGATGAAAAAAATTGTACAATCAGTCAGCTTCAAAACGCAATGCTAACAAGCGCTCAATGAAACCATATATTCGTTTAGTTAGAATATATGTTTTGATATTGTAATTTGTAAATAAGTTAAAAATCCTTATAATCGAGTTATATCTAAGCCTAAATTTTCACTTGCCACCATTTCAATCAATGTTCACATAGCACACCTCAGATAAATATAAGCGGTGTGTACCAAACGGAAAATTGATAGCAGGAGTGACGAGGGTCTGAACGCCAAGTTTATGGACACGAGATGAAGTGTGAATGTAATACACCTACACTTTACTAAAATAAGTTTGTTTAATTCCTATGCAATATTATTTAATTTCGATTTATTTCTACGGCATAAAGATCTTTTTTTTGTATAACTTTTCTTATACTCTGTATGTATTTACTATACTTATGCCTATAATTATAGCAATTTACAAAAAATATTTTTAATTCAACAAAAAATAAAAAATTAAATCCATGTGATAAATCAAGTCTTTTTTTATTTGTAATGTTTATAGATTATTTAAATATACAAATCACAAATAATTGGAAATAATACAAGCACCACTGTAGCAGTGAACTACACCATGCAAAAAGTTTGATGCATGCGTCGTTCTGTCCAACTTAACACATTTTATTTATGCTATTATAATGATACTCTGTTTTACAACCACGAAGGTCGTTTTTTTCAGGTTTTAAATTTTCAATTTAGTTTCCTCTAAAGATACCATGTATATACAGCCTATGTTTACATCGAAAGATCATTCATAGGTATCGTTTGAAGATTTGATGGCTGAGTTGATGAATTGATTTTTAATCAAATGAATATTAACCTCAAAACAATTACAAATTTATAAACTCTACATATTTATATTATTTATAAAAAAAATGAAATAAAAACAAATAAAGCAATTTTATTATCGTTCGAAAACAAAGTTTACTGATTGACTAAAGTTTATATGGAAGATTACCTAAACGGCTACGTATACAAGTATAAAAGACATCGTTGTGAGTCTTAAAAAATAAATGGACTCCGAGGTTTTTTATTGTAAAGGTGTCTTTATACCAAGCAGCATGCAGAGATGTCTCAAATATTAATAATGGAATGACAAAAATAATAAACAATATCCTGGAATTGAAACCATATTTCAAGGAAAACTATTACAATAAAATATTTTTAGTGTTTATAAATCAATTAAATATAAAATCATGAAAATATTAAATACGAATAATTTTAGCTAATTAGGGAATATAATTTAAAATTATTATGATTATATAAAGATTATATTTAATCTGTTAATGTAGTGCAATAGCAGACATACTTCACCATATAGACGTACCCTACTCAGGTGTTTGTGTCCGACAGAGGATTGACTGAGCGAGGCCTGACGCCGACCATCTATCTTACGAAAGGTGCTTAGTAATACAATTTCTTTGTACTTCCAATATTACATTTTTAGAATACGTCAATGTCATGATCGGAAATGTTTGTTTAGGGTTTTGTAGTTGGTGTCTTGAGATTATATTAACTTAATATAATAGTAAAAGAAGTCTTAATATAAAGTATATGTTTTATAGGATTAACGTAACTTTCTCTTATGATAAAGCGGAGGTAAATGAACTTCTAATGCTGTACTAGTCCCTACAGTTCTGTGCGTTACTTAGGTTATATCCCTGACCTCAGCTCCTATGTGTACTTTAAAGGGTTAACGTGGACATAGAATGTATAAATTGCGCGATTAATCCCTTAGAACGAGATTAAGATAGTGATGCTCGAAGAAAATTGGAGGGAAATAAAGAGTATCTTTTGTGATTTCGTAAAATCCTATTACCCTAAATTGATTTTGTATATTGATATATACCAGCGGTGTGATTAACATCCACTGCATTCTTACGTGAAAGTTATGTTGTATATCTCAATAAAATATATAGAATTTGTTAAATTATTAAGAGTTATTAGGTCTTGTTATTGAAATGATTTTTTTTTAACTTTCCATAAAATAAAATTGAATTTACTAGCTGAATAAGTACTCACTAGGTTAATGACATACCAATCTAATAAATATCAATCTTGTTAGCAAATACTTCACTTAATAAAAAAATGTTCAACATTATTTTTCCGGCCACAACTCAAAGCTTGTAGAGGCGTATATATTTTTCATGATGTGTACTTAGGCTATGGAAGGGTGTAATTTAAATTTATTGTTATTACAAGACCGTGTAGACTTACCTATTTATTATCGATTTATAGACTTTCTGATACCTTTTTATTAATATTTATAGAAATAAATGTAACATAACTTTTATGAGTTTACTGTAAACATGTTATTTTGGTTTTTAAAATATTAAAATGTTTAGCTTGTATGAAATAAAGAGAATAAGTTATTGATATGACAAAAAATGCATTAGTAATGTTTCTATATAACGAAAAACAAATTCTGTCATGATAAACAGTTTCCTCGTCCCAAATAGTGCAGTATGTATGTGTTTTAGGAGTACTCGTTCTCTGGTTCCTCTGTTGTTTGTACTGCTCTTGTGTCTGTAGTTTGAGGCTTCGCTGTCTTAATGGGTTGCGATATGTTTCATTCCCATTTGTTGTTGTTACATGTTTATAAAAAAGTTACACTACTTGTTTGTTCATGTAAACTATAGTTTTATTACTTTTAAATAGTTATAATAATAATATTTGATAAAGAATATACATATTACAACAAAAAAAAAATATGAAATAGATATATTTTTTTAATTTAGCAATTTTTAAAATTGCTAAAGTGATAATTTTTTTTATAATAATAAGAATAATAATAATAACAATAAACTCTTAGCAACTAAGAACACAAGAGTAATGTAAAATTTAATAAATTATAATAATTTAATAAATAAGTCAATCACCATCAATTTATTTATTATAATATAAAACATATTATCGTTAAAATATATTATGTAAATAGCTTTATTGATACCAACGACACAGTCCTGTGCTACAAATTTTAAATAATTGCTATCAAATATGCGAATAAATTCGGGTTTCCAATTTAATTGAAAGTTTTAGACATCCATTCCATCGAAGCTATTCAGGGCAAAACTTGCAATTGAATTAAAATTGAATTCCGTTGCTACAGAGTTTTTGTTTTCTCGACGCAGATACAGGCATAGTTTGTGAGAAATTCGAGATTACTTCCAAAATTCTCAAAATATAATATTTTTAGAAAAAATCTGCCTCTTCGTTACATTAAACCCAAGATATTATGCATATGCATAAGCAGTCCTTTTAGCTTTTACATTGATTATATCTGAGTAACACTAGATAGCGGCATGCAACCGGCAGAGGAGAATTAATTAAATTTCATCTAGCATATAGGCAATATTATAATATAAATGATAGAACCATGAAATGAATAGAAATTGTAATAAAGTACACAAAACAGAGTTTCTGAGTAGCAATTTCTTTTACTAAAAATTTAATATTAATCATCTCTCTCTAAAATTTCATCTTTATAAATTTTCTGACAAAGCATTATCCGCAGCTTGAAATTGTACACTTTTATAAGGGACGGCATATTTTTGGTAATTCTTGTTAAAAATACGTATTGTCTCCACATTCATATGCTAGTAAACTAGATAGTTTTTTATTGTTTGACAATACAATGTAATGTTTTGTTCATCATTTGTTCGTTAGTTTAGAAATAACCAGTACGAACTCATAGTTTGTATATATAGCTCCAGAGTTAATAGTATTTTTTCAATTTAAAATAGTTTTGTACTCCATTAAAATACCGCAGGTATAACAATTTTTCCTAAAATACACTTACCTTTAAAAATATGTTACTTAAAAAATAAGTATATATAAAATTCTTCGACAAAACGGCGCTGTTAATAAAAAAAAATGTAAACAGAGAAGCATCAAAGTCGAGCTCATAACAACTGAATCCGTAAATAACTGATACAAATCTGTAACATAAATCTTAATTTTGAACCTAATAAGATGCAAACAAAAAGTGAACTCCGTTATTAATTTGCGAGGACAATAAGCTCCAAAATCCCGCATAATAAATGCTCCCCAAACTTGCCACCTGAGCCCTGAACCTTTGGTCGTTGTTATTAATTTAATTCACTAAATTTTGCTACCTGAATGGACTGCGATAATTTCACTAAGCACTTTCCACATGACTTGGGACGCTTAACCTTGTTTGTGAATCAGTTTTAGTTGTAACTAATGTTGTTAGTTTGTAATTATGAAAACGGTTTTGCAAAGCTATTCTTATAGATGGTAACAAAACATAAAGTTTGTTTTTTGTTAACAATACAATTATCTTCTAAAACAAAAGGATTTGCATATATATAATATGCATTGTTTTTATAGGTATATATATATATATATATATATATATATATAGTACCTTTAGTTTAGTTTAGTATCTTTAATAAGATAATCAAGTTAAATAGTCCTTAAAGTGAAATCATCATTAACAAACATAAATAAGGGCCGAGGAAATGACTGCAATAAATAATATTACTTGTAAATAATTGCGTGAGTTTATTCTCCAGAAATAATTAGATAAACGACCTAGCGTAATGAACTGCGCTAAAAGTAATTAATTCTTTAATGAGGCATATATATGAGAAAAAAAGTTACCTTAAGCTTAGAAATTTTATACTGGATGAAGTGAGAAACATTCTCTATTATTAACAATGATAATAATTATAAAACATATATTTGTATAAAATACGAATCCCCTAGTTATTGTGCGATAACAAAATATTACAATTGTTGATAGAAATATCAGAAATTTGAGTGAAATATGGTTTATGAATAATATATGAGTAATTTAGTTTTTGTTTTATTCATCCATTATTTTAATTACATTATTAACTTTGAATTTAAAAGAATCTTTAATGTCTATAGTGATAAGGGGTACCCACGCCCCTTTCTCATAACAATAAATTATAATTTTACAGGCCCGGTGGGCCCGCGGCCTAAGTACACATCATGAAAAAATATATATACGCCTCTACAAGCTTTGAGTTGTGGCCGGAAAATATTGTACTGATTTTTAGGGTCTGTTTAAGCTTGTAACCTCCATACAAAAAGGAGACGGATGTAATTAAATTTGTACAAATGTAAGTTTTTACAGGAAAATAAAAATAAAAATTTAATTTTTGAAATCATTTTAATAGTTTATTTATTTAACGTTTATGTGGACTCACAATATATATAAAAAATGTTATTTCAAAAGATTTATACAAAGACGCTGTTTACTTCAAAATGAAATCTCTTCTTCCATCAGACTTATGACAGAAGAGTAGAAAAAGTGTGTGAGCAATTCACTCACGGCAGAAGTAAAACTTCTGTAAAGTAGATTACGGGAAATTGAGATGGATATAGAGTATTAGTATTAGAATAAATGTATAAAAGTTATTTATTTATATATTTGTAGCTTTGTATGTATGTATGTTAGTATTAGTGTTTATGTATGTGTACAGTTTGTGTATGATGCCTATATATCGATATGTAGTTTGTTTTTTTTTGCACTCCGCCTTTATAGATATTTTCTTGCACGTTTTCGTTTGGCTAGAAGAAAATGTCTTAGCGTCAAGTCCACCCTTTGTATCTGATTGTGCATTAAAGAATTTAAATAAACAAATAAATAAAAGGTTTATCATTATTACTAAGCTTAAAATTTATTTAATGTACAATATTAGTTTTTTTATATAAAGCTGCTTATTATCATGTTAAAAACTTATCTGAAGTAACAATTTTCCAAAAGTATCAACGCCATCTATCGTAAGTTTAAAATAATAACAACTTCAATATACACTGATATTACCTTAGTTCAAAAATTGAGCAATAGATGGCACCATAACAGGAATGACCAATATGTATTTGTTGTGTATCAAATAAATTGATATCGGATATCAATAATATATTTTTAAATCTACACATTTTTGAATCGCAATAAATCTTGATTAAATTATATTATTGTTATAAAGGTCAATATAATATACGAGTAACTTAATTAAATTATTTTCTGTTATATTCACGGAAACAATATAAATTTGCCAGATATAATTTTCCTTTACAATTAAATGGTGTGCTTGGCTGAAAATTACAGTTTTTGTTATTAAAAAACACACGACGACACATTTTCTTACTATGTATAATGTTTTTCATGTTAAACTAAAAAAGGTAGAAAACAAAAATGATATAGTTCATTTTTTTATGTCTTTTTTAGTTACATATAACTTAATTTAACAAATATTTCTAAAGTTATTATACAACTTTAATTGGTTATATAATCTTTATTATCATTCTTCCGCAAATAAATAATCACAGAAGATTGAGACAAAGGAATACTAAAAGAATATTTATAAATAGAACCAATTGAAGTGCTTGTCATGTCAATGGAAATAAGGTTTAATGTATTCTATCTCATTCTCTCGCCAACTTAACTCTATACAATTAAGTATTTGTTTCTTTATGGTGACACATTTTTGTTACACAAAATTTAAATCACACTGATTTTCATTTATATTCCTCCTAATAGTGTTTTATTTTCTTTATCTATTTTAGAGTTAATAGTTTATTACAATAAAGCATTTATTTCGTAATAAAAATGGTGTGCATTTTTATAATGTAGATATTTTTTGGTTTTTAATTTTGTGGTCAGTGTTGTAGTTTGTTATATACATTACATATAGTTGAGAATAGTATTTTATTTGTAAAAAATATTTTATAATTTCAACAAATCACTACGAGGGATCTATCCATATATACTATATATTCGTTTAGTTAGAATATATGTTTTGATATTGTAATTTGTAAATAAGTTAAAAATCCTTATAATCGAGTTATATCTAAGCCTAAATTTTCACTTGCCACCATTTCAATCAATGTTCACATAGCACACCTCAGATAAATATAAGCGGTGTGTACCAAACGGAAAATTGATAGCAGGAGTGACGAGGGTCTGAACGCCAAGTTTATGGACACGAGATGAAGTGTGAATGTAATACACCTACACTTTACTAAAATAAGTTTGTTTAATTCCTATGCAATATTATTTAATTTCGATTTATTTCTACGGCATAAAGATCTTTTTTTTGTATAACTTTTCTTATACTCTGTATGTATTTACTATACTTATGCCTATAATTATAGCAATTTACAAAAAATATTTTTAATTCAACAAAAAATAAAAAATTAAATCCATGTGATAAATCAAGTCTTTTTTTATTTGTAATGTTTATAGATTATTTAAATATACAAATCACAAATAATTGGAAATAATACAAGCACCACTGTAGCAGTGAACTACACCATGCAAAAAGTTTGATGCATGCGTCGTTCTGTCCAACTTAACACATTTTATTTATGCTATTATAATGATACTCTGTTTTACAACCACGAAGGTCGTTTTTTTCAGGTTTTAAATTTTCAATTTAGTTTCCTCTAAAGATACCATGTATATACAGCCTATGTTTACATCGAAAGATCATTCATAGGTATCGTTTGAAGATTTGATGGCTGAGTTGATGAATTGATTTTTAATCAAATGAATATTAACCTCAAAACAATTACAAATTTATAAACTCTACATATTTATATTATTTATAAAAAAAATGAAATAAAAACAAATAAAGCAATTTTATTATCGTTCGAAAACAAAGTTTACTGATTGACTAAAGTTTATATGGAAGATTACCTAAACGGCTACGTATACAAGTATAAAAGACATCGTTGTGAGTCTTAAAAAATAAATGGACTCCGAGGTTTTTTATTGTAAAGGTGTCTTTATACCAAGCAGCATGCAGAGATGTCTCAAATATTAATAATGGAATGACAAAAATAATAAACAATATCCTGGAATTGAAACCATATTTCAAGGAAAACTATTACAATAAAATATTTTTAGTGTTTATAAATCAATTAAATATAAAATCATGAAAATATTAAATACGAATAATTTTAGCTAATTAGGGAATATAATTTAAAATTATTATGATTATATAAAGATTATATTTAATCTGTTAATGTAGTGCAATAGCAGACATACTTCACCATATAGACGTACCCTACTCAGGTGTTTGTGTCCGACAGAGGATTGACTGAGCGAGGCCTGACGCCGACCATCTATCTTACGAAAGGTGCTTAGTAATACAATTTCTTTGTACTTCCAATATTACATTTTTAGAATACGTCAATGTCATGATCGGAAATGTTTGTTTAGGGTTTTGTAGTTGGTGTCTTGAGATTATATTAACTTAATATAATAGTAAAAGAAGTCTTAATATAAAGTATATGTTTTATAGGATTAACGTAACTTTCTCTTATGATAAAGCGGAGGTAAATGAACTTCTAATGCTGTACTAGTCCCTACAGTTCTGTGCGTTACTTAGGTTATATCCCTGACCTCAGCTCCTATGTGTACTTTAAAGGGTTAACGTGGACATAGAATGTATAAATTGCGCGATTAATCCCTTAGAACGAGATTAAGATAGTGATGCTCGAAGAAAATTGGAGGGAAATAAAGAGTATCTTTTGTGATTTCGTAAAATCCTATTACCCTAAATTGATTTTGTATATTGATATATACCAGCGGTGTGATTAACATCCACTGCATTCTTACGTGAAAGTTATGTTGTATATCTCAATAAAATATATAGAATTTGTTAAATTATTAAGAGTTATTAGGTCTTGTTATTGAAATGATTTTTTTTTAACTTTCCATAAAATAAAATTGAATTTACTAGCTGAATAAGTACTCACTAGGTTAATGACATACCAATCTAATAAATATCAATCTTGTTAGCAAATACTTCACTTAATAAAAAAATGTTCAACATTATTTTTCCGGCCACAACTCAAAGCTTGTAGAGGCGTATATATTTTTCATGATGTGTACTTAGGCTATGGAAGGGTGTAATTTAAATTTATTGTTATTACAAGACCGTGTAGACTTACCTATTTATTATCGATTTATAGACTTTCTGATACCTTTTTATTAATATTTATAGAAATAAATGTAACATAACTTTTATGAGTTTACTGTAAACATGTTATTTTGGTTTTTAAAATATTAAAATGTTTAGCTTGTATGAAATAAAGAGAATAAGTTATTGATATGACAAAAAATGCATTAGTAATGTTTCTATATAACGAAAAACAAATTCTGTCATGATAAACAGTTTCCTCGTCCCAAATAGTGCAGTATGTATGTGTTTTAGGAGTACTCGTTCTCTGGTTCCTCTGTTGTTTGTACTGCTCTTGTGTCTGTAGTTTGAGGCTTCGCTGTCTTAATGGGTTGCGATATGTTTCATTCCCATTTGTTGTTGTTACATGTTTATAAAAAAGTTACACTACTTGTTTGTTCATGTAAACTATAGTTTTATTACTTTTAAATAGTTATAATAATAATATTTGATAAAGAATATACATATTACAACAAAAAAAAAATATGAAATAGATATATTTTTTTAATTTAGCAATTTTTAAAATTGCTAAAGTGATAATTTTTTTTATAATAATAAGAATAATAATAATAACAATAAACTCTTAGCAACTAAGAACACAAGAGTAATGTAAAATTTAATAAATTATAATAATTTAATAAATAAGTCAATCACCATCAATTTATTTATTATAATATAAAACATATTATCGTTAAAATATATTATGTAAATAGCTTTATTGATACCAACGACACAGTCCTGTGCTACAAATTTTAAATAATTGCTATCAAATATGCGAATAAATTCGGGTTTCCAATTTAATTGAAAGTTTTAGACATCCATTCCATCGAAGCTATTCAGGGCAAAACTTGCAATTGAATTAAAATTGAATTCCGTTGCTACAGAGTTTTTGTTTTCTCGACGCAGATACAGGCATAGTTTGTGAGAAATTCGAGATTACTTCCAAAATTCTCAAAATATAATATTTTTAGAAAAAATCTGCCTCTTCGTTACATTAAACCCAAGATATTATGCATATGCATAAGCAGTCCTTTTAGCTTTTACATTGATTATATCTGAGTAACACTAGATAGCGGCATGCAACCGGCAGAGGAGAATTAATTAAATTTCATCTAGCATATAGGCAATATTATAATATAAATGATAGAACCATGAAATGAATAGAAATTGTAATAAAGTACACAAAACAGAGTTTCTGAGTAGCAATTTCTTTTACTAAAAATTTAATATTAATCATCTCTCTCTAAAATTTCATCTTTATAAATTTTCTGACAAAGCATTATCCGCAGCTTGAAATTGTACACTTTTATAAGGGACGGCATATTTTTGGTAATTCTTGTTAAAAATACGTATTGTCTCCACATTCATATGCTAGTAAACTAGATAGTTTTTTATTGTTTGACAATACAATGTAATGTTTTGTTCATCATTTGTTCGTTAGTTTAGAAATAACCAGTACGAACTCATAGTTTGTATATATAGCTCCAGAGTTAATAGTATTTTTTCAATTTAAAATAGTTTTGTACTCCATTAAAATACCGCAGGTATAACAATTTTTCCTAAAATACACTTACCTTTAAAAATATGTTACTTAAAAAATAAGTATATATAAAATTCTTCGACAAAACGGCGCTGTTAATAAAAAAAAATGTAAACAGAGAAGCATCAAAGTCGAGCTCATAACAACTGAATCCGTAAATAACTGATACAAATCTGTAACATAAATCTTAATTTTGAACCTAATAAGATGCAAACAAAAAGTGAACTCCGTTATTAATTTGCGAGGACAATAAGCTCCAAAATCCCGCATAATAAATGCTCCCCAAACTTGCCACCTGAGCCCTGAACCTTTGGTCGTTGTTATTAATTTAATTCACTAAATTTTGCTACCTGAATGGACTGCGATAATTTCACTAAGCACTTTCCACATGACTTGGGACGCTTAACCTTGTTTGTGAATCAGTTTTAGTTGTAACTAATGTTGTTAGTTTGTAATTATGAAAACGGTTTTGCAAAGCTATTCTTATAGATGGTAACAAAACATAAAGTTTGTTTTTTGTTAACAATACAATTATCTTCTAAAACAAAAGGATTTGCATATATATAATATGCATTGTTTTTATAGGTATATATATATATATATATATATATATATATAGTACCTTTAGTTTAGTTTAGTATCTTTAATAAGATAATCAAGTTAAATAGTCCTTAAAGTGAAATCATCATTAACAAACATAAATAAGGGCCGAGGAAATGACTGCAATAAATAATATTACTTGTAAATAATTGCGTGAGTTTATTCTCCAGAAATAATTAGATAAACGACCTAGCGTAATGAACTGCGCTAAAAGTAATTAATTCTTTAATGAGGCATATATATGAGAAAAAAAGTTACCTTAAGCTTAGAAATTTTATACTGGATGAAGTGAGAAACATTCTCTATTATTAACAATGATAATAATTATAAAACATATATTTGTATAAAATACGAATCCCCTAGTTATTGTGCGATAACAAAATATTACAATTGTTGATAGAAATATCAGAAATTTGAGTGAAATATGGTTTATGAATAATATATGAGTAATTTAGTTTTTGTTTTATTCATCCATTATTTTAATTACATTATTAACTTTGAATTTAAAAGAATCTTTAATGTCTATAGTGATAAGGGGTACCCACGCCCCTTTCTCATAACAATAAATTATAATTTTACAGGCCCGGTGGGCCCGCGGCCTAAGTACACATCATGAAAAAATATATATACGCCTCTACAAGCTTTGAGTTGTGGCCGGAAAATATTGTACTGATTTTTAGGGTCTGTTTAAGCTTGTAACCTCCATACAAAAAGGAGACGGATGTAATTAAATTTGTACAAATGTAAGTTTTTACAGGAAAATAAAAATAAAAATTTAATTTTTGAAATCATTTTAATAGTTTATTTATTTAACGTTTATGTGGACTCACAATATATATAAAAAATGTTATTTCAAAAGATTTATACAAAGACGCTGTTTACTTCAAAATGAAATCTCTTCTTCCATCAGACTTATGACAGAAGAGTAGAAAAAGTGTGTGAGCAATTCACTCACGGCAGAAGTAAAACTTCTGTAAAGTAGATTACGGGAAATTGAGATGGATATAGAGTATTAGTATTAGAATAAATGTATAAAAGTTATTTATTTATATATTTGTAGCTTTGTATGTATGTATGTTAGTATTAGTGTTTATGTATGTGTACAGTTTGTGTATGATGCCTATATATCGATATGTAGTTTGTTTTTTTTTGCACTCCGCCTTTATAGATATTTTCTTGCACGTTTTCGTTTGGCTAGAAGAAAATGTCTTAGCGTCAAGTCCACCCTTTGTATCTGATTGTGCATTAAAGAATTTAAATAAACAAATAAATAAAAGGTTTATCATTATTACTAAGCTTAAAATTTATTTAATGTACAATATTAGTTTTTTTATATAAAGCTGCTTATTATCATGTTAAAAACTTATCTGAAGTAACAATTTTCCAAAAGTATCAACGCCATCTATCGTAAGTTTAAAATAATAACAACTTCAATATACACTGATATTACCTTAGTTCAAAAATTGAGCAATAGATGGCACCATAACAGGAATGACCAATATGTATTTGTTGTGTATCAAATAAATTGATATCGGATATCAATAATATATTTTTAAATCTACACATTTTTGAATCGCAATAAATCTTGATTAAATTATATTATTGTTATAAAGGTCAATATAATATACGAGTAACTTAATTAAATTATTTTCTGTTATATTCACGGAAACAATATAAATTTGCCAGATATAATTTTCCTTTACAATTAAATGGTGTGCTTGGCTGAAAATTACAGTTTTTGTTATTAAAAAACACACGACGACACATTTTCTTACTATGTATAATGTTTTTCATGTTAAACTAAAAAAGGTAGAAAACAAAAATGATATAGTTCATTTTTTTATGTCTTTTTTAGTTACATATAACTTAATTTAACAAATATTTCTAAAGTTATTATACAACTTTAATTGGTTATATAATCTTTATTATCATTCTTCCGCAAATAAATAATCACAGAAGATTGAGACAAAGGAATACTAAAAGAATATTTATAAATAGAACCAATTGAAGTGCTTGTCATGTCAATGGAAATAAGGTTTAATGTATTCTATCTCATTCTCTCGCCAACTTAACTCTATACAATTAAGTATTTGTTTCTTTATGGTGACACATTTTTGTTACACAAAATTTAAATCACACTGATTTTCATTTATATTCCTCCTAATAGTGTTTTATTTTCTTTATCTATTTTAGAGTTAATAGTTTATTACAATAAAGCATTTATTTCGTAATAAAAATGGTGTGCATTTTTATAATGTAGATATTTTTTGGTTTTTAATTTTGTGGTCAGTGTTGTAGTTTGTTATATACATTACATATAGTTGAGAATAGTATTTTATTTGTAAAAAATATTTTATAATTTCAACAAATCACTACGAGGGATCTATCTATATTAACAAATCAAACCCAAAACCAATGTTTCTTAGAATTTTTGTCTGTCTGTGCGTTTGTGTGCGGTAATCTCTGAAACCGCTTATTCGATTTGAATTTCTCAGATTTGTTACGACACATGTGTTACTTCAAAGAAATCTGTATCAGTTCATAGAGTAACTACTCTGTGAAGTGAATTTCGTACTGTACCTACATATATGTACTGTTCTTATGTATAACTACACTGTAAATTGAATTTCGTATGTAAATATAGTGTGTTATGTAAATCTTAATTTAACATGTAAATAGTTACCAATATTCAATACGATTATTTGCTTTTCTAACATAATCTGAGCAAAAGCGATTAACTCTATAGTTTGGATTCTTAGGATCCCTTAACCCCTGAAAGTACACATCGGGGCCTCAGTTGCTGAGGTCAGGGGTACGTTGTAAGTGCTGACGTTAGGTCTGAAGGGACTCGCATATTTCACGCTCGTTGAGCGAAGCTCCGAAATCGAAGGGTTAGATAAGATACGGGTGATAGTCTAAAGGTATATGAACGAAAAAATATAAGAAATAACAGTGAGTATTAGTTTAATTTTTATCTAGATACAATACTTTGAATTTATCGAAATAAATTTTTGTGAGTGATTAATTGAGACTCACAAAAATTTTATAATATAAAAAATCTGAACGATCGGATATTAATAAATATAAATATATTTTGATTACTCTGAATAATTTGTTTGACACTCGATACAAAAACATTATCATATTTGAAGGATAGCCTATTTTTGTCGGTTTTGAGTTTCTAGATTACACTTTAATAATACCGCAATTTGTTATAATGAAAATATTATATTCTTGTACATTTTGTGTTCAGTTACAAAATTATATTAAAAGCATCCCCAGCATAACCTTCCACTCTCACGCTTTGGCGCTTGAAAGCAAAATCGTATAATTTAAAGTTGCTCTTTGATTATTAAATCGTTTTTATAAAATGTTTAATGTAATACGTATTGTCATTTTTATCTTAATTTATTTACTTTATAACAAAGTATTTACTTCAAGTGCTGTGAATTGATAATCATAAAAGTAAATGAATTATTCTGAAATGAATTTATTTATACAAATAATAAAATATTAATGAGAATTTAATCTATGTAATCAATATAAAAAAAAACATTTGCTACTTTTCAAGTAAGTGACATAGTATTTAAAACAAATTGAGTATAGTTAACTCGATTAACATATAGGTTTTCACAACAGAAACGCAAAAACTGATTTTGGTTTTAATAATTATAAAACAAAACTACTTTATTAAAGTAATTTAGTGTGGTACTAGCTTGTTATTTAAGTAAATCTAAGAAATGATGTTTCACTTGGACAAATTTATGCATTTATCGGTCGCCCAAAAAACGACTACAATTATTTAAATAAAAAATTAAATTTTAATTTTAATTCAATAATGTCATTACAAATGCTAGAATTGTTTTTTTCAAAAATAATTCTCCAAGACTGCTAAATTAATATTTTGGGGCCTTTTTAATACCTTGGTTCTAATAACTATAGAAAATTTTTATTTAGGAATTTTCAAATATTTTTGGATTATAATTGCAATAAAAGTAAAACTATATGAATAAGGATACAATTTAAATATTGATAGATCGTTTATAATTTAAGATTTAGGAGAAGATTTCAGACGAAGTTGCAGATAAGAGTTAGTATAAATTATTTTTACGAGTTATATGCTGAAATATCTGACGAGACCTATAAAGAAGTTATTTGAATACAGGGTTCTAAGTTACGATTGTAAAACAATCATAGTGTAGAAGATTACACTCCGTCACCACAACCTTCGTGCGTAGACCCTTGTCACTTGTATCGGCATCCCGAGAAGTGCAGACCGCTAATATTTACTCTGAGGTATGTTATGTGTTATCCCTGTTTATAACCAGCTCAAACCAATGTTTATACAATACATAATAGTTATATAGATTGAGTTAATTCCAAAGCTTACCAAGAAATTGAATATTAATATTACATAATAATACATGCGAAGGCTGTCATCAGAAATGTTTGTGTTTACCTGCGACAATCACGTATCTCCACAACCACAGATTTAAATGAGGAGAGATAAACTTTATTGTTCTTTTAACCATAAAAATATATTATAGATAAATTGCTTCGTGATTCAAAATTATTTAGATGTGTTGTGCAATTATTGTGATATACTTTTTGAAAGTGTCACTTTTTGGCCCTTCGAGTTATAGTTGTTGTTGTTGTTGTTGTTCAGTCAGTCAGGTAAAGTATTTTTTGTGTATGGATGAATAAAAAATAAAACAATATATATATATATATATATATATATATATATATATATATATATATTGTTTTATTTTTTATTCATCCATACACAAAAAATACTTTACCTGACTGACTGAATATATATATATATATAACTATAAAAAATGGCTCGCAATCTTTAGATCTTTATGATGACAGCTATCTCTCCAGGCTTTACGTGGGCTATTAATGTTATAATGACGATGAGTGAGTAATATATGAGATTGCAGGATGAACAAAACAAAACGAATAATAGTAGCCAGGTTATTTTTAAATCAAATGGTTGGAACATCAAATTGAAGTAATCCAGGGTTTTCAAAAGTTTTATTTTGAATTTATGATAATTTTAAAACAAGATCATTATTTAAATATCTACAAAATAAATATAAATATTATTTAATTTACAACTATTCGTAATATTTTTCTTCGAAAAATGTTTAAAAATTTGGAAAATCTTATAATCTTCACAAAATGTTTAAGTCAAAGATAAGCTTTCAAAAATGTATATAAAGAATTTTTAATATTACTTTTCACTTAGATATGTTTTAATTGAATTGGTTGCTTACGTAAAGCTTTTAGTAGTTATTCCGTAGCTGTAGTGTCGTAGGTCGATATATTCATCTGCATTTGCATATACATTAGCGCTAATAATTGAATCTCGGTGGATCGAGACCTACACTCAGAGTGCCGAGTGCAGACTATCACAATATAATACGAGAAGTGTTCTATCGAGTTAGACATTGCACTTGAGTTTCTATAGAAAATATATTCAAATTACGTTTCACTGATATTACAATATAAAAAAATACTATTGAAATAAAAAAATAATGACATAAGAAGTGTAAAATATTTCTACGAATATCAATGTTTTATATTTTTTAAGGTCGTATAAAACTTGCTTGAAAGCTAACTTAAAATAAAATGTGATTGAAGACCTACATTCTGATGTCAGATTTAAAGTTTTAGTTGTTAAATTAATGTGTTAATCCACTTGTCTTGTGATGTCATCAATTAATCTTTAGTTAGTATTACCAGTGTTCAGTGGTCACACAAGTGCTGAAGGATGAGATCATTGCTGTTTAAGGTATATGGTTTAATACAAGATATAACTAATAAAAGAGGCGAACAATGTGCAAGTTAAATTATTAAAAATGTCGTTCACTGTTTATTTAACAACAATTTAATGGTAATATTTTATAAGTTTTATCCATTTATAATCTATAATTTCTACAAATTTTGGACGACGTGTAGTAACGAATCAGTTTCTTGTCTTTATATTATGATTTAAATTATCATTCATTTAAATCATAATATAAAGACAAGAAACCTTCTCTGCTGTTAAATTAATACACAAATGTATAATAGTTACGGCAGTAGTATGTGAGAGGGTTATACTTTTTTATATTTTTTTTCATGGGAAATTGCGTTACGCAAACCACTAGCTACAAGGAGGGAGGCCAATGGTTATGTGGGACTCTCCGCTTGAATGACATACCCACTAAAACCCCATGGTGTTCCACCTCGTCAACTTAGTCGTCGTCCAGTAGCGAGGCAGTGAGAACGTATGATTCATTCACTGCCCCGCCGTGGACCACCCATCGCTCTTTGGCGGCGAGCCCTCGTCGAGGTAAAGGGTAGGAGAGGAGTCCTCATACCCTTCCAGTCGCCAGAAGGCGTACCGGAACTCTTGGCCACCTTCCGCCACGAGGCCTTCAAGGGTGATACCTACCTAGACTATCTGTAAGGAAGATTTTATTATTAAAGTACAAGTTAAGATACATAATATACTTGTCATTGTTTTAATATTTTGCAATAATTTGGTACTAAATAATAAATTAAAATTATATTTTAATAAGATCACTTTTAATAACCAAATTTAACATCTTCATGATTTCATCTAGTACGTGTGAAAGTATTAAATTTTTTCATAACAACATTATAAATTTAAATCATATAAGCCACATGTGTATGATATGATGTGAGCTAGCTCCAGCAATCTTTTCTTTTAATTCCGGTCCTAACATAGAATAGATCCTCACTCAGTAAGTAATTACGTCGATAAAAGAAGCGTTGTGGGAACATCTGTACCTGCGTCCAGAATAAAACAAAACACTCGATAGCTACGGAATCCGATTTTAATTCGATTACGAACATCGATTTGGCGGAATTGATGTCTAAAAGTTTAAATTAAATTGAAAATCTGAATGTACTCGTTTGTAATTATTTAACATTTGCGGGAAATGAGTGAATCATTGATGTAAATGGAAATATTTTCGTTATATTATATAATGGCAGTATAAACTGACGATATAGTCATTATATGTAAGTTTATATTTAGAGGGTTAGGTTAATTTCGAATTATTAATGTTCAAAATAATTTAACGAGCAGATGTACTTTCGTGAATTTTTATATTATAAAACCTTCAAGCAGAGACAACGCTGCCTTCGAGTGCAGTACAAATATATGCGCAACCGGAGTACGATTACTTCGAGAACTCAGAGATACGGCAATGTTTGTGATCGTCGGAAAACTGATCGTTTGTATTTGTAATACACGTTTTGTTTTTTAGAGTTATTTTATGCATTTTTACAAAAAAAAAGTACTTAAATTACCCAACTATATTATTTCTTAAGATCTTAATATTTTTACCCGGAAGTGGAAGAAAATTTATCCATATATAACATAAAGTTTATATGTAATGAGTTTTATATGACATTAAATTTTTATTTTATTTACCAAAAAAGTTCCAAGTTTAGTGTAGATGGAAGTTTTGTAATTTACCTGGCATTTGAATACCTTGAATAAAAAAGAAATAAAAGTCATGACGCTCGCTCCATCACGTTATATTTTAGTGAAAACTTCGTTAACATTAAACTTTTAAATATAATCAACTTTAGCTCAACGGACTCAATCAAAACTGACGAAAATCAAAAGCAAATATTGTTAGTATGAAGGTACAAAAACCTGCTTTCTTCTTTACTCAGATTTTTTAGTCACTGTTATAAATGAATATGAACATTCTATTTGATGTAGAATCAACTTTTAATCGTAATAAAATCTTGATCTAAAAAAATATACATACATAAATCAAATCGTATGGTATTTAACGTTATTTACAAAAAAAAATCTAACAACTGCTATAAAAAAAACAATTGTATGTAAGGGTCAAACGTTTGGAAAGGCACGAATTGTCACGTCAACCCTCGGATTTAGTGAGCACTGTTAAATTCAATTACTTTTCCAATTTGCAACTCGAATGCGGATCTCCCGGATTTTCATGATAAAAACAGGATGCGTTATGCAATAAACGAATAATGAATGTGAACACATTGGGAATTAAAAAGAGGTATTTTCATATTATTGTCATTGTACCTCATGTGCATACTCTTTTTGATAATACTTTTTACTATGTCAAACGTGATAGGTCTCAATTTCTGAATTGTTTCTTTTTTTTATCTTTAATAAATTGTTTATATTTTTAGATAAAAACAAAAGAGGGTTTTATTTTAAAAAATTTAAAAAATTAAGTAATCTTGCACAGTAACAAAATCACAAACCATGAAACCTTCTTTTGACGGGCTAATAAACCATGAAGGTGGTATACGTTTTGATATCTGTGGGAGCGGAGATAGCGCGGACTGGCACGTCCGAATGTTCGAAAACAGAACCCCAGTCGTGTTGGCTCAGTCTGTCAGTCATGGCAAGCAAAACGGTTAGCGATAAAGCAAAATGGCGTAGAAGAAAAGTTACTAAAACGGTAGACGAGGATAACGATTGCGTAAGCCTTGCTTGGCTCCTAAACTTTCGGTTGGATGAGTTTGTGAACGTTAAGGTACCCGATGATGAACCTGAAGAACCTAAAATAAGAGAGGATTCAACACCAGCAGCTAAAAAGCCTCCATATACATATCCCGAGTTAATCGAGAGAGCATTAAGAGAAAAGGGAGAATTGACAGTGTCAGCCATTTATCAATGGATTTCGTAAGTATTTTTAAATATCTAAAAAAATTGTTTTTATTAATTATCCTAATTAATTTATAATTATTAATCTAAAATATAATATGTTTTTATTATTATCTTTAATCAACATTTTAAATAACATAAAAACGAATGTTAGCTTATTTTCAAATGTATGTTGTATATACATATAAAGATGTTTAAAATGTTTACTGTCAATATTTTTATATTTCTATAATCGGTAATCTTTTGAAGTTTTAGACTAAATTATCTTAGAAAAACGACACATGCAGCATAAAGTTTTAAAAAAAAATCTTCGTAGTTTTTCTTTTATTATAAATAAGCCTACATTTTCCACATATCTTTTGCTTTGCATTGATTTATCGTTCCTATCTCATTTTCATAGGATGCTGCGCGTTGACACTTTTACTTCTCTCATGGGAAATGTACCGACAGAATAACTTACGGGAATAAGCATTAGTCTTTATAATATTTATTAAAAAACAAAATGTCTCTTATTTTACACATGACTTTGTTCAACATATTTCTTATGTGAATATATCACTAAACCATCTTAATCTTTTGTCTTCATTTGACTTCATAATATGAATTGCAAATAAAAAAAATATTTTTCACTATTTCATGTAGTCTGAAATATGATATAAATTAATCTTAATAATAATCAATCGCTATGGTCCAGTTATCTAGTTGGCCAAGATAGGTGAGAACTAGCTTTAATAATAATAAGTAATTATACCTTAATTATATTTGACATAAAATTTAAACTATAATCTTTGGTTTTTAGTTTAAGTTCATTTGCAATTAATGATAATAATATATTTAGTGTAGACTGGGAGCTATAACCATTAAATTTTAAAATTAATTATTTGCAAAACAAAATATCCGATAAAAATACTGGCATATATATATCATGCCCTCAATAAGAGGCAATTATTTTAAACGAAATTAAAACATTTTTGATCTCATTACTGTTTCATTACATCGGAATAGATCATAAATTTTTGTAGTCATAATTTAATTCAAATTTGTTCCAAATTGAAAATGATTGTCAATATTAGTTTAGGACATTAACACAACAAACAAAATTACTATCAAAATAAACACTGTTTTACAAACAGTCTGTACTTTTACAAAGTAGAATCAATTTAGACTGAACTAATTAATAAAAACATATATATTTTAATGTATTAAATCAACAAATCAGTGTTTAATAACCTCAATTCTCTTCTTGACTTGGTTTTTGGAATAAATCTACTACTACCATCTTGTTTATGAGAATTATACTTTATACAAAGAAAGTGCGAGTCACTGCTCATATCAAATTATTGTTGACAAAGGAATGTAATATTGCATTAGTGATGTTTTGTCCCATTGTTACTTAACCAACTCATTATGGGGTGCTTTTATTACTTTATGCGGTTGTGTAGTAATGTATTGTTAGTTGCTATAGGTAATTATAAGAGGGCTAGATTTAATTACAATACAATTAAGAAATTGAGTTTTCGATGCTGCTTCATTTACAACCTGTATTTTCTACAACATACTTCAATATCAACAACACAATTCAACATAAACAATTAACTATATATTGTTGGTAGAGATACATTCCTAAGTTACAAAATTATATTTAACGATAACTCATAATTCTGTAATGCATTGCTTAAATGGTGTGTACTAATAAAATTGTTACCTTAGCTTCTAAGTATTCGATTTTTTTTATCTTCATTTGTACAACTCGACGAGTACTTGCCTGCTATTTTTTAAATTAAGCTTTTACTTAGGAAAAATAAGAAACAATTCTAAAAGTGGTCTTAAGCCGCATTGTTTTTTCTTCTATTATTCCTTGGTCTCGTGATTTTTCCTCGCAAATGCGAAAAGAAATATCAGCGTAATTTACTATGTTTGTTTTTATTATTAACGATAAGTAATTTCCCATTTATTTTTTACTATTGTTATATTACAAAAGGATTTGTTACTCCGGGGATTTTATTAAAAACGTAACATTTACTGAGACGTATTTTTATTAAATAGAATAAACAACAAAATATAAGAATTCACTATTGTATAAGCTAACTTAAAAAATCGTTATGAATTAGAGTAAAAACTTTAACTAGTATATTCCAAGTCGGGTAATCTATTGCCACACGTTCCCCACCTAACCGAACAACCCTCTTGTAACAATTACACTTGTAATCACTGATAATAGCAATCCTGTTATCATTTATCACCGTGATAGGATTTAGGGATATCAGCGCTTTATAAGTTTTATTAATTTAATGAACGATTTTATCGTTGTCGTTAGGGACGGTAGTCACTTTGTACAGATTGTGTTTTTTATTTATTCATTTTTTTCATATCAACTTAAACCTGTTAACTTTTAAAATAAAAATAGATAACATTGTGATTGTGTATTTATTCAGTTTTAATTATTTTCAAATATTTTTTAATATATTTTGTACTAAAAATAACACAAAAAAAAAAAAAAATAGTTCCATATGTCAGAGAAATACTGGAATAATAATTATGTTAACACTTATATATAGATTAAAGTATTAAACAGACCGACTGACAAATAACATATTTTTATTTCAAGAGTATAAAAAAGGAGTCATTAAAATTTAATCTATCCCCTGCGAGTAGTTTCCAGATTATAATACTCATTTATCTCTGAATCTGTAATAACACGGAACATCGCCTATTGTTTATAATCTGATCGTTTTCTACGTTAATTAGTAATGCTAGTTGTATATGATGCGTTGTTACAGCGAGTATACTGAATATACAAGTATTATATATAACAAATTCACTAATATGGCGTTACTCTTTTATTAGAATTCTTTTGTACCTGCGTAAAAAAAGGAAAGGCCTATAGTAATGTAAATGTTTGAAAAAAAAAATTACTGAATCAGATATTTCAAAGTATCGATTTCTCTGTAATTTTCTACAATTCGTCAATTAAATTTGTGTTTTTAATCGTCACAATAAACCTAACCGAAGAAAAATAATAATACAAATCCAATCCAAAAATATTCACTAAACAGGTAAGATGAAACAAAGAATATGTTACATTTTATTAGATAGTACATAATCTTATGACATACAGTTACTTGACAAATTTATCTCATATACTCTTTCTCCTTTCTACTCTATTAAAAATATTTAGAATCTATCATATAAAAGTTATTAAAACTAAATTAAATTGCAATGGACTTAAATCCTATTGCGGGAATCTTTTAAACGGCACAGGTGACGCCAGGTGCGTTACCCTTACGGGAGGGTTGATACAGGATGCAATGCTAATATCAATGTTCGGGGTGATCGCCTCTGTTAGGCACAATCGACCCGTGCCAGCCCGCGACGGTCCTAGGGTTAGTGCGGTTTGTCATACAAACACATTGCCAAAATACATATTTTGAACCGTATGCTATTATAATAAAGCTGTAATTCAAGTGTTTTCTAACACGGCTACACAATTTAGGAACTGTTGCATTTACATCTTTAAACCCAGCGAATAAAGTATATTTTGTATATATAATCAAGACATTATAGTTTAAAGTTATGGGAATTAGTAATTTGTGATTTATATAAAAAGTATTGGTGCATATAACAAACTTTTATATGTCTCTTCATGAAAATAAGAAGTAACTGGAACTTTCAAAAATATTTTATAAAAAATAGTTGTTTCTGCCATTTTTCATTTTGTTTGTTTTTTTTAATGTTTTATTATCTGTCAAAGAAAAACGAAATATTCTCCTTTCAAAGAAAAACAAACAAACAGGAGGGTTGAATAGTTACATCATAGTTTTTCGCGAATTCTTTTTATGTCCTGAATGATTATGGGAGTAGACTTGGAAATATGTATATATATATATATATAAATAACTACTGAAAACGGAATGCTTTATATAATGTCAATGTTGGTAAAACAGGCCTACTTTTTAATAGCTTCCTTCGATTGAACCAAACTAATTAAAGTAAACTAATACTTTTTATCTGTACTATTTATATTAAAAATAATTAGAAATAATATCTGGATTATTTAACAAACAATAATTGCTTGTAATTCAACTTAGAATTAAAAAAATAAATCTGGCTTTAGGCGGATTTACTACGTGGTTTGTGGATAAGTCCATTTACTCAATGAGATGGAAGACATAAGGAAATAATCTTTTTCATTACAATAAAGAATGGGTTTGTGTGTTTCATAGCGGCGTTTGTAAGGATGCAATCCTTTTTATAGCATCTTTTGTCATACATATTTTTTTTTTGTATATAAAAGTATAACTATTTATATTTTGTACAAAGGAATAAAAACGCGATAGTATTATATTAATTATTGTTTTAACATAACAAAATTTTTCAATTTGATTTATATTAGTGTTGTAGTCTATAAACATTTTATTAGAATCATAGGTATTCCAATGGCTTGCATTTTTAAACGCCAACGCGATGCGGCTATGTTATGATCGACATTGTAATTATGCCTGCTCCTCCCGAATAATAATGAATTTAACTTGTAATGGTCAAAATTACGCATCATAGTACTGTATTATATTTGTATATTTGTACTATTTGTATAAGTGTATTATGTGTGTCTATAGTTTTGTTTGAAATATACTTAAAAACGGTAATAAATAATATGTGTGCGTTTTCTATGTTACAACATACACAAGCGATAATTTTCTATGTTAAAATTATCGAATTGGGCCTAAAACCATATATTCGGAACAATAACTGCACCGGTCTTCAACATGTTTTGTGATAAGACCAAGCATTATTTCTTTTGCACTACAATTACCATAAGTTAACAAAATAATGTGTTACTTTGTTTTTTTTTTCCCCGACTCGCGTCACTCGATGATGGAGTTCAAAAGACAAATAAAATTAGGGATTTTTTTCATACGACTAATAGGAATAATAGATCTATGATCTGTTTGAGATCTTACTAATTCATTATTAGCACCGTATTTCTCATTTACAGATCGATACTAAAGCTCCGTAAATAATCTAATAAATGCACTATAACGTTTAGACGGAGTGCCTCGCTGACGGTCCAAGTTTTAAAATTATTTCATACAATATAGGTAGGTACCGTGACCTTACCTATATTTAATTATCAACATTGTATGAAATAATTTAAAAACTTGTGTACAATATTTTAAGAGTATTATTGTATTTCATAGCGATTCTCAACTACTGAGATGTACTCTTTTGAAAACTGTTTTAATGTCTAATAATGGCAAACAAAGCAAACGATTAAGTGTATCGCACTCCTTTAAGGTAGTAAGATAATATATTTCTATTTATAACATTAAAAGTTCTGGTTATTATAATCACAAATAAAAATAAAATAATGAACAATATATATATATATATAAACCGCTACTATACATTCGAATCTCAATGATATGCGGAAATAAGAGGCTATATTGTTTTATTATATTCAATATTAATAATTGCAACTGGTGATAATAATCAGTTATTGAGCTTTTATCAACATTTTATTGTATTGTATACATAGTATTACTCTACTTTACAAATAAATATATATGGTTTTTGTTAAGGCTTTACAATAATTGCATAATATATTTATGCAATTATGGCACATTCCGTATTCACATGTATATTATTCCTTTCTTATTTATATGTACAAATCATAGTTAAAATTTGTCTTTTATAACATTTCAGGGACCGCTTCCCCTACTATAAAGCACACGATGAGCGCTGGAAGAACTCTGTTCGACATAACCTATCTATTAACCCTCACTTCCGGAAGGGTGCCAGGGCGTCCCAGGGCGCCGGACACCTGTGGTCTCTTGCCGCTAACGCTATAGACCTGCTGCCGCTGAGGAACCAGACATATGAACAGACTGATGTCCAACAAGCCCAAATAATTGAATGTCCAAAGGTAAACTTTATAGTACTACTTTTTTATTAGCAGGTAGTATCATTTAATTAAGGTTTACTTAATAAACTCTACTTTAATCAGGTCTACTTATTGTGTGAACTGATTTCTTTAAAGATTATGATACGTTTATTTTTTTAATATTTAATGTATTTTATACAATTATATTCCAGGTAATAGTTTTGGACGAGGCCGCCATTGCCGCGGCGAGCATAATGCCCGATCAGGATTTATTCACCGGCGGTACAAGTTAGTATCTATGATGAATATTATGAATACCCAAATCAAAAAGTCATTAAGAATTAGAAACTAAATAAAACGTAGATGTTTATATGTTTAAAGGAGTATTTTTTAAATTTATTAATATTAAGTCTTTATAAGTTGTAATACAGCTAGTACAACAACTTTTTCTTAAGTATTATTAGTTATTATTTTATAAGAGTCAAGTGTGTTTTTCAATTGAGTATCTATTATATTAATGTTCTAATTTGTTTGTAAAGAAGATATTAAAATACTATTGAGCTATGATGGAAGGATGTAAAAGTTAACAACTTAAACATTTAAAATTGTAACATTGTAGTCAAATTATCATTTTATTTTATTGGAGATTTTTTTTACATTCTTTGTCACGAATCGGCTCGAAAACTACTTGACGGAAAATTGAAACTTTGCAATCAAAAAGACACACATTAGGTGGTGGTAAAAAAATTGAAACATGTCCTCAAAAAAAATTTTTTTTTTATGTTATGTAAAAAAACTGATATCCCATTCAAGTCAATGGGAAACGAAATTGAGGGTTTTGTTGGCGCCCCTAGTATTTTAAAATGACCCCTCTCGTCTTGGAAAAAATTTGAACCTTGACAATAGATTTACATTTAATGCCTTATTTTCATTTAAAAATTAATGTTCACTGCTTCTAAAAATAAAGTACAAAATGAAAGGAAAAATTCGGCTCAGTGATTTCAAGCTGGTATTTAAATTTAGCAGACATAATTTTAATTTATTCCTCTCTATTTCAGTATTTCTAAATCCAGTGTCAACCGAGCAAGTGGTTCGTGAATGCGGTCTTATCACAAGTCTCTGAGGTCACTTTGATTAATATAGTTCATAAACTATTGTACCTTAAAGTTATTAATTTGTGGAGATCACTTGCGGCCAAAATCATCTATTAGTAATATCTAATGTCGAATTTGTTTTATTATTGTTTTATTATTTTAATATATCATATATTATCTATTGGTGCTTGAGTTTTTAAAATGTCAATTTAAATATTAGAAATATAGAAATATATCGGAAATAGTTTTAATGAATATCTTTCAATTAATTGAGTTATGTTATTATTTTAACCAACTGTTTAAATAAAATGGTAAAATGCATAATAAGTGATTGTTAAATTTGTTTGAAATGATGTTACTTCACTATATATTTTATATTTATCAATGCAAGCCGGCCGACGACAGTAACAGGAAGCTAACATTGAGACCCAAAAAATACAATTCATTCTATGCATTTTTCAGTTTAGTGTCGCTATTTTATTTCTCCTAATAAATTTTATTTGTTGTAAATTTATTTTCGTTAGTTATAATTCGTGGTGATCTCGTTATTGGATTAAATTAGTTAAGACTAGTATAGTGATTTAAATGGTTTATTAATAAATTATACAATATTAAATAAACTTTTTTTGTTCACTTTATTGGTTAAAATTTTATAATACATATCCTTTTTTATTGTTATCTTTAAGGGTTGAGATTTTAAATCAAATCGATTTTCATAAAAACGCTTTATTTGATAGTTATAACACTGAGATAGATTTTGAATAAATAAAAATGTCAGTAAACTATTCATATGACAAATGAACCGTTTATTTTAAAAGTGGTGTAAGTCCATTTTCTCTTGTTTCGAGAAAAGTAAAGGTTAGCATATCTGTTGATTAAAAAATTTAGGCAAATTACTTGAAGTGTGCCAACATTTTTACTATTTGATCAATATTTAATTTGATTATATCAATTTGTTTTAGGCGAATTAGACTGTAATAATATTATATATTTATAGGCTGTAGTAAATGGACCTACAGCAATTTCAAAATTAGACTGTGAAATCCCTTTAACTTGAATTTTGAAAAATCAAAGAACAAGCATAAAGACATAAAAGTTAATTTTAGATGCTAATTACATTGCCAAAATTACAAGACACGCCTAGATTTTACTTATGCTCTGCATGTGGCAGTGTTTTCTAACATGCATTAGTGTCCGAATTATTTCTAGGTCTTCTTCTTTTGACAGAATCTTATTGAATACTACCATAAAGTAATATATATTGCTTATTAAAATCATCTATATTGCAGATCTTATCAAAAATTTCTATACGTTATGTTTCATTAATACTTTCTATACATTTCTTCAAGCAATTACAATTTTTGGTTTCAAATGGTTTTGCTAGAAAAAGTTTTCCTCTTTTTGTATAGTACCTTTGTCCACTATTTTTTTTTATTTTGTTTATCTATTGCAAATATTTTTCTTTGTTTTATTTTACAGAATCTAGATCTTCATCTAATGAAGATTATTACCTCTATTATTCTTCTTCTCTTTTTACGATTCGCTGATTTGTTTTTCATAACATAATTATTTTCATCGTCTGAAACTAAAATTATTCTTTTGTTTATATTCATGGGCTTTATTTCTGTGTAAATTTTATAATAAAATAAAATAAATATTTTCAATAGTTATAATAATATAATATTGATTTAGCATTTGTTCTTAGCTATATCACTGAAGTTATCCATTTTAAGAAACAAATGGAATAAGTTAACAACTCTATAACCTAAGTTATTGCTATTGCTCTTGACACGTAATATGACACATAAGATAAAACAAATAAATAATAACAGACTATATTAATCGGCCACAGTCTGCTAAACCACCTATCTCTATCAATTGGACATACACACACCACTTTCATAATCGACGATTATGTAATTTCATATGCCAACCGATTTTAAGTTGTACAATCTATGGGAACTTTTTATGAAATTAAACATGGTTATGCATAATAAAATATATATTAAATTAAGCAAGAACTACATGATAGTTCAATTAAAAAAAAAATTACTTGCAACACTTTCAATATAAACGGTCCAAATTTTGCCTTTCTCATCATCGCCAACAAACAAATATCGTTTTTGACCTTAATCATTCCATAGGACAAAATATTTTTAGCTGATTTTTGAGTTAAGGAATACCTATATCGTAGTAAAAAATATGTTTTAAAGACCAGGATACTAAATATATTTTTTATGTAAAATATTAATAAAAAAATATATTAATACACAACCATTCCTTCTTTATATTTTATGTTGTACCTATGGTGGTAAACAATTTTTTTTTGTATCAATATTAATTCCTTTAAGTTAAATCATGTTTTCATGTAAATTAATATAGAATAATTTATAGAAAAAAATCCACACTTTTGTATGTTTTAACCATATTTAAAAAAATTCTTATAAATATAACGGAAATACACATACACTTATAAAACAGAAACACTATTGAATCGTCTGAGCTCGTGCAGTCGGTTGTCGCCAAACCAATATAATTTTTCCATTTATATTGGTTTTTCTACATGTTTTTCGCTTATACCGTCTAGCAAGTATTAAACATGTAAAAATTATAAAATTTTAAATAGCGATCGAAAAGGTTTAGTTGGCAAATTATAAATTACGATGATATTTTATTACTTTGATACTTAAAAAGTTAATGGTCTTATAAGATAATATAAAATTCACTAAATACTGGAAAAATAAATGCTTGCTTATATATATCTAACAGAATATCCCTTAGGATTTAATATAATATTATTATATATTAAACATTTCCGAACACATGGGGGATAATATACTTACGGTAAATATAACTGGGGATCGTTAAACATGTATGAATATTAGTTAACAAGCACTTATATTCATACATGTACAACAAATTTTGCACATGAAACATTTAGGATGGCAAAGAAACTTTTCTTTGAAGAAATGTTTGGTTCAGTAAGTATTAATTCAAAACTTTAGAGAGATAGCATTAGTTGCTTTTAATAATTATTTAAAAGCTTTAATTAAAAGTACTATATAATATGATAATTTAGTATTAATTGAAACGTAAATAAACCAACAAATTATGTTGTTACATTTATTATCAACTAGTTGTTCGAATTATTAGGAATCCAAAAATCTGCCAAGTGTTATATAATTCCTGAATGTTTTTTCAAATTTCAATTCGGTAAGTGTCGAGAATCATGAAGGACAAAATACAAAAAATGCTTTTATGCGCTAATCCTTTAATTTTATTTGAATGTACTGATAAATATAATATTTAAAGATTTAAACAAAAATTGAAGTCAATAATTATTTAACTGTTTTTTTAGTTAAAGAAAATTATTGTCCTCTCGAATGTTTACTCTTTAAAAACGCTTTATGCGAATTGGTTAATACTATGCAAGATCAACGTAATTATTATGAGAGCAAAGGAAAATCAGTAAAATAGAAATTAATTCCGAAATAATCTGGTCACGCAGAAATCAACTCTTATTTATTATATATTAATATTATACTTGTTGTATTACTGAAATTTTGAAACGGTTAGATTATTTAAGAAACTCAATATCCATACATGGTGGACAATTCAACTATATCCTATGGAAATATATATATAGCAGCTATCTATGACATGTCGGGTTCCGCGCCCACATCTATACATCAAGAGCGCTGTATTGCGGTGAACAATGCAGGTGTAACTTTGAAGGTCTGGTTTAAGTATTAAAACAAAATAAATTTGTGTAAAATTTGCAAATAATTTATTTAACATTGCATATTAATAATTATATAATGGAATAGGATTTATAATAATTACTTATTGAAATGCTATTTAAATAATTTAATATTTTAATATTTGGTGCCATATTTTCATAGAAATCTATATTAAAGCGCAATATATCTATTTTAAGTAAAAGTAACATTTTAAATCAAATCCAGGAGATACAACAAATATCTTAATTAGAGACAACATTGTCCATCTTATCCTCCAAAAGCATCTAAACTTTTAAATTAAATCCCGCTCCGAATCCCTAAAGAATTACAACAAATTTTAGTGAGAAAGATACCAAATACCCATGTTTGAAGTTGTATCAGCTCTGGGTGTGGTTACAGCTCCATCTATTATCGCAAGTTGGGTCAAGTAGAGTAAATTTACCGTTTAACCCTTGGGGCTTGGACCGCCCACAGACGTGGATTACATACGGTTCTGCCAGCCTTTGTTTATAAAAGCCATGGAAATTGATTTAGATGCGCTAGAGACTTAATTTTAAACTTCAAATCCTTTGTAGTGTACACCACCTATATAACTTATTATAAGTTGAGATACCTTCATATTAATCGCTTAAGTAGACGCTGTACAAAGTTTGTGGTTTCGTGTACATAATCCTTGGTATATGATGCTTAACATTTAAACCTGGATTTTCAAATTTCATACGAAAATAAATTATATTGGTTGTTACTTTCGAAGATAATTAATATGGAACTAAATTACACGGTTAAATGCTGAATTAATTTAATTTGAAATAGCATTTACGTAGGTAAACATAAATTAGGCCTAATATATTAAATACAAAATCGGATTTAATATAATTTTTCTTTCTAAAACAGTATTGGTGAATTATACTAAAGTTAAGCAATTGATCATTTATAAACGTGACACCCAGCTTTTAAATGTACGTAACAAAAGTTAAAACAAAGCAGTTTCTTATTTGCCACTTATTGTTCCAACTTCGCTAAGGCAAAGGCGGTATTGTGGTAATAAAAACTTTTTTCATTACAAGAGCTTATTGAAAATAACAATGTCACAAGAGAGCATATTTTATGGGATTTTTCTCAAGTTGAACAGTCTAAGAAATATTTTTAGTCAGTTTCAATTAGTTTTAATTCGAAAATTAAAGTAATAGATTTTATTTTGAAGAATTAGTGTATCATTAGTAACTTGAGGTTATATGTTATAATTCCGATGACAAAAACTTTGAATAATATGAGATATTATTAATATATGTTTATAACTAGTAACATTAAATAAATGTAATTAAAGTGAATGCGTTCATTATTCCCTTTCACTGGACGTTTCATTATTCTGATTCATTGGAATATTTTCTCGTAGTTTTATCTTTTTTCGAGTAAGACCTTTAGTGTCGTCTAAAGATGAAGGTAACTCAGTATCTTTTGTTTCCGGTAGTAAAAAACAAAAACAAGTTCCAATAAGAGCAAAAACTCCGAACACAGTTCCCGCTATATTTTCTGACAAAGAATTTATAGGAGGAGCAATTGTCTGACCAAATCTAGACAAAACAGATAAAAATCCTAAAACTGAATTTCTCACTGAAGTAGGAAATAATTCAACACCATAAAGAAAAACTACAATAAAAGAAATAAAGAAAAAACAATTGCAAATACAAGCAATAATTACTCTAACCCAATTATAGTTGGATGGGATACAAATAGTAATTATCATGAAAACTCCAGATAAAAATATTGAAAATATGAGTATTGTTCTTCGATTTAACATTTTTAAAACGAATATTGAAGCAATCGTTCCAGGTAATAACAAAGCACCTGAAATTGCAACGTTTATATGAATATCTCCAATCATTTTGCCTATAAATTGCGATACGCCATAGTACCCCATACCACATAAAAAATATATGATCGACAAATATAAGAGCACTAAAAAAATTTCTTTATGTCTAAATATATGAAAAAAAGTTATATTTTTCTTAGATTCAGATGAACATTGGGCTAGGTACTGTTCAATTTGTTCTCTAATGTTTTCATGGGGACGTTTATTACTGCAAGATAAAATTAGGAGTGTTACATAGTTGAATAATATAATAATCTTACAACATATTTCACAAAGGAAAATTAATTACAATTTTGCAATTTTCTCCATAACTAAAACAGCATTTTCGTAACGTCCACTGTCCAATAACCATTTTGGCGACTCCAAGACCATCCACGGCGAGAACACATAGAAAAACAAAGGAATAGAAATAACCAATTGAAAATGATCACAATGTCGTAATAAATATGATATACCCGGTAAAGTCATATGACTTATATTTAGTGGAATATGGAACAGCGCTGTTACTGCTTCTCTGTATTTCATACCAGTATACTCGATACAAAAAACATAGGCAGTTATGATAGCTCCGCCAGTTCCAATGCCTTCGATAGTGCGCATGATAACGTAAGTTGTAGCTGATGGCATTAAACTCACAAGACAGCCAGATATAGCCAGCACTAAGCAGCTAGTTGTGAAAGCGGACAATCGACCGTATCTACAAAATAAAGTTGTAATGAATAAAACAGATGGAGAAATTACTATAAAAACAAATTACAATACATCAGTATTGGATTTTTTTATCATTATCTAATTTATTTAAATATATTAATCACCATTATACCAGTATTAATTTTAATTTATAATCAGTATAAGTATACTATGTGTGTGTGAATCATATGGGTGTTACCAATTTCATGATCATAATAAAACATACTTATCTGATAAAAATCCAAATACTAGAGCTCCAATCAATAATCCGCAAAACATCATGCTATGGGAGAAGCTAATAATCCAAGCGTTTTCACAAAATAACTCGAATTTCGTCTGCATTGTTTCCGTGAATCTACTTCTGTCCCACTGCGGCACATCGCACGGACACAAATTCTTGGACGAATTCACTCCCTCTTCGCCTTTACACGTGTAATCCATTGGCGGAGCAAGGAAGATCAAATTGAGGACATGCCAGAAAACCGGAATTTTGCTTGAAAATAAAAGAAATAAGAAATAGTAATGGTAGCAGGTTATGTTGTTAAATTGTATTTCGATTGGATTGCGTAATTTACGACTTTTAACTTTGATCATTTTGTGAAATAGTGACACAATATTTTAAAATAATCTCGTTGGTTGTAGTTGGTTCTATTTATTATAAAATAAAGTCATTAATTATAATATAATTTTATTGTTACCTATAAAATCATGATTATATTTATTTTTATAAGGATTTCTGTAGTGTTAAAATAAAACAATATTTCAAAATTTCCAGGAAAATATTCTCGGGTCTTTTTATTTTTTATTCTAAAGCTTGTTAATTCTTAACTGTAAGCTTAAGATCCTTAACTGGTAAAAAGCTTTTGATAAAAAACCCTAATTCATTTATCATTTAGCCACAATCTTGTTTTTCGGCCACGATTTCAAAAAGATCTCTACGGTTTATCTCGAGAAAGGGTTAACCCCTATGTCCTTCGTAACTTAGGACCTGCCTTTTATTTAAATATAATGGCTTCAGGCAACAAAAATACCCGCTATGAATATACTATTAGGGTTCCAGGGTTTAAACGTTCCTGAAATAATAATTTAGGGAGATGACAGTAAAATGTTACATTTTTCCGACGTGTTGAGAAACTGAGACTAAATTAACTTTAATGGAATTTAGGAAGTTGCTTACTTTCTTCAGACGAAATGGTGTAGACGTAAAGCTAAAGGAAAAAGGCGCAAATTGGATCTAATTATTGAGCCAAGTCCCCCTTTAAAAAACAGGGTGCTAAACAAAAATATTTATCAGTGATTAGGATTTATAAATACGAGTATAAGAAATAGGTATATATTTGTTGGGGTACAACACTTCAAATTAAAATATAATGTAAATGACGAATCTCCAGTTTTAAGTTAACAAAACAAATAACTATAACAAATACAGCAATAACAATACATTTTTCATTTAAAATACAATATATTTTTTTAAATAACATCGTCTTCAAACACAGTTGATATATTTTTTTTAATAAATATATGATGAAAATTTCACTGACACGGTCAGGAGTCAAAGCTGTGACATCTGGGAAACCGGAACTTATCCGTGTCTATAATATTTTTAATGTATATTTAATTAATATTTAAATAAATTTAACAGTTCCAAGAATGTTTATTAAACAATTCTAACAGATATAATATTATAAAAATATTTTTCACTTTATCCCAACGCTCGATCAAACGTATTGCGGTGGATTTTGTTAACAAAAAATAATATGCTTAATTAATATGCTTAAAATTAATACCAAAATTATATTCATAACGAATAACAGTTTACATTTCCGTCGGGTGTTAGAAACTTTTATTAGGTCTTTCCCGATTGGTTCATCTTTCCTACAATTATCATCATAGACTAATTAGTAAATACACTTTACTAGTTGAATGTATGTTAAATTAGGTCTATTTATTGTTTAAAAAAAGAGAGATAGACACTGAAGGACTTTCCTCCAGTATCATAGCTACTGTATTTTCGAAGGTCACTCGAGGCCTCCCCCAGTCTTTCTTACCGCTCACTTTACCTGTACAAATCTTTTTTACCCTTTGTTCGACGTACCCAAACCACCTGAGCACGTTATTCTTCATTCTCACCGTGACATCTTCGCTAGTACCTGCCATTCTGTGGATCTCTTCATTGCGGATTCGATCAGCTAGACAAACTCCGCATATTCTGCGAAAAGATCGCATCTCCACAGCATTCATCTTTCTTACATTCTTTTTCTGTGTTATCCACGTTTTTCTGCCGTATTACAGCGTCGGTAGCAAAACCGCATTGTGTACAGCCAAACCTACAACTACGAGTATGCTGACGTTTCGCCGTCTCAACAATGCAGCCAAAGCACCGTTGACTCTGTTACCGGCAGCAATACGCCTTTCCACATCCATTTCATATCTTCCGTCTCTACTAAAGATACTCCCCAAATATACCACTTCATTCACTTATTCTATTATCTTACCATTCACGTTGATCTTACATTCTGTTCTTTCTTCATTTCTTTCAAATATCAGAACTTTCGTCTTATCTGCATTCAGGTTTAGACCATTATTTTCACACCCATCTTTCAGAGTGGTGACCGATGCCTGCAAATCGCATTCCGATGATGTAATGAGCACTGCATCATCTGCATATAGTAAGCAATTTACCTTAAGGACCTACTTTCACTCCCACGTCAGTGTCTTTCACGCCTTGGAGACAACTATCCAAATACAAATTGAATAATCAAGCTGACATAGCGCAACCTTGCTTAACACCCGATTGGATGTCCAACCAGGGCGACATACCAGCTCCTACACAGGCTGAGTGATCTCTGTAAAAAGACTTTACAGCCTGTAGCAAGGGTCCGCTCACATTGTATCGGGGCAGTATCTCCCATAATTTCTTTCTCACAACCGTTTCAAACGCCTTTTCCAAATCCACAAAAGCACAGAAAACCTTTTGGTGGTGGTGGTGGTGGTTTTTGGTCCTTCACGATTTGATTCGATATTATAACTTGATATATCCGTGCCACAACTTCAAAATCATACCGAAATCGAGTTGTTAAAAGATTACATGTAAGAAAATTCCATCACCAGCTCCTACTATTGACTCGTATTTATATTAAACTAATACTTGTAGAAATACAGATGGCACACACACACATACACTTTATTAGATTTTTTAAATACGGAGACACAAAAAACACTACCATCCGTCCATACGTATACGTATTCCATTTTATTAAATCTTTTACTAATAATTTTTTAATATTTAAATAACTAACATTTTGGCATGTGAATTTTATTAAATGTTAGGTATTATTTACTAATATATTAAATGGAATGCTTAGTCATATATGTAGTGATGGTTATATATATGGAACCCAGACGGAGAATCCAGTTGACCGAAGAAATTTCTCAAGTTGCGGTGATGATACGAGTATATGTTCAAAATATTCAGAAATATGACTTTAATCTAGTAATATAGGTATATTATATATAGGTATTGCAATTATTGATATTTTTACTGTTATTATATCTTATTATTAATTCAAAGTCTATATTGTAAAAAAAATACTTTTTAAAACTATTCTAAAATTTAATTTATGAAAAAAACTATTTATACCCTTAACAGAAAATTAACTTTATTTTGAAAAGATTAGTATGATAATTGCATAATAAGCTTTGTATAATATTATTGGATTTCAAGAATTCCGGTAGCATAATGGTATGTAAAATGTCCTTTCACAACAAAGGAACACAACTAGCTAAATCAAGATAGCTAAAGCGTCGCGCAGGTAAAACGTTTGCAGAGATACAAACGGTCCGGAAGTACCCAGATATGTAATAGGTAAGTTCATAAAACCGTGTTCCCGGAAAAGTTTTTGCATAAGATTTGTATCATATTTTTCTTTCATATGGCAGCAAGTATAGCTTTAATAGATGCTCCCAAAAAGTAAGGTCTGAAATGTTCATATTTTTTATGAATAATAACTTAAGAACTAACTAATTAACTTAAGAATAAATTAAATATAAATATAATTGCAATTAATTATAATGTCCTATCTAAAACATTTTATATCCTGCATAGAAGGACAGAGGGTCAAGAGACGAGCAATTAATTATGTAGCGTTGAGCGCACCATTTCAATAGCGATAATGGCCTCAGTGCGCCCAGCTTTATGCAATCACCTTGCAATAACATTAAGTGCTTTAAAAGGTTTACATATTTAAAGTGATTCATGTTTTTGACTTCGGAAGGGGTGAGGTGATAGTGTATCGCTTATAGATTATTGTTAATTTATATTCCATTGCCGTTATTGTACATTGTTTAATACTTAAAAACAATAATGTATATCGACTATTAATATCTTTGTGCTGCATATTTAAATTAAAAAAAAAATAAGGGGAAAATTTAAAAACAATATAGTTCAATGAGTAATATACATTTTAAAGTAAATATTAAATTTCACATTCACTTTTTGCATCGTATATTTATTAAGATATAAAATAAGCATAACATACCTAACAGCTTTATAGACAATTTCAAACGAATATACATATACATATAGCTCGTACTGTATATTAGTGGGGAGTGATTTATGCAGTGTGCACACTAGAGAGCTGAGGGTCTCTGAAACTCATCCTCGTGTGAACTAGCTTAGAAGTTGTATTTCATGAAACGTATGCAGTAAAATTTGTTACAACATTGTAATTTGGTTTATTTTACCGCAGCATTATTTAAGATGTGTTATATGGATATTCCAAAAGAATATCAGTAAAAGTACCGAAATAACAATTATTTTAGATAAAATTCACAATATTTTTTATTAAAATACACTTTCCTTTAAACCTTTGAAAGCAATTTGTGATATAATAATAAAATTGAAAAAAGATTACTTTTTAAAGTACTATTTTTCAGGCAAGGGAGCTTAGAATATTAATGAAAGTTAATATTACAACAAAGTAGCTCTAGTGTGTTTCAAACTCAGATCTCTTGTTTCATTTAAGCGCAATTTATGTTTGTATAAAAAAAAATATAACCTTACACAATACTATAACACCTGTTTAATTTTAAGTAAGCTTCTCTTATCAATTAATTCATTTTTATATTTGTGATAAAATACAAAGTCACTACTACGTTTTATATTTTTTTGTTGATTTTTATTTTTAAATTTAAAGAGCCTTCGTAACCCCAATTTTAATATAACATATAGTATTATTTACTAGGTATTTGGTAACATAATTTATCCACCCCTAAGTAAATCTCTAAAACATTTTTGAAGTATATGTATTTTGTGTAGCTAATTCATTCAAAGATAGGTGTTCATAAGCGGTCAGAGCGGGCTACCATTGTCTGCTGTAAGAGCTTTGTGCCGCGAACTTCCGTCGTTATTCAATACAAACTTGTGGTACAGTACGAGTTACACGAGCAAAGAGCGGTTACTATTTAAATGTAATAATTTAAAAAAAAATCTTATTAATTTATAATTTTGAGTTTATATTATTTATATATTTTTAGAGTTCTATGTTACAGAACTAACTAATATTATTACTTCCTCAGTGAAGATATAAGGTAAAATTAAAAGTACTTCCTATTTAAAGGCTGGTTGATTGAATTTGATTGGAATAATATATATTAATATTTTCTAAGATTTACAGCACCTATATATCATCATCCAAACAATTAATGTATTATATAACTATAAGCTGTCGATAAATTAATCGCTTGTCGCTATTGTCTTGCCAACAGGCCTCGGTTACTCGACGCTCCGCAGTGAAGTCTGATATGCCTTTATACGTGAAATACGTCCGAACGTTCGTGGGGAAACTATTATTTCGTCGAACCTCCCGATAGCTCTCAAAGACCGTTTTGTAAAAAAACCTTTGACAATATCTGCTGCTAAAAATATGAGGCCATTAAGAATTGTGTGGGATAAAAATAGTATAAAAACGGCGCAGTTCGTAAATTTTAGATTTTCTTCTGCCATTTTATTTCAAATAATACATTTAAGAAAAAAAATATCTTTTTTAAATATTATGTGGCATACATACTATTCCGAATGTTTACTCTACTTCTTCAAGTTAATTGTAATTATAGAATAATAGATTCTAATTTTGGTAAAAAGTTAAAGCACGGATACCATTTTTTTCTTAGATTATTGTCGCTTGGTTTGCAAAATGATTAAAATTATGATGAAGATATAATAATTTTTAAAGTAGGTAGGTACAGGTATAAATCATTATTTTCCGTTTTATGAAATTTTGAATATTGTGTTGTGTGTAAAAGTCCCGGCGCCATCGATTTAGGTTTAAAAATACTACAAAAAGACCACAATAACTTCCATTTCCAATATATTGAACACTTTTTTAGTTCTCTTGTACTTTGAATGCTCGGATATGATGCCATATTATATATGCCATGTCATATTACAGTGTCCATTATGCTTCCAATTAGACGAATGAACGGATTACTCAAATTCTATTATGGTTAGATAAAGTAAATTTCACAATTTTCTTTATATTTAAGTAATACTTAAATATAAATATATACTTGCGAAAATAAGTTTTAAAGCTGCTTTGTAATTTTCATGCGTATTTTATGCGGACAAAAAGACAACCGGACAAGATTCAAAGAAGAGAAAGAATCTTAGCTATAGTGTTAAGTTAAGGTTAACCATTTTTTTTTCATTTCTATTAAATGTTCAGTTTTTTGGTGGCAAATGGCGGCTTTATTACAAGTATAGAGTATAAAATGACATGCACCCATAATAAGTGTTTTCTGGGATTAGTATTTGGATTCGTTAAGGCATCTATGTGTATTTTATATCATCATACTCTTATATTTTATAAAATGTGAATTTTATAAATAGAAAACTGTGCTTAGTGCTTCCACATGAATAAATATTCTGATTGTTTACTCAAGTAATGGAACAGAGAGATTTATTTTCCTGTTTATTTCCATATAAAGTACCTTTATGTCCGTGATTTCTGTTTATAAAACGTCCAGGGACAAAACGTTTATGACCTAGAAGAAATGTTGAATAAAGAAAATATTAATAAAAATAACTCTATTGTTTGCTACCAGATACTTTTTAAACAATACCACCTATACTGTTTATCAAATAATTAATTATTACATCAAATTTATGTTAATGCACAGATATATATTTTATTATTATTGTAGCCCCAAACGGTTTATTTATTTAATCTTAAAATGAGAGAACTTTCCAGCGTAAAACGTATGCTATATGTTTACTCTGATAATAAGCTATAATCATAAAAATTTTAATTAAAATCAATCTATTAGTTTTATTATAATATAATTATACCCCAAAAAATAATAGAAAAAGTATCCTATATGTATCCTAAAAGTATCCTATGTAACCATATGAAACTTATATAAAATCCAGTAGTTTTTGTGTTATGAAGGACCTTCAGACAGATAAAAATTAGGACATAAGAAACCACATTAAAAATTATTGTTTAGATATGTACGAGTATTTTATTATCTAATAAACCAGTGACAATATTTTTTTTCATTTTTAAGGTACTAACTTTGCTTAGTTTATAATACTATTACTTAGCTTACTATTTTAAAATAAAGCGCAAATAAATATACGACTACATCACACGTTATACAATAACAAATTAACAAACAATTACAACAATACAAAATACTTTTTAAAAATAAATTTAAAGTGCTTCACAGAATCCTAAAATATATTATGGTTCTACTTTAAACTTCATCGCTTTTATCAAGATCGTATTAGCTTGAAAAAACTTTTTAAATATTCACACTCCTCATTATTTTCTCGGACGTGAGATTGATGAAGTGGTTCTAGTCTGTCCTTTGTATGCATTTAATCTGTCGGTTTGCAAGTAAACTATAATATTCCTGTGATGAGGATGACACAATGGCCCCTCGATCTCTAGTAGGATATTAAGTTTCCGCAGCTATAACAATGAAGCGACGGGTGGATATATTGGTTTTAGATTAGCGGAGGAAATTATTAGAAAAGTTGTGTGAAGTATAAAGGTACCTCAACAAGAAGTTGTGACTACCGTTTTTATTTAAAGATATACTATAGACCAGTATGATTTATCAAATAAATGTGATGATAACAACTTAACTCAGATGTTAAAATGTGGTAGAGAGTATCCAATTGACTTTGACTCAATTACCAAATAGCTATAATTTCTTTAAAATAGATGTATAAATGCTGCTGCTACAATTCGTAGTATTAGTGAGTGAATTTTACAATAAACAATAATTATAATGTCATCTTCTTTTATTAATGAAAAGATATTAAAATATTTATTGTTAATCGAAATTTCACAATTAAGACACATTGATTTTTAGTTTTACGCTGCTCTTATCGTTGTAGCCTATGTGCCCATTTATAACGTGAGGCGGAAATCGTCATTCACCACAGCCGATAGCTCCGGCCGAGATAACTACAAGCTGTGGCGAATTATTTGTAACGGAAATTGTACTAATAATTGTACGATATTTATAGTCGTGTGAATATTTTGTAACTTAATTGTCATATCTATTTAAAATACGTAGTGAGATCACCCACCACCTTAATAAGAGATCTGATTTGATTTGATCAACATGAATTGATCAGCATTTAATAATATATTATGTTTTTAATTATAGTAAAATATATTACACAAATAAATTTAATATCAAATATTTCCAAGCCATAATACAGTCAACGCTTGATCTACATTTGGTAAAGAATTAAAACCTGACGTAAATTCATTATGAAAATGTATTCCTTTTGAAGCTCTTAAAATAATTTCAGCTTTCACCAACATCATAAATGGAACCATTAGAAATGCTGTCCCAGAAAGATTTTTATTTTTCACATAACTACTATGCATTTCGTATTCGTGTAAGCGTTGCATTTTCTTAGCGGAGATGAGTTTTCTGTTTTTTCCTTTTTTGTATACTTCTGCGATACATTTTGTACTTGCAGGTTGATTTAAAATGAGAATTGTGCCAATATGTTTCATGCCAAGTTATAATTTAATTAAAGTTGTATTTAAGTTTTTTTTTTTCTTTGTACTTATTTGATTAAAACAGGAATTATTGTTTAAAGTTTGCTACATTTAGTAAAAACTTTTAAATAATTATTTTTATTTTAATACTTTTTTATTAGACTCCATAGTATTATAATATGTATTATCCTAGAGGCGGTATCAAAAGGTAACTTTAATTGTTAAGCGAGTGGCCTAGTTGAGGTGTATTGTGGTACACTGCACATTCTCCTGGATACGTCGCAATGCACTTACTATTGTTTTCATGTTTTTATTTTTCATTCTTATTTTACACTTAAAAATATTGTATACAAAGCTAGTCAGATCAATACAATATCATAAATAATCTTAAAATAAGTTTCAAATTTGGTCTTCACAATGGAAAATATTTTCCTTTACCTTAACTTCTTGTATCTTAAATCATTAAACTTCGACTGCCCATTAGGAGTAACAAATTCCAACAAAATTTTTCGCATATTTTGAACAATTTCAAAGAACTTTTGCACACTGAAACGATCCCAAAAATTACATTTGAACATTGTTTACAGCCTTTGCAATCTAAGCTCGAATTACCAAGAAAACTTCCTTAATATCAACTTTGCACGAAATTACGGGATCCAACGATTCGAAACAAAGCCCACAAATTGTTACAAAAAGCGAAAAGAGAACGTAACTCGTTACAATAACAAGGCTGTTAAGTCGCTGCGGTGCTGAACAATAGAACCGGGCGACAGTTTAGCACCCACGACTCGGCCATTACAAAAGCGATTATTGTTTAATATAAATAAATATGAGGCGTAATATGATACCAAAAATTTATTTGAATTGTACTGTATTGTAGAAGTTAATAATATTTAATTTCTTTTTTGTTATTTGACCATTTATATAATATTTGCATAATGTTGAGGTTTTTAGAAATAAAGTATTAAAAATAGATATTTATGAAGAAAGATATGAAAACGCCCTTTTTATTGCTCCTTCAACATTGCGTAGGTAATGAAAAAAGTACAGTCGTTTTGGCCCCTGAAGTGGCAGTTTTGTATCCATTCCGTTCTAGCTTACACATATTTGATAGTCAGTTTGTAATAGCAATACTTGTGAATTTATTTATATTGTATTTAGAATTGTCTGCTATTCCAAATGTGCTTGCAAAATCGGAAAGAACGATTTCTTCACTCTTTTTGATGAAGATTTAGGTTAAAAGTTACAATGTTACTATGCACATACCTTAATAATTTTAAATCTTATTTAGATCAAGCTATGCCCGAAATTATAATATAAATATATCTTCAAGGATATAAGCAGTTATTTATTTATATCCTTTATACCCGATGTAAATAAATAACTATTTACTTATTTATATTAAATAAGTAAATAGTTATTTATTTACATCCTTTAAAAGTAATAGTACTTTATATGTAAATTCCAGTAAGAATTATAAAGAAATAAGTAACATGTTTAATTAAGCAAACTAATAATACAAATTCAAGTTTTATTTAGAAATAGACAATTCTTTTTACTTTAAATAAGAAAATAAAAAACCCAGTGGTTTGGAAACGTGTATTACTTCGCATAACGCCTCCATAAGTTAAGCCAACTGAACTGAAATGCGATTAAAAATGAAAATATAATACTGAGTGTGCATTCGTATTTTTATATATTTGTGTACAAATTCAAATCAGTTTTTATATGTTTATGTACAGATTCAATTCTAATCTGTACCTTCCACAAAATACGCCATATTTATTATCAATCACGATTCGGGTCAATTAACTGTAACCATAGTAACAAGCTATTTTTAGAAATTCACATATAACTCGATGAAAATTTATGACACAGTTCTATTAAGTTATCACTACCGCTTCCTTATTCTAAAAGAGTTGATAGAAATAAAGTGACACAAACAACCAACAACGGACCATTATTTCCGAGATGAATCCGCAATCGCGAAGCAATCCTGCCACGGATGGAATGTAAACTTCAATTTGCTTTTCATACAAGCACTATAAATAAAATATCCTGTTGTAAGACGAACGACTTCAACGGGCAGGATGTTGATAAATAAAGACAAAAGACAGTTTTTTTTTTTAATTTACGAGATTCTTAGAGTACGCAAAAGTTTTATTTTCTAAGTTGATATCATTATAACCAATAAAAAACTAAATTTTCACATATATAAAATTACATACATAAACATCAAGCTTTATATGTTCCCTTGTTTCCAAACAAATATTTTCCAACCAATACAATGCATGCACTCCAGGGCAAACAACAGAAAAACAAATTCTTTTGGCTTCAAACAATGCCGGTATCAGTAGTGATATTGAAAACAAACTGAACGTGTACTTTGCCCCCAGAATTGTTGTCACACAATATTGAGTTTGGTTGCAAAAACAAGCCTTTACATATTTCGATATTTTTACTTTTTGAAACAAAGGCTTGGTTTTTTTGGTTAAATATTGATCAAAAACAAATTGTTTGAAAGCCAAACTCAACGAAATATAAAATATTATTATAGTCTACTTCGTTTAAATTATATAGTTAAGTATAATTATATATTTCCTTTTTTTACATTTTCAAATAAAATATACAAATCAAAAATCTATCAGGACTTGAACCTCTGATACCTTTTCCTGTTACTTACTTTGATGAATTTAGAGTTTCTGTACGTACCCGTCTTTACTGGAACTAATATTCGGACGAACTTGACAAGTCCTATCGGTATTGAAAAAATATTTATTTCATATAAAAATACATATTTTCTTTTTAATGGATGTACCTACTATGATTTTTTTCCCTTTTTATGTTTTTTTTTACATTTCATCTTTAAATGCATAAAAGTTTATTGTTTAAGGCGTATTTTCTTTTTATTTTGTTGATGTTATTTTTATATCTGTTTATATAAACCCATTTATGTATCAGAAACTCTGGATAGAATATATAAGTAAAAAAAGTAAAATGTTAACATTCCGAGCACAGTGTATTGCAAAAGTCTAGGAAATAATAATATGTAAAAGTAACACGTGCCAGCAGAAGGTGCGTTTATACCACGAGAGCAACTTGAAGATAGTAATAGACATGTCTTTTATAGGACACAAAACTTTTACGTTTTGTTACTGACTTTTACTTTATATATTACCTATTAGAAATTTTAAAGATATTATATTTTTACTGATTCTAACCGCCGCAAAATAATTGCACATGGAATGTTAACAACTGGTAACAACAGATACTTTTGAACACATAAAATATAATATTCTATAACTATTTATAGTGAAATTACATTTACATGTTCATAGCTAGACATATAAATAAGGAGCTTATTATAAATATTAATTAGTAAAACATAATATAAAAATCACGTTGACAATTGAACTTAATATATATTATAATTGAGAATGGAATTAATAATTACCTCTCACATGTGCTACCCTACTTATAAATGTAAATAAATTTTCGTGACATTTATAAAGAGTCATTAAAAGCTAGTGAACAGAAACAAAGAAGATAATATAAAATTATAAGTGTTAGCATTGACCCGATGGAGAACGCAGCATTTCACTAACTTGCAGTGTTGGTTCACCACTTCACCCCTTTCGAGGCACCAAATGAGCTCCCTGTTTTAGTTTTTGTCTATTTGATTTTCTTACAATATTGTTCTTGAATATTGTCTTTGTTTCTTAAATATACTTTGATTAAACTCCATTTGAACTTTGTTATAATTCACCTGTAAAAGAACGATTTAACTTTGATTATAATTTTGTTTGCGAATGATGAAAGTTTAAATAACTTTTACTAGTAATTTGTTCTATTAAAACAGATGTTATCGTTTTAATGAAGGTAATGAATAAGAGAAGACCCTGTTACAATTTTAATAAGAATATGTTTTGGTTGATATTATAGAATTTATTTCCTATAATCTATGATTTAAAATCTTACGGTCACTTATTTTATTATAATATATTTTTAATATGTCATCTTGTTAAAGAGAACACAACCTTTTGCCTCTCGTGTGCAGTTAGCACAATAAGACGTCAAGACTATTCCAGCGATACAAACGGAATGCAAAATTCACATTGGTACTAACTTCATTCAATATTCATACATTGGCACTATACGATCAAGTTAATACTCAACCTTATATTCGACAAGGAAGAATTCAAATTTAAATGTATTAAAATAGAGTTCCATGTTTAGACAAATTCTAACGGGCCAGCTGGAGGCTGTAGTGAGGCAAGAAGTCGCATTTACGTTTTACTTCGAAGTTGTTTTTCTTTTATTACAATTTTAAATGCGAAATGTTACGTAAACTGGGTTGTTCTCGCGTTACAAAGCTAAATAGGATGGTTATGTCAATGTAACCATTCCGTTTTATGAGTCATATTGTTTTTATTGAAAAAGGTACTTTCGTTTTGGGAGACATTGTAAAGGATTTCACATTTAATTCAATTATTACATCTATTATATTTTTTATTACTATTCTTATCGTTTCAAGAGGTGAGTACAGTTGAACAAGTGTTATCATTCGTATACGATATTATAATAGGAGTTTCTTATAAAGACAAAGTTCCTAAAGACAAAGAAATTATAATCGATGACAGTTATTACTATATCCGTTATAATTTTGCTTTGTATAATCAAATTAAAACGATATTTTTTTTTAAAGATATTAAAGAACGTAAGCTGATTAAATAAGTCGGTTAAGGTTTATGTATTCAAAACAGCTGCTAAGACGCAATGTAAACAGCTAGAGGTGGTCTGGCGCACACACAAATAGGGAGAGACAAACAGAAAAGCGTTCTCGGAACGTACAGTGGCTTTAAACAAAACATCCCCGAAGACCCTGAAATGACTTACATTTTATATATGCAAAGGAAAATTGGCATTCCCCAACAATCATAAGGCTTCATTTACCATGTATAGAGGTAGGAGGTAGGACGGTTTAAATTTTAACACCGTTCAACCTATTGTTTCGAAATCACCGGTGTCTACTTAAGTTCTTAAATGTCCTAAAATGTTAAGCACTTTAGAGGTACGTTTACTTTGATGCATTTAAAAAGTTTCTTTACATTTTTTTTAAAATAAGTACTCCCATGAAAGTCAGTTTTTTATGCTGATGTAATTATGAAGAAGAAATAGTCACTTATATCAGGAAATAAATATTGACTTACATTTTATAACAACGATAAGGTATAAATATGTATTGTCTTTCGGTATCCCATTATCCTTGCTGAAATCTTGGGCTATGAGATTCATTAAATTCTCATTTTATATTAAACATAATAATATATATATTTGTAACTTCACAATTTTAAACTAGTGAAATGTTTAAGTTGTTAAACTAAATGGGTTATTCGTATGAAATGAAATAGAACAACTTTAAAATAGGAAAACAATTCTGAAATACCAATACTTCCTAAGGCGAGCTATTACTACACAGCCATTTTAAATATAACCTAGACAAATGTTCAAAAGGAAATTGCGTATGTATTTTCAATTTGACTCCCTTTGTGCGGATAGCACAGGAGCCAGTATTATTGCCTGATCAGCCAATAAGAAACGTGTATTGTGTTCTTGATGTACGTCCTACACCGCAGCATTGTAAAAACTTAAAGAATTTAAAAAAAACATAATGTAATGTTTTTTAAAAAAATCTATTCTGTAAATAATTAATGATTGTAAATAATATACAATTACAATTATATACAACCATTTATCTGTACAAAATTATTTTACTTCGGAGGAGTAGATTAGTAAAATAAGATAATAATTCATAAATGTCTCAAATATAGGTCTAAATATATTAGAAATTGCGTTTAAAATAACAACGCTTAATTAAGCCGAAGGTGTTCTAATTTCTTCTAACTCTCATGTAACCTGACAAACACTATTAAGGTTACCAAAATTTAATCGGGCAAATGTCGTCGCTTATCATTAAGCGTTAAAACCACTTATCTGGTCTCAAGGGTACTCTAAAATTAATTTTACACGAGCTTAAACTGCAAACTATGTTACATAAACTGTAATTATTTGATCTGGATTGTTTTATTGTTATCTTTGTTACTCTGTGATTGTTATGTGATGTGAATATTAATATGCATTTTTTTGGCATTTATTTTCAATATCTGAAATATTTTATACCTTTTTATAAACAATTTTTGAATATTATAATTAAATATTTACTGATATTGTAAAGTTTTATAAGAATACCAAGTTTCTAAGTTCTAATAATATATATTTGATTACATAAATGCCGTATTTTACTGCAGTTATAATTTTTTTTTTGTATAATATGTGCTTTAAATTACCCATTCACCTACTACATTGTTCACAGTTTAACAAAAGAACCTTTGACAGAGAAATTATGATATTCCTGATAAAAGCAAATGCTAGAACTATCACGAGTCATCATACGGGATGAAATCCATTATGGTGACGTTTTTTATGAGCATGGTAAGTGGTGCAGATATTTTATGGGATTTTACCTGCATTGTTTCCTCGTTAACGGCGGGCTGATGGAAAGTTGTGGATATATATCAACTGGAAGTGATATATGATGCTCTATTTAAATTAGTTGTCGGTCTGTATGTGGAATTAGTTATAAAATATAGAATAGCAAAAACGTAACGAATGTCAATTTATATTCAGTTATTTTGTCTGAATATAACTGACGGAGTTTAAAACATTGCCAGCGCTGCTGAATAATCAGTCTGTGTTTTCAATTGTGGTTGTAATATTAAAATAAACATTGGTCGACACTCTTTGGTCTATTTGCAATAGCCTATATAAATATTAAAGAAAAATGCTGTTAAAAATATTTGTACATAATATTAAATATTACATAAATAATAAATGTTATAAAATAATAATAAATTAAAAATTTGATAGCAAAGCACTTCCATTATTTAATGATCACGTAAGTCCCTAAGAGAGGTTATGTATTAGTGAATAAAATCTGCCTCTGAGGCCCCTGGAGAAGAGGCTTAGCGTCCAATTTATTATAAATTCATATGCTCTCGGACCCTTTTGTCCCATCCCATATATATTATCGTGACCGAATAATGACGGATTTGTACGAAACCTTTTGGTAACAATTGATGGGATTCAACTAATCATACACTATTTCATTGTTTATAATTTGTTTTGTTTGTATAATTAAAGCTATTTTTCAATTATTAAAATGATTAATTACTTCAAATTATTTTTAAATAATGACTTTTTTTCTTTTAAATTATTAAAGTATTATAAACGTCACTCTGTAGATAGGTGATAGGTGTATGTATTCATATGAATACATATTTTATTTTCTTTTGCGCAAAAACTATTTAATACGTAAAATTGCACAGTTATATGGCTTTTACATCAGAATAACGTAGGTTTTTGTTATTTATATAAATTTTATGGCATTTTTTATTTCATTGAAATTCTTTATTGCACTGTATAAAATAAAAATATAACAAGAATAGACAATAAAACAACAACAGGAGTAAAAACCGCGTCAAGGCGGTCTTATTACTTAAAGCTATCTTTTACAACCTTTGAAGATAATTAATAATAAGATCCCAGAACAATGGTAATTAATACATATTTATATTCATAAATAATAAAAATACTTACACTAGAATTAATGTAAACTTATATACCTACATATTTATACTTTACATACGAGTATGTAGTAAATAATGTTGCTTCAGATTAATTTCAGATTGCCTATTGAAGAGCAATCCCGAGCTTTATAGTCCTCACATAAAAAGAGTTGCAATAAGTGCGTGTGTTATATTAGGTAAGAAACGTTCTTTTAGGTAAGAAGGGGTTAGAGAGTGAAAGGCGATGGTATATAGAACGGACAGGAGAAGCATTTAGACTTATTCGATGAAATATAATGACAGTATGTTGGAGATGTATCTATTTAAGAAATTTTTAATAACTTTTTAATATTTATTTTTTTTAATTACCCTTTAGTGCTTGGTGGTTTAAAATTAAGCTTTAGAATGAAAAACTTCATTCAGACAAATATTAACACTTGTCAATTATTAATTGCTGTCTCATCGATTTAGAATTTTAAATCCAATATTATAATATTATATTATATATAATTAAAATAGGTTATGAATAGGCTAGTGTGGAACTTCGTCCCTTTGAAATATATTTATTTATTAATCGTTTTCGATATTTAAAGTTATTAATCGGTGTACACATCGATTACTAACTTTAACGTGCCTTCAGGCACTACGCGGGCATAGCCGGTGACAAAAGTTATACAATAATAATTTTTAGATTGTATAGTCCTTTAGGTAATTAATGATTAAGTTTAAAATACCTATAATTTAATGTTTTTATATACAATGTGTCTGTAACTTAATTAAAATAGTGTCTATACTAGGGTAACCCTTTAAAAGTTGTAAACGATAACAGTAGATTATACTTTTAAGTGAGAATAGTGTAGAAGAAACTTTACAAGTCTTGAAAACTAAAGACCACGCTTCAAAGTTTGTTTTAAAACTTAAAAATGTATACAATCATATTAAACAACTAATTACTACTATTTTTTGTTACACCATGTAAATTGTCTTTAGGTGGAAAAGTTATTATAATCTCATTAAATTATTTTTAACATGGTTTGGGGCTTCTAAATGATACAATTATATTTAAATAGAAAAATGATATGTAATAATGAACAGCGGTATTAAGTATATTATTAGCAAGGCACTGGAAACTAAGCTTAATAAAGACGCGATAACTTCTCATGCAGCCCACGGCTTAGGCGTATAAACGGGTTTTACAATTTTACAACCGGCTTAATATAATTTTTAAATATACGCTAGTTAAGCTGCTTCCAACTTTGTTACTCGCTAGAGTTTGAACATTTTGCTAGTTTTTATAATACACACTGTACGTACAAGTCTATGTAGATAAAATCCACTGAAAGTTTTATGCAAAGTTAGTAAACAATTGTCGTTTATTGTCGTAATTTAAGTTTTAAATATTTGTTTACTATTTAAAAAGAAATCATAAGTTATATCTATATTATTAATCTAAACCATCTTTAAATAAAATTATAAATTATAAAATCTAAACATACACAATAAATAAATCTTCAACAATCTAACTTCAATAATACGTGAAGCGAAATTTTTGTACGATTTAAAAAGGGGTATAAATTTCGGCACAGTTACATTGTATATTAAGGAATTCAGAAAACTATTTCTTATATAATAATAATCATTTAAAATAGGTTAAATAAATATAAAATACATACATGCGTTAAATACTACCATGCGTTATACACACACAATTAAAATTAAAACTTAATTGTTAACGTTTGTTTATTTATTTATATATATATATGTTTATTTATTTATATATATATAAATAAATAAACATTGAATTACGGCAAATTTCAAACATTATTCAATTGGACATTAAAAGGATAACAGTTCTATAATACGAAATAAATGAACAGAAACAAATCTAAAATAAATTATTATGGCGAAGGAAATTCTGTTTTAAAATATCTTGATTTTCTAATCTGGATTTATTTATCTCAAAAGCTTTATTTTTCAATACAATCCAAGAGTATAAAGTGTTATCATTCAGATAAAGTAAATACTTACAATTTAATGAAATAAATTATATCATTTAAATTTTAAATAAATTAAATAAATTTCGAATTAAAGACAAGATTGTGAAGGGTAATGTTCAAAGTAAAGTGCAATTTTTTATCATTGAAACAAAAATGTAAAGCTTCAATAGTGTGTATAATAAGATTGTATCGCCACTGAATAAATGGAATTGAATTATTTATTCGACAGAAATTAAGTGTTTGTAACGGAATTTGTGTAAATGTTGTACAAGTCAAGGTATGTAGGTATGTATAAACAAAACTACATTAAAAAATTCGAAAATGTTTATTAATACTGAATAACAATCAATCTTATAGCGGGGGGATATTGCAAATGTACATAAATTTGCAATAGTCTATAAACATGTTAGCTATTTAAAGGTTTGAATTTTTTAAACAAAAATTCACGAAAAATTCATCAATGGTTAGGACAAAACTGCAACGAATTGAATAGTTTCATTGCCGCTCTGTCAACTGTGCTACGGTTATAAATTATATCTATGTATAATAATTTCTATAAGGACTGAAAAGAAGTCTCTTAAGCATCTCAAAAAAACCATGTAAATCTGCCCAGCTAGCAATTATCTTCACCGAAGGCGAAGGTCTACCTGGTGGTCCTTGCGTGGTTTGGAGCTACCATTAGTGGCTGCTGGAATGCCGGTTGGCTGATGCAGAACGGGCACATGCCTGCTGAGCATGAGAGCCCCAAACTAGACCTGGATTCAATGTAGCCTCTTAGACTAAGACTAGATGACGAGATGCGTGTCGGGAAGTTTGTGTGCCTTACACAACTCCAGTGCCAAACTGGATATTTGGTATTCACTATCGGTAATCACTAGCATAGATCGTGCCAGCCCGCGTGCAGGATGTAGGTAACCTTTGTATGTGCGTGCCTTACAGCTCCGGCACCTGTATGGTGAATCAGGTAGCACGGCTTGCTTGCTAATCGCTTGCTGCGCGGGTGATTCGCCATAATGAGAGGTACTCTGAGAGTGGTAGAAGTAAGATCTGTCGTATAGAGGTTCCTGTTGGGGGAGGTATACTGGTCCTGCTGTTTATGCCGCAAGGTAGGTATGAGAGAACAGTATAACATAAAGATTTTAGCTCGATCGGGTCTTACTGCTTATGCAGGAGCAGACTTCATAAAAGCAGCTTGTAAATTTTATAAGATCAAAAAGACGAGTGATAGATAATCTTTAGAAATAATAAAAAAATAACTATACATAAGTGGCGGATGATTTTTATCCTGGTCTTTTGTATTGAAATTTTCTGTCAAATTATCTGAAAACTAGAGAGTGTAATTACTTTGCGCCTAACAATTTTCGGTACAGCCCTCGTATATTCTGAACGCTCTAGCTTAGACAGCTACGTCTGTCTGATTTTATTAAATATTAAGACGCTAAAAGGCTTTCTCAATACCTTGTCTGATATTAATTATTTGATATGAAATGGCAAGGTAATTTTCTGTTATTAGTGCGGCATTCCACTAATTAAGAAAAATTTTTAATTTCATAACTGTTTTATTTCGGAGTTTTAACTGTCAATTTTGTTAAACTCTACCAGAGTTTGTATTTTTGAGTATGTGGAAATAGAAACAATAAACTTATCAATTAATTATTTATGTAGCATTTAAGCATTTATTTAACAGTTATTTCCAGTAAAGTTATGTATTTTTGACGACCACAACATATCTTTTTATCCGCAGGAAATTATGGGTCCAAAACATGTTATTATGTATGCATACCGTGATTCGTGATTTAAAATAACCTGTTTATTAAACTTTTACTAGTAGATGGATTATATTAGATGATTTTTTACGGTATAGATATGGTATGATAGATATGATATAGTAGTTTCCCGTAAAATGTCTATAAAGGAGAGAAAAGAAGAAAGTATAAATAAATCAGAAAATGAAACGCTTGGTAAAATATTTATTTTTCTAATATTAAATCATGATCTTTGTCATATCGTATACAATACAAAATTATTATATATACAAAGAAAAGGGAAATAATGTAAAACGTTTCTATTAATTTGATTAATATTAAAATTTATTGACAAATGTATTAATAAATGGATATTGTTACCAATTTTATGTCGAATGTTTTAGCTATATTTTTTGATGTACAAAAACTACAAAATTCATGAAAAATGGGACATATGTCGGCTTAAAATATTGTATCCCCAAGTCATGTAGAAATACATATATGAAGCAATAAATATTCTAAACCTGAAAAAACTGCACAAAATTTAATGCGCCTAAAGCAAAATTCATTTTACTACGCTATAGCTGATCCAAAACATACCCACATAGTGAAAACATTTCACAATTTCGTTAACATACACAATGGAAAAAATAAAATATAATCATATTATAATGCAGTAATTAAATTACTTTAAATTACTTTTTATTAGGATTTTCTAAATTAAGAGTATCCCAATAAAAAGCAAGGATCAATAAAACAATTTTCTAAGCGTTTTCTAAAATTTATTTTCAAAATTGTTATGTTTTCTTGCAGTCCTGTAATTATGATTATACATATTCGTTCTGATTAGTTTAGAAATAGTACTTGTAATTGAAAAGCAATCTCTATGATCATAATGATCAGTTAAAAATAAGATGTAAATTATTCACAAGTTTTACATAGAATAAATAAATATTTTAAAATACAATAGTGTTTATTAATACAAGTTTTCACTTAATAAATCTTATATTAGTACCCCCTAATACATTTTAAAGTAATATTTGAACCATTCTATTGTGAGCTTCCTAATTATAATATTGTAACATCACATTAGATCTACAATTTGGACGTTCCGTTGAAATTGAAAATTGCAAAATCGTGTCATCATTTAATCTTCAAAGCTTCGTAATTATTCTCACAAGTCCATTACACACATACCTTCACTACAGATGTTAAGAGATGTTAATTGTTTTACCTATTGATAAAGAATTTAACATTTTTGACACCCGGAATATAATTCAAAATTATGTTTAAATTGTTTTAGAGTTCATTTTGTCCAAGAAAGGCACAAATTACATCGAATACATAAAATTATGTTATAAAGTTAAAATACTATACTCTTATTTATTTTTCTGTTTGTTTCTTAAAGAAAAGGGATAAGATTTTTATATGAAAAAGTATTCATGAAATATTTGGTTACAGACTTAATATCCAAGTTACAAATATTATAAATATCCCATACATTTATAATGATAGTATTGGAAAGCAAATGAGCTCCGCGTTAATTTGTTTTCTGTTGGACAAATCAAATTTAACATTTATTCCCCCGATATTAGCTGAATTATTACTAATTAATTAAATTAAGACGAACTAAATCCTTTTTACAGAAATTGAAAAATCAAGAAAATAACTTACTAATTAAAAATATTTTTTTTTAGGAAACAGTTGTATTTTGAAATACTTAGAATTTAAACACTGTTTAAAAAAATTTGGTAAATTAAAATATATAGTTCCAAATATGAAAAAGTGTTATAATAAGTTCATAATATACAACATTTATTTTATACAAAAATAAGCTTGCGTAAAAATATAACCTTTAGAATTTTCTTAAAAAACTTGAGTAAATTACATCTTATTTATTTTTAGGGCATTTTATTAATTTGTTTTTCGTATAATTAACTAAATTATAATGAAGAGTTTATCATGATATTTTTTTAAAAGCTGCAACAAGGAATTAAAGGAAAGATAGACGGTACAGTATAGTCTAATAAATAGAAATAAATAAACTGTTGCTTCAAAGACCAGTAATATTCTGGAAAACAATATTACTTAATTAAATATTAATGTCTCTGTCAATATCAGATATTATAATACTGTCTTATTTATTAACTATTATTACCCACTAGTAAAAGTCCATTAACCGTTTTCAAAGAAAAAGATTATTCTCATTACTAATTCAGTAGATATATTTAGAGATTTTTCTTACTTACATAATAGTCAAATGATACCGGAACTTTTAAATTAACTAAAAAAATAACTTCATAGGTCTGGTGATTCATTTGAATAAATTAATGATAATTAAACAAAATATATAATATTAGTTTTAATTAAACAAAATAATGTTTGAAATAATTTATGTAATAAATAAAAAAGACCTTGCTATCAATTTTACAATCACTAAATAATGCACACGTTCTATCTGTTACTTAGATTCGATTCGGAATTAAACATATAAATCTGGTCACGTAATTCTTTTGACTTAATTTAAGGCGCACTTAATAAAGTTTTTAAAAACGTCCATTTTGTTACAAAATTCTCATAAGCTACTGATCTAATTGCTGGCACAGTTCCATATCGTGAATAGTTTTACTGATAATGATACACTGGAATGAACAATGCTGTAATATTTTCACTAGCTGTCAGACTTTAGTCAGAATATATATAATAAAATAAAAGATATTTGTATTAGCAAGGATTGCTTTCAAAAAATAATTTGTAGGTTTGTCACAACATATACTTTAGGGATGTTATGTTGTGATCGTTAAGTTTAGTTTTTGTTTTTTGCAATTAGCATATATTGACAGATATATTGATAGATGAATGATAGAAAAAAAAAATTTAAAAAAAATGATGATAATGAATGATGATGACGATTTTTTAATTATAATTTATTTTATTTTATTTAGTTAATTAAATGCAATTTTATATAATACAATTTAATTTGTTAATTTTATCTAATGTAATTTTATGAACTTTAAATAGTCTGTAATAATTTTTTGCATGTCAGGCCGTTGACTAAACATGTATATATATATATTAACAATATTGTATTATATATGTCTTGTTTTATGCAAATAAAAGATTATTATTATTATTATTATTAATCTTTATTAGTTCTTCGTCATCAGCATTACTCGTTTTAAATTAAATTAAAAAAACACTTTCTTTTACAATAAAATGCACAACTACCACAGTTTTAGATTTAATTAACGTTGATAACGAGCTATTTCCTATAGGCTAGTTGGGAACTAGGTATCGAGAAAGCCTTTTAACACTCCAAAACTGAACAAAGTTAGACAGTCAGCGCTTCTAGAATATGCTCTTGCGGAAATTGAATCTCTAAACTTGTGAGCCACTCTTTAGAGAACAACTTTGCGCCAGCGCATGAATTATGGCAATTGTTTATATTGAGTTTATGTTTAAATTGTATATTTTACAAAAGAGGAGTGTTTAAATTGCATATAATATCATATAAAAAAAATGCCTCTTCGTTGTGGATCTTGCAAATCATCATTTTGACTTCGTTTGTATATTAATCACAGAACTGGCCTTATTTATAAATCCCGAGAATTTAGGACTGTCTACAGAGAATTTCGAGAACAATTTTTGAAACGAGACCCGGTATTGTAGACAAATCCAATAATATGTAAAAATCTGCTTAATACTATCTTTTTCAAAGCAAAAAACGTCATAACGTAATCACGTCACGGAATTTTAAACATATTTCAAATACATTTATTTAATTTCATTATAAAATCATAAAAAAGATGAATAGCTTTAGGTTATCACAACAACAACTACAACATAAATAACATAAAATCTACGTATATAAAAAATATTTTTAAGATTTGTCAGAGAAATGACTTATACAATATTCTATTTTAAGCTCATTACAATTTTTTTTGAAATAGTTAAAAAGTACTAACCATAACTGATTTTACCTTATCCTTACCTCCCATCTGTCCCTATCACTATGATTTTTCCTCGGCATAACACGACAAACTACTTTTGCTCATCTTTTCTTTCACAACTTTTTTTTCAAACTACTAACATTACACAAACATTTCTAATTTTATATACTCTTTTCATACCAAACCTAAATATTTGCATTAAAGTCACATGCATTCGTCTATCATGTATTCCTTTTGAAGCCAGAAAGGCCATTCATAAAATATAGCAGGTCGTAGTTCGTTTATACATTTTTCAATCAATGGAAAAAAAGGAGTAGCAAATTTTTTCCTTTACCAACCATGGCTTTAATGGCATGTCAAACCAAAGAAAAAAGAGGTGAGGGTTCAACGACGATTTCTGATGACGAGCTACTTTTGACATTCAATCTCTCGGTGTTACCGGAAGCCGTTTTGATAAAGGTTCTAGACGGAGTGCACATAGAAGAGATCACCTCTCCTTCCTCTTTCAAGGTCTCCTACAAAATTATAAGAGTTTTGTATTTATTAGTTTATACTTCGTCCTCTAAAATAAAAATGAATAAAATGATACAATAAGTTAAGAATAGTGGAAAAAAAATGTTAATGCTGGCAATCTCGGCATTTTTATTACTGTCCCAAAACTTCGGGATACAAGTTTAATAATAGGTAATAGTACATAGTATTATTAATAATTATACAAAAGTGAATAAAATATCTTTGATGTCATATAAAAGTGGTTGAACGTTTAAAGTAAAATTAGGTGTTGCAAAAATAAATTAAAACTATCATTATATTAAAGTATTTGCAATCGATATGTAGTGGTTAAGCTATATATAAATTATTAACGTATGATTACTGTGTATGTGTGAGAGGAGAAGATACAGAGCTTCTACTCCTATAATAAGCCTTACTTCCTCCAAAATTGAGATATCGTAAAACGAAAAATTGGCAACGAAAAAAATATACTAACATGACAATCACAACCGTTATTAAAAATGATGATACGAGATGGAAGAACAAGAAAAGATACTAGTCATTAGATGGACAGGTTACTTGTTGTAATTGAATTATTTAAATATTATGTTAGAGTGAATTGTGATAACGGAGGATATTTATATTTCAGTATATAAAAGCTCTATAAAATATGTAATATTGTATATTCTGCTAACCTAAATTAGTAAGGGTGGCCAGCATTATATAAACTGGCACTGATGTGTTGAAAACCTCATTACTAATTTATACACTCAGTGATAATTGTTCAGTAAGGTTAATAATGATTTACAATTTATATGCATAAACAAATTTTAATACTTACAGAGTTGGTAAGGTTAGTAAACCGTATTATATATATTGAAATTAAAAAATAAGACTACAAATTAAACATAAAAGCCATTTTTATATTGTTGTCTTGAAATGTAAAAGACATAATGTTTACTTTCAATTATCTACTAATGTTACAGAAACCTTTTCATCATCGGAAAATAATTGCGCTCTTCAGTTCTATGATAAAGGTTTGCTGTTCTAGAGCCTAACGCATATTGCTAAAGATACAGATTTACTTAAACAAGTTAATAAGGGGTTTAATATTTTTAATTTTAATTCAATACTGAATTTTATCTTTTGTAAGTATCAATCTCAAGACAATTGTCGTAACATAATCAACAATCTTTTAGTATTATCAAATTTATTTCAAACTTACATATTACTTAAACGTTATTCAGTACTAATGTTTAGTTATATTTTGTGCAATTTATAACAACAAAGAAGGTAATGAAAAAAATATTATAATATACAGAAGTATATTAGAGTTTTAGAAGTTAAGTAAGATTTATTATGAATACAATATCATAATAATTACAATGTTAGTTTAATACTTACTTATTAACAATCTAAATAATCTACTAATTACTCTTAATATACGAGTTTAATAAGTGAATCACTTTTTCTAAGCAGAACTCTCAAATACTTTTACTTTTTTATCGCCTTGATTTAATTATTAAATTAAATCGGATGCATTTTAAAATTGTAAACTTAAAGTCAATATATATTCACACAAAGGGCTTAAGTTAACAATACTAAAAATATGCTCTCTTTTACATATTTATTCGCAAACAACCCTAGACTAACTTTCATCTTACATCTGGAAGTAAGCCAGCAATTAGCTCAGCTGCACAGAATTTAGGAATAAAAGGGATGAATCTGAGATACAAGAAAATTATAGAGTTTCCGGTGACTTCGTCTTATGCAAAGTCAAATCATAAACCATACCTAAAAATTTATATAAATCCATTATTTTGTTATTAGAACCCAAATCTATTTTGATTTTCCAGAGAAAATTAGAAAATTCAAACTGAATACAGTGAAATTAATGATTCATTGTTACAATATAATAACATTTTTCACACTGATGTGATTGACTATTTTGACATACTTGTATGTGGTATTTAATTACCTATTATATATGCTTTAAATAATATAATAAAATATACGTATAAAAATATAAACAAAATAATATAATCCATCATTTTAATTTAATTTGTTTTAAGTGTATATTTTAAATCCACAACAAAAATATAAAGTTTCCATTGTATACAATAAGATTATATCTCGATCGAATAAAAGGATTTGAATTATTTATTCGAATGAAATTAAGTGTCATTAATGAAACGCCTTAATTCCGTAAGTGCTGCGTAATTAGGGACATTGACAACTAAATAGGAATCTAGTAATTAAGTAGAAATAGTTAACAAGTTTGTGTATTTGTTGTATCTTTGATTTTAATGTTCAAAAATAGATTGAATATATATTACAGTATATATTTATTTAATGGTACTAGTAAATATTAGAGTACTTACTATTAAAATATTATAAAACAAATTGTGAATGTTACTTCAATAATAGAATAAAATGGAACTACAATAATAATAAAATATTATTTTCAAGAAAAAAAGAAATCAATCTGGAGTAATATTTATATAGAACCCGATATTCCGCTCCTGTCTTTAGGGAAATAACTGGTGAATTGTAAGTTCTGCTAAACGTTTGTCTATATTTTTTTCTTACAATAACATTCTTAGTACAGTTCTTTTTGCTACAATAGAAAAACAGTTGATTATAGAAAATCTCAACATAAAAAATAAATACTATCGCTTTTAACATTTTCTATAGATTTAGATGTAAATTGACTTCCTTATCAATGACTCGACGGAGTCTATTATTTGGAAATTTTAAATTTGCCTCGTCAGCTTTACACTTGTAGCCCTCTTCATAGCATCGATGGTTTTTTTAACACAAGACATACTTCTTAAGGACTAAAGACATTTGTTTGATCTTTTCATAATTCAACTAAATATTCTCTTAAAGTAATTTGTTTCTCGTCAAACTAGTTACTGCTGTTACAGAGCAGAAATAACATTGCAATTATTATTGATACAATTAATACAGTTTGAATTATCATTACCGAAGTCAACAGTTTCGATGTTTATTGTTTCATGTAAATTACAAATCTAAAATCCATTTAACAAATGTAAATTTGATCTGAGTAAAATAAACAGCATAAAGATCAATAAATATGAATATGAATTGTTTATTTGATTTGTTAAAGGAATATTTTATTTGTGTAAGTTGTATAATTAGTGAGAGTAGAATATTAAATTCAAAGTTATTATAAAAAAATAATTGAAAACATTTACATACTTTCGATGTATTACTTACTCTTAATCAGTCGTTCTTTAAGTAGAAATACGGCGTTGGTGAATCTGACTTTTTTGTTTTTAAATGAAACGCTTTTAAAATCATATATATGAAATAAATATTTAACCGACTGCATAAATACCGAGAGACAGTATATTTATCATACCAAAGTAATCGATTTGTTCCTTAAGCTGCAGTATTTCTGTTTATAATAGACAATATCTGACATGATCACCATGACAAATTTACAAAGCAGGGTCATGTCAATAGACCAGCAGAGTAACGTACAATTCAACAGATTCTAATAAAATGTGGTCTTTCTGTATATAGGTAGGTTTATTTCTCTTATATTTATCCTTATTACTGCCACATATAGACACGGATATCGAAGTAGTACATGAAATTAAATGAAATGAATGAGTTAATACCAAGTCCTTAAGCTCGAACGAAACCTTGATAAAATTCAGATATACTTTTTAAACTAAGTTATTAGTAAATAATAGAAATATCTTTGATTTATTCAGTTTTCTTTTTATAATGTTTATGGAAGTTAGACGCAAATGTCACTGCCATTAAATAAAATAAAATATAAGAAATGAGCTGAAAATCATTTAACACATTTATTAGACCATCACGCGACGTCGTGATGGTGCCGTACAATTATGTTCTAGCGGTAGTTAATTTAGCCAACTAAATACAGCATTTTGCTTTGGCAATAAACGTGTTAAGGTTAAGTCACTTGTTTTCTAATAAGCGACTATAGCTTTAAGGTTTTGATATTTTTGTATTTGGATTTGTTTTCTACTTTTAATCAGTACCACTAATCGATTGTGTTTGTCAGATGGGAGTTGCAGAAGGGCCTATTTGATACCATTATTATTGAAATAATACCTAATAATTCTGTAAAGACACTCCAACTTAAAATAAAACTACGAGGTTTCCAAATGCACATCAAAGTCAGCTGGGTGTTTTTTTTATTGGAATCACTGTTTCACAAACGTCAATATATTTATTGTACGTATGTTATATTTTTTATTAAATAATTTCCAAAAACATTAGAAACATGAATTAAGGTTTTAGAAATGTGAAGTCAGTTGATAAACATAATTAATGTACGTATAGACTTGTTGATTATAATAATGAGCGAGTAACCTAATTAGGTCGGCAGCTTGTCAGCGCGAGTCAACACGCTCTCCGCACTAATACTTACTAATTTAGATTATCTAATACTAAAACCACATTTCATGTATGATGCATTTCAAAATATCTAATAAGTTGAAATAACTGTTTAATTCATTTATATTTCTATCAAAAAGTCGAGTCTATGAATGTATATAAATAAATCAAGTAAAAATTGACTCAATACGTTGTGCTCCGCTACTTATAATAGAATTTGTTTAAAATATGTATATTGTTATATTTTATTATTTTACGTTTTTTTTAACCCGACACGAAATTGTTAAAATTTTATAACTACAGAGAATCAACCATGGACCACTTTGAATAAAAGACTTAATATTAACACTATTTATTTGTGCTGCAATGGTTGACGGTCAAGAGTATACAATAATAAATAAATATTTATAATAGTAAATAATTCTTTTTAATTTTACTTTTAATACCAAATGTAAAATTATATAGCTTTGTAAACGACATGTCCACTTTCTACCAAACTGTAATTACTTATTCAAATAAAATATTTTAACAATTACTAGTAATAATTAGAATATTACATCAAGCTCAACAATCATAATTAACTTTCGATTGTCGATTTTTTTTAATATTTCTTATTTTTTTGTCATTTAAACGATGTTCATCTTTTATGATTAAATGATTATAGAGATCGTCCAGATTACATTCAGTTTAAAATTTTTACATAAAAGAAAAGCAATTTGTAAAATCTTCTGATAGGATTTAAAAATAAAACGTAATCTTCATAAGCCTAAATAATGGGTGGGAAGAAGGTTACCAGGTTATTTTTAACCTCCATCTCCTAATATAGTTTGAGCAATAGGGCTTAGCATCTCCAACTCACAGACAAAACACTTAAATATAACTTCACTCTGATATGTTGTGAAAAGGTGTCATTACCCTGATCGTGCCAACTGCTATAAAAGATATAATCAATAGCTAATCTTTATTTCAAAAATAAAAAACCTCATTGGAAAGTTATTAATTTCACTTATTCACATTTCCATAGATCTATCGGTTGCATATCCGCCTATAAATTACTTCTTTCATAACATTTTCTGATATAATGATAATAATTTTTGTTATAAAATTTATTTCTGAAATGAAACTAACTATGAAATGAAACTAAAAACGACTATTTTCTCAAAATTGCAATATTACCTAGGGTATATAATATATTTTTCTAAGTCTAGTTTGGTTTTAAAAGCTAAACTTTAACTAATAATCTCTGTCAGAACTACAAAACACGTGAACCCGTTTTTAAAATAGATGCTTTAATGTAACTTAATCGGGGTTGTACTTTTAATCTACAAGAAAGCACATTTAATTTAATTATCTCGTGTCGATATGAAAGCTACTTGTTTACACGGTACAGGCATACGCTATAAACAATATTTCACACCTGAGTGTGGAAATATTATATTTTAGATACTCTCCAACTGGCTTCAACTTGCAAAAATCTGTTATATATTTTTATATTTCGGAATTAATTTAAATATATGTGGAAAATGTTTTAATTGAGTACTACAAAAAAGACCACATATCACAAGTAATAGCTTTTTATTACTATAAAATAAGTTGAAATTGATACGTATAAAAATATTTTATTCTTATATCAAATATTTTATTCTTTGAAGCTTATTATTTATTTATGTTAATATTTAAAACATTAAGCACTTATAAATCTAGAAAGGACTTAAAATTTAAAAACCCGCTCATAATTTTTAAATGACTCTTACAAACAAATTATTTAGCAAAACAAATTCCGTCAGACGAGTGACGTAAAACGTCGATTTAATTTATATCCCAAACAGTGAACGAGGTATAATTTTCATAATAAAAAAAGTAAAATATGTAATAATGAAATTGTATCTTTATATGTTAAGTTTAAAATTTAAAATTAATGATTGTTATATTTTCTTTATTATGATAAAGAAAATATAACAATCATTAATTTTAAATAATTTTTAGACTATGTGTAGTAAAAAAGTCGATGTAATGCTCGAACACTGCTGTAATAGTTTCACTAGCTGTCGGACTCTGGCCGGAATGTATATAAAAAAAGGTATTCGTAGTCCCATAAAGGATTGCTTTCGGAAAACAATTTATGTGTTTGTCACCACACTAATTTCAGGGGTGGAACTTTTGGAAATTCGTTAAAAGCAGGCCTTATTTAGGGTTATTGTATAAACATTTTGATTGTTTATGTGGGTTTTGTTTTTTATATGTATATTTAAATATTTCGTAACTCAGACTTTAAAAGTCACGAGGTGTAACTTGATAGATTTTAATTTATATTTATATATGCTTCAGATAAGCATATATATGCTACTGGCTGTCTAAGCTGTTTATATTATACAATGATTAATTAAGGATGCATTTATAGAATATTCAACGGATTATCAAATTATTGGACAATGGACATGGCTCGTTAGCGAAACTCCATATTAAACCTCATAATACAAGGTGATGTACATAAGTAAGTTTATGTCTTTTTAGATTTGTTCTTCTGAATCCAGAAAATAATAGCCCTAACTTGACTTATTTTTCATATTTTTTTTGGTTTATAAGTATTATTTTGTTTTTGTGTTCTATCACTATTATCAGGCAGTCAAATGAAACTCCTAATTCTAAATGTTATACCAAATTATTATATTCATTAGTTCGCAATAATACCTGATCCGTTTTCAATTTATGATAAAGTAATTTAAGTAAGATTTGTTTATATTCTTATACTTTTGCTCAATGCTTTTTGAAATGATAAAGTATCTATTAATCATAAGTGTTATTTAGTTATTTTGCGGGTTCTATAATTAATAAAAAACTTGATTTATATTATGATATTACTGTTCACATAAATATGATAAAATACTCCTGGCACTAAAAGTGATATACTCTAAACTCACTTACAATAACAAAATATTTATACATATTTCTATTTTATTCAGCTTTACCTTTTATTTTGGCGATTTTGATGCAAAATGATTAGAGTTTTAGCAATAGACTTTTTAGTCCAAAAACAATATAAACGGGATACCACTATATGTTTGGGTTTATTTATTTTTAGATCTTTAGAAATATTCCTGAGCCTTTTAAAGACAGTATAGTCGCTTCTGCTGCCGCCGCTCTGATTTTTTTTCTAGATATCGTATTTTTGGGTAGACCTCGAAGAATTCGGTCTGCCCATTCATTTGTACCCGACTTTCGAATTTTGGAAAAATTTCTTCACAGGAGGTCTTCTTATGACCCCCTGAGTCCGAAATGACCATTGGTTAAAAAGTTTATATATATATATATGCGTGCGTGCGTCCAGATTCGACTTTTGTCAGCACAATAGCGGCCGCAGTTTCGCTCGGATCGCTTTCAAACTTTGCACAAAAATCAACCATCCAAAAGTGAAGGTTAAGTTCGTTAACCAGAGAAATCCTGCCACAGGGGGCGCTAGGGCCTCACTTTTTCTGATTTCAGTTTTTCGACCATAACTTTTTCCCTATACAAAAAAGATCATTAGCGTTTATATCATATAATGTCCTTGATGAATACCTATAACTAATGTAGATAAACCGAAAACATAACTTCAATAACTTAGGGGTGGGGGTAAAAAAACCGAAAATTTTTGGAAGAAAAATCATAACTTTTTTCTGGTAATCATTCTTACATCACAAGTATTTTTAATAGAAAGGTTATTTTTTACTCTAAATTTTTAGTACCAAAAGTTTTTCCGTAAAAGGTACCGTTTCCGAGAAAAAAAATAAAAACCACTTTTAGCTTGAAAATTTAAGATAGGTAAAACCACGGCAACTTTTTTCTGGTAAACATTCCCTCCTCGCAAATATTTTTAATAGAAAGGTTATTTTTTACTCTAAATTTAAGTACCAAAAGCATTTCCAAAAAAGATACCTTTTCCGAGAAAAAAATAAAAACCGCTTTTTGCTTGAAAATTTTTGATGTAAACAACGGCATCATATGTTATTCTTAGGTAGTGAGTTATATTTTAAACGAGTTACACACGAGGTCTACCCACGCGTGTCCCCCTGTGGACACGGATTTTTTATATTGATAACTCGGTAGTAATTAATAGTCACTTGACATTAATATATGATGCTACACAATCCTACATATATATGTTTAAATATACAGGACTGTATTACATTGTGCAAACACCGAAGTTATTTGCTGAGAAACTAAGAGAAAATCCACTATTTTGTTAGTTTCATTTTTTGTTTTATTTAATTTTGTTATTTTTTTTCCTTGTTAAAAATTTTAAGTATTTCACATGTAACTTATGATGCACAAAAATTTGCTTAATCCCTCATACACATTGCATTTTCTTTAGGTAACAGGAGTCAAACCAACAAAATAATACCATCAGCGAAGTATGTGAAGGTGTATTATTTGAGAATCTAGATACCATCATATCTTCACCGATTATAATTTTAGGTCTTTTGTATAATAGTAAAAATAACCATATTAGCTTAAGAAATAATTGGTATAAAGATTCGCTGCGACGAGTTAGTTGTAGGATGTTTCCTAAAAATACCTAAAAAAGCTGTAAATATATCAACGTCGCTTTAGCTGTATTTTACATGTGTGTCATTCTCCACATAGGTACGCGTTCGCGTTTACCCGCATTAGTACAATATTTTGTAAAAGCAAAGTTAACGTACGGTTTGCTTAAATGTTGTCCATCTGTTTGTAAAGAGGAAAAATAAAAGGTTAAATATAATAATAAACTGCGCAGCTTAAATATAATAATAATATCATATATATGCCTCTATAATGTCTACAGATTTTATTGATGATGCTCTGCCCTTTCGGGGATTTAATAATTTTATAGATATTTTAATAAGTTAAGAAAGTAGATACTAATATAGATTACTTGAAGATTTAAGAAACCTAAGATAAGCTGGGATTAACTTAATTTTCTATTTATTTTAAGATAGTGGATGGACTTATTTAGGGCGATCAATATATTATATAGACTCAGTCTATAAGTCAATACTAATTTTATTTAATATGGACATATTTTAATAAACGGCATGATACATAACATTTATGATATGTTCGGCTAAATAGTAATTTTGCAATATGTTGTGTATTTAGGTGTGTACAGTTCAAATATTTACTATTTCCGATTTTTATATGATATAAATAATTGTTAATTTTATATATGTTTTTTTTTCAATAACATGTTTTAAAGCTACTAAATTATATTAATAAACAATTATACAAACTCTTAAGTAAGTTGTAAAATAATCATATATGACATCTATTTTATATATATTTATGTTAATTATTGTTTATATATTGATTTGACGAACGACCGATGGTCGTTGCTTCGACAACAGGATGGTCGTTATGGCGTAGTGTTTCAAGTAAAACGGTGGCCGTGCGAATGAACGTACGTATTAGTATTGCGTAAAAGTTGAAATCACTTTACAAAATCAGTTAATTTATTAATGAGATGTATACGGAATATAATCACAGCAAGACTATGTAACATGAAAATTTCGGTTCTACAAGGCATGATCAGGATAATCAGAACCTAAATTATCAGAATTTTTACAAACTCGTTAATTATAAGTAATGTCCGTTGCCATGCGACCGACTTCCCCCAAGTATACCATTTGACGTTTTTATAGAAATCTAGCTTATTAAACTAGCCAGTATATTTTTAATCACGGTATTAACCGATATATATCAAGAAATAAAGGTACTGAAGAGTAGATGTTTATCTTATATAATGCAAGCCATAATATTATTGTAACTCACGCCTACGTGCAAACTTTCCGGTCAATACAGCTGAGCTCTAGTTTCGAGCATTTTCAATTTAGATTTACGTCGACCGTACTTCCTATATTTGGAATGCGGACTGTTGAATTTTTAAACCGAACTCCTGATGTAAGGAAATTTGTATGCATTACGAAATTAATATTTTTTCGACAAATATTATAATTGTTACTGAAATAAATTTTTAAAGAGCATTTGGATTTGAATCAAACAAAAATGTTTAGTTAGAGTTTATCTTATTGGTTATCTTTTTTGTAATTTATTTTCAAATATATTTTTTTTAATAGAAGAGATATAATTATCTATTATGTTTTACCTATTAACACATACAAAAGTACATTATAAAAACAATAGATATAAATAATACCGGACAAGTGGGAATCGGACTCGCCTACAATTACTTTTGTACAAATTTCGTAGGTTACAAGGGTTCTTGGAATCGAGTTTCAGTTGAAATTTAGCTTATACAAGTAAACTTGAAAGTTTGTTTAGAAGGATGGCATTCAAAATAAGAAATTATGCATCTTAAGAAGTAATAAATATGTTTTGAAATATCCATCAAGCCCTGTCATATGATACCTCACTTGAACTATTAGTTTCAATTTTAATTTTTGAACCCCAGCTATAAATGTAAACTTTTTAGATTTACGAGTGTCTTTGAATTTGTACTATAAAACAATGTTACATGACAAATTTCGGCCAACTAGAACTGCCCTATCACACTCGATTCTCTCGAGAGTGTCGAAATATTTGTTTTTTGTAGCATAAGCCATGTATTTCTTTTACGATAATTTAGATATTTTTATCACAGCTTTAAGGGGCTGTAGCCCTTAGTATACGGTTTTAATTTCAACTCGATGTTTCCTCGCGTTCCCGAAAATTAGTGTCTTGACGGACAGGCAGATAGATGGACGGACGGACAGATCTACAACGAAGTAATCCTATAAGAGTTTCTTTTGTTTCTTTTTAAAGTACAGAACAATAAAAATAAATAGTACAATTGACCCATTGACGTAAGACATGAAACTAAAAAAACTACGTTTCATCCTAATGTAGGTGTAATTATTTTTGGAAATCAATAAATAAATGTTGTTTCTGGTATCTGGTATCTGGTAATCTATTTGAAGTAGGTTCTTGGCTATCTGCATATATTATTTTTAAATCAAACAAGTAAATAACTACATTTTATAACTAGCTGTTGTCAGCGACCTGCCCTCACTTTTGCCTAATGCAAATCAGAATCGGACAACTAAAAATTAAAATGTATATAAACAAATATGTTGAAATTTATTTTTGCCTAAACCATTTCTTGTGGTTTTCATTGGAGTTTTTTTTTTGAAATTGTAAACACTATATACATATATATATTTATATATATATATATATATTAACTAAGCTAATAAGATAATAAAAACAATAGTTTTGTTGTATAGTAAATATGGCCCAAATTTTGTTTCTTCCCAAGAAGATAAGGGAGTTTGCTAGGATGAAAAGTATATTAAATTTTGATTTAGATTAACCAACACCACATTTTATATAAATCCAAATCATTATCTGGAAACCAGACTTTTTTAAAAAAATAATTAACTATTATCGCACCATAGATTTTATACTTTTTTTCGATTTTTTTTAAATGTTACTAAACACGAAAAAAGTTTTTTACTTTTGATTTTATTAATGTTACTTACTGTATTCAAGAACATAATCCTTTCCTTTCCTAAGGCAAACAAAATTTTAGTCATTTTCGTCCAGCCAATTTTAGTTTTGATCTTAGATTTGCTTTAATTGACTTCAATATAACATGATAAACAATTTATATACACTAGACTATAACTAGACACATATTAGAGTTTATGTAAGTTACATTAGCTTTTACTTTAACACAATGTTCTAAGAGTAATGGGACTTTAAGAGGTACTAAGATGTCTGAAAGACAAACAAAAAGGTAAAGAATACTAAGAATATGTTCTATTTTATATATTTATGAGTACACAACGCTATACTAACATTCGTCTAGCAGTCATACTTCTTACTTCTGGAAGTCAGCCAGCAATTAGCTCCGCTGCACAAAATTTAGGAACAAAAGAGATGAATTTGTGCTACAAGTTGAAACTTGTATAGAATATATTTTGGGATGAGTTTGGGATAATGTTTTTCAGTGTTAATTTTGATAAATCTTTAATGAAAGTGAGAAAAAACAATTTATAACATTTTGTAACTACCGAGTTTAATTAGACAATGAAAGTATAAAAGTAAAATGCTAAAGTTTTTGTAATTAGTAAAGAGTACAAAAAATAATACAATCATATAAAGCAATATTTTAATTGTTTAATGTTATTATCTATCTATGTCATGGTTTGTATCTTTCAACTTGTTAGTACTTTTTTTTATTAAGTTTTTATCATGAGTTTAGTAGACAGTCTTTAAAAATTTGGATAAGAACCGTGTTTTTTTTATTTTATAATCAATTTTATACTTACATATAGTCAAGCAAATTTGGAAACAGTATAACGAAAACCTCAACTTAGTAAACTAAAATTAGTAAAGCTGTTAAAGGTAATTTAAACTCTCGATAAACAGGATATAATTTAAAGCAAACACATTTCTAATATTATAACTGAGATATGTACATATTCGTTAGTAGAAACCAAATTAGTTTTGGGAACGTAATTTACCTGACGTAACATAAAACGATCGAAAATATACATTACCTCGAAACGTTAATTAATAATTTGGTGTATATTTATCAGGCCATTATATGATACTTAATTTCCACCTGATGGTAATACCACTTAGCAAGAAGTATTTTACAGCTAGTTAAACTGCACAACGAACCGAATTATTGTAGCAAAGGCTAAGCTTTGAGCAAAAAGTTACAAACTTTTACTGAAAGCGATTGTCGGAACCACAGAGTATGTGAGCTAGTTTTTATAATAGATGTTTTATTTCAACTACTACCGTGAAGCGGTATTTTAAGCGTAAAGTAAATATTTGTTTAAAAGAGGTTTTTTTCATAAAAGTAAAAAAAATGCTGTTTATTATTTTTGAAGTACCCTTCCCGAAGATAATAAATTGGCTTTGAAATTAACCAGCAGCATATTTCTAACTTAATATTCCTTGTCTTTAATTTAAGATATCAGTAACGGTTTCATGGCTTTTATTAAAAACATTTTAAATTTCGACAGTCAGGATTCTTGTAATCAAAAATGCAAATCGGAGTTACAATTTTACTCATTTGAAAGTCTATTTTTATTTCGACGAATTTTGATGCCCAGGCGATCGTTGTCATTACGCTGTAAAATACTTTGCAGGTAACTTCAATAATAACTAACTCTATTTTCTCATTCATGATTTATTTTAAAAACAAAAGTCTTAAACTATCGCTATACGTAGTAAATTTATTTTCTTTCGGTCCAGTGCAGCCGTTTGATCGTTAAAATGTAATAGACTGATAGTTACTTTCGCAATTTATAATATTTTATGAATTAGTGTGTATTTGGATGCCATTGATTCTAGTTGTCTCTTTGATTTTGAGTACCATGTAGTTCATGTAATTATCCACATCCTTCTCTCAGTTGGACAGTATACATAATATACAAAGTCTCAAAACTAAAAAAAAGGTGCCCGAAGAAGGTAGTATGCGATATTCTACTGCCTTTATGTTAAACTTCCGTCCGTACCATTATATTATATTTTTAAATTATGTAATATTTAAATTTAAAGATGAGCTACAATGAAAAAAAATATTATATAAAACCAAGCAAGAAAATTATAAATTATTTTTAATAAGTTATTTGATTTTATAAATTAAGGTTTTGGAGTAATTATTACAATTATTTAAGATGATTTGTAACAGCCATTTAAATAAAATGAGCGCTACGCTTGCAGCTACGCCCGTCTTATTTAGAAAAACTTTTTTAGTTCTTGCTTATAGTGTAAAAAGGGGTGTAAATCTAATGGTTCATTTCAAGGGTTCCAAGGGTTCATTGATGTTGATTCTTTTAAATACAACAGAAACTATGTAAATTTAAATACATACATATATGTATATATATATATATATATATATATATATATATATATATATATATTTTACCGGGTTGATATGCATTTTACATTATAATTTAGTCACGACACTCGTCTGACAATCACGTACTAAATGAAAGTTACAACTTTTATACTTAAAGTAGTCCCTTTTGTTCTAGAATTCAGTGCAGCTGAGCTAATTGCTGGCGCATTTCCAGATCGTAAGAAATATGACTGAGAGATGAACAAACTGTAGTATTGTTGGTCTATAAATATATATATAAGCAAACACAGCCTTAGTATTTTTAATTTGTTTGTGTACTAGAAATTTAACTTAATTCGATACATAGATTTAAATAGAAAAGGGTATTACTTTTCTAATACAGTAAAATAGAAAATGTTTTTATCTGTGTGCTTAAATCTAATTAATTGTATTTATTTCACATTTTCCCCAAATATTTTTTTTTATATTCGCGTGGTAGGATTATAAAATAATTATGAAAACAAGTTAAAGATTTAATAACTATACCAATGCAATGAAACCGTAATAAAAAAGTAATATAGGATATTAATTTTCACTGTCCTCAATCCTTTTTTAAATATTACTCTCAAGAATTATTTAAAGACCCTTTGTACTTTCATTCTACGTTCTAGTTAGAAGAAATTAATAAAATTAATTAATTTTCAGATTTATATTAACACAATAAGTATAAATTAGAATTATTAAGAATAAAATTGATATCTCTCTGTAATATTCAAATAGTAAAATGTGATCGGTTTTATGAAATTAACAAAAAAGTTTCTGTTGGCATTACTTCGAATCAGTGCAATTTCTATGATATATATTACTAAAACTTTAATTTAAAACGACATTTATATCATGTATTCGTCCATTTTAATTTTTTGTAGTACTTTATGTAACGAATAATTAGCTATTCATTGTTATTGATATTCTAATACGTTATACATTTTACGCTACTATTTCTGGAAATATAAGAATTTTAAAAAAAGTAACTATTTAATGTTAGGTTAAGAACTAAAGTGAAAAAAGTAAATAATCACGAATTCGTAAATTATTTTAAAAAAATAAAAAGTTTAACAAACAATATGTATTACAATACATTTTAATGTATTTAAAAGGAACGAAACAGCAAGGAACTGAAAAAGTGTCTACAAAAAAGTGACTTAAAAAATCTGTATAACTTTAACTTTATATTTGCATTTTTGATTATAAGATCGTAACAAGGGTCGACCTAATTTTTTGGGATTTTTAACTAGAGCAATTTTATAATGGTTGGTCAGTTTTTTGTGACTATCAAGGTTATGTTTCTTATAAAGCATTAATTTATTTACTGTATCTAACTTTTAGCTACATTTGCAAAATATTTTCACTTCAGAAATTGTAAAAAATATATCAAATAAATACGCTATATGTACCAGCAAATAAAAAATCAAACAAAGGATTATTGGCCTCAAAAAAAATAATTATCATTTCCCAATAATTTACTATAATATTGATATTTAGTAATAGCGCATCAGAAAATATTGAATAAAGATCATCAAGTACACTATCGTCCATAGTTTATGCCTATTCAAGGACAATAAAAACTAGCGCTAAAGAGAGTAAACTTGTCCCGTAAATCAAAGTAAGTTTGAGCATCGTTAAATGCACGCCCTACTCCAGCGTGCGTGAGGACTCCATATTGTATATGAACCTTTCATTTGCAGATATTTGTTTATAATATTATTGCATAAAAATACTGCAGTTAAATTTACTTTGTGTATGTTATAGCAGATATAATAAAATAAAGTAATAAATGTTGAAACAAGTTGCAAACAAAATCTTTGTTAATTAGTGGTTATAGAATATTAACATAAATTCGGACACATGACAAAAGTTGATATAAATCATTTGATACAGCAATTGTAATTTCGAATATAGACATATAAATTGATTTCTTTAAAATATAAAAAGGTTCTTGGTACATTTTTACACTAATATCTTAAATTGTTAATTTAAAGTTTCCAATTAATTCTGTTATAACATAATTTTTTGTATATAAGAATATACTTGTACACACCACTTACTTAGATATTCTAGACAGTAAAGTAAATCAATTAAAATATTATCATATAACTTACATCTATATAATTACATCTGTACTACAATTACATATATACTATAAATATATCTGATGCTAGCAATAAGCACTTGCGAATTCAAACAGAAGACGTCAACAAAACGGTGGTGCACACTCGGAATTTATTTTGTAGATTGTGGATGGAATTTACATTCGATCTAGGACAGAGCCGCATACATTTCATTAGAAATAATACATAGATTTAATGGGAATAAACAATCACGAATAAGTTTAAATTAATATGTTGAAATACAAAATAAATTATTCAACACAAAATGTTGTTTATACATCTTTTATTTCTCGTATACTTATACTGCTTCTACTTATATCCTTACATCTTATACCCACACCATAAACTAATAAATAATACAAAATAAATATATAACAATAATTTATACATTTTCGTCCCTTTATCACCACAAAAAATTTGTTGCTTAAAAATATGTATCTGAATATACACTCGAATATAATTAATTGTATTATTTTATGATCACATCAATACGTGTTTCGTTTATTAAAGAATGATTTTATGATTTCATTCCATGTACAATTTCACACGATTGTTGCTGAATAACACAGAAAGATAAATTTTAATGTAGTTTCAATTCCATTCAATATTTGGAATGAATGCCATATTTGAGATTTAAAAAGAGCATGCAAAAGACTATTTAAATAAAGCATATTTCGAGATTCCATTTCTGTATGCGCATCCCGAATGTCGCCTCGCTTACGGACGGGATTATATAAATAATAACTAAAGGGGAATTGTATTTGCAATTATTGATATTGGAGATTCAGATTTAAAGTAGTTATAGCTATTGTTATATCAATACTAAGAATTTTAACGTGTCTTTGTATTAAAACTTTCTTGAATCATAATTGTTGTAAATGTACAGTACTGGATGTTAACACGCCATTTTGAAATTTACCACGCATTGACATCTTTTTTATAGATCATATAAGGATATATAACTTTATAACTTCGACAAAAATTTACATAATTACAGCGTGAACACCATATCGACGGTTACAGTAAAAGAAACAAATAAAACAAGAATTATATTTAGTCCACGATCAATTTAATTCTAATTTCCAATGACAATAATATCACATACTACACATAAATGTTTTATTGTTGGTAGCTTTCTATATAACTCAACATCAATCTCTTATACTTTTATTTTGGCCATTAAACTTTTAATAAAAAGACAGGATGTTTAAGTACTGCTTTAGAGTAAATCGTTGCTATCACGCTAGCTTTACAAACATTTAAGAAAATTAAGTACAAATTAAAGAATATGGCTGGTATTATATAACTAACACGATATTTGTATTCGTATTACTTGCAGTATCAGAAAAAAGATTTGATGAATTTAATAATTACATGTTAAGTTTTTTTATACTAAAACAATAATTAATATAAATATTATAGTAAAACTCCCCGATTAAGAGAATGCGATAATTTTCTTCAACCTTGAAAATAAGTCACCCAAAACTAAAATAATATGTTGCATGTTCGCTCGCCATAATAAAGAGGAGTGGCGTCTTCGTAAACGACAAACATTTATCATTTACTGTTACAGAATATTTTATTTGCATTAAACCTTCTTTAAACAGCTATTAAAACTCTATTAAAATGGTATAATTTGTTGAACATTATGAGTTTAGATATCAGACTTTACTTTACCAAGGCAAATAATCTTTACCTTACATTTCGAACTCGATTTACGAATCTTAGACATTTATAAAAGCAGACAAACCTTTGAATGTGTTGGAACTGAAACGGTAAGTTCCAGTCGGACTTAAAAGAGATCTGAGATATGCGCCCCACAGGGAAATGGAAATGCACTTAATGCATACGTAATCAAATTATCTCCGCGCTGGCTTACGTTATTCCGTCCGTTACACCGAAGTTAGATTTACAGCTTATGAATTCAAAAGGAAGCTGTTTTAGTATTAATAAACATTTCGTTTTGTTGATTTTTATGTTGTTATACTGATTTTGGTATTATATTATTTTTATTAAATCAAAAATAAATTATTAATATTTATTTAATCATAACAATAAATAATAGAGTTTAATTAACGCACGAGTATGTTGGACTCATGGAATGGTAGTAAGGAACTTGAGACATTTTTTATCTCAGTCATCATACGAAACATAGCTATGAAAACTACTGCACACTGATATTCTATGAGCTAGCGTTTTATCCGTTCGAGCAGCAGTTCGAACAGCTGTCAAATGCTAAAAACTTGTAATGAAATTATAACTATCAGTTTTTCATCATATGTTCTTATTGATTCTTAACTTTAACAAAGAAATTTCTTTTTCTGACTAAGTATCCTTGCAAGATAACAAATCAAGAAAAGTTGGATTAACAATGGTATGTAGGAAACATATATAAAACTTTATTCCGTTAAGTAGATTGTCCTCAATTACCACAATATTAAAGAAAGAATTTATTACAACCTCTACTCGGGTTATTAAAGTGGATCTCTAAAGAATTTAATGAGAACTTAGCAACGTACTTATTACTATTTTTATTATTGCTTCGAGTATTTTTTTAAATTTCGCTTTCCCTTGTTTTCTAAAATTAGATTTGTTTTATAAAAACAAGGTCAATCTGTTTCGCTAATAATACATAATTATGTTAATATTATCTGGGGATATTTTTATAATATTTCATTTGAAACTGCAAAAAATATGGTAAAAAGTTACTACAATTATTAGAAACATATAATTGTTCACTGAAAATGGGTATGACATATGTTATTAGAAAAAACTTTTTCAATGTGGGAAATTAAAACTAATGTTACTTATTTTTATTTATATAAACCTGTGTATCAATAATTACAACACAGAATCATATTTATAGATATTTTGTTAAACAGCTATAAAAACCGTATTATTTTTATTATATTTTATCGCAAAGGTACGCAATCTTTATTTTGTAATGTAGTAGTATAATATAATATCCGGTGTAACGACAACCCAGGTTAAATATCCATTGACAGTGCTGCATTTGTCTGAGACAAACTGTCACTTACTAATGAGAGGTCGGCTGTGCGAACACGGCATTACATTCGTTCATTTTTAATCTGCTGCTGAGTGTTCCACCTTTGTCTGACTCCCGCGGGATTGTTCTACAAATTCTAATACATTTAGTGCATTCCAGTTTCAAATGGAGCATGCATTAGTGATGTGTTTTGGAATGCACTTAGCTTTATTCATAATGTGTGAATGAGAATGGCTTAAAATATAAAACTAGTGCACAAATTGTTCTAAATATTTTGTTTTGTTCTTTAACGTTTTACTGTTTTTAGATGAAGGACATTGTTATGTTTAAATACTTTAAATTAAAAGAAAAAGTAATTTACATTAAAAGTACCAACGAACCTTAGTGTTTTGAGCTCATATCTACTGAGTAATCTTGTTTTTAAATTCATACTAAGTAAGAATTTTTTTTAAACATTAAAAATTATTAAGTAATATTTATTACGGAATAACATATTAATTCACTATCAATAATTATTGTATATTAAATAAAATAAGCATTTGAGATATGTATTAGCTATATTCTAACAAATGAAAACTAAATTTGTGGTATGAAATATTGAAACATTTATCAGTAGTTCCAAATCTTTAAGTGTCATTAATGAAACAAACCAACCTTATGCAAATGAATTGAATTGCTTTTAAATGTTGTTTATTCCCAGAGACGATTTAAACTATTCTATTCAAATGAATGTGGCTGTACTAGATCGAATGTAAATTCTATTGGGCGATTTACAAAATAAAACGATTCTGAACCACAATTTGTTGACAACTGTTATTTGAACTCTCGTAAGACTGTAGCAGGAAAATCTTAAAAACTTATCTTTAATATCTTCTCGATTATCATGACAAGGTAAGGCCACAAAGTTTTTCACGGGTTCCAAGCCGTTAGTATATTTATGACTGTATTAATTATGTTCAGCAGACAAGACACATGTACGTTTGTTTGTATCACTGTATGCATATTTGCATGTTTATATAGATATATTTTATTTGGGTACTAACATATTGCTGCAATTGATGAAAGCAAAAATATGTTCAACATTTTTGTTGCATAAATTAAATCTTATTTCCATTTAGTTTCATTTCGGTTAATTCATTGTTATATTTATCTACAAAATATGTTTCATTTATTCTGTAAGAATTAGTTTTATTATATTAAAGATTAGTTTAAACACGTAGTTTTGCTGATTAGGTCTGTAAAAGTTCAAATCCATAAAAGCTAATAAAATCTTCAAAAAAGACTGTAATCATTACAACACCTGATTTCACGAATATATAAGAGGAGCCTAAAGTAGAATAATGCAATTTATTTAACTTCTTTCTAGTCCGATCTAACAAACAACATAAGGCAACTTTTAAATTTATTTAATGTAATAAACATCATAAACACAGCTTACAGATTTACAGCCTTGATGAAATAATAAAATTACCATTATTGACATCGAAAACGATCGATTTTAGAATAATTTGAATAATATAGAATTTAGAATAATTAAATAAGTTAATAATAATTGCATTTTAAACCTAATAATTTTTTAATGTTATTTGGTTTTATGACAATTGAAGATAAATATTTACGATAGAACTAAAAATTGTAATTACAAATACACACAATACTAATAAAATCGTATTAAACTTGTTAGTTTCATTTTAGTCTGGGGTATAACACGACACGAGTATCGGGTAAAAGATGTTTACTTTACATAATTGATAGGAGTATGGGAAGGAACGCAGCTGCTTTGTTTTATACCCGACGCCAAAACGTACAAAAACGTTAAAATCCATTCCGGTTGAATATAAAATTAAACCACTTAATATTCTGAATATATAACATGAATATTTTTTTAATATCTATATATAGATTTAAATTTTCCTGTCGATTGCTTTTATCTGAAGTTATAAATAATATAAATAGAGTTATAAATAATATAAATAGAGTTATAAATAATATAAAAGATATAAATATAAATAGAGTGAATAAAATATTATGTATTATAGAATTAAATATTATGTATTATATGTATTAAAGGTTGTTTTAAACATCACTAGTAACTATTAGTTTTAAATAGAACAACGCGCATACGTTACAGTTGAACTCGGCTAACAATTGTTTTTGAGTTATTTAGAACGAAACACGTCACTATTGATTTGTGAAACTCGACTAGAAAAGGATACAAGTATAACGTTGTTAATATATTTGTTACTTATATTTTGAACATCTTAATATTTCTTATTAACTTCAATTACCAGATAATACTAAGAAAACGACAAGAAGTAGATCAACAAAAAAAACTAATTTGATAATATGTGTTATTAAAAATAAGTCATTTAAAAATAAATTTATTATAAAAAATAATGTATATATTAATATGTATAATGAAAATAGATTTCAAAAATTGCAAATTATGTAGTCCTTTTGTTTATTTGAAAAGATAAAAATATAGTATTAGAATCTTTGATAATAATTATTGTATTCGGTATATTGGATGGAATAAAGGGGGTTGTGAGGGATGCAGGAAAGGGAAAGATACTCACCAAATAATTATTCTATAGTAGGAGTTAACGTAAAATAACACAAGTTAAAACAATACATTGAACTGAAATTGAAATATTTACGGCTATTACACTTCATAGCTGTAAACAAAGATACAGTACTATTTGTTTGATTCCCTTTTGGAATTGAAAATAATAGTTCCATGTTGACTTTAATTAAAAATGTTTGTTCGCGTCGAATTTTAGACATATTTGATTTCAAAAATTACTCATACGATCTACTGTTATACAAAATCAAAAGGTTTAAGGTTTTCTGTAGATATTGTTGCAAAAATAATTCTATTATTAATAATCAACAAATGTATATATACTATTTATGTTCATTATATTGTGAGTGAACAGCATTCATTAAAAATATTGGTGATTATAATTTCTATTTAATTCCTTAATGTATAATCAAAAACTTTGATATCAAAATGTTTAGAAGTATAAATATTGTAGAAGTAGAAGTTTAGATATTTACAAATCGCAATATTTTCAAGCACTTTGGAATTTAACCTTCTTAACCAAATATAATCCATATTTTTCTGCAAAATGTTACATCTATTTATTTACTTTATTGAAATTCATACTTTAGAAACATTCAACTAACCTTATAAACTGTTTTAGACGACGCTTATCCGATATCGAATACTTATATTTTTCTGCTATAGTAAAAATTGTATATATTCAGTTAGTATTTAATCATTATTCTCTATTTTCTAATTATATTTTTAATTAGTTTGATAATTAATACTGAAAAGGTAGCCTAAAAAAGTAAAGCCTATCGATGTAATAAAAAAACCACAAGTAATTCCATCGTTTATTATCAGTACATTCAAAGCATTGTCAAGTGCCTTTAGCCTACTCTTATATTAATATGTACATGCATGTATCAAATAAATGTATTTAAGATATCGTTTATATAAAAAATCATATGAGATACAAAAGTAGAGGTAAAGTAAACATTTATCATTGGCTTCACAAACGCTTATTTTCGTGGCACATACACATTTCGGTTATATAATATCAATTATATGTAATAAGTGGTAAAATTATATCTTAAACCGTTTGACATATTTTTACAGATTTCTATATGAAGCTCAAGTGAGTTAAAAATGTATCACATATGATATGATACTGCGTTATAGCATGTGATAGCGTGTGATTGATGTATTGTCACTCTAATCGTATGTATGATGTAGTGCTTGATTCGAAGTTTAAGGCCAAGCATTTATATACTGTGTACAGTTTGAATCCATTCTTTCTGTTAAAGTGTTTGGCAGGTATTTTAGTGTTGCTATGTATAAACACTCTTCATTTTCATTGACCTTTAATAACTTTATCAGAAAGAATGGTAAATCTTACATTTAGATTTTATTATAAATCTATTCTAGCGTAAAAACATTGGTGCCTTACACCCTACACAGTCATTCACATTCTCTGGCAAAAATATAACATTTTTTCATTTCTTCCTACAAAAGTTTTTTTTTTAGAATTAGTTATCTATCTAATGTTTTTTATATAAGAAATTTTAAGAGTTATTGGTTTTTATTTAAAACTTTAAATACCGTTATTTTTACTTATGTATAACAATAAAATATTTCTTTTCATTTTTAGATGTAAAGAATACTGAGAATAAAGGTAACATATATCTATATAATCTTCGGAATGACAGTTTCTTATCATCCCATTTTAATCTAACTGAAACTGTTTTAGAAGAAAACTATGGATTATAACAAATTTTAGACAACATACACAAATGTTCTTTTATTTTGAAATCTATTTACCCGTGTTTCATATACATTTACAGATAGTCAGATGGTTTGGGTAATCAAATGATAATATAATCATAACCTTTTAAAATTTCTTATTTCAAACTTGACTTAACTACATTTTAACCTCGCGATATTGTCGGCGTATTACAACTAACCTCACTGAAAAATAAAGTCATATCATTTTCTCATCACTCTCAATGTATTGAACTTGGAAGAATCAATTTTAAAATGTCTTCATTAATATATGTTCAGAAAGCGGAGCCGCAATATTTGGAATTATATCATTATTTTTTGCACTTTTTTCTTTTCTATGCATTGTACACTTTTTTTCCTTATGTCCAATCTCAGATTTATTGTGAGTTGTTTTTATTTGTGTTGATATTGAGAGATCACGTTTTTTCTCACAGGTCTTCGAATTATACGTACAATCAACAGTCACTTTTGTATCACTGGCGACATCTTTATCATTTATGATATTTTTTGCATTATTTCTGTCCTCGTAATTAAGTTTTCTTTCTTTATAGGCTACATCAGCATCCACTGCGAGTTGCGAATGATCGAAACAAGTTGTTGTTTTCTGAATATGAAGAAAAGAATAATGAGTAAATATTTACAATACTCTGAAATGTTTTACTTTTAACGACTAAAAATATATATACAAGTTATAAGTTACAGTACCCTTTGAAGTAACAAAATTGAATCGAAGAAACGTTCTTACAAAGAACACACACACATACACATACATCACAGTTTAAAAATACACATTTCGCCGTTTTACAGCTAATAAATTAAATTCAGGTCGCAAAACATTAAACTTATAGAGGGACTTACAGTGGGATTTACTGCCTTAGAGTAGATTTGGACTCTTCCTTCTAATTCCATCTTGAGGCGCCATTCGCGTAAGTACATATGGGCAGCAGCCGCACTTGGCCATCCGCGACGCCACGTGTGCCACCTAATATTTACGAAAATGTATCAACATAGAGAAGGAGGCGTTTGAGAAGTGTACTCGCTAGATTTTTATTACTCAGTAACAAGTTATATATAAATAAACTTAACAAATATTTTAATTCATAATATTTTTTTTTATCATACAATTTTTTTTATACTCTATAAATTATTTTTACAATTTCTTTAATTATTTATTTATTTATATATTTAATTTCACGCCATGTCCCTTGCGAGGTAGCCAGAGAAATTATTTACTAGTATTTCTTTAGTTGGTTTGATTAAATGGCAAAGATATGTACATCACAATGAAGAAGGAGAATTCGATAGTCAGATGTGATATCATTTAAAAGCAGTGAAGGAAATTTGTTGGGGTTAGATTTATCGTAAGTATCAATAGTATCGTCGTGGGAGCCATAACAACGGAATGGAACATTTATAGATTTTAAAGTAATTTGTAGGAATTTACTTAATATTTTAACCTTGTAAATAAAAGTGTATATAAAAACTCAGGTCTATGAGGCAGAAGCATTACTTATCATTTAAAACCCATAACCGAAAACTAATATTTGATCAGATCCTGAACATCAATTAGACAATTATATTTTCAATGCCGGATATCCATATGACAAGGGATTTGTGGATTACAACTTGTTGTTTATGAAAGAGAATCACGAATAACAATACACGTTTCCATTGTTGTGTTATTTTGTCTTTTACGTTGATGGTTAAAATGCATTATTTGATAATAATCGTAATAACACATGATTATAGACAAAAACTATATTATAAATGTTGTTAATTCGATTTTGATTGTCCGTTACAAAAATAACACAAAACTTACAAAAGTTTAATGTAATTTACCACAAGAATACAATTTACGGCTAAAAGTAGTTAATCAATCCTTTGATTTGTTTAACGTCAATTTGAATACATAATTAAAATAAACTTTTGGAGTTGTAATAAATTATAAATTTGATTAACATTATTAAATTATACATAATAAAAATATAACAACATAATATAATATAATATAATATAATGGGGTAAGCCAAAGTATTGGCTGCTAGTAAGCAGTATGGCCCCGGCGTGGAATAGGCCCAACCCATTTTGTTATGGGGGACTGCAAGGCTTAGCAAGCGTTAAGAAGATGAGCTGGGAGTGCGGCAATTCAATGTTGGACAACGGAATCAACTTTAAAAAACGCAAGCACAGGAGGTGGACTTAACAAAGCCCGCATGGCGTCATAAAAAACAAGATTGACTTCATGATGTCGAAGAGAAAGCAGATATTTAACGATGCCTTAGTGATCAGCTTGGTTAAAAAGATACTGATACACCCAAAGAAAAATCTCTAAACTGACGCTTAAGATAATGAAGAAGAGGATCGATATGGTTCTCTGATCATCCGGTAACACGTCTAATTAGAGGAGGTAAATAGACGAATCTCAGTCACTTACACACGGCTTGTGTCCATTTATTACAATTTTTATTAAGGATATAATAAAATGGAACTAGGGCTCTAAGCTCCACGTCTCCCACGCAGATTTAATAACTTCCTAGGAGGCTTCCTAAACAAACCGGTTTTCATAAAGGCTTTAGTACCATAGTACATACGTTGTGGCAGATTATACAGAAGACTGCTGCCAGATCGAATATCGGTACATCCAAATGTTAAAGTGCTTATATGAAAATGCTACCATGTCTGTCCGGCTACAAAACCAGAATTCGAAACCTATCCAATTACAGAGAGGTGATAGACAGGGATCCGGTATCTCTCCAAAACTGATCACCGCTGCACCGGAAGATGTCTTTAAATTGCGAGTACATCACTTACCTTTAGTTTGCCGAGGACATAGTCCTAATGGTTGTGAGCCTCCGGAGAAGTTGGTCTTAAAATGGACATGGACGAGATAAAACTGATCTTTAATTCCCATGTCCTGACTACTCAAGTAGTTAACGAAGGTGCTACGCTAGTAATTGTAGACGATTATGTATATCTGGAATAAACTATCCAGCTTGATAGCTTCAACTTCGAGAAAGAGTTTCATCTCCGAATACAACTAGGAGAAGGCAGCGTTCGAGAATCTCGGAAACATCTTCTCGTCCAAAACACCGCAATGTCTTAAACCGTCGGTCTATGCTACGCTACGCTCGAAGTTTCTCTGTCAATTCCAATGACAAACAAGGAGATCGGTAGAAGAATAAAGTTAACCGACGTAGTTTGAAGAATTTCTAGTCTGAAGTGGTAGTTGGCGGGGCCACAACGCTCGGGAAACTGACGGCAAAATGGCCTAAAGGTTTTCGAGGGGTAACCATGAAACTGTAGCGCAGCGTGGGTAGGCTCCTATTAGGTGAACCTACGATTTAATCAAGGTCGCAGGAAGTCTCTGGAGGCCGGCAGCGCAAGTTCGTGGCGACCTTTGGTGTCTTCCTTGCAGTGGGTTTTTATAGGGTGACATAATAGTATACTATATATATATATATATAGATATATATATATATTATGTATAATTATTATCAAATTAAAATAATAAATTTGGAATATAGTATAATACATTTGGAAGTTAATATATATGAGTTTGGGTTACAAAACGAAATTTAAAACAAAAATATATCATATCTAAATGTCAAAGGAAACTCTATTTAGCTAAAATGCGCCTTCGACAGATTTTCGTAAAGGAATATAGATTTACACAAAAATTAAAAGGGACAAGTTTATTAAGTTTCAAGGATTCAAAACCCTTCTCAATCCGATTAAATTTCAAAAGCAAAGGTAAAAAATAAATCAATTATTTTACCTGGTTAACAGTTGAAGAACTCTTGACTTTTGTCCTAAGCTCCTATACATAAGTGCTGTCGATCTAAAGGATATCAAATCATCTCGGATCGGCCTATCCACATTTCGATTTCTGAAGCTAAGTCTTGTGGCTTCTAAGAAAAATTTCGCCGCGGCTCCCGGTAATCCTATAAGAAAATATTATTGCTGATATATAAAACCCATAGATGATATGTCTTCTTTTTCGCAACTTCGATTTATTAATACAATATATATAAATATTGAAAGTATTTTAAATTTATTTATGATATTGTATTATTTGTTGTTTGTACCTTTATTCCTATACCAGTTTCCATATAAAATGTAATGCTCCCAGTTATTGGGCTCCAATTCCACTAGTCGTGCCAATATTCTTGATTTCGCGTATTCCGACTTCAAAGACAGTAGTTCTATGTAGGCTTGAACGAACCGAGGTTGTAGCATAACGCATCTTTCCAGCATTTTCACTGCTTGATTGGCCCGACCGCTTTTCCTATACAATATATTTTTAATTCAATTACTGGTTTGGCATACATGAAACGCTAAGACCTTCATGTATTTTTTAGGGTGGGATATTTTATGAATTTTAATACAAAATTTTTTCGTTACTGTGAAGTCTTATAATATTTATGTGGGAATATTTTCTTATAACTCAAAAAAAATAACTACTATATTATAAATTAAAAATAAATTACCTTTATTACTTAAAACATAACGGACTCCTTAAATTTTAAAATGAAGTATACATGAAACGAGATATGAGTGACCTAAATGATAGGGTTATAGTTTTAATTTAGTATCTGAATAAATAATAAGTAGCAAGAATTAAAGTATGAAATAATTGAGGTACACAATACTTTTTGGAAACATCATTTACAATTATAAACCAAATAAACTAAATAAATAGAACTACAATAGCAACAAATTGGTAATAATTAATATAATATTAAATTTTTAGCAATATTTCTAACTGCATCATATTGTTGATAACAATTAAGTTTAATTAAGACTTTCAAATACATCTATTACTAATATCTAGAAATATGAGTTAGTTACGCAAATATTTATGTTGTCATCTCACTCACATGTATGGTTTTTAAAATACCGCATTGATATTATATATATTAACTGAATTTTAATATTGGTTGTAGCAGCCAAAAAAATATATAATTTAATTTCACTTGAACTATAATTAAAATGTTTATTTATTATAAATCACAACAAAATGCCACTAAGTATCATATTTTAAAATAATGCGGTTATTTAATTAAACATTTTGTTAAGATTTAATAAGCCAATTAATTAAATAACATTTACATTTTACATTCAAAGCCGAGTACATGATAAATTAATAACACAATATTATTTCAGAAAATAAAAAAATAACAATAGAACAGTTCAGAATTGTTTTGCATATTAAATAATTATTTTTACTCTTTAAGGTTATTTAATCTGGAAATAAATTAATAAAAAAATATTTAAGAACACAGAGGTCAAATAAACATAATATTTTGTGGCATGTTTAAACGCTTAAAAGTTCTACATTACCTTGTAACCTACCACTTACTTGTAAAGTTTCGCTAGGTTGTAGTGTGCGTTGACATGATGTCTGTTGTGTGCTATGGCTGATAAGAAATGGTGTTCCGCACTCTCCGCATTGCTGAGTGTGCCGATATTGTTGTGAGCACTTGCATATGTTGGCCATAGTCTGTCGTTAAAAAAAGTCTGTTTATCTATCATTATAAAAGAGTAGTTTAGGTTGCATCATATATTATTTAGGGTCAGTATCAGAATTGCGTAATTTTCTAATCACTGATTAAAATACAGAAATATTATCTTAATCGAACATACCTTAGTTTCTATTTAACTACCCTGGAGATACACAGTATACATAAATTTTAAATATATTATTTAAATTTACTATATAAAACAATATTTTAAGTTTAGTTAATTAATAGTATGTTTAATTGTTGAGAAAATCTAAAACATCGTTCGTCGAGAATAATGTTTGTAACAACGCAATAGTTAAGGAAAGTAACAATGTTCATGACCAAACTTTACAATACGCTCTAAGCAATGTGGAAATTGTTTTAAAACTTCATAGGTTATATTGTTATGTTGTCATGCCTGAGTTAGGCTTGTAAATAGAGTTATCATAAATATAATTTAATAAGAATACTTTTGCAATAACTAAAACTTATAAGATGTGACAAGTTTTCTCCACGAATATGAAGAAAATACTTTTATTTCACTAAAGTTTACTAAGATCACATTGTCACAGAATTCATTTGTTCCAAATCTAAAGTAAAGCTCCTCGATTAAATACAAAAATTTGGTGTGTAATATAAACCGTACCTCAAGGCTTCTTTGTAATGTTTGATAGCGTTGTCTTGCTCCTCCGCTTCTCGAAGGAAGTTGCCTAAGTTGTAGTGCAGTTTGGCATTCTGCGGCAAAGTCACTAAATCCGCTCTAAAACAAAACATATTTAGGTAATACACTGCATACGATGATTATAAACACTGAAAAGTGTAAAAAAATTTTTCATTGTCCTGTAAACAGCGAAATAATATTAGGTGTATATTATTATGGCCTTACTTTATAAGTGTGAATATTAGTTTTTGTTTAACTTCGCCTTATTTCTGACATCGGATGTTGTATAACCAACCAACTTGGTAATCATGCAGCATTTCACTATTTTTTTAGGCTAAAAATCACTTATATCATATAACTTTTTTATATGGTTAACTGACAGGCTTCCAATAATATGATAAATACCCAAATTTCACCTTTTCCTTATAATAGCATGTCATATCGTATTCAAAATGTTTAATTTAACAAATTAAGTTTTTTAATTAACGTAATATTAAAAATAAATAAATATCTAAGAAAGTTAAAGCCGTGTGTATTTTAATTGTGTGTTTATAATTCAGTTATAGCAATATAACAATCACATACTATTATTTTATCCTTATTACCTAAGCAAAGTTGCCCGATCGCGCCAATCAAAGTTCCGTCTGTACGTCCTTGTCGCTCCGCTCGCAGCGAGTACTGCGAGACCCACCACCAAACACATCTTGGATCCAGGTTTCGAATACCACATTAGTTGGACGCCGTACGCTGTTATTATGACGCTCCCAATGCTAAAGAAGACTTAAATATTATTATTTGTGTAATAACATGGTCAAGCATAATTCTTTGATATTAGGAATAATACATATTTTTAAACATTTTACATATTGTATTAATAAAATAACTTACCTAGGTATGTATAAAACCCGTTCGGCGATGACAAACCCAACAGTAACTAGAAGATTGCTGGCTGGTACAAACGGTACCACCAAAAGGAGAACTCCAATAACCGCCGGTGTATGTCTCTGTACCTGTCAAGTGGAAAGTTTTTATTTTTATTAATATATGAAAGGAATCACCTTTTACGAATTACTTATTACCGTTTTTAAAGGTTTGAAAAATAACTGTACTTATAATAGTTTTATATATAATTAAAAATCACTATTAATCAACCACGATATACTTGAATTACTATATATTGTTGTTTTTATACAGTTTTAGTAGATTATATTAATTTTTATTCATCCATAACTTTTAAACTTTATTTTGATTTATTGCTTATATTATAAAGGTTTAATCCGCACTCAAAAAGAATTCTATACATATGCCCACTGACACTTACTTTTGTCGTACACAAATTTTAACTGGTATTAATTAAAAATAAAAAAGAAATAAAATAAATAAATATTAGTAAAATAATTGATATCGGCAAGTTATTAAACATATATAAATAACTGTTAGCAAACATGTAATTCAAATAACATGGGTGGGTCTATTTCACGCAAAATCGTTTTTGTATCGTAAATATTTGTACGTTATACCAATTTTCAGAAAATTTACGGTTCGTCTCATTTTCCATTAATCTCTAAATGTTAATATGCTTTTCTGATAATCTACCGTACTTTTGTGGTTTTGAAGCTTATGTAGATAAAAGAATTGTATTATGTACTCGCATAGAACTACCAAAAACAATTTGATGCCTTTTTCAAATTTCACTCAAGTGAAATAATTAAATCATAAGATATATATCAAATATAATGAACAACTAATCTAAGTTTTCATGCAAGGATGCCTCACTAAGATTCAACTGTTTCCAACTCGTTAACCACATGGAGATTAGATGATTTGGCAACAGTGAACTCTATACATATATCTTTATACTCACATCCAAATCAGCAACACATCTATAGCATAGAACCAATAGGGCTCCGAAAGCAGCACAGGTGATGAAGTTCCTGGGATCCCATCCGCTGGTGATGAGCGGAACAGATCCCATCTGCCAATCATGGCTGAGTGACCAGGGGCACAACAAAAGCCACCAATTGAAAGCCGCCAAATAGCAGAACGTCATTATTCTGTGGAAGTAAAATTAAATTTTAATGTAACAAAATAATTTTAATCATTTTGAAGGATTATAATTTTACTGCAAGTGGTTATCTTTGCAAAGATTTAAAGGTATATATTGCTTATGATAAAAATGAAAATATATAAATGCTTAGTAGTAGTCCCAATAGTCGCCCTAAACACCCCTGTATAAAAGTAAAAAAAATTTACATTCCCACCAAGTTAAAATTATTTTAACTTTTACTCCAAATCTTTTACAGTCCAAGCAGCATGGTTATGAAATTCTCTAGCAACACATGTAACATTCAGTCAAGATATATATTACATTTATTATTTGTATATGTTGTTATTATATACATTATTTATACAAATATAAATCTATATCTGTATGTATTACACATATATATATATATATAAATATATATACTTAGAGATAAGCACGTCCAAGGTGTATACATTTTTTAAATATTTTTTTTATATATAAGCAAATAAAATACATATTTCCAAGAGTTCCATTGCTTCACAAAAATTATATTTACTATTCGTGGAATTTTATACGGCTTTTATTAGATATTTAAAATATATAAGAGAAGAAAAAGATATTAAAGAAATAATAAAGTCAGCTGAAGTAAAATGGTTCAGTTTATAAAGGGGAAAAATCTAACAACGCAACCAAGCGGGTTAAGTTTATCAAAACCCAAACAATAGAAAGCAAATTAGAACCCAGTTAGAAGTTGGCAACGATACAATGGAATGTAAATTAATGTCAAGCGAAGTAGGGTGAAGTTTACAATGGATTATAAATAATAAAGTCATTTGATTTAGAATATCAAAACTTGGAAAACTTTTTATGGCTAATTCGCGCTCCTTGTAATTTTGATTGAATTTGTAATACGAAAATTTTGGTTATTACTTTGAATTTTAAGGAAATTCATGAGCAATCTAACATCTCACGAATAAATTGTTTGTTTTCATAATAAACGTTAAAGTGACTCTGGTTCAAGTTTTATCTACAATATGCTTTTAATAAATATAATAAAATAAATTTATAATGCTGTTGTATTCGTTAAAACAAATTATATAGGTGGTTGTACGTGAATAAAAATTTCGAAAGTGGTACCAAAATAGAAACGAATTTATTAAATAATGTTATGAAGCTAATTTATATTATTAGTTTTTTTATATAAAATATAAATGTGTTAATAGTGATATCGACAAAATCCCTAACTACTAACAAGCTACTTTCTTTACAAGCCAGCTTGGCGTTGCATAATATGCAATGTGTGAAAGAATTTACAAGTTTCCTCGTGACTTATTGATAAAAAAATTCCTTATAATAGATAACTCAGATTGCAAAGTTGGTCTACATCTTGTTGTTAGTGTAAGAAAAAAGTTTCAATATTATGTAAAATTTATATGCTAATTAAGTATAAGGTAATTTAAAACGACTTTTTGTCCACTCAAAGAATTTTTAAGAACTTCTATAAAAGATTTTCGAACACAAAGCTATTGTGTGACTCGAACAAAACCATTTATTAAATATTTTTTTTATTAGCAATGTTATATGTTTATATTTTCTTTGTAATAATACAATCTTACCTGACAAAAAAACTAGGGTGGAATGCCGCTGGATTGTCCTGGGATGAAAATGTTGGCCAAGTCCCTTGTAAGAGCGCAAGACGGAGACAAACTAAAAGCGCTAGAGACACAAGCACCTTGGTAGTCCTTAGTGATAGTCTTGTGCATTTTTTTTCAAACTTCAATGTACACAATGACCTAGAAATTAAATGTTACTTTAATGTCCATAAATGTGTTCTCAATTATGCACTAAATGAATATAAAAGACAAATATATTTAAAATATTTTCTGTATTCACCCAGAGAAGCCCTGTTCAATAGTAACACGTTTTATGCCCATTTTCGAAGTTATAATTACGCAAAATAAAACGTTAAGTTTTAAAATGCAAAAGCGTTCTCCGTCAGTTAAACATCACATCAATTATGTCCTTAAGCAAATATATTTAAAAATATCAATAATCAATTTATCATACATTGTAAATTTTAATTATTACTCATTAATCAGTAACATGGACGGATCTGAACGTTGCTAGCGTTACTTCATTAACAAGCAATGTGTTTCGTCCAATAAATTTTCAACTTAATGAGATAATTTTATCTCAAGTACTCTCAGTGTAATTTAATTCGATATCAATGATGGAGAAAATTTTATTGCGATTAAATTTTAAAGCAATTAAGTTAAGTGATAACTCGGGAAAATTCGATATAATTTGTTAATGACTCTTAGGTCGATATTGTACATTGAAAGCACGAAGTTTTAAGTGTGTGAAATAAATTAAATATCGAATCTGCCTCTATAACATATTCTATTTTTATATAGAATAACATAAAATATATTACATTGTTAATATTAATGCATATTACAAACATCTATATATCGATAAACTAAATTATAGTGTGTTTTTATATACTTTACTTTTATATTAATACTTATGGCTATATAGAATAATAATGTTCCAAAATGTGAAGATAAAATATTTAAAAATTATCCTTTGCCATCTAATATGAAGTCGAGTTTGTAATCTTTTTGGCTCATCATACTATGCAAATATTTTGTTTTCATTATATCCATGTAAGAGTTACACGATTCGCTTTCATATTTTTGGAGTTATTTACTCGGGGCTACTTAATTATTTTAGGTGATATAGCTTCATTAAAATAATATTTGAACATCACAGAAAATAAGAACGGACTCACCTCAGCTAATGATACAAAGACACGTTTTATAAACAAAAAGTATTTTTTCCTACTGTTTCATAGATTATTACACAATACACAGTATTGTCATTAGATATAATAATTGATAATGTGATGATTAGAAACAGGTCGATGCTACTTTTTGGTCAGTACTACATAAACAAAATGCACAAAAAAGACGCACATAACATTTTGTAAATGTAAATCTATTAATTCCTTATTTCCATTTATAGTAAGTAGGCTTTAAATATACTGTGAGGTGGTGGCGAGCGTGAATGAGTCGTGATAGATTCGATGTGTTATTTTAATATAATGTTCGATTATCACAATCTTTCGCTGTTCGTAGCCGCCGAGCGTTTTTGAAAGTTTCTTTTTATATATATAATATATATAGTAGTATATATAGTAGTAGTATAAAGTCGTTCTGTCGGTATGTACGTTGAACGATTTGACTTACGACGATGCTTAATATTTTATTATATGTATTCTATAAAGTCATCAGTGTAGACAGCCGACGATTCCGCGCAGTACTTTGATGATTTAATTCCAGCCTGGGACCACCAGCGCTCTGAGCTGGTGGCCGTGGTGGGCACGGACCTCTCGCTGCCGCGCATTGTCGGCGCGATGGTCCGCAGCGAGAGATGCTGGGTCGCAATGGCCTCCTTCTGCGAGCATGTCATCGCCGCAAAGGAGGCCGCGGAGCGGATCAGGAAGCAAGCCTCGTCCTCTGATCCACTCCGTCGGGGGAGACCAGGAAGAAGGAGACGGGAGTACGCCCGACGTCTCCTTCTTCTCCAGCCGTAGGCCTTGGTGAGAGGGGGGGGTGACCCCTTTCACCTGCCATAGGCGTACGCCGTGAGGGTGTCCTAAGTTGCTCGGGGCACCCTCGCTCGGAAGGCAACCGCCGGGGCGGCACGGTGAGTGCTAACGCGATCCCGTGTCGTCCTATTAAGGCGTTGAGGGCAACCGTTGGTTTTTTAGTGGGTAGCCTTAAAACTGGCGGCGTCCTCTATGCCGCCGGATAGTCCCACATAACCTTCCGGCCGTCACCGTCCTGGCCGGTGGGTATCCGTAACGGATTTTTCCAACGCAAAAAAAAAGGCTTTAAATATACTGCTAATTATATAAAACATTATAATTGTCCGAAAGAAATAGAAGTAAAAAACTAAGAGGAGGAAAACGATCCAGTTTGACTTTCAATGTGTATCGATTGAAAAGCTATTACTATCCTGCTAGCGACAGTCGAATATTAAGAGCGCAGACATATGCTGGTAAGCATTATAGACGTTGCCATAATTATAACAGAGAATGTTTATTTTTAAAGCTGGACGGAATCAATCAATGCACTGTATGGTGTGCTAAACAAAGAAGTAAAGGTTTTTTAGATAATGAAGAGTCCTAAGTACGTTCATAGGCAACGAGAACATTGATATTCATATAAATCATGCAAGCGATTGCACATACGAGTTATTATATTTAAAGAAACATATATAAATACATAAGTACGTTCATAATTTCGCGTAAACGGGATCACAGGCGCACTTAGAGTAAGATGCGTGGCGTTACATCGACTATGCACGTGTGTTAATAGTCACTAGTTTGTAGCCATGGTGGTAAACAACAATCTTCAATAATTCAATATAAATTAAATTAAATAAATTATAAATATTGAATAAATTGTACGATCTAAAAAACGTTTTACTTAATAATATATTGCTTTTAAATTATGTTAGATAATTTCTTATTATTACTTTGGTTAAAACTATATTTTCAATTACGAATTTATCTAAAGGTGTTTATTTTATAATCATATTATTTCATTGCTATTATATTTTTTTTACACATTTAATTAAATCATACGATAATTGATTATATCGTTAATTATAGAAATATACTTTTGATTCACTACATTTATGCTTACACAACAGTATGTAATGTATAGTACATGTATATAAGCAATCATATTGATTACTCTTATTGTATGAAGTTTTACCTATAAATTGTTTGAAAATAACAAACACATTGTACAAATACTATAAATAAAATTTAAAATAATTAAATGATATTTGAAACTAAAGCAATACTAAAAAAATACGATTCTTTAAATGACACAACAAACAAAAATTTCATACAAAAATTTCTTTATTTGGTGATAATAATATTTATACGTGAAAAAGGTTTTAATTTTTTTTTTATATGGTTTGTATATATTTGAATTTCAGTTCAAAAATATTAATCCAAAACATAGAAAAAGTTTTTTATTGATACAATTAATGGATATAAAATTAATTGTGTCTAAAACTGTTAGTATTAAAATTTAATAATGTTATTTTTAATAAAGTTAGTTATGTTTAACTTAGTTTGTTGTTACAAACTTAATGTTCCAGTATTCCAACCATAAGCATTGGATCACCTGAGGTAGCCGTTCAGAATAATTCAAAATTAATGTAGTAAGAACAGTTAACAAATTATAACAGCATAATCAAGTTTATTTATATGCCCATCATGTACCATGTTGGCTATATGGTTATTATCACATTGTATGGAATAAATACTTAGTAATACTTTCGCAAATAGTGTAATGACAATATATTAACATTTTTATTTACCATTTATTAACGGATAACATAAAATACATGCAATATTGAAAATATTGATTATTACAGATTGTCTTTAATATATTACTTTTTATTAATCATCAAAACGATATAAGAACATTTATTTGTTGATGTCATATAAATCTCAAGACCATTTCTCTTATCTAAAAAAATAATATGTCAGTTTACCTTTTTACGAGAGGCCAGCATCTATAGAAGTCAATAGCGAGGTTGATCAGAAGGATGGTTACGCCAGTTTCCTTGGCCAGCATACTAAGAGCTCCTAGTATTATGCTGAGCCATACGCATTTCTTGTTACTTGTCGGTCTTTATAAAAGGGAACAAATAAACAATTAAATTACTTATATTTAAAAGTAGGGTGCTTTTTAGATGTGAATACTGACTCCCGGATTCTTGAAGGCTGATAAAATAATATTTTATTAATTTGTTTTCAAATTCTATGTATTCTTTTAATTTGTTGATGACAACAGACAACTTATTATAGTTATTTTTAAATTCGTAGTACTTCCAGAAACCGGTCGTAAGTTGCCTTAAAATAATAAACAGTGAACCATGTTACAAAAACTATATAAAATAACTCTCTGCTCACTAAGGATCTACATCAAAATCATTTCACAGTAATTACGAAGAAACCCATCGCTTAAGCTGATGTCACGCCCCTTACCGTTTTGTAAATGACCATAAAATTATAGGTTATTATTGTAAAAAAGATGCCGTCATTCTTTTTCCATTTAAGCCTGATTGAGTGAAAAATAATGTCATACTTTTAGCACAACGAAGACTTTTTTTTCAAGTTAAATATAAAATGGAGAGATCATTAAATATTATTTATATGAAAATAAACAGAATTTCTAAGCTTTAGTTACTACCTACTACTTACCGAGCACTAAGAAAAACCAACGCTGACCGATTTAGACTATATAATTGAAATTCAATAGATGACGGGACTGAGGCTCAAATTCAAAAAGTTGTACAGATGATTCCTAAAGTTTTAGTAATAAACAAATCATTGTAAATATATTTGCAATAATAAAGATATATAACAGAAAAGAATAAGATTTATTTAAAAGATTTGAAGAATTTGAAGAAAATTTATACGGTTGATAATTTTTTGAATTCAAAGTTTAGTACAATGCTAATATTATTATTTTTTAAAGAAAACATGAATATTTCAATTCATTTAAAATATTGAAGTATTAAATCTGATTATTATTTTAAACCATCGAAAAGTAATATATGAATGTCCCTAATAAAAAATTATTAAACAAAAAGTGTTGTTTTAATTTCCACCTACAACTATTGTTTTCAGTGCAATCAAGATTTGCTTTGATCCATTAGATTAATTAAATCCAGATAACATGTGTAATTAAATGTAGATATCAATACAATAGCATAGCACTGTAATACAAGGCAAAGGTATAAATAATATACAACTTATTATTATTATTTGAATTATTTTAGCCCTATCAGTAATATTTATGCAATTAAAGAACTGAAGAGTAATGAAATATAACTCGTTAATAAATCAAGTCGTAGTTATTACAAATAAAATATTTTTTAACTAAATAAAATTGATAATGTTAATAGTGTACAACGTTGTAGTCTATTTTTTCCTCATACACCATATATACAAAAGAACAATTCTCACCTATGATAAACTAGAAGTGAGGATAGGAAAAATATGCAGGCGAGTACATCCGCTCTGCCTACCACACCGGCTACCTGTGAAAAATGAAACGCATTACATATTTCATATTGCATGCATTCGATACATATTCATGAGAGTTGAAAAACGACGAGAACTTTGTAAGCGACAGCGTTGGCAGCCATTTTTGATGGACACTACTGTGCACATGATGGTGATTTATAATTAAATAAAGAAACTACAAAATACACATTAAAGGAAATCATTAATTATATTTAATTTAAAAGTATAATTTAATAAAATAAATGTCCTACCGCTTCAGTATGTACAGGATGCACTGCAAACAACAAAGCTGCTAGCGCGGCAAACGGACGTTGCAGTCTCGCGATGGTCACACACGCGCGGGCAACTAACGCGCAACACGCTGCGTGCAAGGAAACGTTACACGCGTGCCACCACCATGGCCTTAAACCCGCCAATGCGTAATTTAACCTGCAACAAAGTATACTAATATTATTATATGTATCATTCAATTGGATAATTTATCTGATTTGGGTCCAAATCAGATAAATTATGATCCATTCATTGGGTTCAAATCAGATAGATATGACTAGAAAATAATTAATGGGTTAGTTAAGAAAAATAGTCTAAATACCAACCAAAAACATATAATTTTGTTCGCAATATTTTACGATTGGTCGCATATTCAATAATTCATCATTCTATTAATTCGAATGGGAGGCTTGGACTCACGGTGAAAATTTAATTTTCTGAATAAAAAAATATATGTCTATATAAAATGAGGTATGCGATTTTATAGAATTGCAAATTGGCTTATTCAATGAAAAAAATTATGAAACGCATGTATGTACACGTCTATGCGGTCTTCTTGAAATCTATGTTTTATTTATATATGCATTATAAAGTTCCTATTTTTCTTTTAATTTTATGTTTGTTTAGTTTTAAACGTTGATTCACAATTTTGGTTCTATGAGATTGCTTAATTTTTTGTTTACTTTTACAATAAATGCATGTATATAAAAAAATTGAATTGAAAAATCTAAAGTAGTCCTCAGTATGTAATTTAAACACTTGACATCCACTTGAGAGGTTAAACTATTACTAGGCTTGTAATACAAGTTTTTTGACTGATTACGTTTTATTACTCGTACTTTTACCACCGTTCAAAATAATTGTACGAGTAGATAAATTCGTATTTTTGAATTAATAATAAATTATAATAATATTATTCAATTGTGAATATTTTTATTAACTTGTTCTTGACGTAACTTACGAGTAAGTCAGTTAATGTCTTATGTCACCTATGTCATAAGTAATTTAGCACGTTCAATTTTGTAAGATATACCTAGAAGTCATGGATTGTCTTGTCCTAAGGAGAATAAAGTAGAAAATATATTATAAAGAACCTAAATAACGAAAGTAATATCAGTACCTTGTAATCTGAATTATACTTTCAACCTCTACACATCTGTAAATATTTAGCTGGTTCGTATTTGATGATAATAAAACCACTTAAAGAGAATCCACTCCTATCTCTATAAGAATATTTATACAAATGTTATCTTGTAGCCATATTTCGATAGAAAAGAGAAACTCAATATTATACTAATCTAAAAGACACACGGGTACATTTAATAAATCAGTAACTATTGCAAATATTTTAAATCGATATGTGGATTTCAAATATAGGTTTATCCTTCCACATTCTTTCTTTATTTTTTATATAAAATATGAAATTGAGGAGTTTGTTACTCCTTTTTATTTCACCTATATGTATGTGGTAAAGAAGCTAGCCTATTAATATTTGAACAAATATATGGTCAAAAAAAATAAAGAGAATTAAAAGAGAAAAGTGTATAAAAAACCTTATTATTAAGTTTATTAAATCGATCTGATATCACAATAATGGTTACATTCCATTAAAATTCCGGGTATATTCTTTTTCATTTCAAATATACTTTTATATATGACGATAAAAATAATTTTTTTACTGACTTTAATGTCCGAGAAGATGTTGCTCATATTCTATTTTAGTGTACCCGAGGTGAGAAATACCGAAGAGTTTTTTTTTATGTGCTGTTAGTTATTTTTAATATTGTGCTGTTGGCGAAAGCAGCGCATTTGTTATTGTTGGTTAGAATTCACATGAAGAACATGTAATAATTATGTATTTTTTCTTTGGCAATCTTATACTTGAATAACACAATTCATGTAATCTATAACATATTTTATAAAAATTCTCTTAGAACAAGGAAAAAAAATGTACGTCGAAGTACGGCGAAACAATATTACAGAGATACATAAATTATGTATGAATTTCGGTATAAAAGACAGCTTATAGCGTCTACGTCAAAACGGAGCTATTTAAACATTTCATCTGAACCTACAATGATATTATTTCAAAAACTAACAGAAACTTCATAGTTTGTTCGCTAAGTTTGTCTTGTTTACAAAGTACTTGTCGCAGCATTGTTCAACTTTGCAGAGAGGGTTTAAGGGCCAGGATAATTGTTTTCAACGTTCAACCTTCTCGTTTGGTTGTTTACTAGCGCCTTCAACAAGTTAGGGCATAGCATTAAGAATATTATGATACTACTGCCTCGTCATTTTAATATTATATAACTTCCTATGTTAAGCTTGAAAGTTGGGATGCATATTTATTTTATGAATTTATTTTAAAAATCGACTAAGCTTCAGATTTGTTGACATAGGTTTGCTTAACAAGAACTTTATAATCAAATTGTTATCAGTGTGATTGGTGTAAAAGTGTAAAGGAAAGAGATATTGAAGATCAAACTATATTTTATTCTTTTCGTGATCTAATCTCTCGCATTCCTTGTTCCCTATGGGTCCGGCACTACTAACCGTCAAGTGGTTTATCTATACGTTTGAAGCTTATACCATATCATTATTTATGTTTATTTTCTTAGTAGTATTTGTTTAATTTGAATAAAACTTTTATAACGGACATAATTAGCTTTTACTACATTAACATTCCAAGATTTTATTTTAAATGTTTAAATAATACGTTTATTAATATAATTTTCAAGTTTGCATTATTAATAATAACTAAAAAGTTGATAATTTAGTTCAGAGTGATTGATGAGTATTTTTGACGGCAAAAAAAAAATAACCATCGTTATTGTTACATTATTTATTAAAAGAAAGATTTATGTTATTTATTTCTAATTCGTTAACACTATGGACAAGAATTTGTATAATGAAATCTTATATTCGTGAAGGTAGATACAAATGGTTAAAGTGATAGTGATATTATAATAATAAGAATCATTAATAAAGGAATATTCGTAGAAGTATTACGTATAATCTAAATATCAATAGATACAATGTTACATCTCACATTCGCATATTCTCGCTACAGTGTCTCCATTGAGTCTTGTATTTGGGCGTTGCTTAAGTAAACTACGTGCTAAAACCTTTTTCCTGGCAATTTAGCCCGCAGGGTGAGAATTTCTTATAAGGGCGAATGTACATCTATATTTACTCAACGTTTTACTTCACGCGACTGAAATAATTTAGACCATTATATCTTAGTATGTACATTCGTCTATTGATGCTTGTTGAGTTATGTTTATTTACAGAACTTTATTAAGACATTTTAAATGAATTGTTTCCAATTTGTAACATGATATTTATGAGGTTTAGTTTAAATCTGAACTTCAAAGCAAATAAAGAAAAATCGCCAAAATTCTGTGTAAAATAGCCTTCTTTAAATATATAAATGGAGTTCAACAAACCGTTGACTACTGCATTGCGGTTAACAATTTTTTTTTATTTTAAAATAATACTATGGTGCCTCTCAATCACATATTATTAAAACATATCCATTTGAATAAATAAAATTAATAATAATCTAATGCACGAAATTGTTTTCATTTATATAATTCTAACTTAAACTGAAAATGTTGAAATGTCAGACAAAACTGCTGAATACACTGCAAATGTAAAATTTAAATCGGTCATTGTAGCTTTTAGCAAGAAATTACTGAATACTAAAAAGCGATCAATAATATATTATCCATTATGTTACACATAAAAAATTGTAGCAACATAATACACAAAGAGTTGCTTCCATTATGGACACATGTTAATTGTTAATTTATGACGGTTGTTTAGACCGTATCTGAGTAATTGTAGAGGAATTTAAAATGTTTAAAATAATTATTGACACGAAACCAGATTATATTATTATTGTTTATATTTATTTTAAATATACATTTCTGCTAAATATGTAGAAGTGTAGATTTATAGATAGATATAATAAATTTGAAACTGATCACTCTATGTATATAGAAAATAGTTTATAATTGAGAGAAATTATTTTTGGAGGCAAATTTAACGAATAGAACATTATTTTGTTCATATTTTTGTCTGTTTTTCTATATAGGCAATTCTTTGAAATGGCTTATCCGATACGAATGCTGTTTTTGACGGATGTATTGCTATGGCCTTCCCTTTCTTAAGTAAAGGGTACAACGATATAATATTTTTATATAATGTTTATAATATAGTTTAAAGTGAACATTGTAATATTTTTATTTTAATGTTTGATCAATTTAAATAAAAAAAGTTTCTCAAATTAAAAAAAGTGCGCCGTACTACCTTTGTCTTACGTCCGATAAAAAGATTATTAAGGAATTGTTTCTTGAATTATCTCAAACTTTAGCATTTCTGTAAAGAACAATTCCACGCGAATGAAGACATCGGCACAGCAAATAAAAATATTAACATATTGAAAATAAATAAAAACCCAATGTAAAGTTTCAGTTATCATAGATATTTCATTTTGAATCAGTATCTCTTCAATTTCCAGAGTTACGAGGATATCAGCAAAAACAAGCCATCAACCAACACAGCGAGATATAAGATGTGGATCGGTTTTACATCGATATCTGGAAGGCTATTAAAAAGCAATCAAGCGGCTACATTGTCCGTGCTAAGGCTTGGTTAAGTGAAATTTATCAAGTTTGGAGGGACAGTATTTTTGATTTTAATACCTAAACGAAATTTGAAAACATTTAGATTTAGGGATTAGAATAGATTATATAATAGCATATTTTTTATTATCTATTTATAGAGCATATTCATAATTTTTTATGTATTATATTTCGAAGTAAATACAAGTTTACAAGTTTATTACTTTCTGTATTTGATTGTCTTTCTATGGCATGATGATTAAAAAACGAATATAACTCTTTGAATTAATTTTTTAATCGAAAACTTTATCGATCGAATTTGTCTAATCTATGTTATGGCGATCAATTAATATGTCAATTTTGTTTGAATTCTTTTAATTTCTTATTATATTAATAGATTTGAGATAAATAATTTCATGTTTCGTCTTGGTATGTGTCTGTGTTAACGTAGAGATAGCGTGATCGTATCGTGTCTACCAGTGATAATAATCAGTTTAAAAAACATTAAAAATATATTTTTAATCCCCGACACAACGATTAAGTCTTAAAATATGTATATTATAAGAAGAGCCTGTATGAAGAAATTAATGACATAAGAAGTAGCGAGCGCAGAAAAATATATATTACCATTAAATCTAAAAAAATAAGCAAGTCGAACAAGCAATAAGATCAGCAAATATCAAACTAATATTATTTACATATATTAAATAGTTGAGTGCGAAACTTCTTCGCTGGCTGGCTAGCTGCTACGTTCTTAAAGCACGTTTTATGTATGCTATCATTAACCACAAAATGGATGATAAAGTTATAAGGTATGTAAGTATCTGAAACATATAATATGTTCTAATTTTCTACTATTTTAGTAATTACCGTACCCAGTTGCCAAGAAAGTTGTAAAATAAAATATTTTATCTATATATATCATCGAATTCTCCCATGCGGAGAAGGCAAGGAAAACTGATCACCAATAGTCACGGTCCTGACATACTTACTGCTCTTGCTTGTTTTAGAATAATTACACATATTTTCTATATTATAATATTTCTTCCTTTAAAGATGTCTTGTGTCGGTAGTCTAATATTTTTCTATTTAAACATGATACATATGCACTTTTATGCATTATATAAAAACAATATTCAATTAATATTTTATGAAGCGATAACATAGTCAACACAATGATCTATTGTAATCCTCACTCTTTAAGGATTATTTAATACTACAATCGCTGCAATTGAACTTTATCGGTAAGTGTAATAGGATATAAAGGCAAATTCACTCTGTGGAGACACTATATTTTTATAGCTAACTATATTTACATTTACGTCTCTACAAGTTAAATACCTATTATATTTGGACTAATTTATATAAAAACCAGAGCTGTTTAATATTTTATTCATCCAATTATTTCGTTGCGTACCTTCTCTATAAACATTATTAAGCAAATAATATTTTTGGGAAGTAATTTAAATTATTCGATAATACACATATTTATATACCACATCAAAAACTGTAAACTTCAACAAAGTTTCAAGTAAATTAACCAATTAGGCTAATAATTGAATTTAGAAACTTTACTGAGCTATCAACCGCTTCTGAAATACGGTCTTGAGTTTGAACACAATTTGAAACATGAATAATAATCATTTGGAACGGTTTTCATGGATCTATTCCGTTGACTCTAGTTATGAATGTAGCATATATTGCAAATTTATTTTAAATTTAGTTTGATGTGAGAAAAAAAAATCCTATTCGTTAACGGCAGGAGCAATCCTATATTTATACTGTGCGATAAAGTTATAAAAGCGTCTTAAATAACGACGTAAGCATCTGCATTATATTCCCTTATGTAACATTTACGGTGATAATATTTCTTAAAGCGTTTTCTTATTACATTGTAGTAGTTAGACGCAGCGTAGCGTGAAGCCGCCTTTACGTGGCGTCAGCGGATGAAAATATTAATACCGCGCTCACGCGAAAGCGATTAAACTTTTGAAGCCGAATGGTGGGTTCATTAATGCGCGGTGCGGTTTTGTGAAGCCAATTTACAAACTATGATATTGAAGAAACGCTTAATGATCAAAAACTTTCTCGTGGTTCATAAGAAAGTAGCCTACGTAGTTTATTCCCTATTGTTTTCTAAGATTTCATTTATGGAACAGCTAATTGTATTATTTTAATATATTAAATTTAATTTATAGTGATTCTATAGATTACAATCTACCTCAACATGAGATTCTAAAATTATTTGTCAAATCTAATTAATAACGTCAGAAATTTGAAAAATCTCAAAGCAAACAATCTCTTCAACTATTTATTAATAGTATAAATAAAAATGTTATATATATGAAAATATTAAAAAAAAATGTATAACATTTGGTATATATGTCCATAACTTCTTTATGCAATTTGGATGCAAAATTGTTAACCAGAAAGCCTTTAACAGGCAATAGCTTTCACAAAAACCAAAAAATAAAACTCACGTGAGCGCGGTCACGCCAATTTCAAGTACCGAAGTGGATGTCATCACTGATTGCTTTTTCAATTAAATTTCCTGAGTTTCATTGATACAACAAACGGAACACTTGATCAAAGTGACACGATTTGTTAAAGTGGTTAGAAGTTATACTCGTATGTATTTCCTTGAGTTGGTTTTTGGGTATAATTAAATAATTCTTTAACGATTATGTCGGTTTTTTTACACATGTTTTCTTCATGGAAATTCCATTAGAACAAATGAGAACCCATTTGCTGTAAATAAAAAACAATCCAATTAATCAGATAATCAGATATCCTGATGTTCCACACCGTCACTGTATAATTTTACAAAAAATGAAAAAATATGTAACAACAATGATATCTATTGTTGTATTGTGTTGTATCTATAATAATACTTATATAATTATATTACTTTGCATAATGACTTATCGAAAATACTAATATATGGTATATAAAATATAATATATTTATTAAAATGGTTGTCCTTATTTAAAGCTGATATAAATTAAATTAATAGTTATTTCAAAATTCGAAACTTTGATGTTTGGGATTTTGGGATAATTATTAAATACACATATTTAAATTTTCTCGGCAAATTGGCAAGATATATTGCCAATTTAAATATTACCGTTATATAATTAATAAAAGCAAAATATCCAACCTAAAATCGATATTTTGATTGTTCATGTTTGAATGCAGTGAATTACTATTTTCATGTTCTATTTTCAATGAGAAAATGTTATATACAACGAAAACAAACACAATTTCACTATGCGAATTTATATCGAACAGTCAACAAACAATCAGAAAAATTTAGCTGAAAATAGTCCTAAATAGTTCATTTATTTCTGCCTCTTATAACAATACTCTTTATTGTCCTAACAATACCTTATTTCCATAAAACATGGCGTCCATTATCGCGGGGCCATCAGACGACAATGACAATGTATTTTATACTGACAACTTTGATTAATGGAACTCGCGGAAATAGTGACAGCTTTGACAGCTAAAACACACCTTTGCGACTTTTCAATGTATAGTTGCTTTAATTTTATTTCAGATGTTTATATTATTCCAGTTAGCTTTAATTATCTTATTCATTTGATATTAATAAAAAAACAGTTTGTCTTTTTTTTTGAAATTCGTAAGATTTTATTTTGTTATTAAATTTATCTCTATAATCTGCTCTGATCTAGGATTAAGACAAAATTTGAAAATCGGTAAATATATCTTTTAAATAATACAATTTTATTCAGATTCAAATTTTGACATTAAATTTTACAGCTTCGTACACTCCAAAATTCTAGACTTTGTGTTTTAATTACTCTCTAATCTTTAATAGCTAAGTAAACATATATTTTATTAAATAATCTTATAAACAAAATCAAAGAAAAGTAATTAAAATATTGAACGATACATTTGCGAATTTGAACATCTTTATAATATTTGATAAATGTATCTTAATGCAAAGAGAAATATATATATTATATTATTTTGGGCTCTTATAACCACATCAGTTCTTTTTATGTTACTAAAATATAATTGCAGAAAGTTATAACAGAACCTTCTATAAAGCATATAAATACTCGTACTAAACAAGTAAACCACCCCATTTAATCTAGCAACACTTTTGTCTCGTTCCAAACGGGTTAATCACGAGCCCTCATATTTTTCCTTTCACCATTTACATAAATCAAAATAAAAAGCTAGGACTTTTATCTTTCAAGCTTTTGTCTATTTATGTAAAAGGCCCAGGGCATTAAGGCGTTGCCTCGAGTAAGAAAATATCAACTGACCGGATGACGGTCGCTAAAAGAACGCTGGATTAAAATGTCCTACCGTTAAATATTGTCTTCTAGGACAAATATTATTTATTATTTAGAACATATGTGTATATAGATTGGTTTGTATATAAAAATACTATAATTTTAAGCTTAAACACTTTTATTATAATAGTATATTATTAATACAAACTGTTTGAAAAAGAAAAGTTTGTATACGTTCACTTGAAAAAACGGCAACAGTTCTTTTTATATTTAAAATAATCACAAATTTGTAATCCACTAAAAGCTCTTATTTAATGTTTTTTTCGAATACGAATTAACATAAACATTGCAAGAATTTTCAATAAGATATATTATTTTATTTATGGTATAAGCACTTATGTATCAACAGCTATTAAAAAAAGAAGGCGAACAAAGTGGAAAAAGTCTGTGTAATGCAATGCTCTACTGATTGTGGAGGAATAAGGAAGTGTAATTTTATCAGAGTCTGGAACCAACTGGTTGCAAAGATCGCTTCGGTATATATTATCATTATAAAATTACGGTAACCTATTATCTATTTAATCTTATAATTCTTTAATTTAATAAACAATTGGAAAATATTGATTTAGAAATTATGTATTATGTATTATGCTTTCTTTAATTAAAATAAAACATAAATGGCTTCATTATTAATACGCATTATTATAATGATTTGTACAAAAGATTGATGTCATTCACGTCATTACAGTAATGATATATACCAGTGTAGTATTACAAGTAATAAAATAATTGGTTTTATTAAAGCCTTTTCAAATAGGATCAAATAAATTCATCGATGCGTGACGAATTAATTAGTATTGTTCCTGTAACATTCATTGTATTGTGTCAATAGATGTTTCATAATAACACCATATTTTTATAATAGTTTTATACAAAAGACAGCTTTTTTAAATAATTTCTATCAAATAAAGCCTTTGACGCGGGGGCATTTATTGGTGTATATATTATAACAGTCACCAACTACATCTAAACACGAAATAGTCTTTTCTTCTTCTTCTTGTTCACATCTGACAGATTTAATATGTGCAAAAAAAATACTTACATTTTAGTTCTATTAAGAAAAAGTTTAGGGTCTCCTAATTGGTGTGGCTAGAAAGTTTGGATGTATCGTTTGTCAATCACTCACTCAATCAATCAACTGGGTTATACATGTTGTCTATAAAACGTGTTTCGTTTAGTCTTTTAGTGACCGAACAATTGACACTAGGACTTACAGATAAGGGCAGGATAAAAATTGCTGTGCTTTATTACAAATATATTTTTGTTTCATTTTTTTTTCGATAGCACTGAAGCACTCAAACTTACTACACCTAAAACCATAGAAGTAAAATACGATTAAAGATTAACCCGACATAAAATTTTTGTCACCTACAATTATATTTAACGTTTGTCCATTACAACAATACTTTTATTTAACTACTGGTTTTTAATTGGAAAATCTAAAAAAATACATCTTGTTTTTGTAAACACTACAAATGATAATTAAAAGTATGAATTATTACTATTTAATAAATGTTTATTTTAATCTGGTGTTATTATTGCAATATTGATCTAAAAAGGAAATGACAGCGTGATTTGCGATAATATTGCATATAGTGTTGGAACAAGGAACATTGTTTTAATAACAGATGGGAGTAATATGAATACTTTTATAAACATTTTGTTTGTTCGGCAAATACTGTTACTGTATTTGCCGATAAATGAAAATTTATTTTATATATATATTATTATTATACTAAAAAATATTACGTAAGGCAATATATAGTTCATTTTGTCCCCTAAATATATTGTTAACATATGAGGTTATGTGTTTGGATGTTTCTTCTGTCTATTATATGCAGATAGACCTGATAAATTATATAATCTTTTGTTTTAAATATAAGGTTAGCATATCAACAACGCTAAGTATATACCCCAAAAGTAAGATAAAGACGCTATCGTTATTTGTTATTTAATGTTTTTTTAATCTTCCCTTAAACGCAAGCAAAGTAGCGGGTCAAAGCTAATAAGCAGATAAAAGGTGAACAAAACTTTGTAAACGTAGTCGTCCATCAATAGTCGACCCATCCTTTAACCCAAATAATTTATTCGACTAGACGTTTTAGATTTATTAAATTTATTTGGAAATTTCCATCAACTGTATATCTTAAATAATACCTCAATTTAAGTGTAACGGAATTTTCCCTGTCACTAAACAGAGCTTCAGTAAAGATTGCGCGATCAACCAATCCAACCAAACCAAAAAAATAGATTTGGAGCTCCTGCTACCCACGCTTCGTTAGTCCTGACATGTACAGTTAATAATATGGGTGTGTTGTGTTGAGTTGTATTTTGTCTACATTTCTTATAGCTTTTATCTACATCTGTTGGTTTACTTATTGTAATGCCTTTATGAATGATCTCGTTATAATATTTATTATTAATTTAAAAACATGATTTAATCTAACACCTAATTATTATATAGGCGGTTAATTTAAAAATAGTTTTTTTTAAAGGAATCAAAGAGAAATGTTCTCGAGTGGCGACCACGAGCTGGTATACGCAGCGTAGGTTAGCCCCCGCTAGATGGACTAACGACATAGTGTAGGTCACGGACAGCCGTAATGGATGTTACTTGGACTTGTTGAGTAATATCAAACACCTGACGAAAGAATGGGAGGTAGAAAAAATGGTTTGTTGGTAGACGAAAAAGCCTTGAAGTTCTTAAAAATATTTAATTGCTAAAAAATTTTTTTCAAGTATGTAAATAGTATTTCTTTCATAAATTCTGTTTTATTAAATTTATAATTTATAAATAATTTGTAAAAAGTAGGATTTATGTATAATAATGTTTTTAGGTTTACGAAATTTTAACATATTTGCATTAATATATAAGTATATTGGTTCTGTCTGTATTTATTATTTTCATATATATTTTGTAAGAAATCGTCAAGATACTGATTCAACAGTATTTTTTGTATTTTTTTCTAACTATTTCTATTTGAAAAAACTAGAGCATGCTAACAAAATGTGATCGGCCAAATGTTAATCCACATAAATTTTAAATCTAATATTCTTTATTTCTATAATATTTGCAGAGCGCTAAGGGCAAGATAGGAAAAAATATATATACCCATAAAATCACAAGTAAAATTGGAACATACTAAGCAATGTTGAAGTAAGCGCGAGTAAAGTCGCTGAATAAAAGCCAATAAAAGCATTTTTTATCTATTAAAATAGTTTAAATATCTTTTTCCTTTAATATAAAATATAAATTTAAATACACTCGATATATTATAATATATTCGACAATATAGTAAATGAAACCAATTATTTATAACAGTGAAAGTCTTATAACTATATACATCGGTACATAATGTTTAATCATCAATTTCCGAATAATTATATTGATAAACCCCTAAAGTAAGAAGAGGTTTGCGTTATGGTATATTATGATTTGATTTAAATAATATTAACACTTAAACATGCTACGGAAAAGTTAATTTCATAAATTATTCAAATATAACCGTCAACCCATTCAGGTGGCTAATTTAAATTCAGATGCGAGTATCTTACAATTCCGAGCTGTCAGTTAGATTTATTCCCTCTTACGTGAGTACGTACTCACGATAAGGTTGGATGAAAAGTTTGTGAAGGTTGCATGACGGATGAACTCTTTACAGCCGAAAATGGGAGCATTTTATCAGCTGACTTGTTTTATTGCTTAACACGTGATTGGTTCGTGTTTCTTCCATTGTGTGGGATTAATTTTGGTTCATACAGTATTTTGTTAGCTGTTATGTTGTGTTATATTTAATTTAATACTTTATTATAATAATATATACCTGACTATATATATAACATATAATAGATTATTTTATTTTATGCGAATACTTTATTATATATTATAAATGTAGTAAGAATAGTTTTTAACACGGTTAAAGGAGCGCCTCGTAATAACATTTCACGTCAAAGTGCAGTAATGCATGTGTAATGCGACCTCGACAATATAAAATTATTTCAAATCTTTGAACAACTTTGAACATCTTCCATATTTTTAATATAGTAACATTCATAAATACATACATTTGTTTATTTGTATATAAAATATGAGAACAAAAAAATCCTAACCTTATTTTTAAATATTAAATAAAACAATTTTAAATTGTATTTTCTACTAAATGAGTTGATAAACAAGAAGTCTATAATAAAACCGCAAATCACAAACTAAAACAGCCGACGAATGCTCATTACCGTTGCCGGTGGACCGTGAAATATTCGAGGTATCATTTGAGTGCGATTTAGTCGTAAACTAAACTCTAGTAATGTCCATTGTTGAAATGGCTGTCCGGTCGTGGTGGTTCCGTACAATTTTGCGGTCCATTTGCGGTCCGCTACCGGTATTTCAACGATCAAATTGCGAGAGTATTTCATATTCTAGGTAATAGAGTTATTCACACTGATGAATATTATAAATGAGGGACATAATAACATATTTAGTCACAGAATTACAAATCACAATAATAAAACCCACACTTAAATGCATTAGCAACATAATGTCTGTGACTTATTACTTAAACATTAACCTTACTTGATGTCGCAATCTTAACATTATAATGTGACATTAAATTTATTTTTGCTCTGTAGGTTAAATTAAAATTAAGATGTCACTAACTTCTTCCATGCACAAAACTTATCCAAAATGACGTAAATATATTGTTCGTTTTATTTAGGAAAGGATAAAACCAACTTAAATAAATAGCCCACAGTTTTATTTAATAATCGTTACGTTATCAAATAACATTACTTAAACAATAAATAATCATAAAAGTGTCTCACTGTAAACGTATCTGTTTTATAATGCAGGATCTTATTCCCTTGGAAACATTAAGCTCTAGAGCTAAAGTATCCGTACCACATAAAATTGCTAACGTAGTTTTCCGACCATTAAATGTCACGACCTGAGATATTGCCATAGCCTACGTGTCAGATACTCCACGCTGCCAAAAAATAGCCTAACAACTGGCGAAAAGCTGTATAAATATTTTTTTGCATTTGTTTATACTTATAAATTTATTAAATACAGTTTTTATCCTTAATAGTAGGCCTTCGTAAGGACTTAATAAGATTAATGATTATTTTACGTAATATTTTAAAATATTTTATTAGTATTATTTAAGAATTATTTAATGGAATTCATAGGTACAGTGAACATCGAAGTCTGTGTTGCTAACACAGCAAACTTTACGAAATATTTGATTATCCACGGCCTCAGGATAAATAAGGAGTAAGATCTGTTTCTTTTACTTTGTTTCATAAATATAATCTGTTTTATGGTTACAATGTTTGGTAAAAGTAGTTGTTAGTTTGTGTGAAACTTTTTTAATTCAAATTATGAAATAAAATAATTTCTGAAAATATTCTGACAGAAATTTTGCATTTCCCTATTTTCCCTTATGTAATAATTATTTTATTGAATTTACGATTGTTATTTTACAGTTCTCATATGGAAGATAAGAAATTGAATCATTAATTTGAATGCATCCCACGAATTTGAAAAAAACATTCAACTAAAGTAAAAATAATGGTCCAAAGACGTATTGATTTAGATTCTTAACCATTTTTCAGCTTAGTTTAGTTTTTTGTCTCAAATTTCTTATTTGATCAAAATGTTTCTTAAAAGTTGCCTTATTATACTAAATTTGAATGTTAGATCCAATAAAAAAATATTTAACTTTGAAAACATGTTAAAATATGTTAATAAAAACAAAACAAAACGTTTACCAGATGTTAACATTAAAACTTAGAGTTAATAATCCCATTAACACTCCAAAAATTCAAGTCACGAGCACACTTAGCAGAGCGTCAAATAAACCGAATATTCTAGAACTTCCGACCTGATTTATAATCCCCTCCTCTCCCACCTCCCACTGCAATCCTCTTAAATATGTATGTATTCCGCAGCGTCTGTTTGACAAAGTGCTAAGACAATTTAGAAGCGAAACATAATTGTGAATGTTTGAGATTAATACGATTGCGAATGCAAAATGAAGGCGTGTTGCCTTACATATTGTTTTGGTGACGTTATTTGCGGGTAGTTTTGGTCGAAGTCAGTTTTGTGAATTCCATTTCTTTTATTATTGTTTTCTGTTATTGCTTTAGTTTTGTATAATATATAAAAAAATAATATATTAAATGTATAAATTGTTATTCAATACATATAAGACACGCTACAATTAAAATTATAATCATTTTATAATGGCATGGCTTAAAATTTTAATCATAAAATGAAATATAATATAATATAAACTTGCATATTTATCATAACATTCTATTGAGTAGGTACAGAGTTACTTTATATTTATAACTATGCTTACTTTGCAAACTATAAACTATCAAAAATTTACTTTAAAAGGGAGGATTAAGTGAACTTTACCACTTACTGCTTGTCATACTTAGAAACTCTAAAGACAACCGAAACTGTATCCTTAACTTGCAACTATTTCAACTGTCGGTCCTTAGCAAAAATTGAAGCGAGGAACGGGAGACACGTCTAAAACAATGCAATAAGTGTTTACATCCGCGGAACAGTTGCTTTTAAAGCATATTGTTCTTAAAATAGACCTAGAAATTTGCTTGTAACAAAAATGTTTATATTTATAATGTTTTCTAATTTATTTTTATTTGTTTAATGTTTAGTGCTCAGTTATATCAGAAGTATTATTGGCTTTTAGTATTTGTTACGACTTCAGGGTCATTTGTGTTAACAGCACTTCAGATAGTCAGAACTTTAAAATAATTTTATAATAAAAAAAGTTTAATTAAACTCCAGAAAGAAGGAATGTCTTTATTGTGCATACACCTTATGAGTGAGTTTAATCGTGAGCCGGTTGAATTCCAAACAGAACGATTCGTAATCGAAATTGCACTTTTTTAATTCTTCCATATGTTGCATTGATTGGAAACTGGTGAGGTATGGCGCAGATTAATTTCTTTAACCATGTGTGAAAATTGAGTATTTGTGTTTGTAGGTAACATTTGACAGGTATTAAATTTTGTTTAGCTTTTAATAATATCTTGCCTAATACGTTACTTTTATATGGTAATCATAACGTTATAGGATAGTGAGATTTTAATTTTTTTATAAACTGTTGATGAGTTGATGCAAAATATATTAATTAATATAGGTATATAAGGTTTTTCTTAGTAATTAATGTTATTACTTTATAAGTGCCTTTTATCATTCTACGACTAGTCTAGAAAATTTTATATGATGAGAAGTATTGCACAAATAAATAGACGTTAGTACAATATCTCGAAATAATATTCTGTAGAGGTTCGTAGTGTCATGCTACGTTCAGCTACGTTGCTACGAGGTTGTTACGCTACTGGTTCTGACATGCGTTACACGAACGTCTTTTGTTAAGGACACCATTTACTATATAATGTATATTATATTATAACATCCTTTAAGAATGTAATATTTTAGCTATTATTGTCGTGATTAAAATCATTTAATATCACACAATGTGATGATTACTGACAAGACATGTCCATTGTTAAATCTAAATTGACTACAGCCTACAGGACTGCTCCTTAAGATTAGGATTAACTAAGACTGTCTCTATGGGCATAACTATGTCCAAGATACCCTAGTATCTTGGAATTGTTTCAGAATTAGAAAGCAATTGAATAAAAAAATATTCGCTATTGTATTTGGTTGATACTTTGCATTTTTTGTATACTGCTAATGCTAATTATATACATATAAGTCCTTGAGAACTTCGTAATTTAACTTTCTTAAATTTTAAGTGTACGCAATTGTTCAAAATAAAATTATTTAAAGAAAATGTTGTATCAAGATTTATAATATTAAATATATTAAAGACCTAATAAACCTTTTTAATTTACGATGAATGATTAATTTTGCTAACGACAATGAAATGAAATTATAATATAATAACAAAGAGCAAGATGTTAAATATTTTGTATTTTTAATCATCATTATCATCTGACATCAGGTAGTAAAAACAGAAAACCCGAAATTGTTCCAGCTACCAGAAAGACATTAATGACCATTTAAAAACATTCATTTATAATGTAACGATATTGCGATAAATAAATTATAGGTTACATTTTATAGCCCGAAGCTAAAATTAATTTGAATCCTACCCTCAAACTTATAAGCCTTTAAATACTTTGACAAATAATGCCTTTGTTGGTAGACCAACTCACTAACTTATGCCATTTATTATGAAACCTCTCGACCAATAGGCGGTAAATAAATATTGAGACCCTTTCCCCATGTCTTTTGGAACTTAATGGTTTTGATTATATGTTGTTTTGAATATGATACTTTATCACTGATTTAAATAAAAAGATATTTCATCTTCTTACAATAATAAAATTATTTTTACCTCTTTTTTAGATATTAACCGTTCATAGTAATTTCCCTTTAATGTTTAACACATTTTGGTGATTAATTAAATTCGGTTTCGTGTAAAAATGTAAGGAACAAAGCGCAAGGCTCGCCTCAGCTACCTGTCAGGTCATTCATCTTCCCATTTGCTCAATTTTTTATCTTCTGTCAGTCTGCTCATTCATTTTTCAATGCTTGACCATAAAACACGAATTACATAATGAATGGCATTGTTTATCTAAGAATAAAATTTATTGTCATTTTATTATTAATAATAATGTGAATAGCTTGCCACTTGCTCTTAATAATTAATTTGTATAAAGATAAAAAATATTCCTATTTTGAATCTTCTATAAATATATGAGGTGGTTCAAGTGCTTAAGATTTCATGCGTTTTTTTATTTTCAACTTTATTTTTATCTATTTTAAAGATTTTTGGTATGACTACATAGAATTTCCTGACAACTTTATATTTTATATAAGGATTTTTTGTATCAGTACCAAATAAACAACATACAAAACAATATGAAAATTATTAAATTGAGAATAATAATTACATTTTCAATTTTTTTTATTACATTATTTAAGCATACTTTAAAGTGTATTATGAAAAACTTTTGTATCTTTTGTTAAATTTTATTATGACAGTATAGATAGTAGAAATGTTCGTTAAAAATTCAGTTAATTACTTTAATGGTTTACTCTGGTGTTGATGAATCTCTGAATCAGTCAGGTAACGTAATTTTATATGTAGGTAGAGAGTACCGATCCCAGCTCAACTTCGACCAACCTATTACTTAGTATTAAAATTTATATATACGTATTTACATGATTATTACTTTTTGGAAAATATTGTAATGAAATTTAAACAATTTAAAGTAAGATAGTATTTTCTGTTGATAGAATTTAATAATACATATACATTTTGACTAAAATATTTAACTTTTCTCTCAGGGGAGGCAAATATTGGAAAATTTTATCAGTGCGTCAGAGCTACGCGTTAAAATAAAATATATTCTGTAACATTAATAAATAAAAGTAGTTATCAAATAATTTCTTTAATTGGCCACATTTATTAAAACATTATTAAATTAATATAAATTTTAAATCATAGTATATATATATATATATATATGCCCTGCCCTATATTAGGACATAACATTAAAGAAATACTCGAGTCAGTTTGTTGTGTAGTTTTTCTCAGACCAAGGTGCGATTATAACCGTTGTAGCCTTAATTTTAAATTGGAAAAACTTTACAGAAGCGCTTATTTCGATAATTATGGTATCATTTAACGTACATAAATAATTGCTGGTATTAATTCGAATAGTGGAATAAATATAAATAAATAAATAACTCGAAGGAAATTGGTTTTCTTTACAGTTCTAAATAAGAGACAGGTAATTAATTTTCATATTTTTATATAAAATATTAATTTTTCTTATATCTTTAATTAAAATTGATATTAAGATTAATTACACTACATTAATTGTTACATCTCATTGCATAATTAAACAGACTGTTAATGCTATTGGCTTTGAATTTAATTTGTTGGCGCTATTCCAAACTAAAAACAGGGTATTCTAATTAACATACAATTAGGAAGTTATTGATAGACGAAATTTATACTCGAGTGTTGCGTGATTCTTGCCAGTTACTGTCTGCATGTTATAATACATGCATTACGGAGACTTTAGACATAATACACTATTATTGTAAGTACTTTACTGATTCGAAAAACATGCTTTTGGTTGAATAAATATCATAAAAGTGCCAATTATTTTACAATAATTATGTTATATAATAATGATTTAAAGGTATCCACGGTTGTTCAAAATCAGGAAGGATTTTCCATTTTTTTACACACATGTACAGAAAAGACAAAAAAATTATCAATCCTATGCATTCATTAAGATAAAAATTACTATATATATTTTTTAACATATATTTTGTATTTTAAGAAAGATATAAGTTCTAAAATTATTGCAACAAAAATTTTATCAAAACAAATATCGCTCTGTTTACAAACTTATTAACGACTCTTTTTTATTTCTGTTTTGCTTAAGCGTCATATAATGCAATAGTAATAGAAGCTAATGTGTCTTACTGTTTCCTTTGTTTCAAATTCTTGTTATCTGTTAACTCAGGTAAAAAGAATTTGATTCGAAACAAATCCGATGCAGATTGTGAATGAGTTTCATTGATGACGTCATTACATAAATGCAATTAATTACAAAAAAAATTAAAATATCAAAAATTATAGGGATATTGTTTTAATAAAACCTGTGATAGGTGATGTCTAAAAATAAGGTGCGGTTAAATAAAAAGTTATAATTACAAGTAGTCTTGTCTCATGTCTGCTCATTTCCAAAACCGCCTGGTACAGGCGGCACTTTTGTAGTGGAATTTGCCGAATTTTATTTATGACTTGAGTTCTCCTGCGATCACGACTGAATCGATTATTGACAAATTGTTCAACTGGTTGAGCGGAAGTAACTTATTATTACCTTTATTTTGAAAAATTACTGTCTTAATTAACTTCCTTTAATATAAAATTTGCTATTTTTACCTTTTAGAGGTTTGTGTTTTTTAAGTATACTGTACCTTACTAAGTTAACTAAGCTTAATAAAATTTTTATTTTATTTTAATATCTAATTGTAAATGTATTTTTAATAAAATCCACATATTGAAAGTTAAATTTAGAGTCAATTTATATCCCTTTTAATGACGGTCTTTTACAATCATTTTCATTTTTACGAAGTAATATTGCTTTTAATAACCAAATGAAACTCACTTCTGCAAATAAATAAATAAAATGAATTGCACGTAATGCTCTTATATTTTCAATTTATTAATAAATTAATTCAAAACTATAAAAAATACATATAAAAGGTGTACGTAGTATTTTATAAAAATGGCGAATATATCAATAAACTGTTTTATTACAACGACATTTCAACGTGGCCCGTTTTATTTATGGGGTTGAATTGCTGGTATAATTTATTCGCCAGGAAAACATTTCGGCAAAATAGTGAATATATTATAAGGTTATTGTTACATTAGTAATCATTTTAAATCTAGCTTTGAGTTCACCTTACCTGGACTGCTCACTTGATGACCTTTTTGACCTACTTTTATTATTAGACATTACATGGAAAATATCTAAATTGTCCAAATGTTGGTAAATTTTCCAGAATATATAACTGAGCGAGGATATCATAATATCGCCATTTTATTTACAGTTCAAAGCATATTTCATATTACTATTTTATAAATCACGAGCTATGATTTATTTTTGTTATATTTTCGATTACTTTACTACAAAAAAAACATAGATTAATAAATGTTACAGAAAACTTGTCTAAATAGAACTCTAACGTAATATGACGCGCCATTGTCGTCCTATTTCTGTTTTGCATTACACTGTCCACGCAACGACGCTGAAGTGCAGTCATTAGAGTTGTTAACAAGCATGCCGTCATTACTACATGCTGTATTTTATATGCAGAACTGTACTCCTATACTCCTTTATCTAGATTAGTTTATTAACTTTGCTCTATTACAGTTACTCGTTGTTTAATTAGTTTATTAGTTTATTTTCTTACTCAAACTTTTTATCCAGTTTCTGTATTGTAAATTATTTAACACTACTATTATTGTGAACTAAAGAATATTATTTTCATAAATTATAAATTTATGTGTGATTCTGAATATGAGAATTATTGACAAGTCGTAATTAATTTAAATACGTTTAATGTTATTTTTAATTCAGCTTCTGTTTTTAATTAAAACATATATGTACATTTCAGCATTGATATATCATTTTGGTGCTAATTAATATATTTATAATAAAGAAAATTGTAATACAGATTACATCTACCCCGAGTTTCAATGAAATAGACTCAATAAATTTTCTTTAAATTTTTAAATAATTTATAAATTTTGCCAATTTTTTTTTTTTAAATAATTTTTTGGAATTGTAAAAAGTTAATAAACAAATATAATGATGCTTTTAATGTTAAATTCTTTACATTTTTGCAAGAATAATTAATATCATAATTGACTGTTTTTTATGTATTTAAAATTTAAATTAAACTTGTTTTTTATATAATTTAAATGATACCTTGATTATTTTATAAATAAAAATAAAACTTTTTATCCTTCAATTCAGTGAAAAGTTTAGAATTCAGAGGAATGGTATGGTTTAAAAAGGTGAAATAAAATAAATTCTAAAAGACAACTTGAATTATAAATATAAAACGAATAATAACGGTCATTAACCTGAAACAAGCACATATTAATAAAACAAAAAAAAACTGTCTTAAACCTGTATTTTTAACAAAGGCTACAAAAACCATGTACAAAAAGGTCCTATTTAAACTGAATACTAATTAAAAACTGAGGCTGCGGTATGAATTACAGATATAATATTTCTGGGAATGTCACAGAGCGGCACAAACTTGAGGTAAACGTAAGCATGACAAAATCAGCTTCTTTATCGGTGCGAGTGACGGGGTTCGTGCGATCTACTAAAATATTGAAATGGAATAAAAATAAACTCGAAAATTTGACTGTGTAACTTACAGAAAGAACCCCTTACAAAGATTGACTTTTAAAAGTCCATCCTTAAGCGGTTTCAACAGGTTTCAACCCGTCATTTTCAATGTAAAACATATAATTTTATACAATTTATCAACCATACGATGCCACGACTACTAACTATTCGTTTATAAAGAGAAATTAAATTTGATAAATGACAGTTTTGTTATGGTAACTAATATTTATTTGTTTTAGTATTACCCATTATATACATATATCTTATAAGTTTTTATAACATAAGATAGAGCTTAAATTATATTTCCTTTTAATAACCTTCCAATAAATAAGGATAAAATATTATTCATTGTTCAAATTACAACAGTTATATTGAATTGGAATATAATTAGTATATTACTAAGCAAAATGTATCGCTGTATATTTATGACTTGTCCCATAAAATATTAAATAAGAAAGTTTGCGTGAGTCCCGCCATTAATTTACTGCGTGAAAAGAACTCGGAGCGACGAGTTCACGACACGGTTCACCGGAATGATAGTAATGGATAGGCTTAGTATGAGAATTATGGGCGGTACTTCAATAGCCTTTACGTAACTTTGGGGTCGCACGCACTTTTAATATGTCAAAACATTCTCAAGTTATGTAATACATTTTGTAAAATTGTAATTATTTTGAACCGGAACGTATTTTACTTGAAAAGTTAAAGTCGTATTTATGAGTACGAGAACAAATAATGTATTTTAAAACTTATTATTTATAAGATAAATAAAGATTGATATTAATATTTAATTTTACAACTCATGTCTAGACCAAGGTTTTATTACAAGTAAAGTAAAATTTTACATTTATTTATTGTATTTGTTGTCTATCCCTTATTTTTGATGAAAGTTTATTTGAAATAGATAAAATATGACATTTCAAAAAACAATTCAAATAATGTAATTTAGGATAATAAAAAAGTACTGTACAAAGACTGGCGTATATGTTTTTTAAATATGGGTATTAATGTAATATTTTAGTTATAATAACTGACAGAATCCACAATATTACTTCACAGTGGTCTTGTGTTTAAAAAGTTATAAAAATATTGTTGTAATTGAACCTGAGCAGACAAAAATATCGTTACGGCTACGATACACATCGTATAAAGTTTTAAAACTGCATTCCTTTGAATAAACCAATGGTTGCAAATTAGAATAGCCATCCTACGCACGAGGCGCCGCATTTGGTAAAGCGCCAAGTCTGGGACAGTAGCAGCCGAATATTATTAAATTAATGCTTTAGTTGTATGCGACGTATACCATAAACATTATTTACGGCCAAGGTTAATGGAATGACCTGTCTCCATGCTTTATTTGCATTGCCCTGTCCAGAAGTACTGTTTGGAAAAGATTGCCGTATATATATTAATGGCAGGTATTTGTCTTAATAAAATTATTAAAAACATTCCAAATAAATATAAATTATGCTTTAAAATGTAACCATTTAATAAACAATTGAAATAAAAGATACCAAAAATTTAAAAAGCCTATTTTGTCTCTTTTGTATCAAATAGGGTAACAACGGTTCTGTAAAGATAGCATTCTACATCTAAGAGTTTCTTGAATATTACGACAAACAACTATAATCTGTTAGAGGTTACAGTGTACCACAGATTCATTAAAATAATGACGAGTGTTCTTAAAGTAAAGCCGTCCTCATTACTGCTGAGAAATATCGGTCAAGTTCTGCTGAGATGTATACATTGAATTACTGTGAACACTTTAAAGCGTTTCGTTTAACGTCGTAGAGCTGTTGAAAGGGAAATTCATAAATATCTAAACGATAATATATTCAAAAGTTATAATTTGTATTATCAGATAAACACTCAGTAATAGAACTTCGACAGTTATAAACGCCTAAATGAAATTTTAATTCAACTGCGCATAGACTATTGACTAGTAGCATTATTGACCACAAGCAATAATGACGATGATCAATATGGAAATTACCTGAGTTTTGTTAGATAAATTAGTTTCAGACCAATGTAAAATAATTAAATTATTGTACTTATTTTTGTAAGTCATTTGAGTAATGCTCTAATAACAATAACATCTATGTTTATTAATTTGATCTTTAAGCCAAAGCCCAAAAGAATGAACAATACAAGAACTTAATGTTACATATAAGGTAATAAAACTGTGTGTATAAACTAAATAAATAACTGAAATAAATACTACCTACTACTACACTTTAACATTTGTTATATAATATATATAACAGTATGGTACATATAAAATTTTACTTAAATGGAACTTAATAGCATTTGTCTATTTATATATATATATATATATATATATATAAACATAAATGTTATGTTACGTATATATATATATATATATATATATATATACATAACATTATTAAATGATTCGTGTAGTTTATTTACAGAATGTTTCATGGCTTATTTGTATAATTTATTTATTTGAAGTTTTTATTCCGATTATAATTCAAAATTCAAACCCAACATAAACACTCAACAAAAGACTGCGATGACTATAAAACGCAATGATTGTTCACAGATATCCCCTATTATATACTTAATTATTTTGGGACTATATTTCCGTACCATGTGGTACCATTTTGTGATAATATTAAACGTGGATATATAAAAAGAGGAACTGACTTTTAAATGTTATTATTGTGAAATGAGATCGTTTTTAATCATATTATAATTAAGATTATGTTTTAGAATCGAAAACTTCTTAAAACTGTTTTGATTATTGGAACTGATGATATATTTTTTATTAAAATATTGTATTCTAGCAGCTATTTTAGTATAAAAATAGTTATCTTTGTGCTAATGATTATTTTCCAGTAATAAATGGGAAGATCTCACAGTCAATTTGCACAATGATCGTTCACTTTTGACACATTTAAGAACTTCTTTATTATGTGTCCTGGGTTATATGGAATTATGTCTCATGTTATGATAAATTATCTAGTTTATTATGTAAGGGTAGCGGTATCTCGTAAGATGTTTGGACTTAAATATGAATGAATATGTATAATATTATATTACTATTTATCTTAAACGTATAAAAGAAAAACAATGCATCAAAAGAAAAATAACAAGCAGTCACTTCCAGTAAGGTTTTAATATTTCCGTTGTCTGCCAAAAATTCATAGCAATAGGAAATCTAATTGCGGTGTAACATGCGATCTTCGCGGTAGCAGATTTAGGAAATTGTCTAACAAAAGTAATAACTGTCTTCATAATCATCATACTCACTCCTACCTGGTTTTACTCGTCTTATTATATCATTTTTTTTTTTTTTACAAACTTTACTTTATATATTTTTTTATTGAATTATACATTATACATACTTTTTATAATACATAAAGAAAAACAGTTTATGTTTAAAAATTATAACATTTTATTTAAATAACTTTCCATAAATATAATTTGTTCAGTTGATAATGGAAAAGATTATCAAAATATCTTAAATAAAAAAATTAGCTTCAAAGCCTTTAAAAAATATTTTAACGTTGTTAATATTTAAAGTATATCATTCTTTTTAATATCATGAGAGAAATTTATTTCTTATATAAATGTAATGTTTTAAGAAGTTAAAGCTGTAATATTTCTTTATGGCGGGTAAAAACTTCACCAAATATTCTGTTTTTATAAAATGATTTTTTTCAATAATAGAATTACACCACTTCCGTGTAAAAGGAAAAGTATTGATATAACTATAGTTTTAAGAATATGTATTCGTATTTCACAAACTTGTTACAAAAGACTTAATATTCTTCAAATAAACAAATATTCATATGCAGAAAATATTTATAATTTATTTGTAACATAATTAAGGTTCATTGGTTCACTTTAATCAAACTAATATAAAGATATTGCTTAATATAATTGTAAAGATATTTTTTTATGATATAGGACAAAATGTTAACATTAAATTAAATAAGTATTTTATAACATGAATTTTCTAAAAATATATTTTTTTATTACTTAGAATCAATTCATTTATAAGGATATATAACATATATTATTAAATAGAGTAACAAATACAACGAAGAGAATTAAGGACCGTAAAGGCAGTGCATCTAATCCAGTATAATTAGTGAGGCTTGGTCGGCTGTGAAATGCAGGTAATGTTTATTAAATGGTCGTTTTATTATACATATACAATGTACCTACGATAATGTGTATACTTACAACATCGATAATTCTTTTTTTTATATAAAATATAAATCGTAGGATCCTGTCTCCGCAAAGGTAAATAACAAACACATCTCCATTAGTTATACATATTGATGAATATTATTTAAATACCGTGATTATAAAATTGTGAATACTATTGAAAAGACGTTCGTTAACAAGGAGTTTTTTCTTTACAGCTTCGGGACTCTACTACGATACATCACGACACACAAACATATGTCCAAAATTTTACGACCAAGACATAAAAATGTCTAACATTAATATATACTCAATATATCCGCAGTTGTATTTTACATACGTACATGTTGGATTCCAAACGTGTTCTTCTTATAATAAAAATGGGGACTCAAACCAGGCATGGCTTCTGAGCACAACGCATAAAGGAGCGGCTACTCATTGTGCATGTTTAATTCAAAAGCTGTAGCGATTATTACACGACATCTTACGTATATTTTATTTATATGAACATGAAAAGCGATCTTAAAAAGTGGAGAACACTCTATTTTTTAAACTAAAATAAATTCTGCTTAAAATATAAATAGAAAAAAATATATACAATGTATATTTAAGTTATATTTAATTGTACAAACTTGACCGAAAAAGAAATTGGAATAATATTTTCTCATCACACATCCATTGTCTTAATACCATTAAAAATGCATTATCTACCCGCTCATGTCTTAAGTTACAGTATAACCACTAAGGCATATAATATTTTTATTGCAGTCCCCAAACTCGCTAGCACAGACGACCTACTAAATAAAATATTCCACATCTATATTATTTGGGGTTATGTTAGAGGACACAATACGGCCCTTTGGTTAGCTGAAATGTTTTTATTGCGAACTTGATGTTTGTATTCCGTCTATAAAGCCGAGTCAGAGAAAATTTTCTTTGATAAAATTGATAATGCAATGCGAGCAGAAATATTATTTTTTCAATTTTGCAGAAAATATATGACTATTATAATACCAAATCATGATATATATTCGTTCGGAAGCTGATAAATGACATTTAAGAAATATCAAAACTTTTCTTATACCTAACGCTTGATTATTAAGCATGTATCAAAATATTTTTCTAGTTGAGTTGATATTATAAAATTATTTGGGTAAATATTGTAATATACGTTGGTAACCTTTAATCAAGTTGGATCAAAGTAATGTTACGACCAATGAGTCGTATACTTTGGGCAGTCAAAGGAAATATTATATATAAATTATTATATTTGTAATGAGGAACCCTTTATAGATACACAATCAGACCGTAAACAATTATAACAATTTGCTTTATCCTCAAAAGCTTATAAACTTTTGACCTACAAAACATCAATAAAATACAATATAATAAGGATTTAGTAACATCAACCCATTTATATATTCCAGACAATAACACAGCTTACAATATAACCCTTCTAATTTAGATTGACACCTCGCGATATTAACAATGATATCAAAAACAAGGCGTCAGCTTTGTTCAGGTAAACAATTAATCAGAGCAGAAGTTTATAGGATAATAAATGACAAAGAATAAATTGATAATCTTTTATCGTCAAACTAAGAAAAGTGGTATAGTAGTATTACTTTAATTAAAGTTCTGTTTCAATTTGTTTATTTACATTTTTTTTTATAAATCATTTTAAATAGATCAAGTAGCAGTAATTCGTACATGGAAAGATTGCTTTGAAAAATGAAGCTTAGTATTGAACTACAACCAAAATAAACCAACACCTTTTTCTTTTTCGTAAAAACCAGACACCCTTTTCTAATTGAAACGTCGCACAAAGTTTATTAAACGCCCCAGTTTTACCCAATAAAGTTTGGAGTGTCCAATAAATATCTGTATTCGCAATATGAGAATTAAACTGGGCTAAGCCGTAAACGAATCGTATAATGTTTGTATCTGCAGCTTGGAATAGATCCAGAACTAAATAAGCTTTTTACAGACTGTGCAGCTTGATATTTTTTTTTGCTTGAGAAAATTTTCATATTACTGCACATGTGGAAAAATATTTTAATATATGTACATATTATTAACAATTTTAACGTATAACTTAAAAATTATTATGAATAAATATTTTAAAGTTAAAACAGTTATTTATTTGTCTTTCTTTTTTAATTCCGGTTATTTGTCTGGTGTCTTTAAGACAAATTAAACTTATTTCATTTCGTGTAATTATTACATAGGCTACAGTAAACACACTTTTTTGTATGTTTCACTTCTTGGAGCATGACTGTCTCTGCACCGTAGGAAAACGTTATTCACTCAGGACGGTAACTACAATTCGGACCCGGAACAGCACAAACACTCAACCTATTTAGTGGTCCACATACCTTTATACCCGTATATTTTTAATAATAGCATGACTATAAAAACTGAAAACAAAATTAAATAGTCTACATTTATATCTATATAATTATTCTTTTAGTTTAGTTCTTTATAAAAAGCTTATTTTTCTAAAACATTAACCATATTTATATTATTAGAAAAGTGAAAACTTTTTAAAACCGAGCCAGGCGTCTTCAAATATTAACGATCAACATTTTAATAACATTCATGAATATATTTTTTGTGAAAGGTGTAATAATAACGCCAATGTAATATACTACGTGATCTCCCAAATAACATAGCAATAAAGTTTCAACCTTGATACAACCTCACTCAAGATGATCGATTCGTAATTCGATTAACTATCTTCGCCTAAACTTTCCTAATTACTCGCAACTTGACACTCCTAGATTAATTGCAGTATCAGATAACTAATAAATGAGAATTCTGTTAATAAAAACAATTACAGGTTGATTTATATACAATAAAATATTGCTTAATTTGGATATCCTTATAAAATATATCAGAAAAGAATACTAATTACAATTTTGTCAACAACAAGCACAAAGATATAAATAAAACATCAATATTTTCAAAATATTACTTTAAAAATGACATCAAAAAGCTCCTTGATTTAATGCAACTTTTCTTTATTTCAAAAGATCAAAAGATATGATAGTTACGGAAACAAATCCAAAGTAGAACCGTAATCCAATATTAAATAAATATTTATTTTTACATTTCATTGTTTTCTTCATTTATAGTAACTTGTATAATAGAAACGGTTGTGACGGGTAAATATAAAGTAAAACAAACTTAACTTACAATTTAAGTGATTTGTGAAAAAAATATTTATTCCAATGTTGCGGTAAAAATATTTTTTCTTGGCTTTCACTTACCAAACAAGGAATATATAATATATACCTGTACGTAGTAGTACATAGTTCAAATATAAAAATAATAACTGTAGATAATAATAAAATTGCATATACATATTTCATCCAACTAGTTTAATCTAACTCTTAATAAATATACCCTACCTTCAATATATATTTTAAAGAACGTATTCAAAAAAAAAATGATACAAAATAACCTTTATATCGTAATATTTCCATGATATTCTTTAATTTCTACAATAATGAAAGTAAAATAAATAAATAATTAATCAATTTATATTACTAATGTGTAAACGGCTTACTAACCTTTTTTTCTTCAAATGTACCTTATGATAAACTAACTTTATTTACGTCAAGTGTACTTAATTATCTATATCAAAGGTAAAACTGAGTGTAAATAAATATTATTCAAATATTGATTCTTGTTTGGAAAAGCTTGTAGAATTGTGGACACAATTCTCGTCGGCCCAATAAGATTACAGACCCGACCTACAAGTTTTTCGAAAAAGCCTACCCGTGTAATCCGATTTCGGAAGCGATTCGCTTGTTTTCATATTCTCAACACAAATTTGTAGTTTGCTCCAACTTCGAATAGTGTAACTTTTAACGATCTTGTCATATAAGTTGCGGTCATATACTACTTATTAAATTCAAGTTACGCCAACTATATTATACAGCTGCTATTCTACTGGGTGTTCATAAAGTTTATAATGTAAGACCATCATAAAATCTCGAAACAAGTTTCAAGAAACATATTTGTAACAAGATAAAAAATACATGCCTTTTGAGATATTATCGCATCACACGAAATTGTTCAATCTACACAGTATTTCAATAAAAAAATAAAAAAAATAATTAATTTCTTCATTGCTACTACAACTTTTGAGTGTTCCATAAATTAATAGTTTTTTTTGTTTGTGCATCTAACAAGGCTTTCACTGATTGAGAAACATCTAATGTTTCTGTGTAAGAGTATTCGTATATTACACCACAGCACCAACAAGCCCACGGGCAATATTACTGAAACAAGTTAAAATCTTTTCAATTAAAAACAAAGTATTATTTTCTCTTTATTCTTTTAGAAATAGCAACCCTTCCGAAGCCTAAGGCAAGAAATTTAAGGAAACATTTTTCGTATTTCATGGTTTTTATTATAAAAATACATTATTATAATAACGATACTTGTATTTCTAATTATAAAAATAGGATTTATTAAACGATCCATTTCATCCGTATACGAACCAAATTTCGCGAAACGGTATGCTTGGTATTTTTAATTAATAACTTACCTATTATTATTATGATTATTTCATTTGGTATCAAATTCATAGATCTTTTGTGTGCATCAATATCAAATATTCAATATTATGTATAACGTAAATATGATTTATACATATAAAGTAACAAATATCAATAAATTGATTTGGACAATAATAGACTATAATTACACGCCTATATCAGATCGTATCTCAATAATTGTAGCAATATTATAGCTTTAAGCCTATCAATTGTAGCAGGTAATTACCAGGAGGCATTGTTCGCAACAACAATATCACGGATCCGCTTTGAAATGCTGTCTAAGTGTTATGAAACAATATCGATATGATAATTATATTGATTTTGAATATCATTTATATTATTATAAGGAATATCATTTATATTATTATATTCAATATTCATTTCAATAATCGAAGGAGTTAAAAAAACAGAGTAATTGCTAGTGAGTAAGGTCAAATTAATTTATTGGACTCATGCTTGATTATCGCATAATTTGTGATCGTTGACGAGACGCAAAGCACTTTATTATTGTAACATATCATTGATATGGGACAATAATAAAATGTAAGGACATTATCCTTAATAACTTTCGGCCTAAATTTTCTAGAGGCTAAAAATATTTCATATAAGCTCATTAACTTTTAAACCGCGAGTAAGTCTGCCCTGCTGCAATCGTATTTATTTTAGTTTCCTGCTACGCTGTGATGTGTAACGAACGAGATTAAAATGACAATTCGTTAAAATTTAGTGTCCAAAAGCGCTATAAATACAAATTCCATGGTGCGCAAATTCGGCACCCGATAAGGGCGATTTTTGCTTGCACGAATGTCACACGTTATCATAATTTATTATGCACGCTCGTGCCTCTTCACTCTACATGTTACATGGGAAAATCATTTTTATTTATATGTCAAGTTTTTAATGGGATTAAGTTTTATATGTATTATATAAGTTGATGAAATAAATTGAATTAGTATTAAAATTATGGTCTATAACAACCGTTACTGGTTTTGTAATTAGTGTCAAATGTTAGAAATTTTATTATTTAAATTTATTTAAATTCTCTACATTTCTTTGTCATACGGGTTTAGAGTTATTATATATGTTAACAAAATTCTCATTGAACTTCAAACATTTAATATAGAACACAACAAACAGTTGTTTCACTAAAAACGTATAAACAAACGCAGTCCCAAGTTTCCAAAACATAGATTCATGTGAACTCACACAAGGAGTGCAAAATCAACTTGCCAACTGCGGATTTCCGTACGTGTCGAGCCGCAGGCTAGATCTTAACGGAGATAAACTTCACAAAGTTTTATATGTACTATTGCATTTATTGATGATTTAAAGTTGCTATATTTAGTATTCTGTCCAGTGTTTTGTAGAGTTAAATTGCTTATCTTTCACGCGCAGCGCTTCGAAAATCTAATCTATTTTGCTGAAATGTTTAACGAAATTCTGAAGTTAATATTATATTAATTCATAAATTATGCAGCTTTTAAGCGTTTTGTTAAAACATTATTAATCCACAACCACGCAGAGCTTATAAAATCAAATTTCTTTATAAATATAAGCAAAATGTCGCAGTAATTATCATTAAACTCAAACTGCATGGTACTTCAAAAAGATCTTCGCCATGATGAATAAGATTTTCATGTTGATATATTAAGTTTGGAGTCCACCGCTCATGATAAATAGAGGCCCCGCGAGAATATTTATGACTGACTTCTAGACGTTGAGAAAGAATGGATGCTGGATACACGACATTATGAGCATTTATTATAGTAAATATCTTCAGCCCTTTTAGCTTGTAAGTAATATTAATCATACGGAAGATTTTATTCATAATGATTATTTTTATCCTGACAACGTTACAAAACATTCTTTTTTATTTTTTATTATATTATAAAGTATATTTTGCGATTAATATATATAACAATAAATATACTTCATTATATTAATTAATAGTAATAATAATAAAGTTATTGGAATTATGTTGCCTATTATTAATATTTATGTAAAATTTAGTGTAAACTATTTATTATATTATTCTCTTTCCTTAGATAGTGGGCAGTAATATTTGAAATAAACCATTTAATTACTTAAATTTTATATAGTATTTTATATAAATAAATAATATTGTATATACTTACCTAAAAGACAAGGTTGTCAACGGACGATATGACTTATGACTGTTCGGATCATCCATCGCAGTGCCCCAGAAGTCGTCCAAAAACAATTGTCTAAGACTATTGGTCCCCACTACGTCACCGTTCGTCACAATAGCGGGTATATCATCATGAACAAAATCACCGTTTAAACTGTTCACGTAACTAAGAACTGCGGTTGATATCACCATTGTATAAATAGCTATATCACTGTTACAAGTACTTTTAGGATTCCTGGACTCCTCCTTCACAGTTGGCAATCTTCGTTTCATCTTTGGACTAGTTCTCGGCGACTTGAGTGTCACATTCCTACATTTGCACATGTGGATTGAGGTGACTTATTACCTGGAACAACGAAATATTTGTTATTATTATATATATATATGCCCTACCTTTGTTATACATATAATATTTCCTTATTAAGGTAAGTATATTTTATACTTAATATATATATATATTTTATTAGAAAGTGTTATTTAGTAATGATACATATTCACTTTTTTGTCGGTTATTCCCCATTAACGTTTGGATCCGTTCAACAAATCTTGTATTTATATACGGATATATATATAAAAAAAAGCAAAATAAATAAAAAGCATCAAAATTAGCCCTTTGATCATGTATATTGGGAAGTAACAACCATTTTATCCACAAATTGTAAGGCACACAATTGAGCGTCTATCAACAAGCTATAAAATAGAAAAATTACCATGTCTCGGGTTTATGTTTAGTACATGGCAGGCCATCCGCGAATTTTCGTGATATCATTAATCTTACATGCATGGTACACGTCTGCTTTTGAAAACCTCGTGTTGGAAATTATGAATGAGGATTTAAAAACAGGATCGCATTACAATTAGTAGCATTAGTAGTATATAGTAGTGACATTTGATAACTAATTATATCTATTTTCGAACGTGATTTTATATATTACAATAGTAATTGTCTATTATGTAACATGTTGCTAAAATTAAAGGTTATTAATTTAATTGAATAATAACAGATGTATTTGTTTATTGTGACATAAAAGATGTAGATCTTCCTTTTGGTATAAATAAGGTTTGTGAATAGATAATATTGTATTTTAAATTAACGAAACTCAATCAGAAACATAAATCAACATATTTTATTCTATTCAATTCATATTTCAATATCGATACTAAACTTTACATAATACAATGATGACTAGGACGAGTATTTCTGACTGACTAATATAAAAGCGGCAGACGTATTCTAGTTTAATACTCTCCAGCCTTCTTTCCAAAATATATTTGGATCACGTTTCTGCCCACGAAAATTCATAACGCCCGATATTGCTGAGTATATTGAAAAATAGTTATTTAGATTAGAGGTCCGCCCGAATGGGATTAATCGGCTATATTTTATAGCGTGTGCTAACACGGCTTCGGTTTTAGCATGAAATATTGCTGGCGCTTTATTACGGTGCTTTAAATTACTAAATATTGCATCGATTATTAAATTCACAATCGCATTAAGTTTATTTTGTGTAGCGTTGAGTAGAAAGCCTCGCAGTCTTGTATGTAATAATAAATAATATTCATTACCACATATTATTATGTTATTACAAATTTCATGTATAAAATTTATAATTAGAAGTTCTAAGTTTAAATTGTAATTTTTATGAATTGTATGGTTACCATAAAAACGATAACATAACACCAAAATAAATTAACATGCAGTAAAATATTGTTGTAAATCAATTCACACCCTACCCTACCTCTTTCAATTAACTTGAAAATTGGCATGGAGTGAGTTTCAGATGACGATGTACTTTTATATTTTGTTGAACGATTTTTATCCATATACACACACTCCGTAGTTTCATTGTGGAATAATATTTTCATGGAAAAAAATATTTAAGCTGTATATTTAAATGAAAACTATATTTGATAAAAGAAGAAAGAAGAAGAAGAAGAAGAAGGAGAAGAAGGAGAAGAAGATAAGAATTGCTTACAATAACATGATCAGTAAATCTGAAAAAAACCATAATATGCGTTTAAGGTGGTGAAAAAAAAACTAATAAAATCGCGTTTATCTCAAATTATAGGTATTTGAAACGCCAACGAGGCTGTTCATGACGTATAATAATCAGAGCAGGTTAATTCACAGGTAGGTTTGCTTTATTTATCGCATGTAGTGTGCTTTACCGTGTTTATTAGTATATAAAATTAATAAACGACCCGCTTGATGAAGCTCGTTCATAATTTTATGGCTGAAATTCGCAAATTAAACATTTTCATAATGATGGTATGTTTGTTTCATATTTTAGTTAGTCACAGTCCTGTTATTGCCTGTAAATGTATAAGTTATAAACATAATATTATTTGTATCAATTTACTGTTGTTTGTTTCTGTATTTCGAATGTTGTAGAATAGTATTGCTTATGTCTCATGGTACAGGTTACTCCCTTTATACAGGTTCTCAGAAAAGATCAGCGTGAAGTAGCTAAGATTTTATCTATGGCTAGTTCTCAGTAGGGAACCTTATGTCCACACCCTATTCCTGTCTCTTCGTGTATTTTTAGTTCCTAGACAATATATTCATAGACGACAGCATTACGCAATAAGTACTAGATATGTATGGGCTTATATACATAGATATGATAATGATATGATATGATGTATTTTATTTTTATACTGAAAAAGTTACTAGTTCAAAATGTGAAAACATCACTCATACCTGATATAACGAGCAATTTGCACTATCTGTCACTTCAATGATTCGATTCTTAAAGATATCTTCTGCTCTTTATCCTCCATTGCTGCCAAGAATGCTGTATGAATATTTTAACAATTTCAAGAATAAATAAATTAAATAATATTTTTAGTATTTTTTATTTCTTTAAAAGAGTAATATTAAATTGAGTGCTTTAGACATATACTTTTTTAAAGCTTCAGCGATGTTCGCGAAAAGGCGCGTAGATGAATTTAAAGCCATCATTCGTAAGCGGTGCGCGTCATTGCTTAAGCGTCTCCGCGGCAGCCCGAACAGCATTCTGAAAGTATTTGTAGATATATGGGAGAGCCCAGTGCTGCGTCATTGGATGCAGCTCCATATTAAATAATTGTAAATATAACTGTGAATATGATGTTATTATTTTAAATTTAGTTATATAGTAATACTAACAATAGATTATAAGATACTTTGTAAACTAATACTCTATGGGCTTGTCCCGAAATAAATGATATTATTATTATTATTATTATAAAAATTCAAGGTACAAATTTAAAATTTAGGAAACTGGTTCTATACTCGTATATGTCTTTCTTGACCATTAGTAAATAAAAATATCTCTTATCTCCATGTATATCTCTACGTCATACGTCACCTTATTGGAGACTTGCTTCATTGTCACATTATTTTAACACACGCCGTTTGTTCTTTGGAAGCCTTTGTTACTTTACTTTACTTTACGTACACTTATACTTATTCTTGAGACTCTTCTGAAGATATGCAATAATATAGTTAAGTAATTTGAGATCTTTTATCCCGAATTACGTAACCATATTTTTATACAACTATAAATGGAGGAGTATATTTTTAAAATTAGTATTCTGAACGAATTTAACCAACTTTTATTGAATAAATGTATGTCGTTTTATGACTTTCTGCTGAAACGTCAAATTAATTTCGTGTTTTGCTATCATACGTATATTTGATTTATGTTAAGGTTAGCTTTTAATAAAATTGGTCCTTTTTAATTACAAAACAAAAAGTAATAAAACGAATTGGTATACATGATTTACCGGCGATCTCACAAAATAAAAAGGTATTAACCAGTTTAAAACCATACTTTTAAAATAAATATACGATGTAGATATCGTAGAAAAAACTTGGAGTAGAAAGAAAGGTTGTTTTTTCGAAGAAGTGTAAAAAAAAGTATAGTTTAGATTGTCCGTGTCTACAATCAACTGTCACCAGCATCCGCTGCTTTCAAATGAGGAAGAATATTTTCTTATAAATGTATTCAATTTCTATAGATAGCCCGATCGAGTACAGTTGAGTTTTGTTTATAAAATATTCTGCTTTGTTTTAGTCATTCTGTATGTTGTAATGACTGACTTATTGATTGAAAGAATCTCTTTTGATGAATTTACAATAATTTATACAACTTCATCTGTCAGGTCGTAGTTATTGATAAACCAGTTTATAGTACCTAAACACAACTTGCTTAATGCTTCATTTAATTCACATTAACAAGAGCAACTTTGGAATATCCAATATTTGTTTGAAATAAATGATTACCAGCTTTCGGAAAAATGTAATTATTATGTTTTGTATAACTATAAACAAGATGTTTACAAATTTTTTAAGTAAATTGTTTTAATTTCTAAATTCAATAAATAATTATTACCTTAAATGTAGCAAACATGCCTTTCGCATGACGTGGATACAAAGGCTAGGTTAGGTTTAACGAAACAACAAACAGTTACGTACTATTGAGTTTTCTGTCACTAATTCAATTATTCATTAACGTAACAACTTGCCAGTTTGACAATAGGGGATCTGAACTTTGTTTCTCACGACACTAATTGATTAGTTTTGGTGTCTATTAATATTCATGATTTCAACATGACTTTATAATACAGTATTTAAGCAATATCAATATTCTTGTTATATTTTGTTTCTTTAATAATTAAGCAACCGCAAATAAGAATGCAATGAAAAGCAAAAATACTTAATATTTTATAATTATAATCTAAAAATGAAAATAAGTTTTTTCGTCTGTCGTGGTACGGGTATGTCATGAGGACAGATGAAAGGCACGTGACAAAAAGAGTGCTGGGTATGATAGTGGAGGGATGGAGAGGTAGAGGACGGCCGAAGAAAACAGGGATTGCGTAAAAGATGATATGGAGAAGAAGGTGTGTACAGAGATGACGAGTAACAGGAGAGTATGGAAGGAAAAAACATACTGCGCCGACCCTAAAATGGGGATAAGGACAAGATGATGATGATGATAAGTTCTAAACTTTCCACATAAGGAGTCATTTATGTGTGAAGTTTCTACTGTTTGTTCCCTTTTCATCACTTTATGTAAAATAATGAATATTACTATAGACATTTTAATATATATTCTCTTAAAATATATATTTAAATGGTTTCGGTAAAATATTCCAAATATGCATTACCTTACGTGTATGTCATCGGTCGTGGTAGATCTAAAGGGACGTAATCCCAGCGTCCATTTCCTTCAACGTTTAGTCGCAAATTGCTGCAGGGTGCGAATGACCGGCTTAAAAGCTAGCAATAGCTGTTCCCAAACCGTAATGGTGCGATTAGGCTTTTCCTTTTTGTTTCGAATACACGGATTTATGAACAAACTTTTATTTGGTTCTTGTTTCCAATACAACTGCATTGGAGAGACTTTTTATGTGTAAATGATTATAAAAAATATATTATAAATTACTAGTCTATTATATAAAAATGAATCGCAAAATGTGTTGGTAAGCGCACAACTCAACAACGCATGGACCAATCTTAACAATTCTTTTTTTTTAAATATTCCTTGAAGCCCAAGGATGGTTCTTATGGCGAGAAAAATTCGAATAAATTCCAGGAAAACCCTAAAAGAGCCCTTTTCTTTTTCCTATACAAATATTTTCTAATTAAATTTAGAGTCAATTTGAACTGTATTGCTATACAATAAAGTTCATATTAAATTACAAGCATTCATTTTTGTCTAAACAATGTAGGTGTTGCTAACGTCGAAGAGTCAATTCGCACTTTATTGTCTCTGCACAAAGTTCAAATTCAATCAAATATGTGTGTGCAGGTTCACGCAAAAGTGATAATATCGTGAACCCGACCAAATTGAAAAGTCAAAAAATTTAAGAGCTATAGATTTGATTGGCCTTGGAATATTCTTTCTTTTGTTTTAGTTTTGGAATGCGACATAAATTGTCATCAGTTTTCACGTCATTGCATCTGTCAAACAAACCGCGTTAAAAAGCGTTTATAATATTTAATAATTAATTTTAATTGTTTTATATCGTGATTTGTGCAAAGTGTTTTAATACCTGTGATTAATAATTATTGCATGTGACATAATTTAGGTGAGTATATTCGATATGCCTCCTATAAGACGAAGTAATTTAGGTAGAAGAACCCGAAATGCTACAAACCAAACTAATTACCGATCTTATCATACTGCACAAGAACGTGACGACCGAAAAGAACATGAAAGAATTCGTATATCACGAACGCGGGATGCGAGAGCGAGAGATTCAACCAATAATCCCGAAAGTTTGAATCGAGCTGCTTTCAATTATGATTAGTCAATTGACTACAGTAACCACCAATGTGTTACTATTGGATCTATGAACTTGGTTTGCTCTCATTGTAAGGCAAATGAAGCCAATGGATTGTGTTGCGCAAATGGGAAAGTGAAATTGATACCATTGGATCTACCACCAGAGCCATTGTACTCATTGGTTTCAGGAATAGAACCAGATTCCATACACTTTTTGTTAAATATCCAACAATATAACAATTGCTTTCAAATGACGTCATTTGGGAAAACAAACGTAGTTCGGGATAATTTCATGCCAAATTTTAAGGTAGGTATTATAGCAGCTAATCATTATTATTTTAGTGAACAAAATTTCCTGTTAATTAAGTAAAGGTGTGTCATTAAACTTCAGTTCCTTAATCCCCAAGAAATATATTACTTAGTCATAATATTATTTGGTGATTCAGTATTAGCAATACTTTTATTATTTTGAAACACAATATAATTATTTGATGATGGATATTAGTTACAACTAATTATTACATATTGACATACCTAAGCAAATCAATTATAAATTGGGGATTCAAATTAGGAGACAGATATACTTTTTACGAACAAATATTATTTATATTTGACAAAAATCATTTTTTTTTAATTTACAGATACAAGGCCAACTATATCAGGTTCACTGTTACCAGTGTCAGATAGCAATTACAAATTCCTGCAAATTTATTTCATTGGCAATTCACCACAAGAAATTGATATGCGTTGTTCAAATAACAATTCAGTAAAGAGGTCTATTGTAGAACAATTACAAACTTTATTTCATGAGTACAATTAATTGATTATGTTGTTTAAAACTGCACTGGATCTGATGCCATCTGATAATCACAGAATTGTAATCAGAGCTGATAAAACACCTGTTGGCCAACATGCAAGACGTTTTAATGCACCAACTATTGATGAAGTTGCCATCGTTGTAGTTGAAGAAAACTTGGAATCCCTTGATATTGTTTTACATCATCGGAATGATCAATTACAACGTATAAAGGAAACACACCGCTCATATGACGCATTGCAATATCCCATTATATTTTGGCAAGGTGAAGATGGCTATGATTTCTCAAACAAGATGATAAATCCTATTACAGGTAATAAAAAATATTAGTTTAGCAAGGAGATATATTATCAGTCACCATATTTTTTTTTTTATTTTCAATGTTATGAAAACAAAAATCTATTTTCAGGTTCTAAAACCAACAAAAAAGTCAGTTCAATGAACTATTATTCCTACCGCCTAATGATGACAATCACATACTCAAACGTCGGCGATTATATTACAAGTATGTTGTAGACATGTATGTTAAAATTGAAACGGAGAGATTAACATTCATCAGGTTGAATCAGACAAAACTCAGATCTGAAGAGTATATTCATCTTCGAGATGCGATTAATACTGATGGTAATGCACAGAATCTTAGTCGAATAACTATTCTTCCAGCAACATACATCGTAAGCCCTCGACATATGTATGAATATGCTCAAAATGCCATGTCATATGTTTGTCATTATGGTACAGCAGATTTGTTCATCACATTAACATGCAATCCACACTGGATAGAAATAGACACAGCCAGTTTTTATACAAAATTTGAAATCTTTAATGGATATCATTGTGAAACATTATGTGTTTGGAGAGACACGCCGCTGGATGCATTCTGTGGAGTGGCAGAAACGGGGATTGCCACATGCACATATTTTGATTTGGTTAGTTGACAAGATAAAGTCAAATGAAGTTGATGCAGTAATATCAGCTGAAATCCCTAATGTAGAAGTAGATCTTGGATTGCATGAGGTAGTTATCAAAAACATGTTACATGGTCCCTGTGGAACTCTTAATCAAAATTTACCATGTATGGTGGATGGTAAATGTTCAAAACGATATCCACGGACATTAATATCTGAAACAATCACTGGTATTGACGGTTATCCTTTGTATCGCCTTTGTATTGTATTTGTATCCTTTGTATTGCCGATCGACAGCAGAAAATGGAAGATCAACAATTGTCAAATTAAATCAAGAAGATATTGAAATAGATAATCGCTGGATTGTTCCTTATTCACCCATTTTATCAAAGACCTTCAAAGCGCACATCAACGTTGAATTTTGCCATTCAGTAAAATCTATTAAATACATTTGCAAATATGTACCCAAAGGAAGTGATATGGCTGTGATTGGTATTAATGCAGAGAATTCCAATGATGAAGTTACCCAATACCAAATGGGTCGCTATGTTAGTAGTAATGAAGCAGTTTGGCGAATATTTTCTTTTCCTATTCGTGAGAGACACCCTACTGTTGTTCACTTAGCTGTGCATTTAGAAAATGGACAAAGAGTATATTTTACAGCACAGAACGCAGTACAAAGATCTGTACAGCCACCATCTATTACATTAACCAGTTTTTTTTGACATGCCAAAACGATGCTTTTGCTCAAACATTGTTATATTCTGAAATGCCAAAATATTATACTTGGAATCAATCCTTAAGGAGATTTATACCACGGAATCAAGGAAAACCAGTTTCAGGATACCCAGATGTATATTCTACCGATGCGATTGGTCGAATTTATTCAGTACATCAAAGCAATGATGAAAGTTTTTATTCACGACTGCTATTAGACAATGTACGTGGCCCAACATCATTCCAACATGTAGGAACTGTTGATGGTGATTTGTGTGGATCATACAAAAAAGCTTGCCAACGTTTGCGATTACTAGAAAAATGCTCATTGGGATCAAACTCTCAATGATGCTGTAATATCATCACAAGCTCATCAAATACGAACATTGTTTTCTATAATATTCCTGCTTCCCATCAAACCCAAAGGATTTGTGGATCAAGTACAAAGATAATATGTGTGATGATATTTTGTATCAAATACGGATTAGAAGGGGAAATCCAAATATACAAATAAGCGAAGAAATTTACAATGAAGTATTGATTTCAATTGAGGACATGTGCTTGATGATGTCAAACAAACTATTATTTCAATTAGGCCTAGCCGCCCCTAATCGTCCAATGCATGATGCTTTTAACCAAGAGTTGCACCGAGAAAAACTGTATGATCTCAATACTTTGAAAGAATTAATTCAAACAAATCTTCCACTATTGAATGAACAACAGAAGTATGTATTTGATACACTTATGAAAGTAATAAATGATAAAAGAGGAGGGATTTCCTTTTTAGATGCACCTGGTGGTACAGGATTTTTTTTTTATTTATTGATATTAGCAACAATTCGCTCACTAAATAAAATTGCACTTGCACTCGCTTCGTGGGGAATCGCATCAACTTGGCTTGAAAGTGGTAGAACAGCTCATTCAGCACTAAAATTGCCATTACACATGCAAAGCAACGAAACCACAACCTGCATCATTTCGAAGAACTCTGCAATGGCAAAGGTTTTGCAGCAATGTGAATTGATTGTTTGGGATGAATGCACGATGGCACATAAAAAATCTTTTGAGGCTTTAGATAGAACCTTACAAGATCTACGGAGCAATCATAACCCATTTGATGGTGCAATGATTTTATTAGCAGGAGATTTTCGTCAAATATTGCCAGTGATTCTACGATCAACGCCAGCTGATGAAATTAATGCATATTTAAAGTCCTCCAATTTGTGGAAGCATGTGAAGGTATTACATCTAATCAAGAATATGCGTGTCAAGTTGCTAAATGACCAATCTGGAGACACAACATTCTCTAAACAACTCATTGACATTGGTAATGGCAAATTTCCTATAGACACCTTGACTGGTTGCATTAACTTTCCTCAAAGTTTTTGTCAGTTAACTAGAACAAAAGATGAACTTATTCAAAAGGTGTTTCCAGATGTTGCTCAAAATTTCAGAAACCATGATTGGTTGAGCGAAAGGGCTATATTGGCTGCAAAAAACATAGATGTAAATGAATTAAATTTCAAAATTCAAGAACAAATTACAGACGAATTGAGGATATATCAGTTGATTCAGCTTCTAACCAAGATGATGTCGTGAACTATCCGCCTGAATTTTTAAATTTGCTGGATTTACCAGGATTGCCACCTCACAATCTTCAATTAAACCTTTAATTATCGTTAGTTATAATGTTGAGAAATATCAACCAATCACGTCTTTGCAACGACACACGGTTAGCGATAAAAAATTATTGAACAACGTGATAGAAGCAACTATACTGAAAGGAAAGTATAAAGGAGAAGACGTGTTGATACCACGCATCGCAATGATTCCGACTGACAGTTTCCAGTGCGGCTTGCTTTTGCTATGACCATAAATAAGTCCCAGGGGTCAATTGTATGTTGCCTGTTCCCATGTTGGAAAACCATCAGATTTGTTTGTATTCACCAGGTAATCAAACAAAAAACATTGTGTATCATAAAGCACTACAATAAAAATAAAACAAATTTTTGTTATTAATACGATTACTGAAAATACTTATATACGTTTTATTTCATTATTCTTTATTTCATCTTATTAAAATGATAAAGTAACATATTAAAAAAAGGATAATTTTACGATTTATTTAAAATATTAAATGATAAAAAAGATCCACCAGAAATCTTAATATGTATAAATCACGTGTCACGTTGTTTGTCCGCGACGGGCTCCTAAACTACTTAACCGATTTTAATAAATTTACACACCACGTACAGTTTGACCTAACTTAAAAGATATATAATAATTTTCAACTCAATTCATAGTCGCAATATTATTTTATTTGTTTATTATTTTGCAGTTAGCTCCTAACAATTCTAAAAGATGGCGATATCTGTTGACTGGATTGAATAATTACGAATGATGTATCTACCCTACCTACCTCATTCGTAAGTTTAGTGTTCCAAGTTATTTACTAAAAACTTTGTAATTTACAAACAGTGTTATAAATTTGGATTAAATTTAAAAAAATCCGTGCCCGCAGGGGGACACGCGTGGGTAGACCTCGTGTGTAACTCATTTAAAATATAACTCACTACCTAAGAATAATACATGATGCCGTTGTTTACCTTAAAAAATTTTCAAGCAAAAAGCGGTTTTAATTTTTTTTCTCGGAAAAGGTATCTTTTTTGGAAATACTTTTGGTACTTAAATTTAGAATAAAAAATAACCTTTCTATTAAAAATATTTGCGAGGAGGGAATGTTTACCAGAAAAAAGTTGCCGTGGTTTTACCTACCTAAAATTTACAAGCTAAAAGTGGTTTTTATTTTTTTTCTCGGAAACGGTACCTTTTACGGAAAAACTTTTGATACTTAAATTTAGAGTAAAAAATAACCTTTCTATTAAAAATACTTGTGATGCAAGAATGTTTACCAGAAAAAAGTTATGATTTTTTTTCCAAAAATTTTTGGTTTTTTTACCCCCACCCCTAAGTTATTGAAGTTAGGTTTTCGGTTTATCTGCATTAGTTATAGGTATTTATCAAAGACATCATATAATATGAACGTGATTGATCTCCTTTGTATAGGGACAAAGTTATGGTCGAAAAACTGAAATCAGAAAAAGTGAGGCCCTAGCGCCCCCTGTGACCGGATTTCTCTGGTTAACGAACTTGACCTTCATTTTTGGATGGTTGATTTTTGTGCAAAGTTTGAAAGCGATCCGAGCGAAACTGCGACCGCTATCGTGCTGACAAAAGTCGAATCTGGACGCACGCACGCATATATATATATATATATATATATATAAACTTTTTGACCAATGGTCATTTCGGACTCAGGCGGTCATAAGAAGACCTCCTGTGAAGAAATTTTTCCAAAATTCGAAAGTAGGGGACAAATGAATGGGCAGACCGAATTCTTCGAGGTCTACCCAAAATAATTTTGTTTCTATTTTTGCTTAATATCGACTGTAAGAAAACATTATGATTTTCATGACAGAAGTACTCAGAACGTTACCCCTTAAATAGTTTACTACAATGTAATATATCAAAAACAATAGTCACAGCAACGCGTGACCGGGTCTGCTAGTTTATCAATAAAAATGTATTACTCAAACTTAAAACAATGGTCATATTTGTTATATTATATTTTGATTTGTTATAAATTTTATAAATCACATTTGACATATGAGATACGTTAGATTTATAAGTACATTATTTTAATATAATTATTTTCTTAAAAAGGTATAACGCCTCTCTTTCTTCTATTGCAGTCAACCCGAAAATATGTGTGCTATATTTTCGGGTTGAAATAAAATGCTCCTAATATCAAGTCCTCTTATTGCGCCTTATTTTAGGCCAATAAAGATTTAATAAGTAATTTGAAATAAACTGTATATTTTTTTTCTGCTTTAGTACTTTTACTCTTCTAATTTTAGAAAGTAGCAAGAACCACCAATCTACGTTGAAACTACTTTATAAGCTCGATCCACGTTGAAATGGTTCATACAAAGTTTTTGTCTTAATTGTAGAAATGATTAAAACATAAACAATATCTACAATTTAAGAAAAAATTCTTTAAAATATTTTAAGAAAATAAAGTTTTCAAAATATTATCTCAGTAGTGAAAATCTTTAGTACAGACTACTTCCAGATTAGTTGATTTAATTTCATCTTTTAATATAAATATTCTTAACGTTAAAAGATATTTAAACAATTGTTTTATTGTCTCAAATTCAATAACAGAATGTTTTGATTTAAGTTCATGTTAAAATCAGCGATACGGGCTCACATTAATTATCGGTTCAACCCCCATTGCGGCTCCCTTTGATAAGACACTAATTAAAAATCTTACTACTACTGTATCAGAAAACGGATTACTCTCAGAATTCTTTTTATAAATGCATCTTTATATATTTCGAGTTTCAAACGTCTCTTAACCCATTTAAAATTTTCAACACATTAAGCGAAAAATTTAGAGCTATTAGAAGCAGACATGAACTTTTTGAGAACAGTTCATTTTCACACATTTTCTCCGTCGAGAACTCTTTGCATCTAAACTTACACTGATACTCTCTAACGGTCTTTTATAACACCTTTCAACAAAGTAGAGAATCATTATATGTGCAACCCGCACAATGACGTAGCCTTATTTAGTCTACAGGTCTAAAGGACACCATTTTCACGTACGACGCACTTATCTTTGACAGAACAAAAAACTCAAGCATGACTTTCATTTTCATTTCCCCCTACTCAGGAAGCCATCGCCGTCCTGCCTGGTAACATGGGTCGAGTCATTTATCGACACCCATAAAAAGGCGATAGTTGGGTCCTTTGCACCCTGTTACGAGCAAGGTTGAGATAGGAGATGTGGGGAGTTAACTAACGGTTTCACTAGTTAAATATTTTAGTTATTCATTCAAAACCAAAGCATCCCTTATAACGTCAGGAACATAATAAGTAAAATATAATAATTAAGTCATTTATAATACAAATTATAAAGCAGATAATAAGAATGTTGATTGGTAAAACTGAAAACATTCTTAACGGTGGAAATTTTAAATCAATTCAGATCCATTTTGTATTTGAAAGAACATATCTGGATTTATCAGTGCACACCGATAATTGATTTGTAGATTGGTCTTGGAGGTTCCAAAGGATAATTTCAATATTTCAATAATTAATATCAGCATAATCCACAAAATATACAAAACATAATATTTTTTTGGCCCGATGACGTAGTATAAAGTATAATGTAACATATATTTATTACAACGTCATAAAATAAAATGAAACGAATAATAAAAAATTGCTGTTACTATTAGAGAATAGGTACATTATATCAGAGACAGCAAAAACGATTTGGAAAAAGGACATCACAAAAACATATACCGTTTTTATATCGTTCAATTACTGCTATCAATTGTTGTAATATGGAGTATAAATCTTTAGAAATAATATTGAAAATTACTATCTTTCTACAAAAATAAATAATGATTTAGTATATGGCCTTTGAAATCTAACAAAATATCAAACTTCTTACATTTTTAGGGTCTAGACGCATTATTTAAAGTTATTGACATCATATCAATAAAAACTGAATAAAAGTCTGCACTCGTCGAATTTGATGTCTAATAATAGTGAAATCAATTTCATTGGCACTTTTCTTGTTTTATATTTGCTGTAATTCTTATTTATTTGAATATATTTTTATGGGGATTTGGAATGAAATAAAAAAAAGCACATGTCTAATGTTTAATGATACAGTAAAATAACATATAACAAAATCTTAAAATATTAGCTAAAACAAGCATTACCAGTTAATCCACTTAAGGATCGAAGATTCTAAGGATTATTCAACTAAACTGGCTGACTATAAAAAGATATATCATTCCAGGCTATAAAAGCCAATTTATCATATTTTAATAAAAGACGTATTTATTCATGTTATTAGATTTATTGAATATTTAAATGCTACTGAGAAATTTTTGATTATATGATTTGGACGGACTTTTATTTAATACATATGCTTGATATTAAAGCAGTACCTGTTACAAAATTAACGTAAGACATTCAAATTATTTTTAAAATATTATTGCTATTTAGTTAATCGCCTATTAAATATTTACACTAACTATATATATATATATATATATATATATATATATATATATATATATATATTATTCAATACCAAATTTTACAGACAATACATAATTTAATACAAAGATTAATTAAACCAGAAAAAATACGATTTATTATCTCGTTTAAAGATGTCTTTCGTAAACAGATAAAGGAATATAATTATTATCCCATTTGTAAGTAAGAAAACCAGACTCAGCTTAAAGCGACAAATGTAAACACAAGTGTGAATAATTCATATAATTCCCCCTTACAGCGAAAATCCAGCGTTATATTGCTGAACTTACAAAAACATTGTCACAGAATCCCGCAAATGCGTTTTGTCCAAGTATGATTTATCGCGCGGACTGGGTATCTTAATATCTGTACGAGCCTCATAAATCAGGTGCGGGAACTATTCCAAGATAGTGCGATGCTAGATTATCAGAAGTAACGCATTTTATTTAACATAAGATGAATATATTTTTTAAACAATAATAAATGGATCTTATTATAAAAATTTTTGTTAGTTAAACTAAGATATAACTTATATGTACAATAATATTTATATCTACTTCACATCAGTACTCGTTATCCGCTGTTTGTACTTTTTTTTAGATTTTTTTGGAAAATAAAAGTATCCCTATTATAAATATCTGCGTGTCTATGCGGCTTTTATTTGCGTAGACAATTTTCAACGGATTATCATGATGGAGTGAGATGTACGTTGTCAAAGGATTAGCGGCTATGTAAATAACTCAAATTTGTATTAGTTCGTAATATTTTTACCTCGTAATATACTCAAATAAGCAACAAGTTTTTATGGTATATGGAGTCTATATTTCACGTATTTATTTGAATTAAATAGTGCATTAATATAGCCTTATTTTTTTTATTATATTTGAGTAAAAAATTCAGCAATTATATTATAAAGAAAAATATTTTTATTCAAATTAAATAAGTATTAGTTAGATAGATGATACAAAAAAATCCCTTAGAATTCTTATCATAAAATCTGCTACAAAACTACGACACTAATTTAATAGTTATTAAATAGGTGATCCAAAGCACAGCATCATAATCGGTCTAAATAGTCTACCCAGTGACCTTTATACGTACATTATTAGAAAGCCCTTTAACTTGACCTCAATACTAGTATATTAATGTTCGAAAATCAATAAAAAACTTTCATCAACTTTAACAAAGTTTTGTACTTTAACATTAAAATTCCATTTCACGTAAAAGAGCTTTATACTTTGAAATCTTTAAAGTTTGTTAATATATATTAGAATTACAAATATATTGATTGATATAAAATGAATTTTGTACTTCCTGTGGCATTATTATATATTGCATACATGCCCTCCGGGGGGTCCTCATGCTTTTTACGTGACCTTCCTCCAGTATCATAGCTACCTACTGTGTTTTCGAAGGTTACTTGAGGCCTCCTCCTGTCTCTCTTACCGCTCACTTTTCCTTTATAAATCTTTTTTAGCATTCTTTCATCACTCATTCGTTCGACGTGCCCAAACCACGAGCACGTTCTTCTTCATTCTCACCGTAACATCTTCGCTAGTATCTGCCATTCTATATTACGAAAATATTATATTTAATATAAGTATGTGTATATTTTTAATACCTTTATATTTTTCACTTATCACAACAAGATTATATAACAGTTCGTTAGTAGCGATTAAATTAATTCAAAACCATGTATTCGTATTTATCTAAATGAAATAAATTAATGATCAAACTGCCATTGCTTTTCACACAAATTCCTTACTGAGAGATAAAGCCCAGCCTAAACCAATAGAAATGTCGATTTCTATTACGTGTCTACGTGTTCTAAAAAAACTCAATGTTTCATTACTTTCTGCTGATTTCATTTAAACAAAATACAAATGTTTTTTCTCATCGCTAATATAAATTTCAATCTTTAAAAAATATACGTTATGTGTCCATATGACATATTTTATTACAAAATATTGACAAATGTCCAGAACTGTCATGATTCAGCTTTGGCCTTGAATTTAATTATAATAATATCTTGTGTTAGATTGGATAATAACTGGGTATTAGGCTTCAAAATTGAATTTAGAATTTCAGATTGTAAATATTTATCGTCACGATTTTTTTTATTTCAATATATTTCCCTATATATCTAAGAACATTGTTAGTTACGAATGTTTTCGTCATTATCCATCTGCCTAAATCAATTTTAATAGAAAATTTAGGACTAGACTTCAAGAACGTGTGTTCGTGGAGTGCAACTTTTCTAATATATGCTTATAATGATATTCAGGTTTATTTTTATTCCTTACTTGTACTCTATGGACTCTTATAGTTGCAAAATATTTTTACTAAGAGAAAATGAAAGAATCTAAATATTTTATTTTATATACTCATACTATAAAGAAAAATGGTATAATTGTATTTCAATCTCAAAAACTACTGTACCATTTCTAAAAAATCCTCCATCTGTCCAAAGGTAAATAATCAAAGTGTAAAAGAGGGTACTTCTTATATCGATACTTTCACAGGATTATGATAGATTTGAATGAAAATGGTGTATATCAGAGTAACAAGTGCTACATGATATATATTATTCCGTTAAAATAAAAAAGCTGTTCAAAGCCGACGGAGTCAGGGGCAATAAATAGGTTAGGGTTATTTTAGAGTTAAAATATTGAATGTTAAATTAGCTTTGGTCAATTAACGAAGTCAATACAAAATAAACAAAAATTTTGAAATAATTATTAAAATTTTAAAAAATGAAACTAATTATAAAGGAAGTAAAAATCTGATGTTTTAGGTTATAACATTATATTATTCTACTTTACATCTCGGAATTAATATTCTTTAATTATCCAAATTTCGTAAGACCAATAACATCCGCTAAATTTATAAACAATAGTCCGTTTAAATGAGGATAGGAATGATTAAATTAAATCACGAAAAGCATTTTAATTCGATTATATTACGACAAAAGCTTATCTAAAATATTCTATGACAATCGAAATTATTAATCCATTGTATTCATAAACTTTTTCTATAAGCATGATTTTACAATTGTAGTTGAAATTTATTATCTAAGTAAATCTAAATACATTTTATTGCTTCAAAGGGCTAGCCACAAAATCCTTATATAGAAGCTAATCGTCACTAACAAAGAAAGCTTTAACGTTTCTTCCCTCTAATTTACGGCCACATAACGCGCAATCTTCGTCCCGACGCCATTATCCCGTGCTCAAATTAAGTGGGATTCTGTTTTATCAACCCGTAACTGACTGGGCTCGGTACACGAGGAGATCACGTCACGCTGGGCCTAAAAGACCCCAAGTAAATTAACAGGATTAAGGAGCATTTGTTCATGCACGAAAGTGGTAGTAAAAGTGTTGTAAATGTTTGCGAGGTACGTGTTGTATATAAATAAATATTCATTTATTGACACATTGGGGTCAGAAGCTTGGAAGGAAACGACGGTATTTGCTTCTACTTAATGTAGTAATCTGGTAGTATTGGAATAATTTACTACATCTAAAAATAATATTTTTTTACAATTAATATATTGTGTGGTTTTAGTAACGCACAAAGTTATACTGCAATAATATTCTGGATTCATTTAATTCAGTACAATTGGCGTGAAGTTGACAAATTTCCGATCTGACAGTCGCTGAGTGAGCAGATTTCCTGAGTGAAAACCGTTTCTTTGTTGTTATACCTTGAGACTTGGTAAAACGTTGATTTTCATGGAATTGCTACCTTTATGTTGTCATGATAACAAAATATATTACAGTGTACAGTTTTGTTCTTAAAGAGATCTTAATCCTCAATTTAATTAAAGAAAAACATGTTATCAATTAATGAACGTCTAATAATCTCTTAAACGTTTATGAAAGTTGGGAGAGTAATGAAATCTGGATTTCTCACGCAGCTGATAAGGTATAACTAGTCACTTGTTATCCAGTCTCAAAAAAAACCTTTTGATGAGAAACACTTTTTTTTTCTTATCTGCAATCGGTCGAAGTAATTTTGTGTGAGGCAATGGCTATGAACAAAATTTGATTTGACCAAAAAGAGATGCAAATTTTAGTTAAATTTGTTATTCAAATATCATATTTAAATTTTAAAAAGTTTTTTTGCTAATAAGAAACGTTTTAAAAAATGCCGACAATTGTTAAAAAAAATCAACGTAACAACAATGAACCATTATTGGAAAAAATAGATTTTAGTATGTTTAAGTAATGATCTCGAACCAAAAAATAAGTACAAATCGATGTGTGTCAACAATTAACAATGGTACTGTTCATTGTTGACTGATTAAATGGTACTATTAAGAGCTCAGCGGACAATATTAAAAGTTATGTATTTTAGACCCTACAGGTTTCCAACTGATCAACTATATATCACGAGCAATGTGCTTCTCGTCAGAAAATTGTATATTAATGTGATTTTAAGGAAACACAGAGCACTTCCGTATGATAATAATAAACAAATTATGAAACGAAGAAATGATCTTGCTGCTCCTACTAGTATTACTAGAACATCTTTTGCCAGTCATCATTTTATAAAGCTATCTAACCATCTTTAAACATTGTTAATCGCAAGTTGCAGATCTATCCTATGAATACATAATTTGTAAAAAAAACATTAGCAGAATGGCTTCTTTCTCTGAAATATAAAGAGGTGGAGTTGCTTTTACGTTTTATGAATTGATTTTTACACCCACAAACATATATGCACAGATGTACATACACTCATACCTATACATGCACATACACTCACATTCAAAAATATATTATAGACTGTTGTAATATTTAATTAATTATTTAGTTTTTGTAAAATTTTATTATTAATTTAATTTGCTATAATTATGTTGTTATGGAAGATCGGACTCTTCTGGCACAGGGATAAATTAACTATCCTTAAAAGAAGAATTTCTACTTTATTTGTGTATTGATGATTATTTGAAGTGAACTAAATTATTATTATTATTATTATCATTGATACAGTTTTAAAATACTTTTAAATCACAACTATTTCATATTTTAATTATTATAGGTCTAATATCTCCGCTCGATTCCGAATTGTATAAAACTCCATTTAAATTAATAAAAATTATTCCTCCCAGTCTCCATTAAATAAATTATAATTTTCATCAAATTGATTATACTTCGGTAACAAAAATATATTAAATAAATTGTGAATAATGTAAATGTATATTTTCAGGCAATCATTTAAAATTATTGCAGTGAGTATTACACAACATACGCGACTACTAGAGAGGTCTCTCGTTTTTTACATTAGCATAGCCTAATGATATATATTCTCAACTATAACGTAAACAAAATCGTAGTGTCAGAAATCTGGTTAATAAAGATGGGATATTTAAACTTTGGAGCAGATAAGTTACAGCAGTAGAAGAAGACCGATATTGCGCAGTCGTATAATTTAAAAACACTATGGACACTAAAAAATTTACACTTCATTCAATTCGAAGCAAAATATTTAAAAAATACAGCCTACCGAAATGTATTGTAATTTACAACATGGCTTTATATGTAGCTTGATGTTGTGTTAATATTATCATTCGCACGTCATATTTTACATATTTTAAAGTAGTGTGTTATGTATCGAATATTGTGGTTTTATCATTGTTATGTATTTCGTTATATTATCAGGTTTGTACATAATGTTTAAACATAATGTTATAAACGATGGGAATTGAAAAAAAAATAATGACACATCGATACTTAATATACAAGAACTGTTATTATTATATAATGTTGTTATTATATTTACATAATTCAAAAAAAGTAATCAAGAACTCTTTTGACTTTACACTAGAAACCGTTCCTTTTGTAACAACGCCCGGTTCTCGTCATAAATTGTCGAGTCGTGATCACTAAGGAAATATGACATCCACTCCGTCAGATAAATCGAGTTTCGCGATCAACGCCGACCTTCTGAAAAGTCAATTTGCCCTCCCCTCCCCATTTGACGGTTAATAAAAGCCCGATAGAGGCGTAATCTGAATTGCTAATGTTATTTTTCTTTAAATTACGTCGCTGTGCCGTGGATTAAGAGGCTATTATATTCAAAGACTGTTTGCTTATCGACGCCTTTTGCGTCACATTTTTTTTATCTTGTGTTAGAGTCTGGTTTTGTTTATCTTTTCTTTTATTAACTCTTTGTCTTTGTAAAACTTTATAATGTGTTCTTATAATTAAGAGCCTTAAACAATATCATATTTGATAGATTTGTCATAGAAAACTGCGACATTCATCTTATAAACGGAACACGACGTTGATAAAGGCGACGTTGTGGCTTATTAAATGAATAAAATTGAAGCCATTGTCTTGAAAATGGGTTATAACAAATGTGTTCTTCTGTCTCTTTTAAGACATATACAGAAAATAAAGAAATTACTCTTTAGTAATTTCTTTGTCTTTACATACACATACATATGTAGAAAGAAAAAACCTTGAAATTACGTTGCAAATATGCCATCACTCTTAAACATTCTAATCTCATTCGCCTTAAACGATATCTAAATTTACAGAGACATTTACAATAAATTAAACATTTAAATTCAGAATACTGTTACTACCTTCTTTATTTACTCAATTATTACTGAATATATTTATTTATTTAGCTTCACGCCATATCCCTTGCGGGGTAGCCAGAGACGACGGAGCGCCAAACGCCGTAGCGTTTGGGACCGTAGTCCCTGCATACCTCTTTCGCCTCGGCCACAGACATCAACCTTTTCATACTGCCTTCCGGGGGGTCCTCATGCTTTTTACGTGACCGTTCTCCAGTATCATAGATACTGTGTTTTCTAAGATCACTCGAAGCCTCCCCCTGTCTCTCTTATCGCTCACTTTGCCTATATAAATCTTTTTTACCATTCTTTCATCACTCATTCGTTCGACGTGCCCAAACCACCTGAGCACGTTCTTCTTCATTCTCACCGTGACATCTTCGCTAGTATCTGCCATTCTGTGGATCTCTTCATTGCGAATTCGGTCAGCTAGACTGACTCTGCATATTCTGCGAAGAGATCGCATCTCCACAACATTCATCTTTCTTACATTCTTCTTCTGTGTTACTGAATATATCAGAAAACAATAAACGGGGACAAATAAAAGAACTATGGAATTTATAGTAATTAATTTTTTTATAAACCCTTCTTTAAACAACTTGTCCGTTTCACTTCTATATCTTTGTAGATTTAATTTTTTATTTATGTGATAACGTGAGAATATGTTCACATGCTTGTTTGTAAAGGAAATAGCGTTAAGGTAAAAACTTTTCTAACTATATATTTTATAATAACTACCAGTACAAAGATATCTCTGATATCTGATATCTTAAGTATATAATTTAAATAATATATAATATTTTTTTTAATAAAAATATATTTCACTAAAGCTGATTTAGATTTAAGTATTAGGAGCATCAATAGTACAATACGACCCTTTTTTATTTCTACTTCTGTACAAAGAAAGAAAGATTAGTAATCGTTGATATTAGTGTATTCCTGCATATTTCCCTAAGGAAAGAAGACAAACCTTTTAGCAGTAATTTTTAATCTCTTTTAGTGGTAAAAGTCTTTAGCGGACTGATATCATTTATTTCTCATAAAATATTAAATAAACTATAGCATGCCGTTTTTCCTCTTTTACGTTATATCGTACCTTGTGGGTCATTACATTATTATAACAAAATTTTAATTAAAAAAACTAAGTTTGTTGGAAAATAGCTTTTGGTTTTGAACAATTAAATTAATGTCGGGTCCTACTTTTTTGAATTTAATTAAGTCTAATACATCTGTATATCGGGCAAAAGATCGTCACACTCCTGTAAAACAGCGAAGTATCGCTTTTCATTACTTCGTCTATTCGTACAACATTATTAAATATATGTTTTATAAAATCGGTTCAATAGTTTCTGAGTCTATAAATAACAATTATAAAGAAATAAAGAAATTTGACCCTTCTTTTTATAACATTATTAAGTGTTTGGAATAATTATCGTTTGATATTTTGTCAAAGGTTCTTAAATTTACCTTTGTGATAAGATATATAAATTTAACCAAGTTAATAAGAGGGAAGAACAAATAAGAAAATTTGGAGCTGCGGCTAAGTAATTCTAAGCAAGAACTCGGCTTTCGGCAAGTTCTTCATTTGATTACTTAGTTGCTTGTTTGCCTCTTCACAGTATTAGGCAATTTTACTCTGATTGAATATTCACATTTCTCCCTTGTGCTACTTCACCATTTGTAAAATGATACTATTCGTTATATCAAATTGGTCTTCATTTATTTTGCACATCTGGATTTTCAAGTTAGGAATGTATTAAAATATTATATTTAATCATAAAGTTTTTTGTAATTTGATTTAAATATTGATTTGCTTCTATTATATTTGTTGATTACAATTCTAACATCAGAGTAACAATAGCAGACTGATATTTTTACAGAAATTTATTTTATATATCTGTTTTATATTTTTATAATATATATGTTTATTTTTATTCATTTGAAATGAAAGCTTTTTCAATTTTATGTACGAAATAAAATATAGATCTTATATTGTATTATCAAAAATCTTACATTAATATATTATAAAACTATTTGTACTGAAAATCTAAAAAGATGTGAAAGGAAACTGGAGGACATCAAGTTATTAATGTTACTGCTTTTAAATATTCACCACAGTTTGTACCAGTACGACGAGACAGACGAGATTGGTCGCACTGAGATTAGTCGAGTGTATGCTCAGTACACAAAGTCAGAAGATTCCTATGTGATGTTACGGATTTGTTGGTTACGTTTCGATGAATACAAACATATATTTTTTCATCACATATGTTATTTTAAAACTGTAACAAGGTACAATTATAGTAGACATAAATATCAAGCATTAAGTGTATAAATATCGAGTAATCTAGGAATAATAGTTTAATAATAGTTAAGAATTAAAACGAATAACCAATAGCTAAATATATTTTCCTTTTAAATAACTTTAATAATCTTACTTCCAACTTAAGCCGACAGCTCTGAGTTGCGATATAAGTGACACGGAAATTGGCAAATATAGCCTTTATTAACAGGAATTAAAGTACATTTCAGTGAAATACATCTTATCGCTTTCCTGTTAGCAAAGCGTTGACAGAACAAATCACGGCTTCTCGAGTGACATGGAAAGATATAATAAACTGTGAAATAAGGTATTTTACACTTTGAAATTTATAACTAGGAGCTCGCATATAATCGGAATATGTTATATATTTTTTTCAGTCTCAAAAAGATAATTTTAAATAGTTCTTTAAATTAGATGACAAGACAAAAAATGCTAACAGACAAAGACTAGAAACAAGCAAAACAGTGTATCAACGCCCAAAATAAAAATCACAACGTTTTGTTTAAGCTCGCTATGATTTTAAATAATTTTAACAACAGATATTTTTATTGCAACAAAGTAAACTGCGATATGTTTTATAAATATAGAAAAAAAAATAAGTTGTTAAATTAGTGTAGTTTGTACTGTAAAAATTAATTCCACTAAAGTTTTGTGAATACTCTTTGAGGAATTAAAAAAAACTTGTTGAAATATGTAATCAACTTTATGAAACAGCAGCTCAGATACAAAATCAAACCATGGATTAATATAATTAAATTAAAAAAAATACATTCAGGCGTACATTTTAATGACCATAAATAAAATAATGTTTTCCATTTCTAAGCAATATAAAAGCAATTAATAAAAAAAATGTTTTAAAATAGATAACAAATTGACATATATTCGTATTATAATCATTTGAAAGCCATTATAAAGTGAGGAATTGTATCAAATCGCGTGCTACCGACCATGAATAAATAAACGATTCGCGGTAAGTCCGCGTGCACACGTGCGACTGAGACATAAATGCGGACGTGACTCGTAATTGCGATAGCGTGATTGTAGGCTCCCTGTTATATGCCATTGATTTCGCTTTAGAGATTTTGCTAATTGGAGAGAATTATTCGATATGAAAGGAACAATGGGTTTTTTAAAAAATATTTTAGGGTTACAATTGTTTAGCGCAGATGCCTTGTTTTATATTAGTGAGAACACTCTTGAACCCTTATTATTAAGAATGTTTATTTATGATTTGATATACTACATTATGAAATACTCTTGAAATTCTATGTTTTGTATAAAAACATTATTTAATAAATTACATATTTAAATTTGCATCAAACATTTTCTAATAATAAAAATAAAAATTATATTTCCTTATTATTATATCCTTGATAAATATATTCTGATAACAATATGTTATTTTTTTTTGTTATAGTATTTAAATATTAGACTAGTATCCAAGTAATAATATTTAAATGGTATATATTTCGTGTTATAAATTCTAAGTATTAAAACTTTAATGCTTTGATTACCACAGTCTTACCACAGTTTATTCTAATTCTACAATTATTTTTATTGGCACAGACATAATAAGTAATCGCAAGGAATGTTATTTAGCTGAAAAGCAACTCATTCCATAATTATTAACTGTTCATAAATTTAAAAGTTTTAAAAGATAATATTGAAAGATTACATTATTGTCCGCAGTCCGATGGTTAATTAATGGAAAATTATTTTGTATATTTGTATCTGAAGTGAAACATTATTATTTCTCATTTTATATTTAAAATGCTTTGTTTGCGAACTTAATAAGTTGAAACTATTCTCAAATTATAACAATTTTATTACTTTATTGATTCTATATTCCATTTCGAATGTTTTCTAGTAGTCGGATTGAAAATAATTTAAAAAAAACAAATTTTAGTGTTTACAAGTAGCATACAGATTAATTTTACTACATATCCTAAAAGCGCATTGTGTGATTTTTTTGAGAATTTTAGCATTAATAATATTGTATCATTTATTATAATATTTATACATTTTTAAATAAATCCTTTATTTTTATATAAAATATCAAGTATAGATTCGTTAAGAATTTAGTGAAGTAAGTAATATCACAAAACACATTTCCAAATAGAAACATTCGTTACGATTCATCAATGCAAAATATTCAGCATTCAGAGCCCTCAATTAATACCGACGCAGCAAACGCAGCAAACATTGATCTCGCTTCAAACATTCAATATTTGCCTCGAGCTGAAATCAATGCGATGACCCATGGCATTAATCATTAATGTCAGATACCACCTTATATGTCTAGACTAACAATGAAGAAGATTAAAATATGAAAGATTAAAAATATTTCTGACGTAACAAAAAGGTTAATAAAAAGTGTTTAATATTAATAACGCACAGACAGTGAGCAATGAAGCCTAAAAAGTGATGTGACCCAAATCTGATCCCAGGTTTTACGGAGTTCTAAATAAGGCTCAGTCATGTCCACCACTCAAACTGTCAACTAGTGAACATGCTCAATAGACAGGTAATCCGTAAATAAAACTTCCTATTAATTCTAAACGAACAAAATTTTTACTTACTGCTACTAGTATAGAAGCACACAGTTTGAATAACTAAACGCAATAAAATCAGCCATTATTATTGGATTTACAAATACAAAAAACTGTTCCTATTTTCCTTATAAAATATTATTTTTTATCATTTACATAAGTTTTATTCTAATTCATTTTAAACATCCTAGGACACGCCTATTGATTGAACCAGCACCAATGTTATTTTTACTCGTCCGCCCATATTGGTTTTGGAGAATATTCAAATTTCAGTGTGCATTCATGCTTGGTTTGATATAAATTAGAATTTTACAAACAATAAAAAAAAAATATTTGAATTTTTTCTTCGCTTCATTGGTAAAGGCTAAATAATAATGGTATTACGCATAATATACATGATACGAGTAGGTGTTCTTTTGTTATATGAAAATTTAAAAATAACTTTTATATATAAACATTGTAATTATCTAACGATATCTCGGTAATTCTATTGAGTATATAGAAAATATCTTTCCAGAATTATAATTACAAAAACGTATCTGTTAAGTCTAATAACATTAATTAGTTATTAATACTAAAAGCGTAATTAATAACAGAATCGAAATAATATTACAATGGAAAGTTTGAAATTGCTAATATTGTAACTTTAAATATTTACAAAAATGGTTTCAATCATACACAATTACCATTGCAATCAATAATACACAACAATACACATACAATTTAAAATACATATAATACTAATTCCTTCTAATATATATTTTTTTTATTTCTTAAGGGGAGCTGGGGAGTCACAGATGATACGTGGTCACCGCCGCCCCCGAACTCTTGCAACATCCTAGGATTCACAAGGACATTGACGGCCTTGGAGGAGGGAGTAAAAAAGGTATCTGGAGACACCGCCGAAGGGAGGTCGTCTCACATTCGAGTGGTGCGTGCACGCATCCAGGTGGTACGGATGGTATTGGAGGCGATGGCATGTTGTGCGATGATGAAATTTGGTGGTAGGCGTCAGATCGAATAGCTCATAGTAACATTCCCTTGGTAAAAGCGGTAGAAAACACACAAAGAAGCACCATCTCAACGCGATGCCAAAGAGTCCAGCCGTTCGCAAGCACCGGGTTCTCAAAAATCCGAACAGCTCTCCGTTGTACGCGGTCAAAGGGTAAAATTTGATATTGGGGTGATCCAGAACAAAGATGAGAATAGTACTCTATGTGTAGCCGGACCTGCGTCTTATAGAGCGCAAGTCTTTGGCCACGTTTGAAACACTGCCTCGCTCTATTGATCATTCCAAATTTTATCGAAGCCAACTTGGCCTTGCTCTCCAGATGACTATGAAACTGATAATGGCTCGAAATGTTAAACCGAGTATCCTGATACTTAGGAAGGTAATGAGAGTGCTCTCGAAAAGCGGTGATACGACAAATGGGGTTTTCTTAGTGGTAATCGTAAAAACTTTTGTCTGCAGGGTATTGAACTAAATGTGATTTAGTTCACCCCACTCAGTGACCATCCCCAGGGAGGTCTCTATAAGAGACACGAGTTTCTTTCGGCACTCGTCAATCTTTCCTCAGAGAGACCTGCACATCCGGAATATACCGCATCCCCAGTGCTGTCTTCCGCATTACAATGTATGTTAGGCATATCCAACATATCATTGATGGGCAAGAGGAACAGAGTTGGGGATAGCACGCCGCCTTGGGATACAGCAATATTCATGGGCTTGATGTCTGAGCAAAAACCGTCGAGAACAACCTGTATGCTCCTCCCAGTGAGAAAGCTGGTGATCCACTTGCATATATTCTCGCAAAGCCCATAGGAAGGTAGCTTCGAAAGAAACCCCTTGTGCCATACACGATCGAAGGCTTTCGTCATATCCATACTAACTGCCAGACTCTCTCCCTTGCACTCAATAACAGCTGTCCAACGGTGCGTAAGATATAACAGAGAGTCGTTCCCAGTGTCCAATAGCGGTAAGAACGGCTGGCAAAAGATTCCCAGAGTGGCTTTGGAAAGCGCCCAGAACTTGCGATTGCCTGTACCTTGCCAGCTGATCCCTAATTCTGACGACATGCTTGAACTTTGCTCTAGCAATTCGGTGTTTGAAGAATCTGGAGGCACGATTATATTTCCTCTTAAGAACTTTAGAGTTCGAATTCTTAGTATCTAACGCATTAGCCCAAACTTAATAAGCCTGCCATTTGCCAGCTCCTGCTGCCCGAACAGACGCATCAAACCAAGGCCGTAAACGACCTACAAGTGGTACCACAGACTTTGGTACGAATAATTCCATCCCTTGTAGTATCACATCAGCTACAGCCGCAGCAAAATTACTGGGATCATTGGAAGGGAAACAAACTGGTCCCTATGGGTAGGATGCATGTAAGGATGGCCTTTAATCCCAATCCGCTTCCTTGTAGTGCCAAATGCGTCGAGTCGCAGGACATATGCGAGTCGGACATTGAATGGGCACTACACTCCGTACCAAGCAATGATCAGAGAATCCTAAGGGAGCCTCGACAGTGACCTGGTACTTTCCAAGATGTGTAGTCAGCAGAAGATCCAACAAAGAGGGCTTATGGCAAAAGTTGATCCGTTTCTGCATTACCACTATGGGACCTGTGGTGGCACGCGTAGACTTTGACATAGTCGTCCATGTCCACGCGCAGCCAGAGTACAGATAGGTCCCAAACTTTAAAAAGCTGAAGGCGACGGTAGCAGATACCCTTCCTTACGAATACAGATACCCCGACGTGTGGCATAAAAATATGTTCTAGTTTATACCCGGGGTATGATAGGTATGCTTGCTTTATCGCTAGGTGGAGATATCTGCGTCTCCGTCAAAAACAACAAGGCCAGCTACGCCGTCACTAGATAATAGTGGAAAGCGTTTAAGTTAAAAAGAAGTCCGCGGATGTTGCAAAAGTCCACATTTAGAGTGGGTCGAGGTGCCGCTGCGTTGACTTGTCGTTTGCCCTCAGTAAACATAAAAGGCGATACTTCGCCCGTCCCAAATACGACGGGCAGCCCGAGCAAAATCCGAGAACCACTCCCCCGATTTTGCTCTGGGAGGGGTTTCCCGGCTTTGCCAAAGCCGGTACCCTCCTGGGGTAAATTTTTTTAGACATCGTTTTCAAGTTTGTCAGGGGTGGGTGGTTGGGCTTCCGGTTTCTCTCATTCACCGACGAAACATAACTAAATTAATTTGGTTACTACAGGTCAGCCTTCCGTGAGAGGGTGGTCCTTCCCCGATCTAGCTAGCTAGGTTCTATCACTACTTATAGACTTCCGTTTTATGAAGATATGTGTATGTAATATTATATTAATATTATATAATTACGTTATAACATGAATAAGATAAGCCCATGCAAAGCTCTTGCTTGAATGGGATAACTAATACTGCTTATATGTAATTATATGTAAAGCTTTGGAAATTTCAAGAAAGTAAATTACCTTGGAACTCTCATAGTTTAGAAATATCATACTAAATTAAAAGCATAACCAACTAACAGATACTTCTGGACTAAATTAAATATTTCAAGTTTAATAGTTAATTTGATATTATTGCTATTATTGTTCGATTGCTCATCTAGAATGTTTTTAAATCATTCTAGATAGTGAATTACTAGTTATTGGCATTAGCGATAATAATAACCATTTAATGTCATCCAGTCTACTCCATGCTAGTTAAATTAAAGTTTTTTTTAGACTACCTCGCTTGGTTCATTATTGATCGATTTTATTTCCGGAATGGTAACCGACACTGACAGGGCATTAAATATGGCAATCTCAAGATTACAAATTTTGCCAGAAACCAGTCAATTACAATTGAAACATCACTATAAGTTAGATTAAAGTTCAAACTTATAAAAAAGTATGCAAATATTTGCTTGGACTATATCATTTACAGTTGAGTTACTAGGGATATAGTCCTAGTAAGACATTATTTGGACTACATCACTTACCAAATAATGTTTTAGTGATGTAGTCCAAGTAATGTTTTTACAAGACAATAATAGTAAGAATAATTAACGTGTAAAGTGAGAAAAGTTGCTAGCAATTAAAAAAAATCGATAGTCCTCAAAGATAAGCCTAAATCAATTCTCTCAACCCGTTCAAAGCTAAATCGTACAAACTCATAATGACTGTGAATCATAATCGATTTTCATTTGATAGGGGTATATTTATTTGATGCCATTAGGTAAATGAGTTGGTATCGAGTGCATGTTGACTGAGGCGCGCCTGATTCGAGTAATCGATGAACAAACATTGACCGATTCGATTGACACCAAGCGACTGTTTCTATTGACTTGTATTGTTGGCCTTTTGCGTGAAAAATAAAATAATGGACATTTAATTTTTAATTTGTTTAAAAAATATTTAATTTTTTTAACGTTTAAGTTATTTTAAGTTTTATGAAACTATTTTGTATTGATTATAGTTTTATAGATGTAGCTGATATAATTTTTAAACATTATTATATACTATTGATAAAACGTCATAGAAAACATACTAAAAACAGGATATAAACAACATATAATAAACGATGTATCCATAAAAAACGTCTAAAGAATACGCATAACAGATAGTTACCCAAAACTCATACAGTACATAACAGTTTATTCTGCCCCAACCAAATGATAGCAATGACCTGCCAATGGAATAGTACACTTTGACACAGGACAGGACAAAGTTCTTTATGTCCCAAGTACATTATTACTGCAGTACAAAAGTGCAAAATCAAGATCAGAACCAGCTGATCTCAAATAAGCAAAAACCTTGAAAATAATATGTCATTTGGAAAGTTTTTGCTTGTTTATGGCTTGTATTAAAATCACGTATGCAGCGAGCTTGCTACAAATTCATCAGCTCTTAGTTCACATCGGAAGACATTTTTCCTGTCACTGCAATCTGGAACGCAATCTGAATTCAATTCCCGCATTTTGAATATCAAATATTAATGCGATTTTTTCATGAAGTTTTTGTGTTCTAGTTTAGTAAAACGAAATAAAACTTTTAACTATAAAATGGATGAATTAACTTATGATGATTTTTGTACACATAGTTTATTATTTATTATAAGCCAAAACATCAGTACTGTATATAAGTTTTCATCATTATATTATTATATCATATTATCTATTTCTACTACATCTTCTAAAGGGTACTTGAATTTTTAGTCGAATATTAAGACCATATAATAATAAACATTATTTTAATGTTTAAAATTACAATAATTTATTGTCTTGTATGTGTAAAAAAGTAATCGAACTATTAGCAGCGTGGTTACGTAAATTTTTTAGTCTTTTGTCGCATATTAATTGTGAGTATATAAAAATAATAAAAAAACGATTTGCAAATTAATAATAAGTTAAATAGAAACTGCGGAGTTTCGTGCCGGTTCCCTCCATGGATCTATCCTTTAGAGCCTAACGTCTGACGTGTCATAAATATGCCTAATGGAAATAAAAAATATTGCATTTTACTTTGTCTGCCACCTAAAATACCTTGTACATGTGAATTAAGTAAATTGTGATATTTTGCATGTCTTGTGTATTAAATGATATGTATTATTACCTATGTATTTAACTATTATAAATTAATATTTTGTGAAGTGGGTAGTATAATATCAGTGTTTATATAACTATTTAATTCTTACAAGAATAGCTAACATAAATGTGTTAAAGTGTATTATTATTGTATTAATTAGATATAAGAATTAATATAGAACAATTGTTATTATTAAACATTTTAAAATGGTAAAATTTATTGATTTGACTTATTGACAGAAGCCGTCTTTATGATATTAAATTATAACATGTGTATACTTAAATATGTTAAACACAAATGTGTTGAAATGTGAATTATAGTTGCTACAAATACATTTAGGAATTTGGTATTTTTCAGAATAAATATTTTATTATTATTTAATGTATTCAAATGTTTAAAGCTATGATTATGACGAAATGCCATAAATGGTCGATGGCGCCTATGTAGCTAATAAATTAGTAGAATTACAGCTGGAAGTCCCCGTTTAATTTTTAAGAACATCCTTAATGGAGATCTATAACCTAAATATTTTATTTCTATTGTTAATTTTTTAAATGTATTTATTTAAATCTTACTTTGTATGTATAATTAGTAATTCAGTCAAGAATTGTGAACGTTTATCTTATTTAATTACGAGTTTATTTAAAATTTATTAAACATGTTATTTGGTATTAATAAATATTATAATTATAAATAATGTAATTTTATGTATTATAAATTATAAAACTTGATTAATATAGATTTTCTTATCTAAATAAATATCTTCTTATTTAAATAGTTTATTTAGGACTACTCCGAAAATACTTGGAATATTAACATTTGAATTGGGATTTGCACTGAGAGTACCAACACCGAACAATATCAATATCTTCGTTATAGCTATTAGGTATGGGATGGGATGCACATTGCATTTTAAAATGTTTACCTGTTATTTTTGAAACCTAATATACATAACAATATTTGTTTCAGCATTGCTTTCAATTTATATGGCATTAAAATGTAATGTTCGTGAATTGTTCTTTTCAACCTAATTATATTTTCAATCTTAATTTCTAGAATACTAAATGAATGTAAAGTTAGTTCAATGACAGTTTATCATTTATTTCTTGTTTTTAAAGGTATTTGTTTTGCAATCAAGTAAATAAACGAGCGTCATTAGAACTTTTCTATAAAGAAAACTGTCGAAAACAATGGACCTTATTACGATTACAATAAAGGACATGGCAGCAACCTTTGACACTCCGTGAAAACGACCACTTTCCCTTACTGAAAGTCCATTTAAAGTTAACGATGAGTTATTAGCGATAACGATGCCATTGTCGCTCCTGTTTTCTTTTGTCGCTTTAATGACATTATTTGCCCAAGCTATTTGCATACCTACTACATTATATTAAAGATTACAATCGCATCTACAATTTCGATGTTGTAAATTAACTTGAAAGTAACGGGACTTTACGTTGCAACCACGTGGTATGAAAGCGTTTGTTTGATTTCTATCGCTAAGCACAAGTTTGAGTTGGCTTTGACTTTATTAGCATAAGCAAACAATAAGCCTTCAAATGTAAATAAGATATATACAATACAATATTGAGTAATTGTCATCAGTCAATCAATAAATGCATAACATTTACACTACTTCTGTTTTTTCAAAATAAAATATTCTTTTTCCCAGGTTTAGCAATAACGACTTCATTGTTTTTGAATTGAATCAACATATATGGAGGAGGAGGAGTAGCTGCCTTTTAAGTTTTTAAAATATTATAAATATGTCTGTCAATTTGTAAAAAAACAGTATATCATCGTACCAGAATCTTCAAACTTCATATTTATTAGAATTGTGGTAAACAAAAGTAAAAGTGAATTTTAATGATTATATTTGATTACTGTTGCTACGAGATATAATATCTTTATATTATTTTAATTTTTACAACTATCAAATGCAGACCCAAGGAGCCTGTTAATTAAATTGTAGGCACAAGACCATTACCACTATCTTACAATACACATTTGATTTCCTTTGTGCGGCTCCGCTGAGCCCATAAATGTAATACTAAACATTAATACAAATGGCCCCAATACAATTATGTCAACATAAAATTCTCGAGTAATATTAATCATACTTTCACGCTGACGGCGATACGATCAAGGCGACGCTGAGAAATAAAATCACTAATATCTCTATTGTAATCATACAAATAGACCATAATATTTTTTAATAATACTATTTTTTTGTGTCTTATTTCATTTTTAAGAGGAATTTTCTTTCTCCACGACGCTATTTATTTTAATTTGACTATTTCTAAGGTTCCCAATATAGTAAATATTTATGAAAATACTACGAAATATCAAAAGTAATTTTTTACATAAAACCATCACGCTACATTTTTCTTTCCCATTCTTTTGTCGGTGACCACTGACTTTAGGGAGCTTGAAGGTTAACCTATTGTTATTAGAGCCGTGAACTTTACACATTTACATAGAAATTGCCAGTTGAAAGAAGTTTTTTTCAGGTTATGTATGGAACTTTGTGTGAATTGAGTACTTTGCCATATTTCTGATAACTTGTGATATTCGATAATTAATTCAATCAACTAAGATATTAAGTCCTCTAGATATAGACATTTCTTTAAATTTTAAGAAAATTCCAGAAATGAAATTCTAACTAAAATAATATTATTTCCCGGCTGACCCTAAGATATTAATAAGTAACTTAATCAATTTATTAAACATTCCCAGGAATAGTTGGGTTCTCTAATCCAGGGTTGCCACTGAACCGCATAAATCACTTTGCTCTTTGCTCGACGTTAAACGGACTTTGTAATGAGCATTGAATGGGACAGACGGACACCCCATTACTCATTATTAAGTTTATGTAAGCAATCCATGTCCTTTGTGTCTGTTTAACGAGAATCAAATTAGTATCTATTCATACAATAAAAATGTGAGGACGGTATACACATAAACTGAATATATTAAAAAACCTTTAAAAAAAAGAGCATATTTTTGAAACTACGTAGATATAATCGTAAGTGAACAGTATATTATACGTCGGCGGTATAAAATATTTTCTGGAATATAATTTAAATTGAAGAAAGTGTATTCCATTCAAAACAAATATAGAAAATAATAAAATATTGTAGATAAATTATTCTAATTCGTTTACTATTTCTTAGTGATTTTATATTTTCTAGAAACGAACGATCCCTTCTGTTTGATGTTATTTTTATAGAAATGATGATTTCTCTTTGGAATATAATAATGATATTTCTCGATGGTTAGAGGGAAAAATATTTTACAATTTAAGTAGGGTTCAAAGTCGCTTTTTCTCAAGAATACTTAAAGTAATTTCCAATATATGTAGTCTTAATCTCATTAAATATATATCCTTTGAGAATTAATAAGAAACAGCATAGGTTATGATATTTTTCACAAAATACATTCCATATTCGACCATCTTAATGGATAGAAAGGTTATTGCAATAATTATTAACATTGATAACCTAGATACATCAAGAAACTCTTATAACATTCAATTAGATATATCAACGATAAAACGGTAGCTATCACCATGTTAGTTGCATAATAATTAAGTGTTATGAAGTCACCCGGCTTTTCAATGCAACATATCTTAAGACGCCATAATATTAGCCTGAAGGGAGATGTCGCGTGTGTCTTTGAATTAATAATTATAACTTTTTGACATGGTCACTTTTTATTTGATTGTAATTTTGTATTTCGTATATGTTAATTTCATTTGTTGTTCTATTTTGAATATCTACTGTAATGCAATAATTTATTTGAACTAGCTTTTAAACTCATCGCCTTTTTATATTATTTTTATTTTAATACAGTAAAATTAAAAGCGCCGTCGCAACATATTATAAAAGATACGTTTATATTTTAATATCATACGTCAAATCAATGTCAAGAACTCAAGTTGATTACGGCTGTGTAGAGTTATTTTGTATTTTAAGTCAGCGTTATAACATCTTTTATTTAAAGGATAATTAGAGAAACTTCCTAGGTATTTTTTAAAGATACAGCAAAAATGTCTCATTTTCTCCAGATATAAAATACATCTTATTCAGGATTTGAGTATACTTAATGTCTTTATTCATAACAGGGGGCCTTAAGTAATTTGGTACATTTGACGCGGCTCAGTATCATTAGTGACGTAATAAAGTACATAATATATTTGTGAAGGCGAATGAAGCTAGAAAAGGCGTATACGGCAATATGTAGGTTATACAAGTGACAGGGACAAGCGGATAACTTACTTAAAATTTTTATTGGCCATACGAACTCGAGTTAACCATCCAATATATCCTTTTATAAACAAATATTTCATTATAAGGTTGACACATTTCAAACATTGCAAATCTATTTCACAAAACTGAATAAATTTTGCATTCAACTATTCTAAATAAGCAAAAGAAGGCTCTTAAAAATGGCGTATGGCTTAACAGTGAGTGATATGGAATTATTCATATATATTTCATATTTCAGGTGGTAAATGGAATATTATCATTTACATTATTCACTAGCAATACGTTTGAATAGTAGTTTCAATATTGTAACTTTCATAATATGTATGTATTATATAAAAAAATGTAGGTGTATAATCATGTATTGTTTGTAAAATAAGTATGGTTGCTATCTATGTATATAAATATTACCATTTTGCACTCTTATTGCTAATTATCTTCAAACGTTGAATATGAATAAGACTGTCTTTGGATTGTTTTTAATTCTGTTATTGTTTTATTTTTTATTTTATACCACATTTTAGACCACAATTCTGAGACTTGTCACAGTCTACGAGAACACGAAGTTATCATGTTTAGTCAGACTGGCAAGCGATTGCTATTGAAGTAAAACATTCGTTAACTTTACTAAAGAAGTAAATGGAATTGTAATGAGATATATTAGTAAGAAATCTAGACACATTTATAATAAGAAATCTATTATTGAGCAGCAATCGTCATTAATTTACTATGTACATATTTATAATTAAAATATCGGTTAAATAAATATATAGTAAATTAAAAAAAAACTTAATTAAGCAGAACATACATACACATCTTCCTTACATACTGTACATAGAAACGAAATAAGAAAAACTGTTTAATCAGTACATACTCATCTTTCATAGGTTACACATAGGCTCTGAAGAGATTATTAGAATTAAGAAAATATTATTAAGAAAGTTGCATTTAAACCCTACTTCAATCAAATTTTCAATCAAATTTTAAAGCATACAAGTAATAGCAATAAGTGAAACAAGCATGAAATTCAAAAGTACACCTTTTTTTGTTTTCTTGGTTTAACACAACAAAAAGCCCTTTAGATTATCAAATAGAGTTAACCTTTGCTAAAAAAAAACTATGAGTTTCATTTCATTAAGCTATAATTTTTAAATCTATCAGGAAAATATTTTAAGATCTATATCCAACGTTAACATAAACAAAAAAAAAAATAGATTCAGACAAAAAAATCTTCGCCGGTCAGACACCTCCTCAAACGTGTTGATTTTTACTATTACCTGAATATTTGATAAATTATATTCAAGAAAAGATTTTCATTTCACTTTTCTTTCATCGTTTCCTTTGAAAAACGTTTATTTTGTCTATGAAATGTAAAATTATTATTATGATACGATTAGTTATCTGATCTTTAAAAAAATTCAAAGAATAATGAGGGTGGGTGTCTGCTGTTGAAAGGTGAATGCCCTATTTAATATGAAATTAATGTGCTATAAGATAAGAATAAATATTCCTCATTTTATCTTCAAGTTGTTTGGAATCTTTCCTACTGTATTATATTTTTTCCTTAAAACTGAACTCAATACCAACTTCCAAAGATTTAAACCTGGAATCGGAATAATGAAAATAGAATCCTACCCAAAGATTCAATGCCACAGAGTAATTTATTTAGAAAAGCCGGCACTTATTGGATATAGACAGGATTAGGGAAGGAAAAACGAAATTAACTTAAGTATCAATATTGTGAATAATGGTAAAGTTAGCATTTAAAATATTGGGATAAATAAGTTTGCGAGGTAATTGATACTCAAGTTCCTTTATGAGTCTCAAAAAGTATATATCTGTAAAAATATATACTTTGATATTATATGTTTCATATATTTTAAAGGTAAATCTACGAAAATCATTTTTTTATTGTAATTAGCTTTAAAAAAAATATTTATAATTTCAAAAGTACAATGTTTAAAAAATTATAAGCCATAGACTGCGAAGAACCGACGACAAAAACTAGATTCAACGTTCTTTTTTTATGTCTTTAAGATCACAAAAATAAAAAATAATTTATAATATACGTTATGGATGATTTTATATTAATTTATTAAACTTTTTTATTTAACAAATAAATTGAAATAATGAATTAGTAGTTAGTAGAAACAAAATTAATTACAGGTTTAATTGACGATCAAAGCATTTTAAATTACAATCTCATATTACAGTGCTGTTCATGAATATAAACATTATCTAATCATATTCTATCTCATAAACTTTTATAATAAGTTTTTCTGACATGTTATTAAAAATAATTATGAAATTTATACAGATATTTAACATCAAAATAAATATTGCGATATTATTGAAAATCTTGTTAAAATTACCAGAATATATTTTCTTGACTAGTTCGATTTATAATAGTTATATAAAAACGGAAACAAAAAAATCTCGTTAATAGATTAGTATAACATCATAAGATCCTATTATAACGAGCAAACAAGCTCATTGTTAAAATTTCCATCCAATTCTTAGAAAGGTTCTTTGTAGACGTGTAACTCTCATTGTACGGCTAATGCATCGCCGTTAGTTGTTATAAAAGATTTTATAAAATATAAAATACTTGGATTTAACAATATTGATTTTCTGTAAATGTAATTAGATTTCTAACAAAACATATTAATAGAGAACGAAGAAAAAAGTTTACTATTTAGAACGAGATACTAAAATAATACATTTGATCCAAGTAAATGAAAATGTAACAAATTCTAATTTAAAGTTTTTCCGTATAAAATAGCAAGCAGTATAGTATTTTAAGTACAAACAAAATAACATAAATCCCCAAACACATTTCTCGTTCAAACCATTAAAGTGATCGGAGACTAGTTTACATTCCGTTAAAACAATGTGTAGCAAGAAATAGTTAATTAAACAAATCGCGCGTGGCTGCCGATCCGGTCCGGGGATTATCCGGCTCTTTACTGATCCAGATTCTTACGCTAACAGCTTTTAAATTCCTTTCTCCATCGCCACTAAAGAGATTATTCTAGTAAGTGGTATGATATGTATAAGATTGGCTTTGTCTTTAAAAGTCTTAATTAAAAATGTTGAAAGTGAACAAAGTGGGGATTCTTAGAAAATTGAGATTTATTTTATTATTAAACTATAAGACTTAACTTCGCTTATTAATATCCTTTTGTAATTATTTTTAAATAATTATAATTGGAATACTCCAAACGTCTTGGATTTAATTGCTGCTGAATAAATAATGAAACAAAAATCAGAGTCGACAGCATTAATTTATATGTTAATCTAGTAAATTCAAATGACATTTTCTTTTTACCATTTTAGTTAATTTTATTGTGTTACATCAGTCGGTAATATTAAGGTTATTGAAACCAACAAGCGAAGGTAACAAAAATCCGGTTCCATTTCTTGAATAGTATATTTGTTTATGATTACTTTGATATATTTTAAGTATGCCAAAATTAGATATAATATGAAATAAGATATAAAATGTATGTACTAATAAATGCGAAAGGTAATAATGTTGGTGTATATTGATTAACCGCTGACCGCACCGGTGGGAGCAAAAATATCGAATTTTTGTTTTAAAACCACAACGTGATATCAATATGTATTTTGTTTATTTTGGTAAAATTAATTAAGACTATTGTTTTACCAGTTCAAATAACTACATACATATATATATAAAATGTATGTATATATAAACCTAAATACAATAAATATTTTCTATTGATTATTACTTATCGACTTTGAAACGTTCTCAAGGGAGTTATTTAATTACAACTCACAACCCATTGTTTTGTTTAGAACAGACAATTGAACTGAGTGGATAGTAACGTTCTCCATTAAATGTAATGTTTGTTCACAAGGTTTTCAGAACTCACGAAGTCAGTAAAATATTATTTAAAATTATATTAGTTATCGAAATTTAGGACATTTCAATTTTAGTTTCAAATTTCATTATAAATAAAGCACTTCTTAAAAATAAATAGAAAATTATTAATTTTTAACCCGCTCCGGCTTTATTGACTCTTAATAGATTTATTTCATTAAATATATATTTTACCAAGTTATTACCACTCTGTAGATAGATATGCCGACTCTTTATACAAAAAAAAGGAATAAAATAATCTCCATAAAAAATATCTAGTCTTTTAGTGTTAGGTAGTCTAGTGTTTGCAAACAATATAACGTCAAAACTTCCCCACGTTCACGTTGAAGGCCCCTTGACATCGAGAGGTTAGTTTGATTGTTTGAAAGCTCTGCTCGTTACTTGTAATAATGGTGTATATTAAAACAATATAATATTTTCAATATAATGATTTGCAAGTTGGTTATTAATTTTCTAGATATAATAATAAATATTTCTGTAACTTAGTTACATTCCATTTTTGTAATGAATTGAGTCTTCTTCGAGGGTTCAAAAACATGAAGAATAAAATTATTTGGAACAAAACTTCGATCCAAATAGACTGACAGGTAACTAAGGTGAGTACAAGATTACCAAAGAACATAATAACAACAATATATGAAATAAATATGAAGTGTAATGATACATGAAAGTAATGTTTTTTAACCTTCAAAGTTTTTTGTTCTAATAATATTAAATCTGAATTTGATTGATTGGAATAGTTTGATGTCAAAATGAATACTAAAATGTAGCATTATACTTAGTCACAAAATATTATTAACTATTTTGTATAAAATACCAAATAACTCTTATCATCGGGTAACCAGCAACGTGTCTATCAGGCCGAATTAATTTATATCACAAATTTAAGTTACTTTGTAACTCTGTTTGTAATCAAAGAATGTGATAAACGCCTAAATAAAAGTTTGACATAATGTTAAAAATAAAAAAAAAAGTGATTAATTACATAATAAACTATACGAAATCAATATATTTCGTATTTTTTAAGGTAATATTTATACATAAGATAAAATTAGTAATTTTAATTTTAAATTAAAATTTCATTCAGATAAATAATCTACTTGAGATGGAAGACCTTTACAAAAATAATACACAATTTTCTTTATGTATTATTATTTTTTGGATATGACAAACAAACAGATTGTCCATCTGAAGGTAGTGGTACCCATACCCTATATAGAGAGAAATGAAGAAATCTACCAAAATATTTAACCAATTTTTTAAGGAATATTTTACTCTTAAAATTCTATTCAATCATAACTTACCTCTTTTTCCCAGATATTCATGAACACTTTTATTGCAAAATATAAAATTATGTAACACAACTGCTCTACATTGTTCTAGAATGTCATTAAAATCTCAAAACAATTCACAATTTAACGGACTGGTCTCGTATTTATAATACGATCGACAAATGTTGAAACAAAAACGCGATAACCCCCTCGCAACGTTACCCATCGACTGACAGAAGCGAAGGTCCACAACACGTTTTAGAGCCGCCAAGCTGCCAAGCTGCAGTGTCCACGGCGCATGCTCCATGCAACCGGCCATCCTCTCGTAACATCTTTAAATAAACCATCACAATTTTCTACATAATTAGACTGTTCCAACCCTTAATATATTACAATAAGACCTTATAGAATAATTATATAAATAACATTTTACATAACGAATAGCCTCCATCTGGTCTTTATTTTCACTCTTTAGAATCTGTTCACCTTTTAACCTGGATTTACTTAATGTACGAAACCATGCCTTTATACAGTTTTGGTTTAAATCAAAAGAAACGTTGAGGCTTTTAGGCAAGAACAATGACCGTACCCATTAATGACTGTAAAGGATATTTTATATGAAAGCAGTTTAACATGGCTTTTATAAAATACATTTAAATTAAATCTTAGATAACGCATCCCTTGTGTATATAAATAAATATAAATTTTTATTAACTGTGAATAATAATAACAATATATGTATTCAGTACTTATAAATTTTTTTTAAGTTTTAGATATTAAAAAATATTTTATTCGTAATTTAAAAAATACACACAAGAGAAGTGCTCTAGACAATCAAACCCTATTTCTATAAATTACTTCTATCACCCTCACCAAAAATGCCAGTTATTTGCACGCAATAAATTGCAATGATATTCATCGCCCCTATTTTGAACCCTCAATACTCATGATTAAAATAGTCACCCTCGAGTCATTTTAATTTGATGATTTGAATTTTTAAACTCTAACTTACAACAACATCACGGGGTCAATACTATTACAGAATTATTATTAAATAAAAAAGTAAATATATTATTTTTATTAAAATATAAAATATAAATTATTTTTTTTATATAAGTAAATATTAGATATTTTAAATTCTTAGATACTTCGGTATTCGTTTTTAATTTAATTCATTTAACTGCCCATAACGTAATGGAATTGCTAATTTAAGAGTTTTATTATTGTAAGTTTATTTCTTTCAATTTAAATGTTCTTCTCGGCATTTGAATAAAGATTTTTCATTTATACTAAAGAATTTTGCTTTATTTTTCTTGTAGACGTTCGTTTATATAACTATTGAATATTAGCTGCTACCTACCACCACTTTTCTCTAACAAAATTAGAATAAGTTATAGGCAAAAATACGGTTTTGAAATTGATATACAAACTTTATTAATTATAATATATACAAATATAAATATACATAATATTGTATTTATGTTCAACACTGAGGTTTATATAATTTATTTACTTAAATATTTATTAAATATGTTCTGCATATACCGCATCTGTTCTCGGTTTATGACTATAATTTTTTTAATCTAGTCATTATCGTCGTTCGAATATTGTAAGTATGTTGACATTTGACACTAAAACAATAGTCAGTTACAGTTCTTTTATTATCTAGCTTAACATGCTTATTTGACCTAATATAACAGTCATTCCCGTATATTCCAATTATTTGAGGTCAGTACTTTAAGCCAGTCCCTTACACGACTTACAATATCTATCAAACGTTATCTCTGTAGAGGCTTGCTTCTTTGCTATATTACTTTTCCTGAATTTTATCCACTCAGTCACCCTCTACTTTTATAACGATCCACATTAATCCATAAAATTCTTCTCGTTAAAATCTTAAACTCCTCCACATTACGTGATTGTAGAAATAGTAGATATATAAAAAAAATCAGAAATACAAATAAAATAAATATATAAGCTATAGAGTACGAAAACTATCAAAATATTTGGTAAGCACAGCCAAAACAAGACTCTGTCGCAACATCGGAAAACTGTCTTTCAGTAAATGTATAGATAATAATAAAAGTGTTTTTGTGATAACAATTTAATAATATATAATTATAATTACATTATATGTTACTACATCTAGAGTATATTCCATAACAGTCCTTTTCGGTAAAATCACTGGATTTAATTAAAATTTAAAACAAATCTACATGTATTTAATTTACGCACTTTACATTTACGTTGTTTAAAACATCAAGTATAAGAGAGAGATTTTCATAACAGTCCGTGTATTACATAATTCAAGCTAAGAGGATTTGCTCAGAGTATATGGAATGGCTCGTGAAGTATTAACGAGGAAGTAGGCTGAAGCATATCTTGCTATCAAACGCGCCCTAAGGGAAGGATAGCGTTCATATGCACTCGTTTTTAAATAATAGATTGCGTTATGCCGGATGGACTTGCATGAGATTGTGTCTGAATTTTTTATGGGGTGCCTATTTAAATCTTTTTATGTATCATATAATTACAATTATTCGACTGTATAAATGTTTGATATAATCTTATTTTATATTCTATTAAGTTTTTTACCACAGAGGAATAATGAGCAGACAGGTGTAATGAATCGATACGACCAAGTTTTAAAACACTCCAAGAACTCTGACAAGTAAAGTTTTCTTGTTTTAAAAAAAAATCTCGTTGCTTTCGTTCTTGATATCGATACTTTCTTGTATTTATAAATAATGGATAGAAGCCTAAGTAGATAGATCTTAATAACGTACACCTATATCTTCCCTTTGCATATAAAAGAACGTCATTATTCATGAAACTATTTTAACATAAAACCCTTTAGTTACTTATACGTCCACTTTAGTCCACTTCACGGCTATATCACTATAGCACATAAAAGATGCTTAAATATTTTTATTGGAATTTTTTACTTGAGAGGCAACAACGGAAAACACTTTAGAAATAACAAACACGGTTCGTACAAAATGTAACCGATCTTAACCTTTACTTCGTAAGTAATAAGAACTATATAGTAAGATCTTCATATTCATGAAGTCAACGACAACGCTAAGTGACTTCGAGTACTGCTGACGTAGCCTTTATTTTCTTTACTCATTTTTCAAAAACTACATTAACCTCTCCATACTTATAACTAGGTGACAAAGGAGCGTAGATCAGCATTTATTATTTAGCTATAGCAATTCATACTAAGGCTTGGCTGTGGTACCACCATCTAACAAAAAAATTGCGTGTATCAGCTCTCATCGCCGGTAAAAACCGTTGAAATTCGCCGAATTTCAAATTAAGAAGATTTTCTTATTATGATAGCGCCAGATCAGATATTAATTAATTAGCAATTATATTAATATAGTTAAAGTGGTTAATGTTAATATATCCAGTAAAGCTTCAGATTACCACTTATTTGGGTATACAAAATTTTTTAAGTATTGAAATTTTTATTAGCAACACGTTTCACATAGGATTTAAGTAACAACGGAATTAAGTTTACTACCTAATTACTTACCTACCTATCTGCCTATAATATGAAATGAGAAAATTTATTAAACATAACCTATTTTGATACAAGTGACTTCGTCTGGGTTCCTTCTCTTTTTTATGATAAGATATACGATATCCATACAAAATACAATTTATACAAATCTATACATTTATTAACGGTATGTATATATCCATACATATGAACATATACAAGTTGAAAACATATAAATAGATGTTGACTGATATAATAAGTCAAGATTTAATACAATGTTTGCATGATTCCTAAATAGATAAAAAAATATATATGAGACATTGATTCTGTGAGAAATTTTTTAAGGACACTTACTTTGTTCAAATATTTGAAATATTGAATAAATTTATTTATTTAGTAAAATATAATATATGATAAAAGAAACATTAGCAAAACCCTGCATTGTATTACAAACAAACCTTGTATTAGTAAAACCAATCGCTAAAGACTATTACGCGGTAACGACCGAGACAAACATTTAAATGTAAGACGACGCGCAATGTAAATAAAACATCCTAATTCTGGTCTAATTCTTTAATTATAAAATGCAAATTTGTACGCAGCAATCAATGGTCCCCTCGACTGTTATGGGGTGGAAAGTTGATAGGAATCGTTTGAATAAACTCAAGGAATTGTACGTGATCTTAGACTTTTCAAAGAATTGTTGTGAAAGTAATGTTTATATGTTGTAATTGTAATAAATAGCAGTTTTTTCATTGGTTAATAGAGCAAAATAATTAAATTTTTTATTATTATGATGTTAATTTTTTGTTTTCTTTTTAATATGTGTTCAAACAAATCCAACAATGAAGCACAGCAAATAATAAAACTAAATATAATTATTAATTAATCGTCGCAAATATTCAGTCTCAGCGTTAAACCTTAGAAATTCGAATAAATACCGACAGATGGCACTTTAATAAAATGGAATCAATGTCGCGTTTTTCAAGTTGTAGAAAAAATGTATGCTTATTAATATCACACCAATTTTAATACACATTGATAAAATGAATAAATAAACATGCATTTAATTAATGTAAATAGAAATGTATGTGTGGCATTTGAGCACTTATAAATATGATTAAACAATATTTTGTTTATATCATTTTCATGCTTTAAAATATGTTAATGTTAAAGTTAACAAGACCTTCGAATATTTGAGGAAAAGCCATTTCGAATAAAACTCAGAGAAGTTGCAAGTCTTAAATTATTTATAAACCCTGGAGACTTGGGCAATTTCTTTTGGAATGAGTATTGCCTTCCCGGCCCTTCCAGTGATCATGGTATACGTGGTCACTGGAAGTTTGGCTCTAAAAAAGTCGTTGATCCCATTTCGGACTTTTGTTTTGGTTTCTCGTTGTAATTTTTCTCGTTTTATGTATTTTACCAACCAACTTACCCCAAACTTCATATTTATGCAGAGTATAAAATAGTATACAATATAAATGCAATATACAAATCTTGAAATGATATTCTTCAAATCGAGTTAAAGAAGCGAAAAGAGTATAATTTTACATTCGCATTACTCACTCGGAATCCGTTAGCCGCAGATCCAGACACGATGACGTCACAGCAAATCCTAAGTTGCGGCGAAGATAAGAACTAGGATCTATGCGCAGTAGATTAGACGTTAGCGCTGTGATGAATGCCTACATTACTGTCCGTTAAAGTTTGTTTAAGTTTTAAACAAAACTATTTAAAGCAGCATAGAATTTTTGATTTGGTTTTTTTGGAAGGAACAACATTAATTAGGTCTTCCTAAACATAACAATTATCAATTTAACCTTACCGCACCCAAACTAATAATGACCATTCGATAAGTGTAGCGGTGCTGACCGCAGAATGACAATTATTAAAGCCGACCTGCACTGCGGATTCCACAAAGGAATGAATTGGATTCCACTAAATTCGAAAATCAAATAGCATTTAGCTTTACAAATACTAGTTCACTTACGAAGGATATTATTGGCAGAAAACAACAAATATTGTATGTTTGAAAGACTTTTTTAAAAGTACTTAAATAGATAATCGTGAAAATTTAAATATTGTCTTCCGCCTTAGTCAGTTTTGAATATCAGAGCAACTAGAGGATTTAGTCGTGTTAGATAACAGACATTATTGTACCTTAAAACGCTGCCCCAAATAGAAGTTCAAGAAAGACTTGGGTTATGTTTGCGCAGCGCTTACACGAAATCTGTGTTTGTTTTAGCTGCCTCGTATGGATAACAATATGCTTATTTTGCCAAGTAACATGCTAACACTGCCCGCGAAGGTATGCAAATATTTACTTTACAAACGATGACCGGGAGCCATTATCAATATTTTAAATTAATTATCAAATTAAATAACACTATAGATATTTATAGATAATTAAAATATAAATTTGCATGTGATTTAATAATTTCAACAAATTTGTTTAGTATTGATTATGTATTTATTATGAAGTAAAGTATTTATTGCTTTAAAACTATTTCATAATTAACATTTAATTAACATTTCGGTCGGGTCAGACAATGGTCGATGGAATATTGATATCACTGATTAAAAAAACTAGAAATTTGCTGAATTATACCATGCAGGTATGCGTAATTAAATATTTTTTAAACGCAATAGGTATACATTAATTGTTATTTTGTAATAATACTACGAACGTTTTCAAATAGTTCTGTTAGTTTAAATTACACCTTCCAGCTTTGCGGTAGCACTCGAGACGTTAAGGATATACGAGCTCGACTATTATAGAAGTAATTCAATACGTACATTCATTTACATTACCTACTTTACTCATTATTTAATTTTAAAGAATAACATTTCATTTATAATATGTAAGACTAAAGGAATGAAAAACAATATTGAGGACATCTAGAACCGAAAACTTCAAAAGAACCACACAAGGCAAGAACGTTCCAAGATAAACCACTAAAGGCTATCAGGCTAATAAAGTTCCCCTTTGTAGCGGAAACTCAAGTTCCACCTGTATCTCCACAAATAATTAAAGCGTGTCTTATCGCGGCTATATTTAAACCGGATCAGCGGAACAAATAAAACCGGGTGTATCAACGCAATCATTACCCGTGTTCTGCACAATTCATACAAATTGGGTTCGAGATCCCTAACGCAGCGTAGTGCCTCTTTCTCTTATAACGCACGATTGTTGCCAATATCGTATGATTTAATTTTATTTAAATCACAAAATATAATATTAGTTATCAACTTTGACTATATTTACTTAAAGTAATTGCTTTAAAATAATTAATGTTAAACAAGAAATCAATCAAAATTATTCATTTTAGGCATCAATTAATTTGTTATTAATACAAAAATGGTTTTAATATTATTGATTTATCGAAAATTTAATTTCTATATTTGCGGAAATCGTATAATATAAAACGGTTTACGCATGTCAAGTACCCATTGAGACTACCTTTTAATATTTTAAAGTTCATTTTATTTTATGGGTCGAAATAAAAACCCGGTCAAGTACGAAACGGACTTGCCAGTCGCTCTATTAAACTTTTGTGCTTTTAGCTTTTCTGAAATTTAAAATAGATTTTTGTATGTGTGCAACGTGATTAAATAAATTCATAGTCTTAGAATTTTAGTTGTCAACCAAAGATGATTTATTTAAATAAAAATAATTTACTGTGTTCTGATTTAAAATAATAACACAAGATTTTATTTAATAAGATTATATTTATAATTTTTAACCTACTTTAACTTGTTTACTATTGGCCGTCATAAACGTCCTTGGAAAAAGAATGTTTTTAATACGGTGCTATAATAATGCCAGTTTCCAATCTACTGTATTTTAAAAGAGAAACAAGACATATAACAGTTGCAATACTATCTACAATGCTGGCTAGGTGGAATTACTCTTCTCGTTTGTCAAATTGACGTATTACTTTTTCCAAACTTTATCTATACTTTATAATGTTAATTATAATAATATGTACTGTATATACATTCTTTTGTTTATGTACATCTGATTATTTATTTCTTCAATTAAACTTTAATATTATAGTACATAATGCCTATAATATAAAATATTCGTATTTTGATGTAATGATTATATTTAATTCATTAATTTCCAAAAACAACCTTTTATAGCGAGTTTTTTTTATGACTATGTTACAACTCACAATTGTTTGTATAAAAATGCATGTAAATATGCATTTTACATTAATTATGTTATGGGTAAATAATTAAAATACCTGGTATAAAATCATTCAGCGCTCAAAACTGTAATATTTATGAAATACTTATTAAATACCACGTTTTAAATATTTGTTGTTTTGAAAAAACATGCTCAAAACTAATTATCAACCGCCAAACTTTCATATCAATATATATATTAATCTAATGTTTTAAGTATTAAATAAGAGATCTTCCACTAAATTATTAACAGAGATATTACTTCAATTCGATAGTCATATACAAATATATATATATATATATATATATATATATATATATATATTACAACATCGAGATACAAGATAGTCTTTTACCAATTACGAGATGAATTTCAGAGGATAAACAACAAGCGTTATCCTAACATTTTATGGGCACATTAAATTAGATATCATTTTATTGTAGTTGTGTGATAGACGCTGGTTTACACCGGTTTTATGATCATTGGATTATTAGGGTTGGACGTTAATAAGGAAGAGATATGAATTGGCACTTAAAGGTTATGACAACCTTCTACCAGATGATTCTTCAGTACAGAAATGCACGATCAAATAATAATCATTATTATTTTATTTATTGGAAGCTATAAAATATTTTTTTATCTTTAAAAAAATGTAACACTTGGACTCAAATCTCTATAGATTTAACGGTGCATTCCTAATTTTGTTACTGTTGTTCCGTTCCGTTCCGTCCCGTGTTTATTTCTCAAAAGATACTTTTTTCAGATTAATAAAAAGGTCATTCAAATCAAAGTCATGAAACTATTAAAAATTAAAATATGTTACAGTTTGAAAATTTAATTATTTCTAATATTTGTTATAAAACATATTGGCGCCGGATGTCCTTATACATTCCTTTTAAGACAAGAATTAAAAATGCATTTATTAAAATGAAATAAATCTTGCTTATGAAATGTAGTCTGCTGACAAACTTAATTAAACTCTTTGTAAAGGGCAATCGTAATAAGCCTTTTAGCCAAGATAATATAATATACAACAATAAGAAATTTAATTTATATACTTCTTGTATATACTAGATAGTTTTTTGCAATTTTGACTAGCATTTAATTATATATTTAAAACTTAGAATAAAATGCGAGCTGGAAAATAAAATAGTATTTATTAAAATTATTAAGTTTGTTTTCCTCCGTATGCAAATTTAACACGTCTTTTTCTTGAGTAAGAAATATCTGGAGTGTTTAAAAATTAGCTTCCTCTTCTTAAGTTTGTATGACAACATATTTTTATTATATTTGTCAATACACTTTTTCTTATACGTATAAATATATATAAATATATGATAAATACAATGAAATTAAAAAACGAAAGTAAAAAATACAAATAGTAAGCAGAAGATGTATGCAATATAACAAGTTGCATTATTGTAAACAAACTCACAAACAGGTTTTCAAACCTATTTATCTTTCTTTTAAGTTTTGCCAACATTACTAGAATCTAGAACGTCGTCTTTCGGATTTACGCGAAATCCGAAGTTTAATTTGATCAAGAGTCAAGTAAAGTTTAAAACAGAGCTCTTTGAATATACAATCGTATTTCAAACGCGGTGCAGACGTTCTGTGACGCTTTCGAAATGAACATCGCTTGTGCTCACGAAATGTAAACGCCGAAATAAATTGTAAATATTCACATCCCATCTTTACTTTAGTTGACGGTCGGAGTTTAAAGGCTGACTTTTAAATAGCAATAATACAATATTTTTATTCTTTGTCTTAAATAACCTACTCGAACAAAATATTTATTTCAAATTTAAAATAATTTAAGATCTTCTAAAATAGTATTTAGTACAAAATGACAAAGGAATAATCTCGGATAAATAAAATACACAATATTTCGTACATTATAAATACACAAAAGTTAAAGTGTAATACAGTACTTATAGGTTGAATCAGGCAAAAACAAAAGCTGTAATTAACTTAGTTCGGCATTGAAGGTCTTTTAAATGAGGGGCGATGAGTAAAGTATTAGCGTAGAAAGGTAAACCTCGCCTTAATTAAATAACTTTGAGCAAAAGTCAAACAAAGGTGGTTGACGGTTAAAATTGGAGCTGAAAAACCAGAGAAGCTGGAAATGATAGGAACTTTGTTGCTCCATTATCTGAATTGTTTTACATCAAAATTATGTAGTTATTCGTTTATAGAGTTTTAATTAAGCGCCTTTTGCATATCCACATAATAAAGTAAATATCTAATAAAAGACCATTTCTAATTAAAATGATTCTTTTGTTATTCGAATAATAATGGATACTCGTATATATGAGGATATCACCCATATCAGCGGGAAATACTACTGTTTGTTCAAGTGAATCAATCTTATTCCAGAATATGTCCTAGGCTCCGGATTATTTTGATAGAATCACTAAATTCAATCGTAAATGGTTATGCTATCGAGTGAGCCATAACAGAAGCTATCAGAGTAATCACTTGTCGAGATTACTTTGACTATAAGGATATCGTAATGAGGAGTTATACTTGGATAGCATTGGATGGGCGCATAAGGGGGAAATATTTGCTTTATAAATAATTTAATATCTTAAAAAAGGTTATAAAAGTATTGTATTGGAAAGTGTACCTATGATATATTTTTTCAAGGCTCAGCTTTCGAGAAAGTATCTCATTGATTTGAATAAAGTAATTTTTATGGCAAAAAAAAAAGTTTGGAAAGCCGAGTAAGAGAACCATATGGCTAAATTTTATAAGTATACCTAAACATACTATAGTCAGATGTCTTCTTGCGAAATATAAATTGTATGCAGGTACAATTTTCTTGCCTTTAAAATGTCTAGTTTTAACCAATTTATATAACAAGCTTTTCTATATTGCATAATTTGAAAAGCTTTATTATAAGTAAGTTGGTGTACGAAAAGTAGCAGTAGCAAAATTCTATAATGTTGTTTATTCAAAATAAATTTGTTTAATGAGCTGTAAAATAATTATAAGGTCATAACTATTTATGGTTCGTAAAAGGTCAGATTTAAGAATAGCGGTTCAGTAAAATTAATAATAGAATATCTATAATTAAGCACATAAATTAGATTTTAATAGTATATTATATATTGTATAAAACAGCACTATATGTGCTAAAACTAATATGCTATTTCACAATTATATATAATCTTTATTAAAAAACCTCAACCAAGAAATAGAAACTTTACCGCTACAAATCATGACGTTTCTTATAACATATATGTGACCATCTTGTCTCCATCCGGTTATTTGATTTAACCTAAATGCATCTGCCAATAAATTAATTTATTGTGCTCAAAATATTATAATTATGTTTTATATAAAAAATCAATTCAATATCTAATTTAATTCTTATTATTTATTTAATTAACATTCCACTCAGAAATTACTTATTAATAATTTTCTGTGCTTTTGTAATAATGGTGTTCGAATTGAAAATATTCAGAGATATATATTCGTATTTTGTCATATTATATAGTATGTTATTTTTATAACATTATTTATTTTATCAATTTTATAAACATTGGGTGACAGATAGCATTGTACTAACAATTTATGTCCCTAACAACATGTATGAAGAAAAATCTAGATATAAATTATTATATTTACATGACAACATACAATATATAATATTAGATACTTACTATATGACGTAGAAAGTGATCTGAAACAACATTTGTAATTGTTTTAAATTCTATTAGGAAAAAATAACCCATTGATTTTATATTTAAGGTTAAGTCCAAGCATTCCTTCAACATTGAGTAATTTTATATCACACAGAATACACTAAAATCTTATCGACTTTAGAATGAAATCTCAACTTCCTATATTAAAATTTATTTATAAATATCACTATAATTAAATTATAAATATCACTAAAAAATTTATTCCAAATAACTAAACTAATCTATCCAATAATACATTAGGGAAAGTCGCATTTTGTTGTCATTGTGCCTCCATTTACACAAATGTGTCGCTATGCAGTGGCCGTTGTGCTTTTAATTATGCGAATACGCCGCAGTAGAAATACTTTTACGTTAATTGCTCAATTTATACTCTTTGGATAGCTATGTAACGTTTACTTTAATATATTCTAGATTAAGCTTTTGAATCTTAAATACAATATAGTTTTTAGCTAAAAATAATTTAAAATTGTTGAACACGGATTAAACCTAAGTGATGTCTGATAAAACATCCCGTCCCGTTTTTTAATTTTAATTAAAAACGAATCTAACATTCTACATGCAATTGTGATTTTAGAGAAGGCCACAAAGAAATGTGAGGTGCTACAAACATACAGTACAAAATTTAAATATGTTTCGCCACAACCTACAGCGGTTTCTAGAACTTATTATTTTTTTTTTGTTTCTCTTGTATATACGTACATATTTTTCCCTAAAACAGCTTTATAAAAATATTTTTTTTAACTGTGGTATATATTTGAATAAACCTATGTACTGTGATTCTCTTATGGAATATAATACAATATATATTAACATAAAATTTACATATACTTGCCGGTAAACGATAAATAATGCGTAGGTAAATTATACAAAAGAAAAAGCAGGTACATAAATTATCTTAAAGGTAAAAATTATAATATTATAATATATAACATTAAAGAAAAGAATCTGACTATAAAATGGTAAAATCATTATCACAATGGATTCAAACTATATTCAATGTTTTCAAACTAAACTCTTAAATATAGTAATTTCGATACACTCGACCACTCATAGCTTGTTTCTTATTCAATCAGAGAATTATCTTTCGTATGTACAGACCATAAGGACGAGAATCATTTGTATGTTGAGTAAAGTATTTTGTGGTGTGTAGAGCTCTAACTCGATAGAACCCAAGTTCCGCAATAAAGATAAGAGAAGTGTTCTTTTGCCATAACGAATGTATTTTTAATGTGGAACAGATATGTTTACAGACAAACTAACTTGTGCTATAATTGAATGTTGTTTTTAATTATTAGTTTAGTTTTCCATTATCATTAGTGGATTCAGATTGTTATCTATGTCTTAATGGCTTGGTATCTTTGTTACAATCAGAAATGGTTCAAGTCTGGCTTTGACACAGATGTTTATCTGCCACGATCCTGTAAGATGTTTCAAAATTATATATACCAAGATACAATGAAACCTATGTTATAGTAGTCAATTATGTATTCAGATATAATAATCGTAATGGACTATTGTTACTATCTTCTTAATATTATATAAAATGTGTTTTTACATCTTAATTCAATATTATTTTAATATTTCACACTGAAGATGAATATTCAGTTTTATTAAGATAAAACTGAATATTCATCTTCATTTATTCATCTTTATTTATTTAAATCGAATGTTAAATCTTTTAAATATAATTTAAAGCAGCGCTTTCACTCACTTCCTTGATATATATATATATATATATATATATATATATATATCAAGGAAGTATATATAAATGTGTTAAAAGAAAACATTTTTAATAATAATCTTATTATGTTATTTTTCAGATTTATTAAAACATAATGATGTTTGAATAATGCAAGGAAACAGTCTATAATAATGTAATTTATTGAAAGATGAATCTGGATTAAGTCAAATGGCCGGAACGAGGCAAGATGGCTGCGAATATTTTATAAGAAAAATAATAATGTTTTGCTAACTATTATAGTTTCGGTTCATTGTTTATGGCTTCTTTTATTTATTTATCGATAAGATACATTTCTGAAATAGTAAACTTTCTCTTCTCGTTTGGAAACATATTTATATATATTAATAAGTTTTTTTAATATATCTTACATAGTATTCGATATAAAAAAAAATACAAAGTTTTATGTATTATAATATTTATTGAAAGGAAATATCGCTGTTGAGGATAAGCCTTGATCGCCTTGGATCTACATGTTTAATCTCAATATCTGCAAGTTATCATGTGACTATATAAAACAGTTTAAAGTGTTTTATTTTAACAATATAAATATCTAGTATTAAACATTATAAAACTACAAAGATTATTTATTCCAAAATACCTACATCTATATTTAATTAATATCACCGCGTCACGCGTTCAATCAAGCGACTTGAGGCAAGTTTGATGGAGTTTTGCGAATTACTCGACGCTAGGGATGAAACGATACGAGTAAATTAGAAGTACTTACTCGATACTATCCATCCTATACCAAGTACTTTTTGTATCGATACTTTAAAACTAAGTATCGAGTAGGTATCAGTCAGTTTTAGACCAAAACTTACTTGATGGTATCAGTTTTAAGCGCATCCTAGTCCTGTTTTGTGTAGTTGGCTTGATTGTCTTTTCTTTAGCATAAAAAACTCATTGCTACTTAACTCACTGTCAATCACCATATGTCTTCGTCGTTATTTTTGTTATCATTCCGTTCCGCCTTTATATTTTCTCTGGTCTAGCTTTGACTGTGGTCGGAGTATTAAATTATTTTTGGGTAGCATCACAAAAGCTAACAAATGTTTATAAATCCTTTTAAAAAACTTTTATATTCCTATCCATATCCATTCCATATCCATAATATATAGTGATTTGTGAGGTGCTATTTTTTCATTCTAAATTTTACAAAGAAAACCGATCGATCTTGTGAACTAAGATACATTAAGATCGATACTAAGTTTCGATACTCTATCGAATAAAAGTATCGATACTTCTTAGTGTACTTAGTGGTATCGTTTCATCCCTATTCGAAGCGACGAGACTACACCCGAACTATGAAACTAATACTTGCTTAGTATTTGACCACAATTTGAAGGAATGTGATTATAAAGTAATGATTATCAGCCAAATGTAAATATTAGCCATACTTTTATTACACTGATCTTGGACAGTATCCTAAAATATAATAAATTAACTATAATATTATATTCTCCATTGTTGCGTAAATATTTATTATCTATCTAAAAAGCTATTTATACATTTTTTTAATGTCTATCCTGTTCTATTCTTCCATTATCCATTAAAAGGAAGGTGATCGCTTTTTCAATTTAACTTATCTGTGCTAAGAACCTGGCTGCTGAAACGAGGAGCGATAGAATCACCGCGGTTAGTGTTAGTCTTCAAATTTAAGCGAGACAAAGACCTAGATTAGGTTAGTGTTAAACATTAGTTTAAAAAGTCTTCTTTAACTTTAAAAGGTAATGTTAGGAAAATCTACATGTAAACATCATCATTCTTCATATGTGTAAACTTTAAAGTAGTGAGTAAATAAAAGAAATTAATTATTTGCCGAAAGCTATAAATGCTTTAAATATATATTTAAAACTGGTATTGTACTGAAAAAAAAAATAGAAGTAGAAAAAGCGGCGTGACATCAAACACTTTTGAGCACTAGTTTTGTCATTATTGGTAGCGTTCGTTCCATCGAACTTTTATCGATTATATCGTCGGTTTACATGCGTTTGTTGTACGAATGTTTTGCTGTTACATGTATTGTATATATTGAAATAAAACATTTTTTACATATGAAAATTGTTACCAAGCATGCATATAAAATAATTCACATCAAATTGAAGAGTTCACATGAAATTGCAATACAAATGGAATTTTGACGCCAACCTTGAAAGACTTAATTTTTTTTATTACCTAAGCAAGTTATAACTTAAAAAAGATTTTCAATAACATATTGTATAATAGCTGTTTTTTGCTATTCCTTTTTAAATATTACAGCAGTGCGTTACACGATTTACTAATTTATTCTGAGAAAGAAACAAAAGACGCGCGAGAAAGAAACTGCAAATCGCATTCTGATGATGCAATGGGCACTGCAACATCTGCATGTAGCAAGCAATTGACCTTAAGGTCACCTACTTTCACTCCCATGTCACTGTCTTTCATGCCTTGGAGACAACTATTTAAATACAAATTGACCACCAAGCTGACATAGCGCAACCTTAATTAACACCCGATTGGATGTTAAACCAGGGCGATATATCAGTTCCCACTCGCACACAGGCTGAGTGATCTCTGTAAAGAGACTTTACAGCCTGTAGCAAAGGTCCGTTCACATTGTATCGGGGCAGTATCTCCCACAATTTCTTTCTCACAACCCTGTTAAACGCTTTTTCCAGATTTACAAAAGCACAGAAAACCTTTTGGTTTAGGGCCAAAAACTTTTCCGTGATCATAAGCCCAAGCTAATCAAACTGATAGCCCTATAGCTTGCACAATCTATCTGTGAACCTTTGCCTTTATACAAAAGGTACGATGACTGCACCTCGCCAATCGTCATGGACCTCTCCTGATTTGCAGTATAAATTGCACAAAAACCAGAACAAGTCCATGACGCGCGGCCCACCATATTTGAACATCTCGGCATTAACTTCATCTGATCCCACAGCCTTACCACATTTCAGAATTCGAATCGCTCTCTCCACTTCTTCCAAACTGATTTCACCATCGGCTACATTCGGTATCAGCATTTCGCTGGTACTCAAGGCCGAGGCGTCCTCACATTCATACGTCTCCTTATAGAATTGAAAGCACCCCTTTCATTCTACAGGTTACCGAACTACCTCGGGAATCACTAACTTCTCGCCAGAAAAGCTTCGTGTTTTCCCTTAAGTTCTTCGTCAACCTTTCATCCTCCATCATCAAAGAAACCTCGGGTTGATAGCCTTGTATTCTACCATTGCATTAACCATACAAGACGACAACAACTAAGTTGATTGATTGCAGTGATTGGATCTTCTTACAAAAACCTTAAATATATGTACATATAAATAAAAATAAATGGATTTTGTGACCACTTCTAGTATTTAATGATTTAGAATGTATGATACATTGTAATATTAATTACAAATTTCAATCTCTTTATACTGAATCCATCTCATATTCATACGATTCATAACATTTGCGGATCATAAGATTTGTCAAAAAGTTAGATTGTTAGGGTGTTATGAAAAAAGATCTGCTCTAATAAATCTGTCGTCAGTTAGATGCAAAAAATAACTAAATAATTGATAAATTTTTTAAAGTCTTAAAAATAAAGAAATAAAAACATTGTAATATGATTATTGTAATCTTAAAAGGTATCTCAGCTTGAAGGGCGACATGGATGGGTATCCTTGAGGTCGAAAGTTTCGGTCTTTCCCGTATTGATGAAATGTTTCATTCATATTATTATAAACATAAATAATGTTAACACGGCTTACATATTTGTGGACAAATTGAAACATTTATCGGTTGTAAATGTTGAAACAAAAAAACAAAAAAAAAAACTTTTACTCTAGAATGTTATAAAATATCAAATTAATTTCTACATTACAGATGGAATTTTGTCACATAAAATAACAATATTGATACTCCAGCCGATCGGAAAATGTTCACATTCGTGGAAATTGAATTTTCACATGACAGGTGGAATCGAATAAATGTATTGTTTACATATTCTTATCTAAATCAATAAATTCAACATAACGTATCAATTATATCGATATACGTGTATAAAAATATTTTTATTACAATCATTACAACAAAAAGCACTTTACCTCCTCAATGTCCATTATTTAGAAGAAACAAACCAATACTTGAGTATTTCTTTCGCTCCCCAAAGACAATAATAAAACAAGTAAGAAGTCTTTCAAAGTCGAGTTATTCAATACAAATCAAAGAACTAAACTTAGACTGCTTCAGGGAAGCAACTAAGTCCATAGACAAATTCCCAGAAATCTTCCATTCCTTTAAACAATTTCCTGCTATCAAAGTCGGACGCTAGTTTTTATTTGTTCATCACGTACGTCCCTTGAGTTGTTTGCTTGCTATAAACGAATTTACTGAAACTTGAAGAAAATGTTATCTTTATCCGTGCATGTTTTACTAAAGTGCTTATAGAAGATGGATGTCTTTTTATAACATTTTTAATACATTATATAAAGAAAACAACATCTACTAGATGTGTTTCCAAATATGACAGCTAATAAAAGTATTTACAGTATTACTATTCATTTATTTTAAGTATCAGTTCGTAATGTTTTGATAATTCAAAACATAATTGAATATCGCAAACTCTTAAATTAAAAGGCATCTTAAATATAAAAATCCTTAATTTAATTAACTGTCAAAGCATTGACATTAATTTATATAATGTCTTTAAAAATATGATATGATATAAATTTAATCTTTATTCCCAACAAAAGACCATGATACCTCTCCAGTAACAACTAACAAGTGGCAGTTATTCTGAAATGGAATAAGTGACATAAGCAAACAACACATACAAAGTGCGCTACGGCCAACACTTAACAAATGTACGGTGTAAATAGCTGGAGTGCACTTGAAATACACTCCTCTCTAAGGAGAGGGTACACGGTGTATACTTTAATTTTGACTTGGTAAGTCAATATTGATGAACTACAATATATAAAATTATTTATAAATCTTTAAATTATTTCTAAAAAAACTTATGCTATCATATTTTTTAAAGGTATTTAAATATGTTTATATATTAAAAAAAAATCTTTTTTGTTTATGGCAATACAATATGGATAAAATATAATTCAATTTATAATTAAGGAAAGTCTTAATCGTAAATTATGTCACAATATATAACGTTGTCACTTGAGAGGGTTTAAAAGCTATTCTTTATTATATATAATATTAAACGAATAAAATAAATAATATTATGTAAACTCAGCTTTAGCTTACACCGCAATGATACATCACGGCAGGTGCACACTTGCTTGTGATGGAGACGAAGGTGCATAGAAATTGAAATCAGAGCGAAATCTGTTGTACAACAAGAAAATATAAATCATCAAATATATTACATAAAAAGTATTTTGTACAATATCTTACATTGATTTATGGACAAAGTATGAATAACGTACTATGCTTACTTTAACAGTTCAGTAACTACAGCAAATTACAATCATATGATCTTATCTCTGGATATAATTTTAATTAGCAACAAAATGTAGTTAAATAAATTTTAAGTTATGTAAATATAGTCTAAGTCCCGAAAGCCAGAAGATAAAATTAAAGATTTAATTAATCTTTTTTATTGGAATAGGATTCTATTTCCATCCCATATTTATCATTCATTCGATCCTATTCAATTCGTGCCTGTGGCGCGGAATAAGACATGTAATCAGGCATCTGTCTGTGTGTCACCCTTCACTGACACTGACTGGCGAAGTGGAACTGTTTGAAAAACATTTGCAAATTCAATTGAATGAACAGGTACGGCGCGACGTTTTAAAAATATATTTGTGAACTTTGGAATAGATTCTGGAATAAACTCAATGGGACATTATTTTTCTGGTCAATAAATGCAATCCAGAACTCTTATTTTTATAACTTGATTGATCAAGAAACACATTAAACTATTTGAGTTACTTAATACCTTTGAATTTATTAAAAAAGTTACTTATAAGGTATTTCAAATTCTATTTATAAAATTGTTTCTTTCTTTAGCGTTCGGTGAAAATCTCTTAAATAACGGACGCTGTCACTTAATAACTCTCTAATTGTTTACTCTCTCCCTCGCTACTTAGTGTTCTAGTCATCTAATTGAGTTTCCGTAAGAATATTTCAACAAAGAAGACTTTTTTTATATAATGTATATCAAATACACAGCAGAATAACTGTAATTGTTTTTTTTAATTTACATTCTGAGCACTGTTAACTAATAAAAAATAATGAGATCAATGCAATATTTTTCAATTTTTTTTATATACATAGAGTGTTTTTAGAATATTATTAACATAATAGCTAACCTAAGATAACGATAAAATTAAAAGTAGCTGATACCGTAGAATAAATTTATATAAAATAAAGTATAATATGTTTTCTGTCTAATTGTTTTTAATACAATATTAAAATCCTATTCCGAATAAAAGATATTGATTTTATATTTATTTATTATTATTATAAATATTATTTGAGTTATTTTATCAAATAGTTAAAGTCTTGTTAAGAAATTACCAAAAAAATGGCATCTTAAAGTTATTATTCAGATGACAAAAGTTTTTGTTTTAAGTTCCATTAAGCGGTAACAAGTGAAAGATAAATGGAGTACAGTTGCCAACAGCTTGTCGTGACGGATAATGAAAACATCTCGCCATGAAATGCAACTTTAAAATTAAATGTGTACGCTTGACTTGACTGTGCTTTAGTGTACTTGAATTTTTACAAAATAAGCTCAGGAATTATGAAAAATGATGTTCTCTTCTCCGGCGTAACTGTTTAAAATACTGCCATGCAAATTATTTTGATATTTCTTATTAAATTTATTTAGAAATAAAATTATAAATGTAATCATTTATTGAAAATAGGTTTTCAGCGTAGTACTAAGAAACGTATGTATGCATATAATTGTTATTTGTTAAATTTGAAATTTGAAATTACTTATTAATGAAATTGCAAGTGGAATATTTTAATGAAATTGAAAGTGGATCATTTAATAATATAAGATTTAATAAAAAAATATTATATATAAATGTGTAACAATTATATTCTACATACATTGAGGGTAAATAAATATGTTCTACCTCCGTCAGGGGGTAAAAATCTTTAAATAGTCAATTCTTTTTATAAAGTATTACAATTATAACCACAAACAAGGAATCGCTTTGAGCGAACTAAATATTATGGTATTCGTTTAGTGTAGCCAACATTTTTAGAGATGCGCTATAAATAATATATTGGCATATAATTATATACATATGACATGTTCAATATATTATGTAAATATTTGAGTATTAGTAAATTTAATCAGAAAAAAATAAAATCCTATCTAATAGGCAAGCTTTTTATACTGCAATAGTATTTTTTATACCAAAAGGTATATTTAATCTAGTGAGTAATATTTTTCAAATGCATAATTTATATACCAAAACATTATGTCATGTTATTAACGGTGTAAACAAATAAGAACATGTTTAATAGCAATTGACAACATTACAACATGATCGTGATGTAAATCCAAAACAATCCAATATCTGTTCATTCAGTAGAGACGAGAGCGAAGTGAAGTGAAAGGGGAAGGGAAGTGGTAGTGCCTGGTAATTAGTCATCGGTCATGATGACAGACGGACGGACAATCGTCGTGATTTATTAAATACATAGCGATGACATATTGCATCCTCGTGCGTATAACGCAACTGGTTTGATTTTTGGTTAAAAAAAATAAGTGGAATCAATATTAAATAAGGATAGTATTGAATTATTTTGGAGAAATATATTTTTAACAAATATTAATCAAGAATCTATGGCAACTCACCTTCGAAACGACGACACCGATTGAATCTAAAGTAAAAATCAACGAATGTTAAAAAAAAAAAAGGATTTTAAACAAAATTACATATTTTCAGAATTAATGCATTGACAGATAAACCACCGATATGTAATATATGTAATATATATATTGGGCTACGGAATGGTTACTAAAATGTAGTTTAATTTGTTTGTTTGTAACTAGTTTAGACACGACGGAAACGACCCAGACCTCCTAATTTAAATCTGATTCATTAAAAGGTATTATTTTCAATGAGGGGTCTTCTGGATGGCTATGGTGGCCTCACGTTAATAAAAACCTAACCATCACTTAACCAATTTACTCATAATTGAAACTTTGCTTTAATTTTAATAATCTTAATAGTTTTTATTTAGCACAGCCATTTTTTACACTTTATTACACATACATAATACACAACAAGATTTCAAAAACCATTTTTTTTTAATATATAAATATAGATTACTAAGCAATTCAAGAACTTATATTTTTCGCAAAAAAACATTTCTTTCATAAAATAGCATGCAAGCTATATAAACGAATAACTACGTAGCATATTTTCATTTGCATATCTTTGAAGAGATGTCCTTTAGGTATATATGATGTGGGTATATATACACTCAACTGCGATTTTTGGCTATGGGAGATAGTTCAAACAAAGAAAACCTTTTAAACATTGACATAAACTATTCTAATGATTTTTATCTATACTAATATTATAAAAGGTTAACTTTAATTTGTGATTGTTCGTTTTTAATAAATAATAACTTACTACTCAACTAATTTAAAAATTGATTTACATTTTGTAAGCTCCAATAACAGCAAAAAACCTTGCCTACTTTTTAGAGCGATATTCACACAAGATTGGCGAGAAGATACAAAAAATTATTTGGACTAAATTGCAAAAATACTACATATATTCTAATTATATATTAAATGCAGGATGATGGCTGGCTCATTATTTGAAGCACGAGGACGACATCTACTATTGTTGGAAAATGAGAAATAACTACGTTTATGTAACACTTTGCTGTAATAACATTATATACAAATATTATTTGTAGAAATCATAAATAAATCAACGATAAAATATTATTTATTTATTATAATTGAGCTGTCTTAATTTTAAGTTGTCTGAAATTGACATAAAATATTTATATTATAGACTACAAGATTAATAAAGAAATGTTTATGATTAATTAGCAAAATATTGGATTATGTCTACATAAATTGACTTTAGTGTTGCTTAGAAGAATATTACTTACAAATTGTGTTGAAATTGTTTTGACATTCAACAAATTTGTTTATAGAAATTGTTTTAATAAAGAAAAAAATAGCTCCAATCATACGAAACTTAAACTAAACTAAACTTTTAACAGTTAATTAAAGTGAAGCAAATAAAATGTTATTTAAATAACAACAAACCGAAAACAATATTTAATATAAATAAGCCAACCACCCACCCAAGGTAATTAAAGCAAAACAAGAGAATGTTCATACCGTTCCATAAATGCTACCCTGAAAAGTCAATAAGCATGAAGTTCTTTCATTTTGTAAATGCTTCTTTACCAATGACGATTTTTTTTATTCGCTAGCTAGATTTATTTTTTAATTTATAAAATTGAAACAGAAATTATTGTAGGAAATTAAGTTTTGTTATTACATTGTGCTATAACAAGTAAAGTACACAGTTTAGAGGAAAACCAGAAAGGTTTATAAACATAATAAGATGTTCTTAAAATTCGCTGAAAAGTATATTCAGTTTAATAAGACTTTTTTTCTTTTGTTTCTTCAGTTTTGTAACATATGAATAAAAAATCTGAGTTGTTTAAACGTCACAAGAATATTTTGCACTCCGATCTTATGCTGTCAACCAAGGGAGCTTCTTAATTTTTTTATTATTTTTTTTTTATGTTAGGGAAGGGCAAACGAGCTTGCTTGCTTGCTTGCTTGGGTCACCATTAATGTGTAATCACCACCGCCCATGAATTTTTGCAACATCCGAGGATTCACAAGAGCGTTGCCGGCCTTGAAGATAGGAGTATATGCCTTTTTTGAAAATACCCATGTCGTATCGATCTGGAAATACCGCCGAAAGAAGTTCGTTCCACATTCGTGTGGTACGTGGGAAAAAAGTCCTTGAAAACCGCTCAGTGGATGATCGCCACCCATCCATGTGGTATGGATGGTAAAGGAGCGATGGTAATGGGCGATGGCGAGCTGTACGGTGATGAAATTCGGAGGTAGGCATCAGATCGAATAGTTCTTCGGAACACTCCCCGTTGTAAATGCGGTAGAAGACGCACAAAGAAGCCACGTCTCTACGCAATGCCAAAGAGTACAGCGGTTCGCAGAGCACCGGGCCCCCGACAATCCGAACGGCTCTCCGTTGTACGCTGTCAAATGGTAGAAGCTGATATTGGAGTGATCCGGACCAGAAATGAGAATAGTACTCCAGGTGTGGCCGGACCTGCGCCTTATAGAGCGCAAGTCTACGGCCAGGTTTGAAATACTGCCTCGCTAAATACTTCTTAATATTTCAGTCCAATTGAAATATTGCACGATTTAAGCGTTTTTGCGATTTTTATTAAATTTAAACACGTGGACATTTTCTCCATGGGCTATAGCTATCAGTAGTATTTCATTTATTGGCATACAAAAGTGAAAGATATTCAGGCTTATAAATGTATAAAATATTAAAATAAAAATGGACCAGTGCAAGTTAATGTGACAATTGTTCTGAATACCAATATGTGCAGCTGTCTGAACATATATAATATATATCTGTGTATGTTTGTACATATTTACAAGAAGTAGGATGTTATGTACATCTTAATTTATACAAATTTGTACTCTGTACTTAGACATTTTGTGGTGCCTACTGCACCATTATTTGAGTTACAACGGCCTGACTAGAAATGTATTTGTCTTTCAATATTACCTTGGACCTATTAAATTTTATTGTGAACTTTGTAACTAAACCTTTTTATCGTTCTTAATTTTATAAACCAAAATTCATTAATCATCTGTAGAAGACAGATGTGTAATAATTTATGTACTGAATAAAGCGATAGTGACTGACTCGTACATTATTTCTATATATCCGAGATATAACAGGATGCAAAATTGCCTTCCTTAGTTCGAAAATATCTAAACAATTACTATGTATAAATTATTTTAGATTCGATTTAAGTTTGCCACGTTTTAATTTATAAAAGGACTTATAGAATTGTATATTGCTTTTTAAATAAGTTTAATTTCATCAGCTTCTCTACCGCCACGACTCAATTATGTAATTAAGTAAAATATATATACATCCATAAAATCACTGTATAAAAAAATACATATTGCATATATGATTACATTTTGTAAATATTATTATTGTAATAATTGTTGCCCAAAACAGACCTTTGTTTACGGTGAAGAATTTTTATGTCATGGTGACATCTAGTAACGTTATGAGGAACTTTCTCTTTTGGAAGAATTCAGTTTATCTTATACAATAATTTATTACTTATATTTAAATATAATTTCTGGTTGTGTCTTTTGATGGATTTCTAAAACCGTGAATTTGCCTTTTGATATATTGGATAATGGTTTATGATAAAAAGCCACATTTTTATTACTATGATTCATATTTATGACGCTTATCACTAATACTATAGTAAATAAGTTCTTTCTGAAATAAGACCAAATCACAAAAATATTAAAACGTTTTCTAATATGACAATAATATATATTAATATAAACTGTTTGAAAATTACAAATAATTTACATAATCACCATCATCTTAAACTGGATTCTGGCTGGATTCGCATAATGTTCTAGTTTCTTTCTGACAAAGCGATCAGCATTTCACTGCTTTCTTATTTTTTTATTTTAAAGATGGCAAACGAGAGTCACAGATGATACGTGATCACCGCCGACGTAAATAAAAAAATATCCTCGAAAACCGCACAGTAGAAGATCGCTACGCATTCAGGTGATACCTATGCTATCAAATATTCGAATACTATTTTGAAACTTGACGACAAACGAAAAATTGTGCAATGTCTCTACAGACAGCAGGCAAAAATTGCTAAAAAAAGAGTGGCCTAATAAAACGCAGAGAAATTTGCGCGTGCCCGAGGGGATACCTTGCCAGCTGATCCCCAATTTTGATGACATGCTTGAACTTTACTCCAACGATTTGCTATTTGTAGAATCTAGAGACACAGTTAAATTTCCTCATTAGAACACTAGACTTCGGATTCTTAACGTCTAAGGTTTTTGCCCAATATGGATATGTCTACCGTTTACTGGCTATTGTAGCCCTGAAATTCGCATCTTAAGCCTAGGGCCAAAAGTGTCGGTGGAGCATGCCGATGAATAGATACTACACATTGTACTGGACAATGATCAGGGCGCTAGGGCGCCTCGACAGTGACCTATTATTTTCCTGTATATGTAAACAGTAGAAGATCCAACAAAGAGAACATGTGGCTGTCCATGTCCGGTAGACGGGAGTGTGTCTTAAGGAGCTGGGAAAACGATTTGCCAGAGATAAGTTAAACACAGATGAACACGTTGAACTCCCGAAGACTACAACTGCAGCAGAGGAAAACTTTGACAGCAGGTCGTCAGTCTTCGTTTGGAAATGGCCCAAGAGTTGATCTGTTTCGGCATTCTGTCACTCTCCTATGGAACATAACTAAAAGAATTTGGTTATTAAACGTCGCTCGTCTGTGAGACGATAGTCCTTTCCCTGTCGAGCCATCCAAATACAAACTGCAATGAAATAACTACAACTAGGTTCTACTAAAACCACCCAGTTTAATTTTGTTCAACATTGTAATCTAATTATATAACAAACAAAAAAAAAAAAAAAAATCACCCAAGTAAACTGGGTTGCATGCCAATAAGTTCAGTCACAATTCATTTAAATATTATATATTAAAGAGCGGTCATGGAGTGAATTTAATGTTAGTTAGTTAGCACTTCTAATCAAGAGTCATCGTTAGTTTCCGAAGGGAGGTTGCAGCGACGTGTGCTCTGATTAACTGAGTAAACTTTGGTAAACTATTATAAGTTAATAGTTAAAGATGATCTATGTTAAGATATAGAAAGTTGTTATTATTTATCATAATTAATTTATTATCACTCTAATTTTAATGTCCAGAAAAAGCCTCAAAAGGTATACCGGTGTGATTTATAGCAAGTTACTATTGTGGATGTTGTTGTAGGCGAACAAAAAAACCCGAAGCCCGTGTTTGATGTTTTTGGATCATAATGATAAACAAGTTTTGTCATCAGTAATGATATCGTAGACAAAGCAACAAGAACTTGTTTTATATTTAGCAGTCATATTATACCTCACCACCTGATTCTGAGCATCATTGAAACAGTAAGGTAAACAGCACAAAACAATCCTGTTTAGGCAAAGGTAACACAATAATAACGTAAATATGTAGAATATGACATCATATCTTCAAATTGTGCTGGACGCTTCTACTAAATAACAAATTCAGTAAGATTTAAATCTTTGTATATAAAAAAATGCTAACAACAATACAGCAAAAAAGGTTCTTTCGGCATTAGAACCTTTCAAGCAAACTAAGCAGTCGAAGCGCTGTCTATTGTTATTTTATGTTTGTATTTAATTACATTCTAAGTTTATACTCTATAGGTCTATGATTTAGGTCTATGTTAATCTCGTGTATTGACGGTTTCTGCTTGTTTTATGTAATAATTTTATATTCCGGATAATTTTATATGTCGAATGTACAGTAGTCATCAGAAAAAACATTACACTTTTTAATGTCTACCTAAACAACTGGTCACATTTTATGATAAATTCTTAGCTTATTTGAAGAAATAGGACCCGATGTGATATTATAGAAACCTATATCACAATTGCAATCAATTGTAAATACCTAAAAGTTTAAGGGTTTGAGTGTTTTTATGACACCGTACACAAGTGTGTAATAATTCGGAGTATTGATTTAAACGGTACGTAAGATAAAATGCTGGAGCATCATCTGATACCAAGTAACATTGAAGTTTATAACGCGAAAATATTTTTTATACTCAAACGATATTAGCATCTATATTCTGCAATAAAATTGTATGGTGACTTACAACAACGGGGTTGGGATAAAAAAATTAAAAGTGCACATTTAATCATTTCAAATTTAATAAATTAAAAAGCAATAATATTATTGCTATTGAATTGTATTTTGATGTACGATGCTTTGTTTTGAATATTTACTTCCTCATTTTATTTCGCATTAGTTAAAGCTTGATAAATTTATACGTTGCCAATTAACATGACTTTTATGATAATTGTCGAATAAATCAATTAGGACCACTCTAGAATTACTATCAACTAAATTAACTATACTTCCTTCCAATTAGTTCAGGCATGATTAAGTTACAATATAATATATCTAGAACCGATCATTAGAGAGTTGAATTTGATGTACGTTAATTACCACGTTTAATCGCGAGCCCTCGTTGCTTCCGCAGGAGACTGTTAGAGCGTTGTATGGTTTTTACTCTGTTTGACTGAGCTAGTTACATTATATTGCGGTGGACACGTTTGAGTTGACGTCTTTAGTAGTCGATAATTACTATGTATATTCTTAATCTTACCATAAATATTGTTACAAACAAAAACAAAAATTTTGCACTCTACGTAACATTTATTACTATTAAGTAAGATAGTTTAATACAATAATATGAAACCATTTCAAATAAATAAAGCTTATTCGAAGTGATCTCTAATGGCTAATTGCTCCATTAGTCCTTTAAACTTTGAGGCCAGTTATGAATAATAGCACGCACTCCTTAAAAAAAAATTTTCATAATTAATTGTATGGATTGTTTTAAGTACTTCAAATTATCGTGACGTTTAAAGCTAGCCTTAGGTACTATAGAAAATAAATCGTAATCCAGTGGATTAAGGTCAAGACTAGATGACGGCCAGTTTTCAGCTCTGGTAAGGTCCCGAACGTTCGTTTCTAATCAAAATTGGGTGAAGTGGGTTTTGTGACCAGGCACTGAGTCCTGCGGAAAAAACCAGTCTCAGATTTTTTTGTTTTCTTTTTTGAAGAGGTGGACAAATGATCTGGCGGGTCACAAATGATTTGTGATCTCCGCCGCCCAATGAACTCTAGTAACATCCGAGGATTTACAAGAGCATTGCCGGCCTTGGAGATGGGAGTAAACGCCTTTTTTGAAGGTACCCATGTCGTACTGATCTGAAAATACCGCCGAAGGGAGTTCGTTCCACATTCGAGTGGTACGTGGAAAAAATGTACTTGAGAACCGCACAATTGAGGATAGCCACGCATCTAGGTGGTACGAATGGTATTGGAGGCAATGGCGCGGTGATAAAATTCGACGGTAGGCATCAGATCGAATAGCTCTTCGGAACACTCCCCTTTGTAAATGCGGTAGAAGACGCACAGATAAGCCACGTCTCTATGCAATGCCAAAGAGTCCAGCCGTTCGCAGAGCACTGGGTCCCCGATAATCCGAACGGCTCTCCGTTGTGCGCGGTCAAATGGTAGAAGCTGATATTGGGGTGATCCGGACCAGAGATGAGAACAGTACTCCATGTGTGGCCGGACCTGCGCCTTATAGAGCGCAAGTCTTTGGCCAGGTTTGAAATACTGCCTCGCTTTATTGATCACTCCCAATTTCATCGAGGCCAACTTGGCCTTGCTCTCCAGATGACCACGAAACTGACAATCGCTCTAAATGTCGAGACCCAGTATTCTGATACTTGGCGAGGCAATAAGAGGAGTGCTCTCGAAGAGCGGTGATACGACAAATGGGGTTGGATACGACAAACGCGCAAACCTGTGTCTTTAAAAACCGTCCAGAACGACCTGTATGCTCCGCCCAGTGAGAAAACTGGTGATCCACTTGCATGAATTCTCGGGAAGCCCATAGGAAGGTAGCTTCGAAAGAAGCCCCTTGTGCCATACATGATCGAAGGCTTTCGCCATATCCAGACTAACTGCCAGACCCTCTCCCTTGCTTTCAATTTCAATTTTCAAACAGCTGCCCAACGGTGCCCAAAAGGTCACCAGACGATCGACCATGGCGAAAGCCATATTGCCGGTCATTGATCAACTGGTGATCCTCGAGGTACGTTAGGAGCTGTTTATTGATTATGTTCTCCATTACTTTGGAGAGAAAAGAGGTAATGGCGATAGGTCTGTAGTTATCGGATGGACAAGGGCACGCTTCCATGAGACCGGGACTTCCCCCCTAAGGTAGGAGTACCGAAATAAACGCGTAAGCACTGGTATCAACTCAGGGGCACATGTTCGTAGCACAATTGGAGAGATACCATCTGGCCCACTCGACTTATGAACATCCAAGGAAAGAAGGGCTTTTCGGATGATTTTTTACTGAAAAACTATTTCCGGCATTAAGCTCTGACACCGCGGCATGATTGGCGGTGTCTTTGCTTGGTCGTCCAAAGTCGAGTTGGAGGCAAAAAGAGTGCCTAAGAGATCGGCTTTCTCTTTTGCCGTGTGGGCCAGAGAGTCGTTCCCAGTGTGCAGTGGCGGTAGGGCTGGCTGGCTAAAGTTTCTCAGGGCGGCTTTGGAAAGCGCCCAGAACTTACGTGTGCCAGGCGGGTACCTTGCTAGCTGATCCCCAATTTTGACGACATGCTTGAACTTTTTTTATGCATTTTTCCGTTTGAAGAATCTGGAGGCATGATTATAGGCCCTAGAGTACGGATCCTTAGTGACTAAAGCATTAGCTCAAGTTTGATAAGCCTGCCGTTAACCAGCTGCTGCAGCCCTGACAGACGCATCAAACCAAGGCCGTCATCTCCCACCAAGTGGTCCCACAGAGCTTGGTACAAATAGTTCCATGCCCTAAAGTATCACATCAGCTACAGCCGCAACGCACTACTAGGTTCATTGGAAGGGAAACAAACCGGTCCCCATGGGTAGGATGCAAAAAAGGACCGTATTCTTTCCCAATCCGCTGACTTGCAGTGCCAAACGCGTCGAGTCTCAGATCTTGTGCGAGCCGGACGTTGAATGGGCATTACACTCCGTAACAAGCAATGATCAGAGGACCCTAAGGGAGCCTCGACAGTGACTTGGTATTATCCGGGATGTTTAGTCAGCAGAAGATCCAACAAAGAGGGCATATGGCTATCCACGTCTGGTAGACGAGTGTGCGTCTTGACCAACTTGGACAGACCATTTGCCAGAACAAAGTTAAACACAGATCTCCCCACGTAGTCGGTGGCACGTGACCCTAGCCAATCGGTATTGTGAGCATTGAAGTGCCAGGGACTACGACTTCGGCGGAAGGGGTCTGTGAGAGCAGATAGTCAATCTTCGTCTGGACATGGCCCAAGAGTTGATCCGTTTCTGCATTACCACTATGGGAACTGTAGAGGCACGCGTAGACTCTGACATGGTCGTCCATGTCCACGCGCAGCCAGAGTACAGACAGGTCCCGACCTTAAACATACCCGACCTTGAACATAAAAGCCGATATTTTGCCCGTCCCAGATAAGACGGGAAGCCCGAGCAAAATCCGAGAATCGCTCCCCCGATTTTGCTCGGGGAGGGGTTCCCCGGTTTCGTCAAAGCCAATACCCTCCTGGGGTATATTTTTTTTAGGCATCGCTTTCATGTTTGGCGGTGGGAGGGGGGGGTTGTGCTTCCGGATTCTCTCACTTACCGACGCAACTTAACCAAATGAATTTGGTTACTATACGTCGGTCTTCTGTAAGAGGGTGGTCCTTCCTCGGTCGAGCCAGTCCAATAAGAGCTGCAGTCAAATAACTACAGTTAGGGTCTACCACCTAGAAAACTCGGTTATTGAACATGGAATTGTTAAGGGACTTAACTACCTTCTCAAGAATGGTATCCATGTAATAGCAAATTAAACAGTGCGTCTTTTGTAGAGTGTAAATCTTAAGAAGTCTTAAAATACACGACATGATTCTAGGTACTATAATCATCTCCCGAAATAAAATCTTTGATCTTTTTCTGTCACAAACAGAGGAAATTTGATTGATAGGTATCAATAATCCGGTACACAAACATTTGACCGTTTGACAATACCAAGCGTACGGAGGATTTTAATAATTGTATTTATTTTATTATACTTTCACAATACTTTTTGTATCTACCTATTTCATCTGATATTGTCTACAATCCTTCTCAACCTAAGATTGTTTGGAAAAAATCACCGTTTATCATTGGACTACGTTTTATCTTCCCGATGATTATTTCTTAGATTTTTTTGTAACTATATAGTTCGTGTTGTACTGAAATACTTAGTCTGACCATAAATAGTCTTACAATTAAAAAGAAACAACATATTGCTTTTGCATTTGGCATCTCTAATTTTTATAACATTGCTTATTGTGTTTTTTTATTTGCACGCCAACATATTGTAAAATATTTTGGTGATATTTAAATAAAGCGAACCAAATCACTATGATTGTATTATATAAAGTCGATATGAAGTCAATATAGACTTCATATCAATACAATTGTCAGTGGCGACGGGTGCCGGTCGGTGACAACAGGTGTAGAAACCATGTCGATATTTACATCACCAAAGGGAGGTGGGGGAATTTTTAAAAATGCGGCCATTAAATATCTTGTAATATAAATAAGCAAATAGTTTTATAGTTTCACTTTTTTAAGGATGTCTAATAGCTGTTCAGACAGCTTGACTAACTGACTAAATATTCATAACTCTATAATATATTAAAACTAAAAAATATTGTCTGTAAGATTAGGTAACGCTTTATTTACAATTTCAACCTGGACCTATTAGTTTTTCATAATAAGTACTCAGATAAAAAGGGACAGAAAACAGTGAATATCAACGGAATCATCCGATTGCCAAACGCGCTTATAAGCAAATGAATTCCATTATATAAATATTTACTGAAATATTTAGGGTAAAAAAATGAATTAAAAAAATGCCTTATTATATTTACATTATTTTTAATTATTACTCATTGTGCTTCACAATTTACTTTTTTATTGTCTTCTTACTTTGTTGTTGTATTTTCTTACAAAATTCTTTAATATTCTTTTTAAAACAATGTCATTATCAAAAACTAAATAAGAGGTTAAGATTGTTTAAATAATGATCTATGAATTATATAGGAATAGTTTGGTGATATTCTGAAAAACAATTAAATATTAACACTGATATATATTTCCGAACTATAATATATATAAGTAATTTATAGCTGCTATAGTTTGTCTTTCCTGGTTGAGGAGTTTTGCTCAAAGATCAGATATATTTAGGATAATATTAATTTTAAAATATATATATATTTTAGTATTACCAAGAAAACATTATATTAACGTAATGATGTTTGAATAATGCAAGGAAATAGTCTGTAATAATGTAATTTATTGTCAGATGATTCTGGATTTAGTCAAATGGCCGGAAGGAGACAAGATGGCTGCGAATATTTTATAAGAAAAATAATAATTTCTTGCTAACTGCTATAGTTCCGGTTTCTTATTTATGGTTTGTTTTACTTATTGATCGATAAGATATATTTCTGAAATAGCAGACTTTCTTTACTTATTTAGAAACATATTGTATATTATATAATATTAATATATTATGCGAAATAGAACGCAAAAAGTTTCAAAAGTTTTAAGTGTTGTAATATTTGTTGAAAGAAAAATTCACTCTGTTGAGGACAAGCTTTGATCACTTTAGATCTATATGTTTATGTCCAGATTATGCATATCGTGCGATGATATTATTAAAATAATATTTTTTAGGTTAATTAAAATAATAAAATTTACGTATTGGTTTAATAAGAAATCTCAAATTATGCAAAATATCATGTGGCAAAGTAAAACAGTTTGAAGTGGTTTATTTTACTAATATAAATAAACTATTACTATTTAACATTACAAAATTACAAACATTCTTTGTAATCGAAAATACCTACATCTGTATATACAATTAATGTCACCGCGTCACGTGTTCAATCAAGCGACTTGAGGCAAGTTTGATGGAGTTTTGCGAATCACTCGACGGGACGTGACTACACCCGAGCTATGAAACTGATACTGACTTAGTATTTGACCAACATTCCGAAGGGAAATAATTTTAAAGTACTTACTATTAACCGAATATAAATATTAACCACAATACTTTAATTGCCCTGATCTTAAACAATAACATAAAGTATAACATAATTAACTATAACATTACATTATCCATTATTAAATATTTCTCATAAAAGGTGTTTGATCATTTTTTTTTTACCCTGTTCTATTTTTCAGTTATCCATGAAAAGGAAGATGATCGCTTTTTGAATTTAACTTATCTGTGCTAAGAACTTGGCTACTGTAACCAGGAGCGATAGAATCACCGCGGTTAGTGTTAGTCTTCGAATCTAAACGGGACAAAGACCTAGATTAGGTTAGTGTTAAACTTTACTTTATTACGTCCTCTTAACTTTAAAAGATAATTTTAGGAAAATCTACAAGTAAACCTCACCATTTGATTTGATTTTATTTTATTTAAAATCATAATATTGGCTTTAGTATGTATAAAGTTTAAAATTAGGAATAAATAGAAAGCTATGAATATTTTTTAAAATTTGAACTAAAATGGCTAGAGTGGCTTGACATCGATCACTTTTGAGTACTAGTTTCGAAACATTAGTGGTAGCGTTCGTTCCATCGGATTGTTATTGATTATATCGCAGGTTTAGATGCGTTTGTTAATTACATACATAAATTATTAACAAAAGAGCATATTAGTTGTTTAATGGCCTATGAATATTTGCAAACACAAATGGAGTTTTGTTGCTAATCTTAAAGAACTCATTTTTTTATTAACTAAACAAATTTTAGCTTAAAAACGTTTTTCAATAACATTATGTAATAATAGTTGTTTATTGGCATTCCATTCTACTAATAAACTGCCTGACTACGAAATTGGCTTAAACATTGGCAATCTTAATTTAGAATTACTAATTTAACCTGATAAAGAAACAACATCAGATTCAAGAGATTAGATCGTCTTACAAAAACTTATAATATAATATAATACAATAATATATATAATCTATACCTTTGTGTATGGACTCAACAAAGTACAACATATTTACATAGTAATAAAAGTAAATGGCTTTTGAACTTACTTCCAGTATTGAACGATTTGGAAAATATGAATTATGATTATTTTTTTTATAATGAATCAATTTATAAGCTTTCTCATGATTTACCAAAAATCTTTTCTTTCATTTTTATCAAAAACTATTCCGCTCTAATAAGTCAGTTTTAGGTGTTAAAAAGAATTAAATAACTTAGGTTGGGTTAAGATATACAATATATATAGAGTTATATAATATAATAACTAAAAATGCAAATCCATTTTACTTTGGAAGGCACGTACTTCAATTGTAGGATGTTTTTAGATGGTGGCTGAAAGGTTTTTTATTTTAATAAACTCCAATAGGTCTAGATTTTCGGTATTCAATTTAAAGCTGAATGCCCTGTGCCACAGTCCGTGAGAATGGACAGCGTACCAAAATGGTTTAGTCGATTTTCGTTTAAACCTAAGCAATTGTTTAGGTACCTTTATAAATACTTTTCTACGGATATAAAAATGGAATTGAAATTTTAGATATATTTTTAAAAATATTTAGTAGTATAGTTTGACTTCTAATAATTTTTAGTTTTTTATTTTATGGTGTATCTGTAAAATCTTATGACGGTTCTAAATTAAACTGTATAATACTATCGAAATAAGATAAAAAAATATAATGACAAACAACGTATTACAGTAAATAATTCTTTTGTATATTAAGAAGTCAACTTTAACCGAATATATATTTTTTTTAACATCTCTTAATAATAAAGAAATTAAAACATTATGACATGATTATTATTACCCTTAATGGTATTACAATTTGCCGAGAAATCTTAAATTATTATACTTTTATCAATTTGCCGCTGTTACTTGAATAATGTTAATTAACAATACTCGATACCTTTTCAAAAATATATTTATTACAGTAATTGCAATAAAAAGCGTTTAACCTTCTTAACGTTTATTATTTAAAACTAACAAACCAATACTTGAAGAATTAATTTTGCCCCCAAAAACAAAAATAAAACAAGTAAAAAGTCTCTTAAAGTTGAATACAAATCAAAGAACTAAATTTGGACTGCTTCAGAGACGCAACTAAGTCAGTAGACATACCATAGTGCCAGAAATCTTCCATTCTTTCAATCAATTTTCAGCTATGAAAGTAGGATGCTAGTTTTTCTTATACATTATATAACGAACACTACAGCTACCTACGAGTATCTGCAAATTTTCAGAGCTACTAGGGGAGATTCAAAAGTAATTTACCTAGTTTTGAAAGAAAAGACTCATAGGAATATTTACTTATTGTTTTTCAATGTCGTCACCTCCTAACTCAATATATTTATTCCACTTAGAGTCCTTTGATACCGTCAGAAAAAAAAAATCTTGATTTGTGAAAAATGTCGAAACAGCGCACTCGAATTCGTCGTCATTGGAAAAAATGACGTCTTCAAAAGTCAAAACAGGTAGAAATCGTTAGGGGCTAGGTCTAGGCTATAGGTGGGTGGTTCAATTCCTGATACTCCAACTCATGCACAGCAGCTAATGGTAGACTTATGGACAGGATCGTTGTCATGCAAGTGCTCCACCCCGCAACTGAACTTCCTTCAGAACACACTCAACACCTTCCTTATCTTTATTTTTGTTTTATCTCCTGGTCCCTAAGGTGAATCCATGTCTCATCACCCAATGACTGACGAGACGATCTTAGATAGAAAAGCTTCCTTAAATAGGTCTAAATTTTCGTTTGGAATCAGAACTCGGTGTTCTTCTGTTGGGGTGTCCGTATTCTAGGGATCCATCTTGCACCAATCTTGTTCATGTAGAATTTACATGTAGTATTTCACAAACGTTCGTGTAGAATTCTCAGAACCGATAAATCTGAAACGCTGCAGTTAATTGCTAATTGAGAAGCTTTTAAAGGACGGTCTTGAAGCACAAGCTTATCTAGCTTAGCGATGCTTTCAAGTGTTAGTTCCACTTGCCTACCACTACCCGGGTCATCTTTTATGGCCCCACGTCCCCACTTGAACTGTTTAACATATTTTATTTTATTATGAAAAAAGAAGGTGAGGATTCCCCATATACTGCAATCATACGCTTATTAATGGCCTTTGTCCCATTTCCTTCTTTCACTCGATACTCGATGGCGGCAACTTTTAACTAACGTTTTCTCTCTTTTCTGCAACTAGTCACATTTAACGACCTCTCACTAGGACCGCTGATGCGCTCCTGCACTAACACCAAATATTCATACACATAAGGACATGTCAGTGCGTGCACCCACTTGTTCTACCCCAGACTACCGCATCTATCATATTTCTCTTGGTTCTCCCGGCGTAGTAGAAGTATTTACATAGCTAATTAATTATATCACAATATATAACGTTGTCACTTGAGAGAATTTAAAAGCAACCTATTCTTTAATATTAACAAATGAAACGAATAATATTATGTAAGCCCAGCTTTACTTTATACCACAATTATACATAATGGTAGGTGCAAACATGCTTGTGTTGGAGACAAAGGTGCACAAAAATTAAAATCAGAGCGAAATTTGCTGCATAACAATAAAATATAAATCGTTAAAAACATTACACTAATAGTGTTATTTACAATATATTACATTGATTAATGAATATTGTATGAACAACGTAGTATGCTTACTTTAACAGTTCAGTATTACAATCACTTGATTTTATCTCTGAATATAATTTTAATTTAGTACATAAAGTAGTAAAATATTCTATAGGTTAAGTATTTTATATAAATTATTTATCTGCAAAAGTTATTCCCACATGCTCCATCCAAGTTTTGAAATTGAATTAAAAAAAAGAACAAAAATCTTTTGCAAATAACCCGAACACGTATCACGAAATCCAGAAGGTAAAGTCAAAGATTTAATTAATCGTTTTTATCGGAATAGGATTCTATTTCCATCTCATATTTATCATTCATTCGATCCTATTCAATTCGTGCCTGTGGCGCGGAATAAGACATGTAATCAAGCATCTGTCTGTGTGTCACCCTTCTACATTACGCTGACTAGCAAAGTGGAACTGTTTGAAAAATATTTGCGATTTCAATTGAATGAATCGCTACGACACCGTGTTAAAAATATATTTGTGACCCTTGGAGTAGATTCTGGAATAAACTCAATAGGAAATTATTTTTCTATTGTGGACCTGGTAAATAAACAATTTTTATAACTAAATTAGTCAAGAAAATTAAACTATTTGGGTTACTTAATGCCATTAACTTTATTTAACAAATTATGAAATTGAATAATATATACAATAATAATATATTATTAAGTGTCTAAGTTGTTTAATAAAGTGTTGCTTAAAAAAGTATTAAATATTTATTTATAAAATTGCTTCTTATTTAGCTTTCGGTGAAAATCTCGTAAATAATGGACAATGTCACTTAATAACTCTCTAATTGTTTACTCTCTTCCTTGCTACTCAGTGTTCTACTCATCTAATTAAGTTTTCTTAAAAATATTTCAACAATTTTTTATTTTTTTCACATCAAATACTCAGCAGATTAACGTTAAATGCATGTTATACAATCCGAGCACACTGACGTCAGACGAGATTTCAGACATTTCTGAATTCATTTTCTGCTCAAATACTAGTTTTTCGTCTCAATTAATCTAAATTAAAGAGAGCTATTACCTCTTACTGCGAATTTCACATTTCTACATTATTAAGTCTATTATTATGATTATTAAATCTAACTATTATTATTTGTGCGTTAGGACTAATGTAGTCTATCACTACCCAACTACTACGGACCCAAAGTTAAAGATAATTCTTAACATGAACAGCAGGCAATTGTTCTGAAAAAAGTCTAAGGGTACATCTCTAATATTTGTATTGAATCAGATAATATCTTGTTTATAAAAAATCTTGCGAAATTATTTTTTATTTAAGTAAAGAAAGTGCATTTATCGACTTGTTTTGCTGCTAGCTTTTATAAAGAATATTTATTTCTGAGCGGTCCTGTTAATAGATTCATGATCACGTCTGATAAGCGCCTTGAAGCTTTAATGTAGTAATAATTTTGTATAAAATAAATAAGAAATTTTTTTGTCTCTGGGGAGTTGAAATAGATGCATACCTAAATACTAATAAAGTTTTAGTCTTCACTAATAAAAAGAAAGCAATGTAATATACCTCTTCGGTTTTTTTATAAATAGTATTTAGAATATTAATAAAATTACAGCTAACCTAAGAAAACAAAAGGCATGGATACCTTCAAAGAGGCGTATACTACTATCTTGGGCAGTGCTCTTGCGAATCATTAGATGTTGCAAGAGTTCATAGGCGGCGGTGATTACATGTCATGACCCCGACCCGCAAGCTTATTTGCCCTCTTATAACATAATAAAAAAAACAATTATTTTTAAAAGTATCTAATACCGTTGTCGGTAGCCATTTCCGGTGCCAACAATAGAAGATATGTTTTTGGCCTGATTATTTTTATACTATTGTAATAAAATCTAATTTAAAGAAAGATGAATCAATTACAAATTCCTGAAAAAAAAAATATATATTTCAATATAATCGATATTAATATCGATTATAAAGGCTGAGTTTATTTTATTAAATAGTTAAATTTAATTTCAGTTTCAGAATAATGTTCAAATTGTTCATCTTAAGAAATTATCGAAAAGATGACACCTTTATGTTATTGTTGAGATAACAAAAGTTTTTGTTATAAGTTCTATTAAGCGGTAACAAGTGAAAGATAAATGGAGTACAGTTGCCAACAGCTTGTCGTGGCGGATAATGAAAAACATCTCGCCATGAAATGCCACTTTAAAATTAAATGTGTACGCTTGACTTGACTGCGCTTAAGTGTACTTGAATTTTTACAAAATAAGCTCGCAAATTATGAAAAATGATGTTCTCTTCTCCGGCGTGTGTAAAACGCTGCTATGCAATTTATTTTCTTATTTTGTAAGTAAATTTATTCTGTAATAGTAGTGTTGGTTAATAAATAGTAACTGTAATCATGTTTTGAAAATTGGTTTTCAATATAGAACTGAGATACGTGTGTATGTATACGAGTATATCTGCTATTTGTAACACGATGAGTAAGTTTCATTAATATCATGTAATTCGACATACTAAACTTCTAAATCAAAGAAGAATTGGGATAATTTTAAAGTTTTCTAAAAAGTATTCTGTATAAATGTGTAATAATTACATATTACGTACATTTATAGTATAAATAAATATGTATTTTAATTAAAACATTTAAATCAATGTTTAAATAGTCGACGGTACAAATATAGTACGAAAATAACAATCACATACTGAATATAAGTAATTGCTTTGAGTGCACTAAATATCAGTATCAGTTTTGTCAAGCCAATACTTTTAGTGCTATAAATAATATATTAGTATATAATTATATACATATGACATGTTCAATATAGTATGTAATATTAAAAGTATTAGAAAAATAACTCAATAAAGAAATAAATTCCTATTTAATGGACAAGCTTGTTTCAATGTCACAGTAATTTTTCTACCAAAAGATGTATTTAATCTAGTAAATAATATTTTTCAGAGTAATATATATGTCCAAAAATTTACATATTACATTATTAAAGGTGTAAACAATTAGAAACTCGTAAAAAAAAACTTACATCATTACATCATTTTGATTTAAATACAAAATAATCCAATATCTGTTCAATCAGTAGTGATGAGGGAGAAGTGTAGTGAATGGGGAAGGGGAGGGGTAGTGTCTGACAATTACTCATCGGTCGTGATGACAGACGGACGGACAATTGTCAAGATTTATTAAATGAATAGCGATGACATATTGCATCCTCATGCGTGTAACGTAATTGGTTTGATTTTGAAAGTTATTCATAATAATAATATACATACATAATATATTAAAGCAATAAAAAAATTAAGTAGAAGAAATATTAAATAAGGGTGTTATTAAATAACTTTGGAGAAGGATATTCATTATTAATAAATCTTAATCATGAATTGACGATCCAGTTTTTAATCGTCGGTTGTGACGTAACATTTGTACGATTACGAAAACGACTAATATTGAAAGAAAAGATTCTGAATAAAATTACATATTTTCATAATAAATGCGTATGATAGATAAACCATCGATGTGCAATATTCATGTGTAGTTAAATAGACTCCCAAATATACCGTGTTATGGATGAAAGATCCGTGTTCCAAAAGACGATGAGTTTTTAAGTTATATGGTACTTTATAACTATTTATGTAGACGCTGCAATATGCGTCTACTATAAATAGTTAAGTTAGAAAACATGGATTAGTAAAAATGTAGTATAATTTGTTTCTTTGTAAGTAATTGAGATATAACGGAAATGACCCAGACCTCTTAATGAAATATTATTAATTAAAAGAGCATTACTTTCAATGAAGGGTCGGGATAGCCGTGTTGCTAAACTAACTGAACATCGCTTAACCAATTTACTCATAATTGAAACATTACATGTGTTTTTATAGTCATAAAAGTTTTTACATCGAAATATAACACATACATAAAACACAAGAAGATTTCAAAAATGCTTTATTTCAAAGAGTTACTAGATGTACTTGATTTCTGAAACAAATTATGAATTAGGATATAAGAAAAATAACGATTTAATAATATTTTATTTAATAACAAATAAAAATTTATAAAGGATTTTTTATAAATATTAATTTTTGTTTATTCCTTCTTAGTGATTATAAAATCAAACACTTTTAGGTTGGTTGATTCTTATCAACTCTTTTTTCTAATTTGAATAATTATACTTTTTTTATCATTATATTATATTTTAAAATGCACATCGAAAACATTTTGTACTATTGAATGATTATATAATTCTATACTATATTCTGTATTGGAAAGCAGCAAAAAATTACAATCAGGGTCATGATAACTAACTCTAACTGGATGTCTTAAAATAGCGTATACATATAATTATATTACTTAAGAAAATTACAAGTTTACAGAAAATTTTACGAAACTAGTAAAAGAGATATATAAAGTATGTTCCATTTCAATATTTTATAGATTATCTTTTTATAATTGTAAATTTTGTTTGAAAAATTATAAGTATGATACTAATCAAATTAAGAACCTACATTAGTAATACTATAGAACAGTTCTTACATAAAATAGTATGCAAGTTATATAAAGGAATAAGGTACCGTTTTTGTAAATAAATATGATAACTTATTAACATGTTAAATTTATTAAAATGAGGAACATTAGCAACTCTTTAGCCCAAATTAATAATTTACACTGGATCCGAAAGAAGATACAAAACTTTGTAATACTTTTCTATAATTAAATCACATACAAAAATTATTGATAGTAATCATGAACAAAACACCCGTAGCATATTAATTATGTTTAAGTTGAATAACTTAAATTTAAGTTGGGTAATTAAATGTTTACTATCAACAAGAACAATAATCCAACATAAACATTTAATATTATAAAATGTACTAAAGGGTGCTAGATTATAACAAATGATAATTATATTATAATTATCTGTAGTGCTGGTTCGAACTATAGTCTTTATAAATTAATATTGTTTTGATATTCAAGATATTCGATTATAGAAATTGTTTTAATAAAGAAAAAAATTTATCCAACCGTACGACACTTAAAATGAATTAAAGTTTTTACAGTTTATGAAATTACAACAAACCGAAGTAAATATTTAATATAAATAAGTTCTTATTCCCAAGGTAATCAAAGGTAAAAATTAAAAAGTCTGAAACTGAAAAGTCAATAAGCATAAATTTCTATCATCATGTATAAGGCTTCTTTATCAATAACGTTTTTTTTATGCAGATTGATTAAATTGCCATTTATAAAATTGAACAGAAAAATTTATAGGAAATGAAGTTCTGTTCTTATGCTATGCTATTATAAAAGTACACAGCTTAGCTTTATACACATAATAACATTTTAATATAATTCGCAGAGAAATATGTTTAAAAACATATGACGTTTTCAATATAGTATGTATTATTTAAATTTATTTATAGTATATATTATTAGAAAATTAACTCAATAAAGAAATTAAAACAAAAAATTCTGCTTTTTGTCTCTTTATTTTTGAACCAGCAAAAAAATTTGGGCGATGTGAACGTACGTCAAAAGAAAACTTTTCATTCCGATCTTCTGCGGTCAACCAATGAACTTTCCAAATATTTCAGTCAAATTCAAATAATGCATGATTTAAGCGGTTTCGCGGTTTTTATTGAAGTTAAATAAGTGTTTTTTTTTCCATTTGCTGTATTTGTGTGCTATAATAAGTAGTAGTAAAATGCGTTTAAACTTCGACAATTATATTTATAAATAAAAAATAGGACGACTATGAGATTTATAAATGTTTAATATATTATAAGAACATGAATGGACAAGTGAAAAGTAATTGGTCTGAGTACTATAATGTGCTGTGTGTATATATATAATATATATTTGTATATGTTTGTACATACAGAATTGTAACAAATACATATTTAAAAGTTTATTTCACCGTTTTCTCTATAATGTGATTAAATAAAATATGAACAAATCCATACATTCATACTTTTATTAAGTATATGGTCCGTCCATACCACCAACGAAAAAACTAAACCTGAATTAACCGAAATGAATAGTATCATCAAGTGTTAACTCAGGTAATAAGGTAGAATTACTTTAAATAAAAAAAAACCAGGTTGTACATACTTTAGCACAATTTACTTTAATTTTTACTTTAATTTTAGCACAAATTAGTTTTATGTTTACATCTAATAACAAAATACTGAATTCCCTCCATTGTAAGAATTTATTACATAATATTACAGAATTTATTATTAAAACAATTGTTTATTTAGATATTTTTAATAATACTTTGTTATATGTAATATTTAGTTGTATGTTCTGAAACCGTGGTCTTGCTGTTATATGTGAATATTATTAGTATTTTTTACATTTATCATTATTAATGCGCTGAATATTAACTTGACTCCTTATTGTTGGTTTAAGTTGATTAATGTTCAACATTGTAATAAAACTATATAATAAATAAAAAAACTCCTCCTTCTTGTTGACCTAAATCCTCTAAGTAAAATGAGTTCCATGCAAATAAGTTCAGACACAATTAATATAAAGGATTGTAACATGTTAAAGACATTGATATAGGATGAATTTGATGTTTGTTAATTAGCACGGCTAATCGAGAGTGGTCGTTAGTGTTCCGAAGGGAACAGTTGCAGCGACGTGTGCTCTGATTAACTGAGTAAACTCTGATTAACTATTACATGTTAGTATTTAGAGATGTTGATAAAGATATTTGGATGTTGTTATTATTTAACATAATTAATTTATCATCAGTATTTTATTCTTATCGTTACACCTAGAACTAAAAAACTAATTTCAAATCATTTCTGTAATCAGTTTTAATCATATTAATAACAATATATCATCTACTATTATCTGTATTATCTGTACAACATTTATAATAAATATTGTACGGATAATAGTTTCTCGTTTTTCAGTCAGTCACACGGTTCCAAATTAGAGCTGTAAGGTGGATAAATTAAAAGTTTCACCGGGTGGTTTTTGCGAAGTTATTATTGTGCGTGATGTTGTGGTGAAACAAAAGGCCTCCAAGTCCCGTGTTCCATATTTTTGGATCCAAATTATAAATTTTCGTCACCAGTAATAATGTCGTAGATAAAGCGTGAACGACCTGTTTAAAATTTCTCAATCATATCATGATATCTCTGCATCTGATTCAGAGGATCAGCGAGATTGTAGAGTAACTAGCGAGAAAAAATCCTGCTTAGGCAAATGTATGTAGTTAATAAAGTAATTATGTTAAATATTCTTAACATATGTCAACATTGATGCATGCTACTCTTCAGATTGTAGGTACCGGATGCTCCTCCTGTGTATTTAGTTGGTTTGATAAATATTTTTACATTTCTATAACGTTTTCTTATAATCTTTAAGTTTCTCTTGTAAGTTTTCTTGTAATTGAAAATGTTGCCAAACCAAAAAAAATATCTATAATACATGATATTTTTATAGATAGATAGCGCGTAGATGACTTTAATGCCATCATTCGTAAGCGGTGCGCGTCATTACTTAAGCGTCACCGCAACAGTCAAAACAGCATTCTGAAAGTATTTGTAGATAGATAGGAGAGTCCAGTGCTGCGTCATTGGATGTGAATATAATAATGTTTTTTTAGTTTTAGTTATATAGTAATACTAACAATAGATTATAAGATACATTGTACACTAACACTCTATGGGCTAGTCCCGAAATAAATGATATTATTATTATTATTATTATTATTATTATTATTATTATTATTATTATTATTATTATTATAACAACTTTCCAACGTTTGTTAGTGACATGATTGCATAATATTATTCAAAATTAAAATTTTCCATGATCACAAATAAAAATCATTTCAAAACATTTCATTACAACATAGGTTTATTTCAAGGCTGTTGTATTTCTCCAATTATATTTAACATAGTCATCAATATTTTAATAGATAAATTAATTAAAAACAAAAAGAAATGGGGTTATCGGTTTAAGTTTAACAATAAATACACAGAATCCATACTAGCATTTGCAGACGATCTCGCGATACTGACATGTAATCCAAAATAATGTCAGCTACTTTTAAATGTTGTGGAGCATTTCTGTGCTTGAACGGACGGATTGAGGACAAAACCAAATAAATGCTACAGTCTATGTCTGGGTAGGCAGAACACCAGATATACCTCTTACGATCCGGGTCTTATAATAGGCGGTAAGTGCGTTACCACGATTGCCGACGCAGCTCCGTTTAAATTCTTAGGTAAAAAAATCGATTACCAAGAGCGCACTCCATCGTTAGATATAATAGTCGATAGCTTTTTGAATAGTCTAAAAAGGTACATAATCAACCAATAAGTAACATCAAAAAGGCTTGGATATATGACAATTATTTAACATCACCTCTAAATTAGTCTTTCCTCGTTTACGATATCAATAAAACCCTTTTGTTGAAGTTCGGTATAAGCGTCAGATGGACATTGAAGTCATGGTTCGGGTTAGCGCATCCAGCGGACTCTTCTACCTTATTAAGAGACCGACACAATTTTGGGTTAAAATTAAAGAAACCATCGGAACTCTATAAGCACCTAAGAGTGACCAAAAGACATATCATCTCAAAATCAAATGATGATACTATAACGTCTCTTTCAAAAGATAAAACGACTTCACGACTTCAATTCCATAAACAATTTATAATAGGTGCTCAAACAAATAAAGCAGGGCAGGTTCTTACGATATTTCGCAAGGTAGGGAGAGAAGCGTGAACAGTGAAGGTGAGCATGTATGCGCATAGTAAAGGGGCCCCTTAAACCAACACCTGGGTCGCAAGTCCCAGGCATTGTTTGCGCTCCTTTTCTTGCAACGCGATGGGCCTGGCACCCGCACGGTGAATCCATGGAATGCTAAAAAGCTTCGTCTCTGTCTTAACTAACCTAGTACAAGATGAGAACGAAACTTGGAATGAAAATACAGGCAGAATGCAACAAATGTAAAAAACCTGTTTGTGGCGAGCATAAGATATTGACTTATAATACTTAGATTGCAAGAAGGGTCTTCCAATAGGCATGCCCGAACTTTGGCAGTTGGTAGCGGCCATCTTGTTGAAGCTACATTTGTTAAATTGGTTGTTATTTATTCATTTTGTTTTGCCAAATCATCATGCATCGCTATAGCATTCAAAAACACGTGCAAATGATAAAATTGTTTATTATTCTATTCATCGTGTGGTGGATAAATATGAGACCACTGGTTCGGTAAATGATCGACCAACACCCGTACGTCAACGAAACGCAAGGTCTGCCGAAAACTTCGCCGCTGTCAGTGAGAGTATGCAGGAGAATACGAGGCAGTCGCTCTCAAGAACTCGTCCTTTCACAGACCACAACTTGGCGAATTTCGCGTCGCGACTTGGGCCTACATCCGTATAAAATTCAACTCACCCAAGAATTGAAGGTAAACGACCTTAGACAACGACGTGTGTTCGCTGCATGAGCACTGGAGCAGTTAGCAACTGACCGTAATTTTCACAAAAAAATTATCTTCAGCGATGAGGCCCATTCTGGATGAATGGGTACGTATACAAAAAAAGTGACGAATTTAGGACGATACCAATCCACATGACATCCATTAGTGTCCAATGCATCCCAAAAAAGTTACAGTTTGGTGTGGAATTTGGGCTGGCGACGTCATCGGGCCATATTTCTTTGAGAACGCCGTTGGCCAGGCCATCACTGTCAACGGCGAGCGATAGCAACAAGACGGCGCTACGTGCCACACAGCAGATGCCACATTGAATATTCTGCATGAGAGATTTGAAAGCATGGTCATCTCACGTTGAGGTGATGTAAACTGGCCACCGAGATCGTGTGACCCTGTGTGTTTACCCTGCTCAACTTTTTCTGGTGGAGTTTTCTTAAGCCACAGGTGTATGCGAATAAACCACAAACCACAGCGGTTCTCAAAACCAACATGTCCTAGGTCAAATTTGACCTGATTTATGCGCAAAAGTCATGTAAAATTGGATATATCGCATGAGCGAGATAATCATTTTATGTTTCATTTTCTAACAATTCTTACCTTTTTTCTTTGTTTTTAAGTATAATAAAAAAAATATTTGATATTATTACTTTTTTTTAAATATCTTTTAACATGTTATTTAACAAACTTTATTGAAATATTAAAGAACAATTTCGTTATCGTTTAAAAATTGGTTGTTAGTTGTGTGTGTCAAATTGCCCTCACGTTAGGCTATTGGGGTTATCTATAAACGTTATCTAGGGTTAACTGTGGTTGTTTTTGTAGTGCTGTAAATATAAATTGTAACACTTTTGGAATCATTAATTGATGAGAGACGTAGTCTTTTGTACTTGCAGTGTGAAAGGAACCCGCCCGACAATTAACATAGAGATTCTATTGTATTTATCTCATCCTATTTAAATAACAAGTTCATTTAGACTATATCATAACTATGTCATCATTATATAATTTTAATATCTAAAGTTAACATAATAATCTTGAGCAAATTTTTCATTTTAAATGCATAATTATTTTATTTATAAAACTTTTTTGATGAACTTGTATGATGGTTTTTGAGTGGTAAAAAAACACTACTAAACAAAATTTGATATAACATATGATTTCAATAACCTCATAGTTAAATAAATGTATAAATAAATACTATGAAAATGTAAATTGTTATTGAATATAATATAATTAAAAATACCAGTTTAAATAAACATACATAAATTTTACACTTGATTTTACCTACGTACAGTCAAGTAATACCGGTGTCGAAGAGATCTGTCGATGTTGTAAGGACCTCTCACATGTCTTAGATGTGAACTAACCGTTAATCTGTTTTGATCTGTTATGTGCATAAATCTAGATCCGAAACACAAGAGGCTTAAATTATAAGTTGTTTAACGACTAATTCACATTTTATATGACTTGTTATTGTAATAAAATTAAAATATTATTATTTTAACATAACTTTTTGCTAATAACAGTGAAATAAGGATCTGGAATTGTTCAAATGAATTAAATGATATTATTTCATTCATTACAATCAAAATTTTAGTGACACTCTCAGTTTGTCTTAAATTTTTTTTTTTAAGTTGTAATATCGTAAAATTATATTGAAAGAAAGCGATTCGTTTATTTGAAATGAAAATTGTCTAGGAATATCTAATAATGGTGATCTGTTTTAAAAAAATGTATGTCCTTTATTAAAGCGCTTCATATTAAATTAAATTGATATATTGCTAGGGATCATGTGCAGTCTTAACATATCTCCACCCGTAATTAATTGGTTTCGTATGGACGTCAACAGATCACATGTTCCGATAATTCGTCCTCCGAATGGGCTGAACTCTCTGCTGGCGTCCCTCAGGGCGGCGTTTTATCTCCTCTTCTTTTCTCCATTTTTATTAATGAAATCACAAAAACTCTTTCATGTCCCTACTACCTCTATGCTGACGATTTGCCACTTTATAGGCATTCAACATTTGAGGATCTAAATATCAATATTAACCAGATTAATTATACCCTAAATTTAATAAAAGTATGGACAGAGTCCTTTGGGCTTCTTGTGAATCCCAAAAAATCACAGGCCATTATAATAGGTAGTAAAATATAATGATAATGAATTATTCAAGCAGTATTGATTTATTACAATAAATAATAACTTTGTATTTATTAAATACTAACTAATTTATGGACAGCGACATTGTTAAACTTAATAGATTAATAGACTGAACTAGTACTAGTAACGGAACTAGCTAGTATAATTAACATTCTAGAGGTAAATAAAATGTAAATATTATATGACGTTAATTATAATAAATATTAATAAAGAAGAAGAACATAATATTGCAAAAATTGTTAACTAAAACACATAAAAATTCTGAGGGAATTAATTCATTCCAAAATTATATATCCTCTACACTCACATCCCTATTAGGTAATCATTCAATCAATCAGATTGTCCCCGTTCTTTGGGCACATCCGTATATGGTCAGGTCTTCTAATTGGCTCCTACAGTATGGTAAGTGACATCCATGTCGTGTTGATCTTCGAATCGGGATATATCTAAAGTCTATATCACCTAATATTTTTATATGGATGGAATACATAAAGGAATATTTTTTTTGTATGCAAGTCGCAAAGACCTTATTAGTGTAAAAAATAGATATTCTATTTGATTACGGAATATACATTAACTATAATATCTTCGACCAAAACTATTATTGATAAATCTGCGTGGAAATACGAGTAAATTAGTAACTACATTTATAGAAGATAATGCGTATTACTTTTCTAAGATTAGATTTGGCACTCTGCTTTGCTCAAGTTCAAATTATTTATTTAACGATTATTATATTATATAATTTAAAAATATAAACGATATGATTTAAAAATATAAACCATAGCAATAATATACGATGAAAAGGACCACATTATCAACAGGTAGTATCAATTTTCAAAGTTCAAAATCTTTTTATATTTTATATTTAACATTTGCAAATAAATATGTAAATGTTACCGACCTTGAGAAATGGAGAGCGATAAAGGAAATTAGGAAAGAAAAATACAGATAGTACCATACGAAACGTAGCTATAATAGCTATATTACGCGGATTTTTTTTTGAGAGGCTATATACCAGTCAAACTAGCTTATACAATCAGCAGACTTATGGCTGTAGCTAGGCTCTACCACCTACTGTTTTCTGTAATCATAGTTCAATAATTATACAACCAGTCTTATTCATTTTCTATTTAAATTCCTTGAAAACTGATACTATGTAATATAATTTTTTACTATGTAATTTTTAATGTAAATCAAAAGTTTTATTTTTACAACTATGAACTTATAACTAATTGTAACATATCTAATCCACTCCGATATAAAAATTGAGTTTTAATATCGAGTTATACGAGGCCACCAATCCGATATGAAGGTAACGCCATATTGAAAACCTGATGGTACTTCACTAGTCGATAACCGTACGATATTAAATTAGAAGTTTCCATATATATAGAAATAGATTGTATGATATTATATTTGTTTTTATGGTGTTTTTTACATCTAAAGTAACCAGAAAATAAAACGGTAAATAATAAATAAATAACATAGGTTTAAAAAAAATATAAGAATTTATTTAAATTTTTCAATGATTCAGATATTAAAAGCGAAGTCTTTTCCTATAATAAATCGAAAGAGGACTAGATTACATTCTAATACCACTTAATATAGCTGTATCAGCAGATCAACATCATACAAAGAATATTGCCTTGTTCGTCGGTTCTAAAATACCAGTGATATCAACTATTATAGATGGTTGTTTGTATAGTAACTTAATATTATTTATTATTAAGTTGTGAATCACTCTCGTAGTAAATAATATATATCCCAACGACCGCTTTTTACAATTGTAAATCTTTAATGATCTGACAGGTGATATCTTACTAAATAATAATATTATAAAATATTAATCAAAATACTACAGGAATAAATCTCTTACATTATTACAAACAATCTAAACCTGAGTATTTAAATAAATGAAAATCTTCCAAATATGTAAATTATTCTAAATTCAATGAACTCCATTCCGCGAGAAACAGTTTGAAACTTGATAAATTATATTTTGTCTTAATGATGAATGAAACGAGACCGAGTGTGAGGAGCGTGGGCTGAATAAATATATATCTAAATATAATTTTTCTGTAATGTCTTATTATATATCAACAATACGATTGTTTTTTATCAAACGAAATTACTTAAACATTCTGTTCTAAGGGTGGCAGTGGTTGTCATTTTCAGCAAATAAATTAACTTTCTTCATAGAGAAAAGATTTGCAATCGAGACTGACTGAAAATAAGTTACAAACTTTTTAGAATAGGATTTTGTAATGTTTGCGATCTTGCGATGTTTGTAAAATCCTATTCTAAAACTTTTAGATCATTTTGAAAGCAAATCAACTATTAAAATATTATAATAATTTTTTACAATTATTTGTGATCAAAGTGTGTATTTAGTTGTTAATAAGTAAATACTAAAATAACTTCATGGATTGAAGCTACAACTGACCTCACATAGGCGTTATAGACATTACAACGCTGCGTCGGAAACACTTTTTTAAGTAAACTCTTGACATGCAAAGACGTGGAGTGTAATGTTAAGAAAGTGCTTTTAAATTTTAAGTATTGTTATTTTTTATGATATTTATGAAGTTTATTTAGCGTTTATTTTATAACTACAGCTGTGTATAAGAAAGGTTTTCATTTAAAAATAACAGTGTATTGTGATTTTATTAATCAATTGTTTATTTAAATCGAGTGTATTCAGTCATTTGTAATATTATCAATTGTAATAGAGTTGATAATATCAGTGGCAGAATCGACGGCTCATTGAGAGACAACAATTTATCACATTTTTTTAACCCAACCCAGTAATTCGATAAATATTAATTAATTCATTAATTATTGTAATATAATTCATAAAATTATAGTTTCTTATTTACTACTCTAAGTACTGAATTAAATAAGTTTTAATATTAGTCTAAAATCAAAGTTGCACTTGTGAAATGTAAGAATCTAGTTGCTCGGTTCAATAAGGTAAGTTCATGGAAAATTAAACTGGCAAGAAACTCCATGAATATACTTTTAATTAAGCCACAATTATATATTATATTTCAAAATAGATTAGAATCCAAATTAAGCGCTGTATCTTAAGAAAACTATAATAACTAACTACGCTGCTACTAAATCTATTATATTCTCATATTTAAAGAATACTAGACTAAAACATTCATAATAACAATAATAGGAGACAACTTAATAACTTTTTATATTACTTTATCAAAATTTTAAATTTAGACGATAAAGAGACCTATGAAACGTCCACATACTTACAGAATTGCAAGAGATTATTATTTAATAGACGTCTTAAATTACCTTATTCAAATTCATCTCATATTAATTAATATGAGGTATGAAAAAAATATTACCAAAATCACTATCTATTAAGATATTCATGATCTGACATGTTCATTATTTAATAATCACTTATATGAGGCTCTAACTAAACACTATTGTCCAGAGGTCAACGAACGATTGTCCTCTGTTCGAATATCTGATACGCTTTACCGAGACTAAACTATTGAGCCTCGGACTAAAGTATTAACCTTTTATACAACATAATACCTTGAATATTTCTAGCTGCTTGATCACAAGGAATTTCGCAACTATCTAGATTATTAAAATAAGTAGCTAAAAATCTAAATTTTGTTCGTGATATAGCCTATCTTCATGTCTTTATTCTTTGATTTTATAAAGAAAAATAAATAGAATAGCTTTTTAAATAAATGTTTTAATACCCTTTTATTTTAAAGTCCTCTATAAATAAACTGTGACGCAAATAATTGAGGTTTGAATGTAAAAAATATTTTGTGAATTCTAATAAATAAAGAAAAGCATTTATTTATAATCTTTTGAGACACTCCTATAAAATGTCAAGTGAAGCAAAGTAACAGTAAATATTACCATAAATTTTCATTTTTAAAATACCCATTCATTATATATGAACGGGAGTTCTAAAAATTTATTTAATAGCCTAATTTTAAATATAGAACAATGTTGACTATCTTATTTAATGCTCGAGCATAGAATATTCTTTGAAGGTTAGTTTCTAACGGGTGGCGCATTTCTTATTTGATTAGGAAAAATAAACAGTTTACTCTGCAATTTAGCTTCTCTATAGCTACCCTCCGTTTCAAAATTTATAAAAACAGAGAATGGCTTTTAAGTAAGTTGCTATGTTTAAATTTGTTAAGTAGTAGATGGTATCCAGTACCTTATAAATTCAAACAAAACTCGTCACTGTTAGGATATGAATATCAAGCTACGCTGCTGGAGGTTGTTGGTCCATAAATAGGATATAACAACTAAGATTAGTTGTTATATCCTACTAGATAGTTATTAGATATATAATATATTTCAAACTGAATATTATTACAGAATTTTTTTAATTAAGATAAAAAATTATGTATTCTTTTGCTCCATAGATCGATTGACATACGACCATTCCGAGAATGGAATGCATTATTTATTATTAACATAACAATTATACATAACAACATATACGAGTATATTATTTGTGTTTTTTTTAGGATTCAAGTTTGTACAAAAAAATTTTTTTCTTAAACACCAAAAATATTACATTATTTTAATAAAATAAAAATATTTCAGTGTTTTTTTTTTAAGATAATAAATCCGACATTACCTATACAATTTTTTGTCCTAACTTCTTAGAAATGAACACATTAGAAATGCTACTCCTTTTGAAAACATACTTGTGCATGTTCAGTTCTTGTAATTAGTTCCTACAATCATGAAATAAAGTCCTTATACAGCTCTCAAATCAATATTAAAAATATTACTTTATTAAGAGAGATCTGAAAGGCTGTTGTGGGAGGCCCAAGGAGGTTTTAGATCTGGAAGAGGGTGTAGAGATCAGATATTTTCTCTCCGCATACAACGGAAAAGTTTTTGGCCCTAAACCAAAAGGTTTTCTGTGCTTTTGTGGTTTTGGAAAAGGCGTTTGACTGGGTTGTGAGAAATAAATTATGGGAGATACTGCCCCGATACAATGTGAGCAGACCCTTGATACAGGCTGTAAAGTCTCTTTACAGAGATCACTCAGCCTGTGTGTGAGTGGGAGCTAGCATATCACCTCGCATATTTATTGAATAAATTATCAAAAACTTAATAGCTATTATCATTAACACGAACAGGACTCAAACCTCTAAGGAGCTATTTCAGTGTATTTATTAAATTTTAAAATGACCATAACACGTATATATAAAATTTCAATATTTCTTTCATTATCCCATCACATCAAATAGATCAACAAATCAAATAAATTAAATATAAGATGAACAAACATTTTGTTTGAGTCGAATCTAATAGCAGAACACCTTTTGGATGTCGATTCTTTTGTCACCTTACCACTGACAGTTATGATTAAGAGGGTAAAAATATGAACAATAAAAACATTGGTATTATTATTATTAGTATTAGTTGCAGTTATTTAGGCAGATGAACTCAAGGTTTATGCGAGGTCCAAAGACTGTCCATGTTATATATAACATTGAGAGACTGGTATTATTTAGATTGATTAATGTTACCATTAAGATATACACAGTATAATTTGTTCCCGACTCTGATCTTCTTGTTATCTATATCGACTGGCACTCATTTCTATTATTCAATATCGACTGGATATCTACTGTCAGTAATTTCGATTATTCCATAAGTTTCAATATATGCTATAAGTAGGTATATTTTACAATCCAGAACTTTATGTCAGCTTTTCTCTTTCCTGAATGATCCAGCTTCTCCTCGATACTTGAAATGTAAATTTCAGCTACTGAGGTCAACTCACGATTTACATCTTCAGTCAGATTCTAATCTTAGCTTCTCTTCTGATCTTACCTTCGCACCATACTGGTTTTCTTTCTAACTCTTTCACAGTACACGCTATTAAACTCTGGAACGGCCTCCCTGATGTGCTTCGACGTGCCCCGAATAAACTTGTGTTCAAAAAGCGTATCCGTAGATATCTTCACCAGAAAATGACATAACCATTCTTCTAACTTTTCATAATTATTTTTTGCGTAGTGATATTTATACCAATATTTATCTTTTGGCATAATATTATCCTTATTTTTATATATACATCATCGTCTTACTATCGTCCTATGCATGTATGTATGTATGTATGTATATGTATGTATCTTTTTATATATTTAATATATTTATATGTAGTACAAGTATATATATATATATATGTATTCATATGTGTATTAATTGATATAAACATAAGTTGTGTGTATTTGTCTGTTTGTTTTCTATTGTACCCTTCATTTGTTTTTTCTGTATTTTATATTTCGGTTGACTGGTAGAGAATGCTTTAGCATTAAGTCCGCTATTTGTATTATATAATTTGTACAATAAAGTTTTTAAATAAAATAAATATTTAGAATAATTTTAATATGATTATTAAGATTTTGTTAATTATCTTATCTGCATCAAATTCTGTATAATATAATCTATTTTACATATTTTCTTAATTAATTACTTCCACAGCATTCATACATATTTCCTTTCTCGTAGAGAAATCACTGATGTCATTTGTATTTATTGAATGTTATCGTAAAATAAAACCAAAAAATTAAAGAACGCTTTAAATTTTTTTATTGCTGGAATGTGAAGTGCTTTTAATTCTTTGTGTGAGTGACTTTGATGTAAGTGTTGTTTGTTTTGTTTTTCAACTAAAATTGGTATTTACTTATAATTGAAATATTAATATAGTATTATTATTAAAATATAATATTCCTTATTTTTTTTATATCCAGTTGCTTTTACTTAAAATATTCACTTTACAAATATCTATTCGTCCATAAATAAAACTTTTCGTCTCATTCTTCATTCTTGTATGGTTCGGGCATAACTTTTAATCGCTTTTGTTATTAGTTAGTTGTGTTAGTCTACTCAATCCTCTGAAGAATATAATATCATTTTTGTACCTAGTTTCAGTTTAATACTTATATCCTATACTAAATATATATTACAATTTTTTAAGGGCTAGTAGCAATATAAATTATAATTGTGCTTGAAATGTACGAAAGGTCATGTTTCTTTTAAGACATAATGTCGTACAAAACAGTACAAAAATATTAACAAATTCAAACATTACATCGTAATTGTTATCATCGTTAACGTATTTTGACTTTAAATATTGGCCTGTATACATAAAACGATTGCTTATTGATAAGTGATCAACATAAAGAAATACGAAAACAGAAAAAATCTAGTTTAGACAATTTAAAAATTCTTTTTGTAAAACTATTCGGTAAGTCCTCCTGAAATAGAATAAATTATATTTTATGTTCCAAATATTAAGTTAAAGAATAATGAATCGTATTTATATGACAACTCATTATATCTGTAGACAAAACAATTCAAGCGATGTAACGCGGATCAGAAAGAATAAAGTTTTTTCCACATTGCAGCGGTCAAAGTTAAAATCTGAATAATTCACAAAAATTCCAGTTTTTTATGCTTTTAATTTTGGTGCGGTTTTATGGCAGTTAAATAGGAAGGAATATTTTCTTTAGACGGTTATTCTGTGAAGCCTTCGAATTATCCCGTTTAGATTTCAACTGTAGATTGAATTTCAGAGCTTTTTATGAAAATGTACCTCGTATTCAATGTTTAGATTTTTTTTTATCTTTGTTTTTTTTCTGTTTGTATCTTTATTTTGGTCAAAATATAAAACTCTCTTAAGTCAAGAAAATCTCAAATTTTCTCGGGAAAACCAAAAAAGTTTATTGGACTATACAAATAACACTAAAAGGGTTTGGATTTGTCTGGAGATGGCAGTGAGGGCTGTTCCTCATGGCTCTTTAGACCAAGTAATGATTGGCTTTTGACAGTGGGCAAAAGTTTCTATTTATTAAAAATGTTATTATTTTAATTTATTAGTCATAATCACTTCAGTATCCTCGTTTTATATTGGAAGATATTCTTTAGTTGGGTTATTATAGGATAACGACCGCTGATAAATAATAAGTGATAATATCTCGACTTCATTGAATAATTTTATTTATTTCTTTCTATTAATCTCTGATCTTATTTGTTCAGCATTTGCAGCTAAAAAGCCAAGCAATTACTTTTTCTTCTATATGATTCTCAATCATGAAGTTTAACTAAAAACTTTACCGGATGTAAATTTCTATTTTTCTTATTATCTGTAAAAAAATTAACATCAGTTCAGTAGTCTCAGAGCTTATAAATTACAAACACACGATAAAATACTTTTTCTCTAAAAATTGTATAGATTACTTCTGATCACTCCATACTGACGTTTCTGAAACGATAATCACAACAATAAAAAAAGTCCAGACTGATTTTGTTGTGTGGTGTTTTTCAGACCAGGGCGCTTTACGACCCTCGTAGCCTTATTTTAAGTTGGAGAGTGTATTTACGAAAGGTAATTATGCCCCATGTTACTCCCATTTGACGTACACGAGTAATCTTTATTATCGCTTCAAAATGGAAAAAATATAAATAAATAAATAGATAGAGTTAACTTCGGCTAACGGTGGCTAACGCGTTCTAATCTCTTAATATTTGATTAAAGGACTAATAGATGTGACTACTTTTGAAACACTTACTTTTTTTAAACAAACTTAAAATAAAATAATAATTCTAAGTCTCTGATATAAGAATACTATTTAAATATACAATTATGAATTATAAAGATATTTTTATAAAATAAATTAATACTAAGTTGTACTTTCCATTAGAATGGAATCTCTTTATTATTTTCTTAAAATCTTAAAACGAAAATAAATTGTGAAGTCAACTCATAAAAGACTAGACTAAATTAGAGAAACCTATTTATTATTTATAAAAATATAATATATTCATATTTTTAAGAAACATTTGATTTGTTTCAAAACAAAAATAAATATTAATAATTACTATACTTAGAAGAAATCTTATAATAATATTATCTATTACGTATATTCATAAAAACTTTATCTGTAGAAGTTTCTCGAGACCAAGAATCCATAAAAGACTTGAGTCAAATAGCAAGGTTTATTTTAATATCAAGAGGTTTATGAAAAGGCTGTGGTTAATCGCCCCAGAAACTTAAGGTCTTTCTGAACTGAACTAAAAACCTATCCTTCAATAAGAATTATGATTCCTTCAATTAAAAGGGTTAAAATATGAAGTAGGTCTATCTATAAACAACAAAAACAAAATTGTATCGCACTTCAAAGATTACAAATAATTACAAAAAAATGGATACATAAATAAAAACATCATAAAACTTTTTATAATATTCATTTACATAAATGTCACTTACGATGACAACTTTTATATTTAAAAAGATTATTATTAAAAACGAACAAGACATTTTATATATGTCTCGTTGAACTTTGTATCATGAATAGATTAACGAACTGACCACAGCGCCACTGCGATAGCTATGTCATTTTTGTAGTTCTGTATTTATTTACTGAAGTCATTATAACAATATTTTTTTTATATTTTTTCCTGATTAGTGCTTATGCTTTGTTAATTATTTTTACATCAAAGAGCTGTGATATCTAACCTTTTAATAGTTTTGCTCAATAGGCTTTAAGCTGTAGAACCGTTTAAGGAAGGAGATTCGAGTCAATTTATAAAACAATAATATATATGTGATACTTATTGTATACATTACGATTGATATATATTCGAATTTTTAAACATTTTTATAAATATTTAATTAACTAATGAATTTATACAAATAAACATAAAAAAAAGAAAATGATTTAAAAATAAATAAGAAACTGCAACTGCCAATAAATTCTAAACATTAGAAATCAGGTTACAGATATATTATTAGTCACTTTTATGAGATACAAGAGCCAGTTTGTGAAACACGACACATTTTTCAGCATCGGAATGATGGCGTTGATAGATATGGTGGCGCCACAGTCGAGTCAATGAAAATACTATATACCTACCATAAACATTCACGATGTATATATTAATTTCCTTTCATTATTAACTTTAAATAAATTTTATTTGCTTAATCCACATATAATACAGATATACAATATATACAAGTTCTGACGAAGTTAATTTTGTGAACTGTGACTTCTTTCAGCGGAGCGAAATCAAAAACCCAACAAATAAGACAACCAGTGGTTTATTATTTTCACTGCACATTAGAAAGATACAGTTCAGGAATACTGGGAAATTATTTAATATCCTCTATAAATATTTATACTCTATAAATCATTAGATGATTGAATTTGATGTCCGTGAATTAAACTAATCGTTAGATGTCTTCAGAAATCCATTGGGAACTGTCCAATACAAATGATGCCTGCCGCCTGTCTGACTCGGTTAACTCGGTTAACTGTGGTTAACATATTAATATATAGAGACACTATGAGTATTCCTTACATTTATAATTAGTTTTATTATTATATTTTTCCATGTACAATATAATGCTCATAGCATAATAAACAATTATTACAGGAAAATTTATTTTATTTTAGTCAAAGTAGTATATCTATTCATTCATATCTAGAAGAAAAAACTGGTTGTAAAATAAATTAAATATTTAATTATGATTTCAGCCTATTCTTCTGTACATGTTGGTTTTCTTGACTAATTATAAATCATTTAACCTTAAGAGAAGTTGAATTACAAATTAACTGTTCTACTGTTCCAGTCCAAAAAGTTAAACCCCGAGTACGTTAAAACAAATATGGCTAAATTTGATTAAGAGAATAATTAACCAGAAACTTAAACAAGAGGATAGCTCTTATTTGAATAAAATGTAATTTGATATTACGTACATTCTACAGTTTACACATTATCATGTCATTAAGGAAATTTTAATAAAATATTTTTTTTACCGCAAAAATACTATTTAAGGTTTTTTAGTGTTTTCGCTAATAAAAATGTGAAAGACAGCATACATGTAAAACGCTCTAATGCCAAAACGATACAAAAACATAAAGAACGCCGTAGTCACTAGGAGCATGAATTTGAAGCATGTTTGGCAATTGGGTTAAATTAGGCCCTAGACTGGAGTAATATATGTAAAAAAACCGTCAGAATTGTGATTAATTATCTAAAATGTTGTTTTTTGAACTAACTTTTTAAGCTCGATTGATCAATGAATTGGTGAAAATAGTCCTATTTAAAAACAATGTATTCTTTATTATATAAAATAATTAATTTTGCTTGCTTTTCACAATTTTGCTTTACCTTGGCAAAAGAGTTTAACAAGAAGTTGTATCTCAGTTTAAGTTGATAATTTTAAAACTTCATACATAAACACAGAAAGTGCATTTCATCCCTAAATAACTGAAATTTCTATTCATAATTTCTTACAATCCTTAATGGACAGCACGGTCTAAAACATATTCAAAACAAAACTTTCTGGCCACTCATTAGATTTGTTTCCAAAGTTTCTACAGAGTTGGCTAAAATAGGTTTATTTATCAGTATTTTGAATGACATTTACATAACCCCATTTTTTTTTGTTTGAAAATTTATATTAATAAATGTTTTTAAATTTTGTTTATATTTATATTAAGTAATGGTATTTTTTAAATAAAATTTTATAAATATATATATTAAAAAAAATCTACCTATTAGCTTAAGGTTTTAAAGAAATAAAATTGCAATTATTTTACTTTATTGGAAATTCTAATTTAGTTTGAGTTTCGATATTCTTAATATTATTCTGGTTACATTGATATTGCGTTATTTATAATATTTGGAGTGTACTAATTTTATAACATAAATAGGTTGATGATACAATTGAATTAATAAGGACGGTCAAGAGTGAACCTGGTTTGAATAATCCTCTTGAAGAATTTTATCATAACCTATTTAATAATATTTTTAAAATAATCTTTCAAACAAAAGTACTTCATAAATATTATATGAAACCTCATTAAGGACAGCAAAATAGAATTAACGTTCTGCAAAAGCAAAAAATTAATTAATTTCTCTAGCTAGCGTCAAACCTCATCAAGTTATACGAAACTCAGAACAGTTAATTGGTGACCCTAATTGTTATTGTTTGATATTTATTTTTTATTATACTGCAAAAAGAATAAATTTTTAGAAATATTGTTATTCTTTATATTTATGTTATTCATGGACAATAAAGTAATTTATACTACGATTACGTAATATAGGTAATACGTTATGATTGTTATAGTAATAGTTTCCTGTACGATTACTGTGTACACTGAGGAGGTTAAGGTAATTTAATTATGTTTACAGGGAAGCATTTTAGACTAAGTTAAGTTTTCTTATTACTATCTATATTGTGTAATAAATAAAAAGTAAAGTTAGTAAATATTCTAATTTATAATCGTGACAGGCTACAAAGTATGTGTTTATAAAATTAAATATGTAAAGTTTTTTTTCACTCTTGCTCTGAACGACGTTTTATTCAGTTGTTTTTTATTACTTCAAAATTTTTTATAACATTTTATTTTATTTTATTTTATTAAATTTCGTCTTAATTTGTTGTAATTAATCCAATTACAATTTTTTTTTTCGTATGGGAATTACTTAGCTATACTAGATGTAATATGCAATTACGGGAGACATTTTGATGAAGCAAAACGGTTAAGGCATTGTAAATTTAACGCGCAACGGATAATTTGCTTACCGTAGTATATATTAATTTAACCAAATGCTTTGTAAAGTACCTCTGTATCAATGCTGCAATACAAGTAAGGATTCTAACACTGGCGATAATTAATATAAGTAATTTACAAAAGCGTTTTTAAATTAATAAATAATGATTGTGAGTTTATACATTTTTAAAAGTCAAAATATAATTTGTTTGTATTATATATTGTTTATATTCAAGTCGAGAGTGTGGAACCGTGATTGCGGAATTCTCTTTGAATAGCTCTTGGCGTTTGTTCAAATGATTTTTTTATCATTCATAACACTGCTGTGTGATGATTGTTTTTTTTATATGAATAGGATTTATTTCGGATTAGATATAACTAAAGACTTCAACAGCTTCTCTTATCTCCAGTAATAAGTCCTAAGATATCATTAATGACATATAAAAAAATGTAGTCTTTTTATATATTTAAAAAGTTATTGCTATAAAAAATAATTAAAACGTGTCTGTAATTTGTGTTATGACAAAGCAAATAAACAATATTCAAAATTACTAATACTTTAGTTTTACGTACTCCACCCGCAGCTTTTTTTCAATAATATTGAATATTATATTTCAATATTATTTTATTTGAATTAATTTGAAGTTCTTATAACCTGTGATGTTAAATATAATAATATAATAACCAGCCATTATTGCTATGAGATGTTGGTTACCGGCTGCCAGAGGATCCAAAATATAAGTTCATCATACGTTATAAAAAGTACATTGAAAACCTTTCTTATCATTTATAATTCTACATTAAACTTATAGTCCTTTTAATCTAGATGAGTTACTATTAATATGATTATTAACTACTGAAATATAGCCGTTTGTAGAATAAACCTTATTTTTTTAAAGTCCTTTTAAGTCCTATACGAAGAGCTATCCCTAGAGCACGGGTCAAGGGTTTCGTGCTCTATCTGCATTGTCTTTAGTTGTTAGACCAATCTCTCGGTAATAAAAAGTGTTTTCCAAATAGTTTTAGTTACTTTATTTGAAGAGATAATTAAAAATTTGCTTTGTTTTATTTCTAGTCATATTAGTTGATATTTTGAAGTAGTATCTGAAGCAAGCATTATTACACATCAATTGTCATAACAGTTGTACATTATATTAGGTTTTTGTCTTACTCAAGAGTTAATACCACTTATTTATTTAATTTTTTATTTATGCATCGACAATTTTGAAGTAAATACTTTAAAATATTATATTGCGTATTGTATAACTTAACTCTATAAAAATATCTCTCCAGTTACCCATAAGAGTGCAGAGGAAACCAATTCGTGAAACATTTTAACAATATCATCGTTAAATAAGATATGGGTAATAATTATTAAACATATCTTATTTAACGATGATATTGTTAAAATGTTATAATGTTGTTTAAACTTTTATATATATATATAAAAGTTTAAACATTTATCTCCTTTTTAGTTCTTACAAAAATAGCCAAACATTTTCACTTTTACAGCAATATCAAGTAAATAAGTAGTTAAGCTTTCGTTTACAAATATTTGGATATTAATGACTTCACTTTAGATAACATCGTTAGTTAATATAACGAAGATAATGCCATCAGCCGGTCGTGAATTTGTTACTTGTATTGTAACAAAATTATTGTATAACCAGATGTATTCCAATACAGAGATGAAATTCAAGAAGGAGAAAGAGTGTGACATAGCTTATCGACTAAACGTCGTTTAATAAGCTCGCTGACCAAAGGATGCTTAATAATTAGGGTGTATAAAAACCAATGCACACAGATTATTACATTAAAATGGATAAAATTTTTTCTTTGTTTTCGTAGCGGATAGAGCCATAATTCACAGGTAATTATTTCATTACTTTAGTATTTAGAAGCGGGACTAATAAAATAATTACCTGTCAAGATAAAGGAAATCGTTATAACTAAAAGAGCTCACAACTATCCAAGGTATTTGAGATCCTTTGGATAAAGGACTAATACTTTTGCCCTTTTAATAAAAATGATTTGTAAACCAGGAAGAGGTCAAGAGTTGTATATCTGGTAAAAGGTTCATAATCATTATAATTTATGTTATAAAAAAAATAATTGTCGGAAGATTTAGCAACAGGTAGAGATCATAATTCATTGTCAGTCTGGTTAATTTGTACGTCTCACAACCGATTTTATCTAATAAGGTTTATTTAAGTTAATTAATGAAATAAAAAGCAATATGTACCAATTAAAGCAACTTTTTCAATTTATATTATTTATTTGATTATAAAATTGAACATTTTTGTTATGCTTCGATTATTTGTGTATTCCAACACGAATATTAAATATACCTTAAAACTGTAAATTGATACTTAATATAAGGTAATTCACGAACGTTCTTTTATAACTTATTTTCGTTCTTGTTTCAATAAACATCAAAATTTTAAATAATTTATTAAATACGTTAAAAACTTTTGCTATTAATTGGTTAGTATTGCCGCATATCGAAGATTCTCATATATTTAAGCTAAAGTTAGTTTAACGTTGAGATATGGAGCAGTATTTGTAAATATTTAAACTATATGTGGAGTATATTGGATATTCAGTTCATCAAAACAGCGAACACCCATTACCATAGGTAGTGGCTGTTCGGTGTTACAGGGACAAATTTATTATATTAAATTTCCATTATATTTAATATCACAACCAACGCCGACCGCTACCAACGTTAGTAATAACATTATTCAATTGTACGCGATCGAATAATCTAATTCCTATAAAAGTAAAGTAAAATTCAATATTCCCAAACAATGTCTCAATACTCGTGAAGCTGATTTTCATTTTGTTCTAAATCACTCATAGCTATCAAATTTAAAACTCTACAATGAACCTATGGCGATTACTTGAATTAACACTATTTTTTATGAAGAATATTTGATTCTCTATAAATCAACTCAAAGATTTTTTGTTTTAAATATTTTTAGGAATGAAACCACGTTACGGTACTTTTAAATGAAAGCATTTAACGAATATTGATTACATTTTATAATTGAAAATGCTTGGCAGTAACTTATTCACTTATCAAACGGTGGGTGCTAGTTAGCCAGTTAATTTATCTACCTATTATACTATGATGAAAAAATGCCTTTATTGTTTTCTGTACATTATTAAATGCGTAAATGTGGTTAAAATTAGCGCCGGAAAAAGCAGCAACAAAAAGATAATATTACAGTTCAGGTAACTTTTATTGGCTTTAATTTCGCTCCCTTGTTGCTCTCACATATTTACATACACCTAATTCTCATTCGCTTGTGACTCGACGGTGCTGTTTTATTTAATTTTTTAAATCACTTTCCGAGAGAACGTAAATTGTCAAGCGTTGCGATGTGAATATGTTTGTTTAAATAAATTTAGTTTAATAAATATGTTTGTTCAAAAAGTTACAATAGTTTAAGTAGTTTTTAGCTTTTTAAGCCAAACTCTTATTACTTAAATTCCATGGTCTATATTATTTTAGCTGATTAAAGCTGTGATAGTTGTGGTTACCTGTTTTGTGGTTAGTTACTATATTATTATATTATTTTTAGGTAAAGGGAAATTGTAAGCTTTGTAATTATGAGCTATATACTTCAAGTGGATTTTATAGAATATTTTTATCAGGATTTACGAGGGGAGGTCCAAAAGTTCGTGGAATGGGGAGGATGGAGCGGGGGTAGGGGCGTTCGCTTGGTGTCATACGAATCGGAAACTCATCATTAGTAAAAATACCGAGTTTCACCCCGATTGCGTCATTCGTTTACGAACAGTCGCCTGCTGAACAAGTCAATCCGGAAGAAAACTGAAACTATGGAGAAAATTTAACACCGCGCTGTGATAAAATTCCTTACCAAGCATGGAAAGTACGCTCAAACCTTTTTGAATTAAATGGGAGTCGTTTATAGGGAACAGTGCCCTAGTGAATCAATGATTTACAAGTGGCATGGTCTTTATAAACATGGTCGAGAGTCAATTGAAGACGACCCCCGCTTACGAAGGCTGGTTCAGGCCACCACATCGGACATCGTCGACAAAGTGGAGAAAATTGTACTAGAGGATGCCCGGTTGAAGAAAAAACAATTATCTGCATTAGTTGGAGCATCAGATACCACCATTTTACGAATGCTACATGATTACCTGGGTATGACAAAAATCAGTGCAAGATGGGTACCGAGAATGCTCACGCCGTTTCAGAAAGAGCAGTGCGTCGATGCGTCAAAGCATTTTTTGGAGTTGTGTGGAGATAAACCTGCACAAATTTTGGACCGAATTGTTACGGGACATGAAACGTGGGTTCATCACTTTGAGCCTGAGTCTAAACAAGAGTCCATGCAATGGCATAAAAAGGGGACACAACCGCCAAAGAAATTTAAGGTGACGGAGTCGGCTGGAAAGATGATGGCTACTGTTTTCTGGGATCGTGAGGGGATAATCTTGATTAATTACAAAGAAAAGGGAAGGACTATAACCGGAGAATACTACGCAACGAAAATTAAAGGGTGCCATCAAGGCAAAGCGGCGAGGAAAATTGACAAAGGTGTGTTGCTCTTGCAAGACAACGCGCCGGTTCACAAGAGCAGAATTGCAATGGCTGCTCTGCACACGCATGGGTACGAATCCCTAGTTCACCCACCCTACAGTCCAGACCTGGCCCCAAGTGACTTTTTTTTATTCCCCAATTTAAAAAAAGACTTAAGGGAAAGGAAATTTTCCGACGACAATGAGGTAAGGGAGGGAGGAGGAGGAATTTTGGCTCATTTTGACGGAAAAGATAAAACATATTTTTATAGTGGTTTAGAAAAATTAATTCATAGGTCAAATAAATGTATTGAGCTTAAGGGTGATTATATTGAAAAGGAAAAATAGTTTTGTGGTTTTATTTTATTTAGATCCCTTTCATTCCATGAACTTTTGGACCTCCCCTCGTATAATAATATGTATGTAGTGATGTCGGTAATATAACCAATGAAAGCTGCTCTATGTAGATGCTATGAGAGTTCGGGAAATTTCTGTTTACATTTATTTCACGATGTTGTTATGAGAACATCTTTATTTACACCTAATCTTAATTCGCTTGTGACTCCACGGTGCCATTTCAGTTTATTTTTTAAATCAGTTACCGAGAGAATGTGAAATTACACTAAAAGCAAATATTGTGTTACTTTATATAATGGTAATTGTTTTGTGTGTTGCAAAGTGTATTTAAAAACATACTAATAAATATAATAAGTAGTTTGTAGCTAATGTGTTATATTATCTAAGTTACTTACAATTAATATAGAAGTTGGTGAATAATTATTTTGTGATTATTGATACTAATCTCTTCCCAGTCTTCTTAATGGAGAAATTTATGGCCAATATCATAGATTAAGGACACAACTTAAATGAAACAATCTCTCAATGTGAATATATTTAGTTATAAATATACGTAAGTAGCTCTTTCCTGTTAAATAGTTTTGCTATTATCACAGCAAACGAATTCAGGTTTTTTTTCCGTTTCTAAAATATATTATTAGTATGGATCTTTTAGGTAGATTCCATAGATGAATCTACCTATTGCAATCGATGCGATGACGGGACCCAGACCCCAGAGTAGGGGCGCTACGCCGTTTATGAAATGGAGATTGAGAATCCGTCGAAAAAAAAAAAATTATATATCCCTCTATATATATATGTATATATGATCCATCAGTCCAAATTCATCGTAGGCGAAATTTGACTTCACAGGTCGGTAGGATAAATTAGTAAGACAAACGTACCATCTCGTTTTTTTGGCAATAGTGAAAGGGAGGGCTGGGAGAGGGGATGAAAGTGCAAACCTTTGGGACACGCTACAGGTCGCAAATATTGACGGACGATTTCCAAACTTGGTATACATATTCTTAAGAACAAAATGAAGGTTAAGTTCTTGAACGGGGGAAATCGGTCAGGGGTTTGGAGGGCTGGGGGGGTTGAAAGTTAAAAACCGAAAAAAGTCACAGAAGAAGGCAAAATTTTGATGTCGGAAAAATCTTAGAAAATTAACAAATTAAAAGAGAAAACTTTTTTGTCCGAAAAGTTTTTTGATGCGACCCCCCGTTTAGGAATTAGGGGTGGGGGGTGATTCCCCGCTCACCCAATATATGTAGAGTGACTCGTCATAAGACTCGTAATGACCAATAGAATACTGCTGGCTAGTTTTTTTTTGTCGATCTGACCGTCGGGAATCTACCTAACACGATCGACCCTGTCGAACGAGGTATTATTTAATTATAACGTTACTTTATAAAACTCATGATAACTTTAAAATTCAATGTTAATAATTAATCTGTTTAAGGGATTGCCCAATTTTAATGATTTAAAGACAAATAAATATCTACCTGAAATTATCGCGATGATGAAATCAAAGCGGGCGCCAGCTAGCTCCGAGTGACGAAAGCACCCATAGTGCTGAAAGTGTAACTCGGGTATATATACGCGCAATATCGAACTTTTTATAAAGGAGACCTTCGGTAACAGAGTTAACGGTGCTTTGTCTGTATTGTTGAGACGGCGAAACGCCAGCATAGCTGCACGTTTGGCTGTACACAATGCAGAATTGCTACCGACGCTATTATACGGCAGCCAAACGTGGGTAACACAGAAGTAAAATGTAAGAAAGATGAATGCTGTGGAGACGCGATCTCTTCGCCGAATATGCGGAGTCAGTTTAACTGACCGAATCCGCCATGAAGAGATCTACAGAATGGCAGGTACTAGCGAAGATGTCACGGTGAGAATGAAGAAGAAAGTGCTCAGGTGGTTTGGGCACGTGGAACGAATGAGTGATGAAAGAATGGTAAAAAGATTTATAAAGGAAAAGTGAGCGGTAAGAGAGACTAGGGGAGGCCTTGAGTGACCTTAAGCGAAAAGCCTGAGGACCCAGCGGAGGGCATGTATGAAGAGGTTAATGTCTGTTGTCGAGGCGAAAGAGGTATGAAGGGACCTTAGCGTTTGGTGCTCCGTCGTCCCTAGCTACCCCGCAGGGGATATGGCGTGAAGATGAGTTAGTAAAATTACATTACAATTAATTATTATACAATTAAAACAAATCAAAAAACAAATTACAAATAATTAATATACAATTACAACAAATCAAATATCATAAGTCACTTTATACATGTGTTTTGTCAAATATATTAGACGTCGTGTGTGTTACATTCGATATGGACATGGCCGTAGGTACGGCTCGTAAGCTCGTAAACCCCTAATATTTTAGGAACCTATTAGTTAGAACCTAACAGTTAATATATATTAAAACAGATATGTAAAGAAAATGGGAATAACTTGTTCAATGTTAATGTTAATATGTCTCATAATATATTCAAGATAACTTTAGTGTTACGATGATTTGATTATTTTAACATAAAGCGCAAACAAACAACATAAACTTAATAAAAAAGGTTATTATGGGTGTTATTTACATTTGAAATAATCGTACTTCGTACACTCAATGTATATTACAATTTAAAAGAAAACAAATTTTGAAAGACATAATAATTGAGGTCATAACAATACTGCAAATACGTATTTCATTATTATAACAAATTTATTTATCGAAATCTTGTATATTTAAATTAAATACAATTTCATTTTATAATATTACATCTAAATATGAATTCATCATTGTTTTTTCTATTCTCGTACGATACTTCGTGTGTTTCCAATCAAGGGACATTATATATACATTATATAAGTTATAGATCAAGCCAGAAAAATGGTTATCCAAGATATGTAACATTTTTTTAAATATGTGACAGAACCCATTGATACTTGTATTACTTAATTATCTATGTATATATTTTTTTATTATTTATAATGTTTTTATTATATTCTAATAAGTAGATCATTTGAAATAAAACACATAACTGCAATTAATTTTCATTAATAAGTTAAGAATTACACATTTTTTTATTTTGTTCGATTGTATGGTCTTCTTTTTCTTTTGGTTGTGAGAATATTTTGCCAATGCCACGTAGAATGTAAATGGATGTGTCACATTAACTTGTGGTTTGATACTTATCATGTGGTATAGCAGGAGTTTTTATAATAAGTAGTATTATTTTACTTTATGCCTAATGAATAATGGCATCAGATTAATTAAATCTTTATTAAAATGTCACAGATTAAAATATCACAGAATGAGAAAATATTTTAAAACTTTATAAATTATATTTCGTTTTAATGATGATTGAGAGGAGAATGAGTATAACGTATGTGGACTACGGATAAAACTAAACTTAATCTCTCACAGATTTTTAATTCTGTTTAATTTTTTCTTTTCACTAAATTCATTAAGTTACTTTATCTAGAAAAGGGGTTGTTAGATAAGAAATTGAAGCGGGATGCCAACGATATATTACATTCTTACCAATTCTTGCTGGTAATAATATAAAAATAAAGTTATATTTGCCTATAAAACAATACAGTTGTATAAAGTGTATAATTTGCATAAGTATATATTAATTTATTCATTAATTATACTTAATAGTAAGCCAGAAGACCTACCACCCACCTAATTTCGCCATTTACGTTTGGATTCCTGTAACTAGTTTTATATATAAGTACTTAAAAAAACTGACTTTCAATTTGAATGAAAACATAAGATTCCAGTTATAGGATGGCAAAATTATAACAGGAGAACTGGCAAGAAACTTTTATATATATACACATACTATTCTTCCATAGTTTTATTGATTATTGAGTCATAGTCCTAGTCAAAGTCCTAATTATTGAGTAAGTCAATACTAATTATTATCCAGAAGTAATATTCAGCCTTGTTTATTAATAAGCTGCGATGAGGCTTTCTTACTGGAGTATGTAATTGTGTAAAAATTTATTTTTCTGTTTTTTTTCCTTTTGGTAAGTGTAGCTTTATTGCAATCATCATTATATTATTTCTTCATTCTCATTTTTTCAATATTTTTTTTTGTTATTCGTTGTTCCTAAGTATAATGTTATAAATAAAAATATTTTTTAATTATCCTAGCGTTTGTTTCAGCTTCGCCTTCTTATTTTTACATCATCAAATATGACTTTACGTTAAAATATGAAAATATAAATAATATTCTACAATAATATAAATAGTAAAATATTTAGATGTATGTAATACCGATGTTTACATTTTTATTTCTCAATGTTAGTCACATTTCAAAACATAAATATACTTTTGATTTCCCAATTATTTCACCAAAATTAAATATTTTACGACTTTTAACCGGTAAGGATTTAAATAGTTAAGATATTATTTCCGATAATGGATACGGATTTGTAGTTACATATATAAAATGTAAAACTAGTACAACATTGAAGAAAAAATAACATATTCGTAAATATTAAATATTATAGTAGTATCTTAATTTAATAACAATATTATATTCCTTAATCTTAAAGATTAAAAAAAAAAGGCATATATTCCTTTCTCCAAGGCCGGCAACGCTCTTGTGTATCCTCGGATGTTGCAAGAGTTCATGGGCGGCGGTGATCACATACCAACGGTGACCCGCAACCTCGTTTGCCTTTCTCTAACATAAAAAAAAAAAAAAAAAAAAAGATTTTAAGTCCAAGTGAACATTATGGCTGTGAAGATAAGATTATGTAAAAATTAAAATAGTCTTTGTTAAAAAATATATTTATTTTTCCAAATTTATTTTACGAGCATAGATTGATAAAGCTCATCGTTTCTTTTTAATATTTTATTGCTATATTATATGAAATATTATTGTTTAAACATATCTCTTAATACTATAAAATTTCTCTATGACTAAACCAAACGGTGTGCTTTGAGAGCGGCTTATAACTTTGGGATCAAATGTCCCTCAGATATTTAGTGACGAATTAATCGCTTAGAAGGTTGTTGTTGTTACTTTAAAGAAACGTACTTAGTAGTAAAATACTGATATACAGCTAGATCATATACATTTACACTATAAGTTTTGTTAGCATACCTTTTGATGACCTTTCATTTGTTATTTATTGTCAGAGAAAATACAAGTTACTTTGATCTTAAAATATTATGTGTTAAAGCTATAGTAGGCAGTAGTAATTATAAGGTCATTCTTAGAACAGACAATGAAACAATGTCGTAATAGATTTTGACCGTTTAAGAGAGTATATCTTATAAATTTATTTATATTATGGTAAAATTACTTTATTTTTAACACAGTACAATGATCTGAGTAGGTTATATTATTAGTATTAACATACCATTTTACGATTTTCTACGAATCATCCGCAGTTGTCCTTCTTTATACGAGAGGAACCATTAAGAAGATTCTTGTCTTTCTTACAACGTCACCATGTACAATTCAGTTTAAATGTTCAATTCTAGTAATTAGCTCCTGCGGTAGTAGAAGGATCTCTTCTGAAATATCCAATGTAAGGACTTTTTCAATATTTTCTCATTATTATCAATACTTTTAAGAAAAACATAAATAATATTATTTATTATTATTATTATGTCAACAATTTTAATTTACAATATAAATGCAATAAAAGTGTAAGCATAGTATAATAAATTGTATGCACTGCCTAGAGCTGGACAATCTCTCGATATATCGTTTTTATCCGCCTTTGACATAAAAGTGCACAAAAAGGCTTTTATTCACTGCAAAATATTGAAACTGTTGGTTTGTTTAAAGTTTTTTTTGTATTTTTTTCATATATCTGGATTAAATTTGAAATAGATATCGGTAATCTATCTCACTCGGGTGAAATGACTCACTAGGCAGTACACAAAGTAAAATACAATAAAAACTTTACGAAATCCAAAACTGTAGTATATAATAAATATGTATCTTTACAACTAAATTAAAGCTTTAAATAAGGTTATTAACTAAAGTACAGCCAAAAATCTGTTTACTTGTGATCATTACATCTAAGAAATATTAAGATTAAGCAAAATATTATATTTGCCTTATACATACAATATTTCATATAATATATATATATATATATTCATTATTTTAACTATATAATATAAATATAATTTAATACTGGAATTTTACTAGTACATTTGTATGGAGTTTATAAAATGCTTCATAACAAGAGATCTTATCATACATAGTATTGAATCAAATGAACCGGATATATCATAGGACTGCTTCATCATAATCGCATTACATCTAACTTGCAAATATAATACGTTCACTTGTTTTACAACATCCCTTCTAAGTAAGATAAGATGTTTTGTGCAATTTGTGAAAAAATACCTAGTTGTTTTATATTTCTAGTGATTTTTAAATGAAGTTTTCGTTATAAATAGCTCTATGATTTAACGACTTAACTAAGCATTGAACTATTCACGTTTTAATATAAAGTTGAAGAGACAGATAAACTACCTATAATTTATGCTTTTTTCTTTTTGCGTGAAAAACTTACTGGTGCTAATAATATTTATGGAATGTTAAATTAAAATACAACACCATAATATTAAAAACCGCTGAATAAACAATACATATTTAATAGCAGAAAAGTGAGTGGTTATTAAAATAAATGTTTATTTAGAAACTTGTGCTTATCTTATTTATAATTGACATAAGTATATCCTTGAAAATAAACAAATAATTTTAAAACTATTTCTGATCCATTTTGTATTTTAATTACAGAGATAGCATCATTGAATCTACTTCTTACACAAATACCACTTCCTCATCCCTCGTAGGGTTCGGGAATAACTTTTAATTACGTTTGTCGGTCAAAGTGTACTCAACTCTCCGGAGCACATGACTCACGCTTCGTATCTTATTTAAGAACACAGACCAATATATTTATAATTTTAGTTGCTTGCAATAATAAAAAATATATATAAGAAAAGCTATTATTAAAAAAAAATACTGCAAAGTATAGTAATATTAATGTAGTTAGTTCAGACTGAACAGTCACAATTATTTATAAAATATATATATATATATATATATATATATATATATATATATATATATATATATTTGAGCATAATAGAATGCATGAATGAGCATATATATATATATATATATATATATATATATATTATATTATATATATTCGTCATAACTATTGAATATCTTCTAAAACTAGATTATTTTAAGTTATTACGCAATATTATCCTTTAAGGAGATTAATTTAGTGTCGATTCACTGAAAGACTATGTGTGGAGTACGACTCTTCCTTTGAGCTATTCCATTTAGTATATATATATGTATTTATATGAGTTTTCATCTAATGATTTCTCCATGCACATAATAAATATAAAATGTAGGTATTCCTAAACTGAGCATCTTTCTAATGTATAGTGAGAGTAATTAATCATTGGTCTTATTTATCGGGTTTTTGATGGACCATTGCAACATTCCGACTGCTGACAGTTGAGATGCATTTCATTAGTTACAACCCTGTATTAGAGATAAAAATTCAGTTAATATTCGAATTAATCCATCTGCCGTGAATGTTCTCCGGTGTATATTTGTTTTCTACTCTAGAGCAACCGTATCTATTAACGTATCGAGGCTTACAAGAGTCGAGATCTAACAACTGCATCCAAATATAGGGAGCGGAGCATAACATTAAACGTGGTATATATTCAGTAGATAATAGTTTTAATTATTAATACTCTGTTAATCTCTACGATGTTTCTTGGCGTATTCCTTGTCTTATATTATCCAGAGTTTTATCTGGCGATATTCTCCATTAAATAACTGGGTTAAGGGAAAGTGAATAATCATTATACGTATATACGTGTATACGACGATATCATCGTTATGATAAAAACAACAGACACAAAAAAAAAATTGCGTGAAATAAATAACGGATGATATGAACTATTCAAATTGATTGTTTCTTTTTTACCTAATCAATTAGGTTAATGTGTAGGGGAAAAAGAGTTACTAGACAGACAAAACCGGAGTCCGACTGATATTAATTTATTACCTTCAAATCACTGTAGTCATATTCCATTCCTTTAGAAAAAAGAGTTCTTTGATAAACGATTAAAGTTTTAAAATATTTCTTTATAATAGTTCTCTAGTTACTTGATTGATGCTAGCATGAAACAGTATTATCGGGACGTCGACGAACTACGACGACGAATGCTTTGTTAGAAACTTTAACAGTTTTTCTAATCTTAACTGGTCTTCATTCAAATTTGGATAGAATAGGTTATGTAATACATAACTAACCTCAAGGCAATTAATGTATTTTATAACAAGGCTTCATAAAAATCTGTTGATGTGACATACTTATAGGTAACACACACATCTGAAATTTACTTAAGTGTAAAGAAAATATAAAAGCTTAAATACAAGCTACCAGACAACGATAGTGTCTCTTTCAGATAAATCTGAAACTGCAATGAGTACTGATAGAGCACGAAACTCTTGACCCAATAATAATGGTAGGAATAACGACATATAGGCTTCCCAGTATACGGATTCGGCTAAGTTGTATATTTGCAAAAAACATACTGCGTCAGAACGTACAGTTAATTTTTAAATATGCGTAACATGATAAAAATATTTTATAACTTTATCTTGTATTATGGGTGTATCTTGTATTATGAATTAATTAAAAAAACCAACAAGTCCCACATAACAAGTTTTAATTTTTACAAATATAAGATAACACATAGTACAAATTGTATAAATAATTAGTTTTTCCTCAAGCATTTCAATGCATATTGCATCGCTGTCATTCCCATAGTAAATGCTGAGATGCTGCTGTCAGGGCAATATGCATACATTCTTCACTATGTTATGATATCTTCCTAGAGGTTTATAATAAAACCGTAAAATTTAACAGTGTCTGATATATTCTTACTTGAACGAGTACAATGCGTTTATTTGTTTAGATCTAAATTCATGTCCAGTTTCAATTTTATTTAATTAATTATACCTTCGTGTGTACGTTTTTGGGTTTTTTATTATAATTATTTCTTTGCTTCACATAAAAATACCACTACACTCTATTGTTTAAAAAGTCTCACGTGAAGACAAATGACTTTTAAAAAATAAATAATTTGAAATCCAATATATCAATGTATTTAATCAAGTGTTATCATATTACAGAGCAGCTCTAATGAGAGGGATGTGTAATCTGCACTATATTATAGATGTTAAGATATTTCAATATACTAAATAGATTAGTCTGTTTGTACTAAACTCTTTTAATAGTCATGAATATCATTTAAAGCCAAATTTTGTAGCAAAATATTGTAATGCCTTGAATTTAGAATTGGGGCGGAAGTAAGTATATCATGTTGTTGTAGGATTTTTATAATTAGATTTTTTTTCCCAATTATAGGTATTCGGTCTAGTTTTACGTTTTTTATCATAAAACAATTTTATTGTTTCTTACATTTTTTTTTTGTTTTTTTCTTTTTAGGTTTCAGACTTATCTGAAAGAGTTCTGTTCTTCTCAGTTCTATTTTCAGTTTTTCCGAAAAATGCTTTCTAGAAAGGACTCTTATAACAGCCTTTAGTTAAATAATCTTTTAATACTATTATCCTTTAAAGAATTCAAAAATTTACGAAATATTTCATATATTTCTAATAAAATGTTTTTATTGTGATAGCTCGATTTTACTTAAAGGCTCACATATCTTATCTTATCATTCTTATCATCACATATCTTATCATTCTTATCGAGAATGAACTACCATTAATATTTATATTTACTTATGTTAAAACTATTTTATATGATATATTTACTTAACATAAGAAGAAGTATTAAAGGAAAGATAGGAATATAAAAACAAGACTCAATTTGAAATTAACTACAGTCTAACAAGAATAAATTTCCGTGAGATATCGCGTGGTATTCGATTCATGCATGTATCAGCATAACATAGATACTGTAGGGCACAAACGCAGTTCCTAATTGAAAACAAGCACCCAGTAGCATAACAAAGGCGCCGAAGACAGCGCCTGCATTGATAAACATGATACAAATGTACGCTGTCCTAGTGCCTACGGCATTCTGTTTTTTGTTACAGTTATAAATGTTCAAATTAGTCTCGTCTTCATTAAAAATAATTTCAATGGATTCTATAAAATCATTAAATTGAACGCTATAGGGACCGTTAATAAATCCCGTATTATATAACTTTTTTTATATACTTTATAATTGTTAAATTATTATTTAAAATTTTACTTTGTTATATTAGTTTATCCATAGACGTATAATATACTCGTATCTATATTCACCCAGTTCTAAAGCCGCAGTGTTGATGAGTGCTAAAGTTTCATAGATGACTGACACTGACGTGACACTGTTGTGACACCGTTGTGTCAATAAAATCAGTTTTTGTATTTAAATAAAACTATTTTACAGATTTAACTCGCGTGTATTTCTTAATTAACCCGCCGATTCAAATTCTTTACAGTAGTCTTTTGGAGAAAAACAGTTTGTATGTTTTCCAGTAAAGATTTTCCCGAGCTTAAAAAGTCCTGTATGATTGACCAGCATAATAACACCTTTTTTATGTAATGCCAAATAAAACAAACAGACCAATAGATAAACAGACAATTATACATTAAATTTTTGAGGGTTTGGAGTTCTGTGTTTGTTATAAAACTGAATAAGAAAATATTTTGCTTAAAATTTATGAAATTTGGACTATGAAAACTTGAATTAGAAAACATTATTCTTTTCCTCGTCATATAAAAAGGATTATTTTGAGAACAAAAACAATGAAAGGGCAAAATAGTGTACATTCCTTAAAACATAGTACATTAAATATCCTAATCCTAAATTTACAGAAACTAATTAATTAAAAAATAATCAGTGGATTGGAGTACAATTTAAATAAGTCATTTGAGATATTTAAATATTGTTTGTTGTAGTGTATTTTTTAAAAATCCTAACATATTCAGTTTAAATACAAGTAATAAAAGTACACTTAAACGAAATACAAAAAGTGATTTCATATACTCCGAAGAGTTGAGTACACTTTGACCGTAAAACGGAATTAAAAGTTTTATTACACAGATGTTTAAGTTTGATTATTATCTAGGAAATAGGTTCAACAACATGACTATGTTAGTTAATAAAAATGTAAATTAAATATCTAATATAACATAATTGTAAATATTTTTAAATTAAATACTTATTAATTTTATAGCTGTTACATCAACGACGACAGTATTTTTATTATGCTAAGGAAAATGTGCATAATAGTTTTTGAAAAGTAATTCCATGATAGTCACAAATACGAACACAAATTCTCACATTTCAGATATAAAATTATTGTATTTTCAGTTGAAAATGTAATATTTCAGTTATTAAAAAACCTTAAAACTATTTAAATAAATTTGTATAACCATTCAAACATCAGATAACTATTAACTATGTAATAACTTTTATACTTTGACAGATATTCCTAGAACAGTAAAAAAATATATAAATAAATTGAATATTACGAGTATGTAGAGGGATTGGATACATATGAATACTGTTAGGGTAATGTAGCTAAGGCTCATCGGTTGTGATTGTGTTTTTTTTATTTAATATTGTAACAGGTCCTAGTTATGTTAAGTAAGGAAATTTTTATATTATATACATTATAAAAAGAAATATAAATTAAGAACAAACTTCAATATTGGTATCAATACCAATCAAATGATCAACATTAAGAGTAACAACTATCTCCATTAACTAAAACAAGCTTGTTTTAGTATTAAAATAAATAAGTATTTTCAACAAGTATTTTATCTCTAATTAATAAGCGCTGAATTTCGTCTTATTATATTCTGTGAGCAACAGTTTGTAACATTTGATAAATTATGTAAAGTTTTAATGATGAGAATAAGGTGTAGTGAGAGATCGTGTATGAACAATTCTAAAATCCGACGATTATTTATGAGAATGATATCATTATAAACTCAAGAGAGTTTATAAATAATAATGATAAAAGTTTCTGATTATTACTAGTTCACGAATCACTTGTATTTGACTGAAATTAAACAGAACAATGTCCGTCTGTATTCATTGGTTGTCACGATAGTCTTATCTATTTTCAGTGAGACACAAACGCTAACACTTTGTTTTATAATTATCGACATACTCGTAGATATAGACTTAGAAATTAGTAAAGTATCCTAAAATAAACACGTTTTAATAAATTACTATTTGAAGTCTTTAGCTTTAATATATTTATATTAATTATTACTAATTAATGTTTGTTTATTTACATACATATCATACTTATAATTAATGGTCCTTGTATCTTAAATATATCGACCTGGAACTAAATACAGTGCAGAACTCCGGGAAGTCTTTGATCTAACTATCATTACATGATCCAAAAATACAATAGTTTAAAGAAGGTTGTAGTGAATCATGACATAGTCTAAATATTAATTCTTGGTAAAGTGTTCTTAAAGGTAGTCGAAACATATTTGTGTAGTTAATTAAGTTACATAGAGATATAATCAGACGGGTTAGAGATAAGCTCACACTGTAAGCGCTTAGTGTCTGCACTAATTTAATCTACTTGTTAGCAAATGTTGGATGTATTGGATTGATATTGATTGATACTGGAATTGTACTGGATTATTTATTTTTAAATCAAGGTAAATAGACATGTTATAAAATTAACAATCTTCTAAATTTCTTCTTTACTTTTAAGCATATTACAAGGTTTTGGCAGTATAATTTAATCTAGATGTATTGATTTAAAGAGAACATTGCAATGCAATTTCTTTATTTATATTCCTCGGGATGTAAGGCTTGCTTTGTACATATAAGTAACACATAACGCAGTTTGACCGATAAACATTTTTAACAGTCATCGCCAAACTATACAAATGAATGAATTTCACTTGTGTGAAAAATGTATTCAATAAATATATTAAAGGAATAACTAAGTTTAAGTTGTTACTTGGGCAATCGATATTTTGATATACTTAGTGGATTAGTATTCCTATCAGTTAGTTATAATAATAATCATATCATTAATAAATTATACGACTACAAAATACTTTGATAGCGAATTCTTATAACACATTAGCCTGGTTTTCAATGTAAAATAAATTATACTTGTTAGGCCCTTGGGGTTTAATTTTATAGCTTGATTTAAAAGCGATGATATTGATAGGAAGATCAATAAACATGTCTCTTTTAATTTAATTAATTACACATTAACACATTAATCACAGCCAACCGGATTTAATTCCAACACTCAGGGAACACGTAGCTGTAACAGTTCCTTGCAGAACTCCAACGATGGCTCGTAATTAACTGCGCTAATTCCCAAACTCAATGCTCTAATGACCAATCCTTTGATATCATATGATTGATGCTGATAGCCTATTTTAATAAATTGGGTTTGAAAAATAGTAAGTTTATCAGATAGAAATATAAATTAGTATTTATATATTTTTATGTCTTTGATGTAATTTACTAACAAGTATAAAATATCACAAAATTTGAAGGAGTACAATTTTTACATTATAATTTGTTTTAGATAACTGTACAACTCACAATCTTTATCATAGTTTTAAAACTAAGTAGACTGTTCAAACCACAACCAAATGAGTCCTTACAAAGGTAAGGACTCATTTTTCAGACGAAAAATTTAAAAGACTTTTTGCAAATAAAATATATAAAAACTTCAGATACTCGTTTACCTTAATTTAATAACTTATGCAACTTTAAACTAAGCGTATCAAGGAATTATTTGTACATGTTAAAACACTACATATTAAGTAAATAAACTGTGTCACTAGAGAATTTTAATTTTAGAAGTTATACAGGATCCTATGACTATTTATAATAGAAAACTTATAAATGTATATTTTAGAAAAAACAAATAAAAAAAAATTGATTGAATAAAGACAACGGAAAACAACTGTAAACATAATGTTTTGGTTCATTTTTAAACGTTCTAACGACAATACTGAAAAGTTTTTGAGAAGTATAAACATATTATAGTTCTTTATTTTTTTATATTTTCAATTATATTTGTTATAAAATGCTAATCTACAACTTATCTATATACTATAAGCAATTAAGAAATAATAATGGAATAGTGATTCACTAAAATACTGACGCATTACTGTGACATTTAAAGAACCGCAATCTAATTAGACATAGAGGGGGCCTCAATAGTGCTTGTATGTGTACTAAGACTATCCTTGGAGTTTCTTCCCGTTTCATCTTCATGAAGTTACCGTGAACATTAGGTACCATGCAACTAGAGTTTTAAATTTCATACGTATCATAGAATACACAATAATATGATATAGATAAATATCAAAATTATACGAGGGGAGGTCCAAAAGGTTCGTGGAATGGAGAGGATGGAGCGGGGGTAGGGGCGCTCGCTTGATGTCATACGAATCGGAGACTCATCATTAGTATAAATATCGAGTTTCAACCCGATTGCGTCATTCGTTTACGAACAGTCACCTGCTGAACAAGTCAATCCGGATGGAAACTGAAACTATGGAGAAAATTGAACACCGCGCTGTGATAAAATTCCTTACCAAGCAAGGAACGAACGCTCAAACCATTTTGAATGAAATGGGAGTCGTTTACAGGGAACAGTGCCCTAGTAAATCAATAATTTAAAAGAGGTATGGTGTTTATAAACATGGTCGAGAGTCAATTGAAGAAGACCCCCGCTCCGGAAGGACAGTTGAGGCCATCACATCGGACATCGTCGAAAAAGTGGAGAAAATTGTACTAGAGGATGCCCGTTTGGAGAAAAAACAATTATCTGCATTAGTTGGAGTATCAGATACTACCATTTTGCGAATCCTACATGATCACCTGAATATGATAAAAGTAAGTGCAAGATGGGTACCGAGAATGCTCACGCCGTTTCAGAAAGAGCAGCGCGTCGATGCGTCGAAGCATTTTTTGGAATTGTGTGGGGATAAACCTGTACAGGTTTTGGACCGAATTGTTACGGGAGATGAAATATGGGTTCATCACTTTGAGCCTGAGTCCAAACAAGAGTCCATGCAATGGCATAAAAAGGTTACACAACCGCCAAAGAAATTCAAGGTGACGGAGTCGGCTGGAAAGATGATGGGTACTGTTTTTTGGGATTGTGAGGAGATAATCTTGATTGATTAAAAAGAAAAGGGAAGGATACAACCGGAAAATACTACGCAACGATATTAGAAAAATTAAAGGATGCCATCAAGGAAAAGCGGCGAGGAAAATTGACAAAGGGTGTGTTGCTCTTGCAAGACAACGCGCAGGTTCACAAGAGCAGAGTTGCAATGGCTGCTCTGCACACGCATGGGTTTGAATCCCTAGTTCACCTATCCTACAGTCAAGACCTGGCCCCAAGTGATTTTTTTTTATTCCCCAATTTAAAAAAAAGACTTAAGGGGAAGGAAGGACAATGAGGTAAGGGAGGCAATTACGGCTCATTTTGACGGAAAAGATAAAACACATTTTTATAGTGGTTTAGAAAAATTAATTCATAGGTCTAATAAATGTATTGAGCTTAAGGGTGATTATATTGAAAAGGAAAAATAGTTTTGTTGTTTTATTTTATTTAGATCCCTTTCATTCCACGAACTTTTGGACCTTCCCTCGTATGTTTACAATATAGTTAAGATTACATATACGGTAACTACTTTATTGAATTCATTTATTATTATAATCAGTATCAGTTATTAATATGAATGTTTATAATAGAGTCAAATTGTATAATTAATAACATATTACATTCTTATGTATTCTATTCTAATAGTATTATATGAATGTTTCTTATTGGATGTGGGATACTTTTTTTTGGAGATACGAATGTCGTATCGATCCGAAAAGACTGCGATGAAAGTTCATTTCAAATTTTTATGGTGGAAGATAGGTCATTGAAAATCGCACAGTACCACCTAAAGTATACAAGATCATCACGCATCCAGGTGGTATAGTTGGTGCTTCATGCGGCGTCGCGTTGTGCGATAGTGAAAATCAGCGGCAGGCTAGAGAGTTGTTACTTTGATGTTATTTTTTAAATTTATTGCTTATATATAACATAGTGTTTCCTTTAACAATTTCCTGTAACAATTTTTTATTACAATAGTAAACTTATCATCACTGTAAAAACCTTTTTCATCGTTTCAACAAAATAAAGTTATTAATCAGTTTAATAATCAATTTTTTTTTATATATTTTTATCTAAATACATTTAAATCAATTAATTACATTTTTGTGATGTATTTCATCCCATCCATTTTAAACTAGTAATACCCATCGACTTTTCCTAGCATTGCTAGTTAAAAACTGGCACAGTAAAATTTTAAATAAAAATATAATTACTTCTTCACCGAATTTTATAAAATATTAAAAACTGATACCAATTATGTGATATAGATATTTGTAAAAAAAATTTAAACGGATTTGTGGGTATGGAATATATAATTTTGGATTAAATTAATCCATTCAGAATTTTGTTTTGTTTTTTTTTTTACAAGTTTCGTAATATCATATGTTATGTTATTCTTGATTATGGACGTAAGGTTATCATTATTTAATATTCACATTTAATTTAGCATCTAATGTATAATGACTATTTTCGTTATCGTCACCGTTCATAAATTAGTTACTATCAAATAAATACAAGGTGAGTATTTATTGAAGCAAACCAATACTGCTTGAATAATTAATTATCCTTCTATTTATTTCTAACATAGACTTGATGTTAATCTGTGGTCATAATGTGTACTAAATTGTTTTAGATTTACGAAGCTTTGATTATTCTAACATGTATAATTTTAAAATAAATAATTAGATATTATTTTAAAATTATTCATCTGATATCAGCATTTTCAGTCATTCTTAGAAAGTACGTTTTAGTTTTATTTTAAATTTAATAATTAGGTTTTGTTTTAAAATTATTCATCTGATATATACATTTTTAGTTATTCTTAGAAAGTACGTTTTAGTTTTATTTTAAAATTAATAATTAGGTATTATTTTAAAATTATTCATCTGATATATATATTTTTAGTTGTTCTTAGAAAGTACGTTTTAGTATTGTTTTAAAATTAATAATTAGGTATTATTTTAAAATTATTCATCTGATTTATCCTTATTATTATCACTTGGGTTTGACTATTAAGTTAATAATTAAAAAACCTTTTCTAGACGTTCCTAAAAGCGTCTTAAATCGCATTTATCCCTAGAACGTAGTGCGCTACGAGAGAAGCTGAAGTTAATCTGCTAATGCCGCTGTTAAGTGACAATACTATTGAATCTATTTCGGTGCTGATTCCAAAACCGTTTGTCCTAGAGTACTGAATACTCTCCGCCTCTAATGGCTAACGAAGCTACGAAATTAAACTGAAATTCAGAAACAATCCTTTGAATTAAATAATTTGAATGATTCATAATGATTTTGAATGTCTCATGGAGTTTCATGTAAATATATTTGTCGCAGAGTGCCTATCTGAAGGTGTAGATGATGGGATGTCAAGCAATTGTTGTAAACATTGTTTTAGTTGATTTAATTATTGCTTGAGTGTGTTTAGTTGTGATGCGATGTTTTGACGGATGACATAGACAGAATGTCAACCGGGTGTCAGATGTCAAACGTCAAATGACAGAATGGGCATTCGAAAGGAAGGCGTGGTGATCGCAACACAACTAACCTCACTGCATTCCATTGTTTAATTGTAATCCTTAATTATTCAGTTCATCCTTTGTTATTTTCTTTCTAAAATCTGTGTACAAGTAAAGAACAGTGTTTTAAACAAGCAACGAGTTTTATTTCGAGGATTTTATCATGTCTGATGCCCAATATAACGAACGTGAAGGAGAAGCCGTGCCACCTTCACCGTCATCAGAAGTGGGATGTCCACCTGCAAGCCCACGTGTCTGCCGACAAAAACCTGACGATGGAGAAGAAAAATGGCGGCTGATATTGGAACAACAAAACCAGAACTTTCTTGCGTTGTTGCAAGCGATGCAATCGCCTGTTTCAAGTAAGAACATTCAGCTACCCGAATTCGACCCGGAAAAACAAAATGTTGATGCACGCGCTTGGGTTACTGCCGCCGACATGTGCATGTCCGATTGTGAACTTCAGGGTGCGCCGCTTATGATAACGTTGTGCAGGGCATTAAAGGGACAAACGTCGACGTGGCTATCTCAGATTTCGTACCCTGGCATGACGTGGAGCGAATTTAAAGAAATTTTCAGTGCTCGATATGATTGTCCTGAAACGCCGGCTGCTACCCTCATAAATCTTAGTAGTAGTACCCCCAATGAAGGAGAGTCTCTCGCGGTATATTCTGCTCGTCTGCTTACATCGCTGACGGCACGCTGGAAAAATCTCACAGTGGAACAAATTGCTATATCTACCGTCTTAGCTCATATGTCACCCATGGACCAGCGTATCCAACGACTGGCGTTCACGACAGACATTAACACTAGAAGCAAATTACAAAAGGAGCTTCTTGCGATATCATTTCTGAAGCGAAAGCAGCCAAACATTCAAGGATTCCATGATTCTGATACCAAGCGCTTTAAGCCGACTCCAACCCTCGCTACTCTTGAGTGTTACCGTTGTGGCAAGACAGGCCATAAGGCAATCACATGTCAAAGCAGAAAGGATCCGTTGACAAGTGGTGGCAAGTCTTCCAGGGGTGTTCCTGCAGTCAAGACCAGGGATGTCAGCTCTGTCACTTGCTTCAAGTGCAAGGGTCAGGGCCATTACGCAAACCGATGCACGGCTGCAGGGAGCAAAGAAGGACCTGGTAGCAGTGGCATCGTTTCCAGTGGCAGCGGGGCCGGAGCAGCTCCTGAGCATCGCCGCGTGGACATGTGTGTGGTTAACGCACCCACTGGGATATTGCATCATTCTGGTGAGTCGTTTGTTTTTAGTTACGACTCTGGAGCAGAGTGTTCATTGGTTAGAAATTCTGTGTCAATTAAGTTTAAGGGTGAGCGTATTTATGCTGTCGTTACCATGACTGGTATAAGTCGAGCTTCTGTGAACAGTAATATGAAAATCTTAACTCATGTGGGTATTGATGACGTCACTTTGGACATACTTTTTCATGTATTACCTGATGAGTACCTCATGGCATAGTTGTTAACATGACATCTGACAGTCTAATCTTTAAAACATTACAACCGCCACTTACGAATGTAGAGTCGAATGTAGAGTCGAATATAGAGTCGAATATAGAGTCGAATGTAGAGTCGAATATAGAGTCGAATGTAGAGTCGAATGTAGAGTCAAATGTAGAGTCAAATTTAGAGAGTCTGATACAATAAAATTTTACGATATTGATACTGATATTGCTGCTGATTTAAAATCGAAACTTCTTTCAGTTTTAAGTAATTTTTCCTCTAGTTTTGTTATTGGAACGCCTAGATCTCACGCACATACTGAACCCATGCAAATTAAACTTAAGGATCCCAACAAAACTGTTTGTCGTCGCCCATACCGGTTGAGTCCCCAGGAGAGACAGGTAGTTCGAGATAAAGTTACAGAGTTACTGACATTTAACGTGATCCGTCCAAGTTCCTCCCCATTTGCTAGTCCTATCCTCCTTGTAAAAAAGAAGGATGGTACTGACCGATTGTGTGTGAATTATCGGGAGCTGAACGATAACACTGTACCTGATAGATTCCCCTTACCAGTCATTTCTGATCAGATTAATAGACTCCACGGTGCTCTTTACTTCACAACTTTAGATATGGCAAGCGGTTTTCACCAAATACCAGTCCATCCAGAATCTGTAGAACGCACTGCCCTCGTGACGCCTGATGGGCAGTACGAGTATTTAACAATGCCCTTTGGATTGCGTAATGCGCCCTCGATATTCCAAAGAGCAGTAACAAAGGCATTGGGAGAACTTGCTAATTCATTTGTCGTCGTTTACATGGATGACATCTTAGTCGTAGCTTCCAGTGCCGACCAAGCCTTACAAAGACTACAAACTGTATTGGGCGTATTAACAAAGGTTGGGTTTTCTTTTAATCTGAAAAAGTGTGCTTTCCTCAAACAGAGAGTGGAATATTTAGGGTTTGAGGTTAGTTGTGGTGAAATAAGGCCTAATCCTAAGAAGGTAGAGGCTCTAGTAGCCCTTAACCCTCCAAATACCGTAACACAGCTACGACAATTCATTGGGCTAGCGTCGTATTTTCGCCAGTTTGTTCCTAATTTTTCGCAAATTATGGCACCCCTTTTTGCCCTGACGAGTAATTCAAAAGCCAACATTAAGTGGGAACCTTCTCATGAGACCATTAGACAATCTATTATTTCGGCGTTAACTAGTGACCCTGTTCTGACAATATTCGACCCAAATTGTCCTATTGAAGTGCACACTGATGCCAGTTCAATAGGCTATGGTGCAATTTTAATTCAGAAGAAAGATGGGAAACATTTTGTAGTAGCCTATTTTAGTAAACGCACCACGGCTGCGGAGGCTAAGTATCATTCCTATGAGCTAGAAACCCTCGCAGTCGTGAATGCAATAAGACATTTCAGGCATTATTTATACGGACAGAAATTCACTGTTCTAACAGACTGTCGCGCTCTAGAGTCCACCCGTAAGAAGTTGGATCTTACCCCTAGGGTACATAGGTGGTGGGCCTTTTTGCAGTCGTTTGACTTCAACGTTATCCATGTTGATGGAAAGCGGATGCAACACGCCGACTTTCTCTCTCGCAATCCCATACCTGAAAAAGTTAGTACCACCAAAGTAGAGCAGAAGCATGTTAATATTACAAACTTATCCGCCAACTGGTTATTAGCCGAACAGCAAAGGGACGTAGAGATTTCAGAGCTCATGAGCAAACTAAAAGATGGAGATATAGACAGCGATATTTCAGAAACGTATGAGATAAGATCGGGTGTCTTACACCGCAAAATACAACGCAATCATAGGTCTCGATGTCTCCCCATAGTGCCTAGAGCGCTAAGATGGTCAGTCGTTAATACCACACATGAGTCTCTTATGCATCTCGGATGGGAAAAAACGCTCGAGAAAATGTATGATCTCTACTGGTTTGACAATATGTCAAAATTTGTTAGAAAGTTTGTCGAAGGTTGTGCTACTTGCAAAATGTCTAAATCTCATTCAGGGAAAATCTCTGCTGAGTTGCACCCTATCCCCAAAATTGCAATACCTTGGCACACCCTACATATCGATGCCACAGGCAAGTTAAGTGGCAAAAATGATAGGAAAGAATACGTGTTCGTTATCATAGATGCTTTCACTAAGTATGTTTTACTACATCACACTCTGAACATCGATACAGCTAGTAGTATTCGTGCCTTAAAGAGTTGCATTTCTTTATTTGGAGCCCCGACCCGTGTCATTGCAGATCAGGGACGATGTTTTGCAAGCACTGACTTTCGCGATTTTTGTTCTTCTCATAATATCACTCTACACCTAATAGCTACAGGAAGTTCGCGTGCAAATGGCCAGGTGGAGAGAGTTATGAGCACTCTAAAGAATATGCTCACATGTGTAGAGACTAGTAGAGATCGTACATGGCAAGACTCACTCCCAGATGTTTAGTTAGCTCTTAATTGTACTGTGAATAGGGTAACGAAACACAGCCCTTTAGAACTCCTTATAGGTAGAGTAGCACGTCCCCTTGACTTAATGTTTTCTGATGAGCCCGAAATTAACATTGAGGATGCGAGATCTGAAGCGATCGTTAACATGGAAAAGAGTGCACAATATGAAAAGACTCGGTTTGATTCTAGTAAGTCCAAATTTGACCGATTCAATGTAGGCGATTTTGTACTGCTCAAAAACGAAGAGAGGAATCAGACAAAACTTGATCCAAAATACAAAGGGCCATTTAAGATCATTGAGGTTTTAGATGGTGACAGGTATAATTTAAAATCGATAACATGTAACCGCCATTATAAATATGCTCACGACCGATTGAGAAAAATGCCGGAAGCTAACTTTCCTAAAGATTTTGATATTGATGTAGAGTCCACAGATGAAGTCGTTGGTTCACAAGAGTAGTGTTTTACTCAGACTTGTCGCTCTTTCGCTATTCTTTAAGGCTGGTTAAGCACTTTGTTTGAATGTTACTTATCGCTGGTTAAGCGATGGAGTTTTCAATAGCGTTGGTTAAGCGTTATTGTTCTATGTGAGACTGGTTAAGTCTTACGGTTTTGCTATGCTGGTTAAGCATAGTGGCAGAGTACCTACTGGTTATTGGTACTGAGTAATGTTACTACTGGTTAAGTGGTAATGCACTGGTTAAGTGTTGTGGTTATTAAGACGTAAGAGCGATAGAGTCTAGGGTATTAGAACTTTACTATTTTTAACTTAACTATTGTGATTTCCTTACTTGAATTTTGATACTATGGTTACTGGGTTTACCTGATACCATTTTTTTGATAAAATTTTATTTGGGTCAGGATAGCCGAGTGGACATGTTTCTGTTGTAGATTTATCTCTGCTTTCAGGTATGCACCTGTCACACGAGGACGTGTGAGATGTCAGAATGGCCGTGTCGCAGAGTGCCTATCTGAAGGTGTAGATGATGGGATGTCAAGCAATTGTTGTAAACATTGTTTTAGTTGATTTAATTATTGCTTGAGTGTGTTTAGTTGTGATGCGATGTTTTGACGGATGACATAGACAGAATGTCAACCGGGTGTCAGATGTCAAACGTCAAATGACAGAATGGGCATTCGAAAGGAAGGCGTGGTGATCGCAACACAACTAACCTCACTGCATTCCATTGTTTAATTGTAATCCTTAATTATTCAGTTCATCCTTTGTTATTTTCTTTCTAAAATCTGTGTACAAGTAAAGAACAGTGTTTTAAACAAGCAACGAGTTTTATTTCGAGGATTTTATCATGTCTGATGCCCAATATAACGAACGTGAAGGAGAAGCCGTGCCACCTTCACCGTCATATTTATATGTACATTAGGGTGATTCAAAAAATCCTAGTTTAAAATTTTTATAGGGGCACCGTCTTATATGGTTCCAATATGAAAAAAATATACTTATATATATTTTTTTAAATTTAAGTCAACTTTAGGGGTCGCTACCATCCATTAAAGTTTTTGAAAAATGCGTTACATACGGTAATGGGGTTGCACCCCTTGGGAACCAAAATGGCGGTGCCTTTGTGTATTTTTGTACCTGAGTGTAAACAAGGTACGTTAGGTTCCTGGTACATATCCTCTATCCACGTTTTTTAACCTCTTCAGTCTTCAGGTTATTAAGCGACAGAAAGGGTTTAAAGATTAAAGTTGTAATTTCGCAATAGAGTGTGAGCTAGTTTTTAAGTAAGTTGTAATATAGCCAACCTTTTTTAATATCGTCGTCTTCGACCTCTTTAGACAGTCAGCCAGCTACTCTATTGTCAGGACCATCTACCTCGAAGCCACAGCGAAAACAAGGGAGGAAAGAATTAATCGATGACCGTTTGGCTGTAAGTCTTGATGTTGCTAAGTTAAGCGATCTGCTGTGGTATTAACATCGACTCTCAAGAGCGCTGGCTGTGATTCGGCGTCAGCGAATCCAGTCACGAAAAAAAATCGCAGAATCTCTAAAAAGCGAGTTTAAGCCAGAGGTTCCGCTTACCGTTCATTGGGATGGTAAAATGCTCGAGGACATAACGAGATATGAGGTTGTGGATCGCTTGCCTGTTATAATATCAGGACAGGGAGTAGAACAGCTTTTGGGTGTTCCAAAACTTCCAAAAAGAGTGGAAGAGGGCAGGTGATGGCCTCAGCTGTTTATGAAATGTTATTGTCCTGGGGCTTGGATAAAAAAGTAAAATCGATGTGTTTGACACCACAGCATCAAACATACGTCGATTCAATGGAGCTAGTACCTTACTAGAGCATAAGCTGGAGAAAAATTATTATGGCTTCCATGCCGGCATCACATTTTGGAGATTGTGTTTGAAGCCATCGTAGTTTCAGCAACTAATGCTTCTAGTGGGCCAGATATACAAATCTTCAAAAGACTGCAAAAACGTTGCCCTAAAATACTAAAAGAGGACTTTAGGGCAGCTACTGCGGACCCTGAAACTCTAAAACAAATAGCAGATGTTACCGAAAAGATGACATTATTTGCTGAAAGCCAGTTTAACGAGTTTCAACTACGAAACGATTAAAAGGAACTACTTAACCAGATAATCATATGTTTGGTAGGAACACCTGAGAAAGGTGTATCTTTTCGAGTAACCTGCTGGTCTCCACCGGGCAAGGTGGATGGCAAAGGTCATCTTTTCTTTTAAAATATATCTTTTTCGGGAACAACTAAAACTGACGAAGAGGGATTAAAGGAATCAAAGAAATTTGCATTTTTACTGTACGAATTTACGCCAAATACTAGTATCAAGCTCCTTGCGCATGGTCTGCGCCAAGCAATGACTTACAACTTTTGGAGGATTTATTAGCTTACAATAAAGTGAATGAATCACTTTCAAAAGTTGCTTTGAAACAAGCGTTGGGGCACCTTTGGTATTTATCAGAAAAACTTGTAGCTTTGGCTTTCTCTGACAACCAAGTTTCTTTGGAAACTAAGCGAAAGATGGTTGCTGCTCTTCAAATAGAAGGGTCAGAAGATTCTCCAAAGCGAGCCATCCTGGATCAAAACCTTATTACAACAAACAACTGGAGGACTTCGTATCTTCTCACACATTAACGTTTTTTAAAAGTATCTCCATCTCCTGCGATTTTTTAAAAAAAGAGGTGCAGACCTGGAAGGACGATTGTGAGTTTAAAAAATGTGTGACTGTTGTAAAGGGTCTAAAAGTTATCAATGATACACCTGAAAGGGGAGTATCGTTGATTGAAGAGTACAATCGCCTTCATACGACAGATGAAGACCAGAAACAGTACCTATTGTTGGCGGTCAAAGACTTTAGGCGAAAATTCCCCGATTGTAACAAATCTACATTAACATCTTAAGTTACTTGGCTTAGTTATAATAGTAGTTTTCCTTAAATTTTTATTCTAGTTATGTAATAAAATAGTTTATTACTTATTTTTACCCGTTCATAAAACCCAACACTTTTCATCCCTGGTAGCGACCCCTAAAACCTGTTTTAAAAATCTAAAAAAAAATTGGTGGAAGTTTTTTAACCAATAGAACAAAATGAGAGGGTGCCCCCTTAAAAAATAAATAAAAAATTTCACATGCATTTTTGAATCACCCTAATATATCATAGGGCACTTTCCAGTCGTAGCATTTATGCCTGATTTCCGTTCTGTTAGATGAAATTACCACAACCAAGAGGTAATCAATCGTATATAATATAATATGTATATAGAAAAATAATGGATTTTAGTTCTAATAATAACTTTCACAGTTAATTATTAAAATTAAATAATGTTGAACATGGAATGTGAATAAAAAGAAAATTATGATATTCTAGAAAATAATCTTCTTATTTTTTGTCTAAGAGTTTTGTTTCTGTATTATTGAAGTTTTGCCAATGAAGGTTTAATAAGATTTTGTCATTTGTCACTTTAATGTTTGTTTTTGATTGGGATTTTGTTTTCTGTTTGATTTTTTTAAAAAACGGGACCAATATACACGTTATAATTTCGTAAAACAATTCTCTTCGATAAATCTCTCATTATTACGAACGTTTCAATCAGAAATCGTTTGGACATTTTTCATGCTTCTGTATAAATCAACTACCGATCAATATAAAAACTGAGAGTGTCAGTTCAAATAATGGACAATGATTCAGTGGAGAGCGTCAAAAATGGAAGTTATGTGGGATTAGGGACAGTATGCAAATCAGCCTCACAGGTGTTGCGACTTAGTTTTGGGAATATTAAATTTTGCTTCTCTTTTATAGGTGGAGTTTTAGATATCGATGAACTGCATACATTTGAATAGTATTATTGATTTTATCAGCGATGGTTGTAGAATGACAAAATGTCATGTATTTTTTATTTTTTTATAAATATTAGTTTGGGACGGGTTTGTTAAATTATATAAAATTTTATTATTTGATTGATTGATATTGATTGCTAACTGTCAGGTACATAATACGAAATATATTGTGTTTTTTTGGCAATGAAGCAAAAAATATTTAAAGCGTTTAGATTTTATATGCCATTAGCTAACTTTCTACATATACAAAGTATTTTTTTTTACAATGAAAAATATGTAATAATTTTAAAACACTTAAACTAATTATAGCTATTATTAGAATAAAATTAGAAATGTATTAATTTTATATGTTATTTGTGTTGACAGATATTTTAGTGCTGATAGTGGATGAAGTTGAAGGGGATTGCAATATCCAATGAATGAAATTTTAGTGTAAAAATATAATTGAAATCTACTTTATGAATACAAAGATTTTATATAATATGGAATATATATACATAACATTAGTATTACATACTTTATGATAGCCAGTGAATTTGAAAAACTCAAGAACCATTCACAGAGAATACCGCAATATATTTTCACACTCCATCATAGAATATAAATAATATATAAAAAAAACAAATTATACTTTGTTATTAAATAGGTATAATAAAAAAATCCACAAACATTTGCATGAATGAATATTAAGATATAATTTTAAATTACTATCATCAGTCATCGTTAATATGTTAGAATCCTCATTTTTATACTAGCTTTTTATAGGGGTATAAACTATAATGAAACAACTGTTTAAATAGATACTACGTTACAATTAGAGCAAATTAGACGTAGCTCTTTCAGTTTACGATGTTTTAACCGTTTTGCTTCATCGGATTGTCTTACGTATTGTTACAGCTTGCAGTACATTGAATTACATTCTATGCAGTGTAATAGAACTATTTTTAAATTACCTTTAATATTACACTTTTAAATTTTACTTACAATTACAAAATGACTATGATATATAAGTTATATAAACCGCTAATGTTGTTTTTTACTTGTTTAGTATTTAAATAAATTACCTACTACAAATTTAGATTAAATTATATGTAAGTAAAAAATATCAATCAATACAAACATTTGAATAAACATTTTAAAATAATATTAATAAGAAAATATTAATATAAACAAATTAAAGATAAGAACAAACTACTGAGAAAATAAATCCATGTCCAAAGCATTAGCAGAGAATAACACTTCATTTCAATTGTTTACATAATATTGTATGTATTTTTTACGAACTTGTTCTTGCTAACTCACCATATTTATAAAGTCTAGTTCACATTGACTATAGTCTTGCAAAAGATTATTGCTTATTTATTACAGGTATTTCTTCTTCAATCTTAACTCAGCTCGTTTCTGACTGCAGCTCGTATTGGGCTGGCTCGACCGGGGAAGGACCACCCTCTCACAGAAGACCGACGCGTAGTAACAAAATTCATTCGATTATGTTTCGTCGATGTGTGTGAGAATACCGAAGCCCAACCTCCCCCCCCCCCCCCCCTCCCGCTGAACATAAAAGCGATGCCCAAAAGAAAAATGTCCCAGGAGGGTACCGGCTTTGATTAAGCCGGGGAGCCCCTCGCCGAGCAAAATCGGGGAAATGATTCTCGGATTTTGCTCGGGCTGCCCGTCGTATCTGGGGCGGGCAAAGTATCACCTTTTGTGTTTTTTGAGGGCAAACGACGAGTCAACGCAGCGGCACCCCGACCCACTCTAAATGTGGACTTTTGCACCATCTGGGAACTTCATTCCAACTTGAACGCCGTCCACTATCATCTAGAGATGACGCAGCCGGCCTTGTTTCTGACGGAGACGCAGATATCTCGACCTAGCGACACAGCGCACCTTTCATACCCCGGGTATAAACTAGAACACCATTTTATACCACACGCCGGGATATCTGTGTTCGTAAGGGAGGATATCTGCTACCGTCGCCTTCAGGTTTTTGAAGGTCGGGACCTAGAGTTCTGAAGAGGAAATATAATCGTGCCTCCAGATTCTTCAAACGGCAAAAAGTTTTTCGGCAGAAAACTATTAGGCAGTCTCTATTTTCCTTGGACTTTCATAAGTTCATAAGTGGGCCGGATGGCATTTCTCCATTGGTGCTACGAACGTGTGCCCCTGAGTTGACTCCAGTGCTAACCCGTCTATTTCGGTACTCCTACCTTAAAAGCATAGTTCCGGTCTCATGGAAGCGTGCCCTTGTCCATCCGATCAAGAAAAAAGGTGATAGCTCGGACCCAGCTAACTACAGACCTATCGCCATTACCTCTCTGCTCTCCAAAGTAATGGAGAGCATTATCAATAAACAGCTCCTTACCTACCTCGAGGATCACCAGTTGGTCAATGACCGGCAATATGGCTTTCGCCATGGTCGGTCGGCTGGTGATCTACTGTTATATCTTATGCACCGTTGGGCAGCTGTTATTGAAAGCAAGGGAGAGGGTCTGGCAGTTAGTCTGGATATGGCGAAAGCCTTCGATCGTGTATGGCACAAGGGGCTTCTTTCGAAGCTACCTTCCTATGGGTTTCCTGAGAGCTTATGCAAGTGGATCACCAGCTTCCTCACTGGGCGGAGCATACAGGTCATTCTCGACGGTTTTTGCTCGGACCCCAAGCCCGTGAACGCTGGTGTACCCCAAGGCTGCGTGCTATCCCCAACTCTGTTCCTCCTGCACATCAATGATATGTTCGATATCTCCAACATACATTGTTATGCGGATGACAGCACTGGGGATGCGGTATATTCCGGCCGTGCAGGTCTCTCTCGGGAAATGTCAACGAGTGCCGAAAGAAACTTGTGTCTTCTATAGAGACTTCTTTGGGGATGGTCTCTGAGTGGGGTGAACTGAACCACGTTCAATTTAATCCCGAGAAGAGGCAAGTTTGCGCGTGTACCACTAAGAAAACCCCTATTTCTCGTATCACCACTCTTCGAGAGCATTCCCCTCATTGCCTCGTCAAGTATCAGAATACTGGGTCTCGACATTTCGAGCGGTGGTCAGTTTCGTGGTCATCTGGAGAGCAAGGCCAAGTTGGCCTCGAAGAAATAGGGAGTGATCAATAGAGCGAGGCAGTACTTCAAACCTGGCCAAAAACTTGCGCTCTATAAGGCGCAGGTCCGTCCACATATGGAGTACTGTTCTCATCTCTGGTCAGGATCACCCCAATATCAGCTTCTACCACTTGACCGCGTAAAACGGAGAGCCGTTCGAATTGTTGGGGACCCGATGCTCTGCGAACGGCTGGCCTCTTTGGCATTGCGTAGAGACGTGGCTTCTTTGTGCGTCTTCTACTGCATTTTCACTCTAATTTTAATGACAAGAAAAAGCCTCTCGGTGCCAAATCAGAGCTGTAATGTGGATGTTTCAAAAGGTTTACCGGTGTGATTTATAGCAAGTTACTATTGTGCATGCTGTTGTGGATGAACAAAAAAACCCGAAGCCCGTGTTTGATGTTTTTGGATCATAATGATAAATAAGTTTCGTCATCAGTAATGATATCGTAGACAAAGCAACAAGATCTTGTTTTATTTTTATCAGTCATATTATACCTCACTGCCTGATTCTGAGCATCATTGAAATAGTAAGTTAAATAGCGCAAAACAATCCTGTTTAGGCAAAGGTAACACAATAATAACGTAAATATGTAGAATATGACATCATATCTTCAAATTGTACTGCACGCTTCTACTAAATAACAAATTCAGAAAGATTTAAATCTTTGTATATAAAAAAATGCTAACAACAATACAGCAAAAAAAAAAAGAGTTCATGCGCGGTGTTGATCACGTCCATCTGTGACCCGACAGCTCGTTTGCCCTCCTCTTACATAAAAAAAATAAAAATAAAATAACTGTGAAGTAAAAAGCTTAAGGTGACTTAAAATGTAAATCTGACTTAACTGTAAATATTAATTCAGATTACTTTATTATCTTAAGCATATATGTTTCCTTAATACTAGGATTATTTTAATCAACAACGTTTACTATCCATTAATATTATAACTTACAGCAACTATTTTTATTTATTCTACCAGTAATAATATTCGGCCATTCTGAATAATAAGCTGAAATGAGGCTTTCTTGGTAGTGAATGTAATTTTATGAATAATTAATTTACGTCTGTTATTGCTGCTTTTCGGAGAGTGTATTTCGGTCGTTATGTAATCGGCTTACTATTTAATTGGCTTAAATTAATTAAATTGTATTTGTTTTCACAAAAATATTATAAATAAATATATAATGAGATTTCACATAAAAAAATGTACTTATGCCGAAAACATTATTTAAAAAATATTAATAAATGTATTCTAATAAAAATCATAATGAAAAGCATTCAGTTTCAAAGCAAATAATTTTTAATTTTTAGTTAATTGGAGCAATATAATTTATTAAAAAGGTTTCAGAAACAGTCTATTTATTTTGTGCCCACTCCTGGGTATGATATGCTATGAAAAATTAATACAGTAACGTAACTGTTTAAACTATTCCCCTGTGAATAAGTAGGTGAAAATCACAGAATAAAGAAAAATATTTTAAGAAGAATAAATTAGAAATAAAGAATTATTTAGAATTATATTTTTTTATTATTCGAATAATTTGCTATATTAAATCAGTACATACTGTATCAAATTACAAAAAATAGGAAATAAAATCAATCTAAAATGTTCATTTAATAATTTCTATCTATGGTCAATTATGTCCCCTCTTCAAATAAGAATTTCCTATAAAGTAAAGTAATTACAATCACATTATTAAACGAAACTGTATTATTTAGAAGTTCATATGTTTATATTTGTTGTTAAAATTATTTTTTCTTACATCGTTTCTACTTTTGGATAGTTCTTGAAAAACTAAATTAAAAAAATACTTTACAAATTTAGTATATATTAATAATAATCTTTGATTGTTTTTTTTTGTCCTACAATAATTAATTTTTTGAAGTAGATACCTGCTGTGTAAGCGACAAGTTTAATATTATTTCAATT